>CM076575.1:2047395362-2048141217 GCA_034641835.2 Pinus albicaulis
CAACAAAGCATTTTAAGACTTAAATCATGCATTCGGAAAAATAAGCAATGTATCAGTCAAGGGTCCAGTAACAATAACTCATCCCTTTGGAAACTGATGTAACCAAAAGTAACCAAGGAACAGATCATTAATCTGGGGACTAGACAGCAAATTCCAATGCCCACTACAGTTTCAGATCGTTCTTCACACCAAAGCAAAGATAATGCAAATAACAGGAAATGGAAAGCTGCCATTGAAAGTAAACTAGGAAAGCTCTTTAAAAGCAAACTCTTGCAATTAATCAACCAAACTAACCAGCGAAGTAAAGAACATGAAACTGTAAAGCATTACGATTCAAAGAAATAGGAACTAAATCAAACCATCACACGACGGAAATTGGAAAGATATGATACAACAGCAGCATACTCCACCAGAGGCTGGGCCCTTAGCCGCCAGCGGATGCTGCTGGGCTACTTCAGATCAGGTGAATGAACAACAACCCCTTTATTTATTCATCCTCAAATTGTGAAATCATTACAACAGCAAAAGCTTTGAAGATTACAATGGTAATGCAACAATCCCTATCCTATCATGAATAATCCATCTTCATTCTTGAATCTCTAAGTCTGAATCCTCAATTCCATCATTCGAATCCATCCCGAATCATCCTCAAAGTCCTTCTCCCTCTCTGATCTCTGTTCTGATTTAAATACAAAGAGAGTAGAGAGTGGTTACAATAGAGATAATTACAACATGATTCTATTACAAAATTGGTTTTCTTCTAACCATTTGATCAACAAGAACAAGGCGAATTTGGCTTTGCAGCTGAGATTTGGAGGACGGCCGCAACAACAAATCTGAGAAAATCGTGCTCAAAGAACCCTGCGTTTCTCTCAGTACAAGCCGAATTTGGGCAAACCGTTCTTTAATAAAGTTAATTGGGTCCGTTCTGAACAAAACCCATGTTCCGGATTTTCCAGATTCGTCTTCATTTGCTCAGAATCGCAACCGCAAAACTGTCACTCCTTATTCCAGCGCGTTTCTGAGTTGGCACTTTTAATGATCAAATCTTCAATCTGAAATTACCTTGGAGGCTAAAATGGTGAATAATGTTATAACCAACTTATTAAAACTATCATTGATAAAATAATTCATAATTATCAATTTATTAGAAATAAAGGAAGATAAATAATTTTCATCCATAAGAGCATAAATCATTTATAAAATAGATTTAAATGATAAATTATAACAAAATGACGCATAAAGAATGAAAATGGGTTCGTTAAGTGAATTCTGTGGATAAACTATTTTATGGCACGAAAACTACCATTAACTTTTCCGAAGTTTGATTCATATTTTTGTATTTAAACACACATATCGTATGTTTAAAGTTTTGTATATATATTTTATTTATATGGTAAAAAACAAACGTTATTTAATTACCATAAGGGCGGGATTATAATATATTGATAATTTTAACCAAAGGGCATATAATGGGTTTTTGTTTTAAATGCGCGGGGATATAAAATACTTTGGTTAAATTTTATAATAGGGGGTTTTTTGGGTTATTTATAAAAAGGGATTTATATACTAGATGTATTTATCTTAGGGATTTGTAATAAAAGCACAACATTAATATGACAAAGGGAGTTATGGAAACTCAAAATACTACACATCCAGCAAAGTGAAAACTTTGGGAAGTAAATTGTACATTCGATCTCCAACATCTAAACTAAATATGTTATCTTGAGGGATTTTATGGAATTTTTAAATATTTCCTAAGTAAAATAGATTTTACTGGGACACAGCTTAAAGGTGAATGATTGTAATGATGAATTATCTCAAGTACTTAGGTCTTTTTGATCATTAGGCCGAGGGTCCGGTCCCTCCAGAAGTCAAGGAAATGCCTTGAGCCCCTTTGATATCCAAAAACCTTAGTACTTTGGGGGAAATTAGTAAAACTTTAAGGGGAAAGTGATGAGGGAAGTTAATGATTTTGACTTTGCTTGCTGTGATTTTCCAGTGTATTTCCTGCTTCAGTATTTGTGATCAAAGTAAAGGATCAAAAACATGTAGCAGCATCATTCATCAGATAAAACTTTGTAACAACATCTACCTACCCTATCTACTTGACACTACCATTTTCTCTTCTTTATTAGGGTGCATTTGGACTTGCAAACCCTCATCAGTCTTTTCCTTTTACATGAAAAATCTATCTAATTCTACTCTTATTACATCCAAGGGCTCAGATTAAACTGTTGAGCACCTTTTATTAACTCTACCTATCTACTTATCTGCCAAGATTAAACTGTTTGGTCAGATATTTATTCTCTATTCTACAACATGAAATTGAAAAATGAACTAGCCAAGCTTAAACAGTTTGACTATTCATGAATTGTGGCATAATATACAAGTTGCACACAATTTGTTTATTATATCAAAGTAAAAAGTAGTGGCATTTGGATTTTCACACTTTCTTTGGCCTATTTTTTGTTTGGGGTTCATTTGTTTTGTTTTTTGGCCATTTTTATTTTTCTTACCCTTTGATTTTTCTTTTAGGGTATACCCTCTTTACATTTTTTAAAATTTTTTATTTTTTGGTTTTTCAAGAATATGGAACACCTTTGCTCAAGAAAAAGGTTTGAACATATTCCATAGTTCAATCAAGACAATCATGAAAAATGACACCTATTGGTATAGGAGTCTAACACTGGCTCCACTTGGGGATGGCTTTTCCTTGTGAAAAGTCAAGAACAACAGGTCAGTTGCCTCAAAATCTCTTCAAACTAAACCATGTAATCTCCTTCTTCTGGTAGCTTTATTGTATATATGTGTGTAAAAATTCTGAAGCTTAGGGCCTTCACTTCGGGCTTCAACTTCAGTAAGTCACCATCCAATCAAAACTGCGTTTCCTAGTTGGAAATCTTGAATTGAATATAGTCCTTTTTCTGTAACCTGAAATCTGATCTGAAACTAAAACAACACACAAAAATTTTCAAACCAACTTAATGAAAAACTAGTTGAAAATTGACAACTAAAAAAAATGCTCAAAATTCTGAGCTTATTAGCACTCATTTACCTACTCTAATCTACTAAAAGTCTTATTGAATCAGGTAATACAAAAATGCCAATGAAGCCAATCAAGTAGCTGTAAAAATAAATGGATAACTTGATTGCTTGTGATCAAAATTGGAAGTATGTTATGATCATGTGCCTTTATAGTCAATGATAAGATGCGAAATGGAAATTGTTGATATATTTGATCCTCATAGATAAAACATGTTTGCAGATTTGAGGTAAAAATATTCTCCATATAATTTGCTATAGGATCAATAAAAGCATGATGTATGTTATTTACTTCTAGGCCTTCAATGACTAATTGTTCAATTGAATTATGAATATTAGACCATGAACTTATTTCTTCAGTCTTGTGTTTGAAAGAATAATCATCTTCAATATGTAAGTCAAAAGATAGTACAATTTCCTCTTGCTTTGGTGAAGGAAGATTTTCAAAGAATTCTTTAGGATTTCGGAAATTGTATGACTGAATTTGAGAATGCAAAAGTTTGATTTCATTTTCATAATTTTCAGAAATTATATCAATAAGCCATTTTTTAACTCGAGGAGAACATTTTCTTGATTTAAAAAGAAGAAAGAAAGCTCTTAGAAAATCCTCATCAAACTGAAGTTTTGATAACTCATCCCTGAATTCATTTAAGATTTCATCAAATGAAAGATTTTCCACAAACCCTATCATCCAGTATCACTATTAATGCTTTGGAATATAGATTATTTGGTTGTGGAACTACTCTGAAACTTCAAGATATGGATCTCTGATCAACAGTGTCTTGATTGGAAATTGATATCAAAAGAGTCAGAAGAATGATGCTCAAATATGCATGGAGATTTTATATTTCCAATTTTCAAAAGAGATAAATAAAAAACTATTCTAAGATCTTCTCTAAAATACAATATACATTGGAAAACCATATCAATTTAGAAAGAACATAATGTCTTAGATAACAATCCAAGTTGAAAGCCTGATCTTCCCATATTGTTCTTCCAGGTTCATTCCTCCAGTGGAGTCTTAGTAGTGAAATTGATTTTGGAGTCGCCAGGTGGATGATTTTAACCTTTGTGTGTCTGATCCCTGTCCACCATCATAGATTAGATCTAAACCTGTAAAACAATTCTGAAGAAAAAGTTAGTTCTTCAGGAAACCAAATTTTTTGTGAATTTTCAAAACAACTTCTACAAACTCTTCAAGAAATTTAAGATTTTTAATTAAAATTTTCTCAAAGATTTATTAAACTAGAGAGTCTGATTAAACATTTGAAACTAAGATTCAATATATAAGCTAAATCAGAGATAGACTGAAGCAGCATTTATTTACTTTTGCAATTGCAGAGCAAAAGCAATTTCAAAGGCTACCTGGCTGATCTTCAGACTCTGTCTATAGCTTATAAATCAAACAATAATATCAATAAAATGATTCAGTCCCCAGTATGGTCGCCACTATGTTATCACTCAGGTTTTCCTAGAAGTTGTGTAAGAGGAAAGTATACCCGAGGTAACCACAAAAAAACCTTTTAGATGCAGAATCTAGCCAATCTGCATCCAGAGAGGGCTCTCTCTTTATAATTTATCTTTGTTCTTGGAAGGTTTTAGGCTAGTTATAGATTCAAAGTTTGTTTTGGGAAAATGGTGGAATCCACAAACGAAGGGCAAGGTTGAGAGCTTTCAGTCCATTGGGCTATGGAGTCAAAGGATGGCTTTACTGGATTTCTATTCTAAACACAAGATGGTATTACAGGGCAAGATAGCTAGACAGAGAAAAATCCTTAAAATTTAAAGTGGATGGGATGATCTTGAAGGGATGAAAGACAGCTAAGAATCTTTCACCATGTTCAAAAGAAAGAAATGAGATGACTACAAACAAAGAGCAATGAAGAATTCTTTATTATAGTAATCAACAGTGTTTAAATTAGCAAAGCAGGAGTATTTAAGAATTCATGCTTATAACTAATTTAGAAGAAAACATTAAGAATAACCACATTTGAAAACAGAGTACAATTAAGCAAATTCTGTTTCAATCCTTTTATGTAAATTATTCAGAAATGGATAAGATGGTATTATAAACTAATATAAAATTTCAGACAAAGGGTAGAAACACTTATTGAACTGTAGTCCAACACATGAATCCTGCAACAAGTCCAGTGCTTCAAATCGTCATCCAGTAAGCCACAAGTAAATTTCTCCAAAAGCTTTTATTCCGAAAATCTTAATGTTACAGCAGAGTAATAGAATCCACCCTCAACACTCTCTTTGAGGGTTTATTTATACACAAAATAATCTAAAACAATCTTACACTAACTTAGCCAATAACCTAGGCTGACTTAAAGCATTATTTACAAACAAACAAGAGACAAATGGTCTCATGGATAGAATAATGTGTAACTGCCGATGTGCTGTTCCTTTCTTCGTGGACGTGCTAGAGGTAAGTGCTAAAATAGGGCTCTGTGCTGTCCCTTGCAGTATTTCTTTGGCTTGTTGGACACTCTTTATTTTCACGGATACTCTTTAACCTTTTCACCTGATACTCTTTCATCTGTTTTCCTGTTTTTACCATTTACTTGATAGTAAAGATAAATTCTTCTCCTGAAAACGACTTTCATAGAATTTCCAACATTTCTTTCCACCATTGATCATCTGGTATCATAGTTCTTCTGAGCTTTCTTAAAGTTTCATCTGCTTCAGTAAGTTTATAAAAGGTGGGCTCATTCGGAAATAGATACTTTATTTCATGTTCCAGATGAAATAAATTCCTCACTTTATCATAGATACTTTTCCCAGTTGGTAATGTCGATTCTGACGAGCTAGTAGAACAAGCAGCTGTATTTTTAGCATGAGCCTTTATTCTCTTCTCATAGGTTTCCAAGTCTATTATTTGATCTTCTATGAGCATGGGACTTGGTAACCCACTATCCAACAAAGCTTGAAATTTCTCTCTGAAAATGTTGATGTCAACCAAAATGTCTGTGCACTTTCTTTCTAAATTTTGCATGAAGGTCCTCTTGGTGAAAACTCTCTTTACTTCCAAAACTGTACCTGTCTTGTCATCAATTCCTAACGATGCAAGCTGTTGCTTTGTTCTGGAATTCAAAAATTGAATGAGCTGATTGGCCTGCTCAGGCCTGCCTCTCAATTCATTCCTGGTTCTATTTATTTCTTCTTGGGCTATTTTAACTAACTCATGTTGCTCAAAAATAGCTTGAATAGAGGGCCAAATACCCTTTATTAACTCAATGATGTTACCCCAAAGAATGTCATTTATTTCATTTAAAGGCTTCTCTAATGAAAGATCTTTTTCCAAAGCCTGAACCAATTTTTCCAACCTTTTTATCTCCCTGGTGTTATCAGCAGCTGTCTTTTTAGCTGTGTCATATTTTTCCTCCAATTTTACTAATTGCAATTTTGTTTCTTGGAGTTCTGTGACCCTCAGTTGCAAACTCTCCATTTGTTTTATTAAGTCCTCGGAACTCAAGCCAGAAGTGTTCACTTGAGATGGTTGTATCTGCTGCCCTGTTGTTGAAGTTTGCCTAATAGTTTTTTGTTCTTGCAATGCTTTTTCCAATGCCTTCTCTGTTTCATTTAGTCGCTCAGTCATATTTAGGAGCAACTCCATTGTTTCTTCCTGTGAATTCCCTTTTATAACTTCTTGGGTCTGAGGGTGCCTCAAGGCTGGTAGTTTTAGCTGTTTTCTGAGTGCAGCTATGTCATCATCTTTCTTCTTTATCAATGCCTCAATACCTTTAATGTCTTTGGGATTGTGACCCAAACCAATGATGATGTCTTCTAAAGACTTTATTCTATTATCTTTGGCCTGTGAGGAGGCCTTCTCAATTTTCAATTGTGTGGTAGTATTATTCAAAGAATCCTGCAGCGTTATAGCTGCCATGGCCTTGTTGGTGAGAGTAGAATAGACCATTTCCCAAGTTTGCCTATGTAACTCTATCTGATCCAGAGGATGGATATCTTTTGCCAAAACTTCAAAATTTGTCCTGAGGTAATCAGCTGCTGAAGTCGGCTTTGACACCTGTGCTTTGAAGTGGCTCATTAGCATTTGACCTTGTGAAAGGTCAAACGCTGACATTAGCCTTTCTTGATTATGGGGAGCCATCTTCATATATTGATCATACACCTTCATTTTCAATGGATCATTCTTTGTTTTAATACTAATGAAGGTTCTTTTAATATCTCCAGTGTCCGTTCGTGTCTAAAGAGATACCTCGCATTTAATTGCTTCTCTTAGTAAAGCCTTTCTTTCACCTCCGTATTTGTTCCTACTAATCGTGCGGCCAGTTGACTATCTTCCCTCCTCATCATCAAATACTTCATCTATAATTTCTACATCCGATAGAGGATTCACTTGTGTTTTTTAGTTGATGGTGTATGGAGTCCCCTTTTAGAGGTGTGTGTCCTCAGAATCGCCTCTCTTTTTCCCCTGGCTTCTTACATTTAATGGAGTTGCAACTCCGGAACTTGGATGTGCTTTGTCAGTGTGGGAGAAATCCGTGATTGTTCCTATGTTTGGAAGTTCTGGTTTTTCCGCCATGACCAAAGTTTTGGAATGGACTTAACTACATGTTCTTTCTCACTTGCCCTGGTCACTGCCATCGATGGACCTTTCTTGTAATGTTTCGTCGTAGAGGCCGTCGAAGATGTGCCACTTAGTGTGGCACTCGTATTTGACCACACGTTTCTAGGTCAAAGTTCTTCTCAACATCTTTCATAGTTTTATTCATTTTGTCTGCTTCACTTTCTTCCTCAACAAGTGTTCCTTCAACCCATTCATCTTGATTTGCATACTATTCTAGATCAGGAATCTTGTGGTGTATATAAGGAGATGATTTATTCTTTAATCTCTTTTCACAAATAAAACCAAAGGGGTCATAAGAAACCCAATGTGGAGTTTACAAAATGTGTCTTTAACTCCACTACTCACATTAATCGTCAACTCCAGTGACGACTTTGCTTCAAAAGTGTACTGGGCTCGAGGCGCTATTTACTCAAGAGTAATATTTTTTGTAGTATAGTGCTTAAAATCCATGTTAAATGAAAGCCGGAAATAAAATTACTTACAACAAAGCATTTTAAGACTTAAATCATGCATTTGGAAAAAATAAGCAATGTATCACCAAGGGTCCAAGAATAATAATCATCTGGAACCCCGATGTAACCAAAAAAAAAAGTAATTCATGAACGTATCATTAATCATGGGGGACTAGAAAGCAAATGCCAATGCCCACTACAGTTTCAGATCGTTCTTCACACCAAAGCAAAGATAATGCAAATAACAGGAAATGGAAACCTGCCATTGAAAGTAAACTAGGAAAGCTCTTTAAAAGCAAACTCTTGCAATTAATCAACCAAACTAAACAGCGAAGTAAAGAACATGGAACTGTAAAGCATTACGATTCAAAGAAATAGGAACTAAATCAAACCATCACACGGCGGAAATTGGAAAGATATGATACAACAGCAGCATACTCCACTGTAGGTCATTCTTAGTCACAACGTGATGTCAGCCAAGGCTACTTCTGCATCAAAAAGAATGAACAACAACCCTTTATTTATTCATTCTCAAATTGTGAAATCATTACAACAAAGAAAAGCTTTGAAGATTAAGCAATGGTAACATACAATCCCTATCCTATCATGACTAACGATCTTCATTCTTGAATCTCTAAGTCTGAATCCTCAATTCCATCATTCGAATCCATCCCGAATCATCCTCAAAGTCCCTCTCCCTCTCTGATCTCTGTTCTGATTTAAATACAAAGAGAGCAGAGAGTGGTTACAATAGAGATAATTACAACGTGATTCTATTACAAAATTGGTGTGCTTCTAACCATTTGATCAACAAGAACAAGGCGAATTTGGCTTTGCAGCTGAGATTTGGAGGGCGGCCGCAACAACAGATCTAAGAAAATCGTGTTCAAAGAACCCTGCGTATCTCTCAATACAAGCCGAATTTGGGCAAACCGTTCTTTGATAAAGTTAATTGGGTCCGTTCTGGACAAAACCCATGTTCCGTAGTTTCCGGATTCTTCTTCATTTGCTCAGAATCGCAACCGCAAAATCGTCACTTCTTATTCCAGCGAATTTCTGAGTTGGCACTTTTAATGATCAAATCTTCAATCTGGAAATTATCTTGGAGGCTAAAAATGGTGAATAATGTTACAACTGATTTATTAAAACTATCTTTGATAAAATCATACATAATCATCAATTTATTAGAAATAAAGGAGAATAAATAATATTCATTCATAAGAGCATAAATCATTATAAAATGGATTTAAATAATAAATTATAATAAATGACGTGATGAAGAATGGTAGAAATGGGTGGAATAAGCATTCACAAGTGATAATAATAATGGCATATTAACAACCCAACATACCCCCACACTCAATATGTTGCATGTCCTCATGCAACGAAAACTGAATATATTGCATGTCCTCATGCAACCCAAAGAGAAAAACCCATGTGTTAACCAAGCAATAAAAAATATGTTCATCTCAGCTCATGAAATGGATAGAACAAATGAATTCTTCCTTAATTAATGAATATTCACTTTTAGTAATCTTGATGAAGGCATAACAATTTTTATATTGATATTCAACTATATGTATATATGAAGTTGCAACAAAATATGATATAAGTAACAGCAAACTTCATTAACCATTTTCTCAAAAACTACAAACCAGCTTTTGTTGAAATTTGGCAAGTAAATTTATAATATATGAATGCCTTTATGATCCAAAATCAGACTGTTTTGATGCATGGATCATGAGATATAAACAAAATGACTGTAGCTGAGAGTGCATGATTTTCGAAATTTTATGAACCAATTTATCTTGAAATTGTCTGGGTTTGTATTAATGATACGTCTGTGTTTTCCAAAAATCACAAGAATTGAGTTCATAGTTTTAAAAATATTATGGAAATCAATTTCTACACTGAAATTGTATGCCTTAAATGAAAAAGAAAATTGAAAACATCCATCATGCGTAGCAATTCCTCCCCCTCTCTGAAAAATTAGCATGCCCTCATGCGATGCTAGAAAACAAATAGAGGTGGTTGCTACCAGCTGTTGAATTCTATGCTTGGTGTAAAACAACATGGAATAAGGGAGGTGTTGAGAAGGAATAAGAATAGCAATGGATGATAAAGAATATGAATAACATGGTCATAAGAAAGAAATGAATGAAAGGAACACTCCCCCATACTCGAAAATGATATGCCGCTGAAAAATAGGGAGTGGTATAGATGTGGAATGAAGGATGATAAATGATGCTCAAAATGGATTTTTATGAAATTCTCCTAAATTCGTAATAAATCAGAAAATTATGCGATTTTACCTCAAGTTTTACCTCCAAAAAGAAAAATGTGGAATGACATATATGGACTGGCATTTGTTGAAGCTGATGTAGGCAGAGTTGGTGCTGAAAGTGATACAAAAGGTGGAATCCAGGTAAGCACATCATGTCTGAAGAATTGTTCACGTGCGCGAGCCTCTTCTATTAAGTGCAATAGTGTGGTCATGCTATGAATAGAATTCTGCCCATACTTGTTGTTTTCCTGCAAACAAAGCACTATTTGGCATACAATGTTCTTGAATCCATAGTGTAAGCAATAGATAAGATGCATGCAAAAATTTCAATCAGAAAAACTTATGTATACATGCACTACTAATATTTTGGCAAATCAACAAGTGATGGCAGAGTGCAGTAATCATATCGCATGCAATCCCATAATGCATACATTCCCCCCTCCAATTGGAAAAGGAATTCCATGACCATAAAGCATATGAGAGGTGTTGTGCTGACGGCAAGGCAAGGGAATGAACAATAAGCAGTTGAATGAAGCAGAGTACACACATATCAATGATAGGTGATGAAAAAGAGAAAAAGAACAACAATATGCCAAAAAGATGCTTTACTGATAGTATGCTAGCTGAAAATGATGCGATTGATCATAAAACAATTTCTCATGCATAAAGGTTCAAAACAGGGAAAAAGTTAAGGAAATAACTTCTCTGATAAAAAGAAAAAAAAATAAGAAAAGGGTATTATAATAATAATTGATGATAAGATATAACTTCAATACCATAAGCAGAGCCGCTGCTGCTAGCAGGCATCCATAGCCTCGGCAGGGTTGCTTTTTAACCCATATGAGCCAGAATCCTCAATTTATAACTAGAGAGTTTCAGTGTTGTTCTTACAGAAGAGACCAGTGTGCTGGCATGGTAACCAGATAACCACACTGCCATTCACTGGGATGTAGCAAAAGTGATCAGGCCGGCTCGTGATGAGACCTCCTGTTCCAAGGATAATTTGACTATCCAATGGATCATAACCCTGGTGTGGTGGCCATAATGGGAATGTCACTTTCTTGCAACCTTATGAACATGGTAGGCTGGCTCGTAATGAGACCCCCTATCCTCCATCTGTGAACAAAATTTTGTTGTTATTACACAATTTTATGATAAAAAGAGGGAGGCTCAGTACTCCTTAAGAGCAGTGATGGTGGAAGAAGTTGAACATGTCAATAGAAAAATATACCCATAATCTCATTTATTACAGACAGAGAAGATTATAATCCAGAAGGGTGGAACCAACATGGTATTAAGATGATCAATCAATATCATGTTCAACAGAAAACAATGCAGTAAAGTAGTATATAAATAATTGTGTCTCTTTTGAAAATAATCTATCATCAAGGAGTTGTCCTGTTAAAGATCATAACGTGAATGATATTAACTCGCTTCAATAGAATCCATAATTCTTGTCCTCGTAAAAATAGTGTACTTCATGCCATGAAAGGGAATCAGTAAAATGTGGTTGAGATGAACTAGGAATAATCCCACAAGAGGAAGGAAGGGTTGCTCCCGAAAATAATCCCAAAGTGTTGATTCTTTTGAATGAACAGCAAAAACACTAAAAAAGTGGTGTTCCTCAAAAGAAATGCACACAAAAAAAACAAAAATACACACAAAAAAAAAGTGTGAAAATGCAAATGTCGATCATAAATTGCAAACATGCAAAAAAAACAAATTCGCTGTTCACAGCATTGATGCTGAGGATGAGTTACACTTTGAATGAAGCAACACCTGAAACACAAAATATAAGAGAAATTAGAAAAGAAACAACATTTTATTTAAAAACAATATGTAAATAACTAAATTAAGTTACAACAACTATGATGTTATGTCAAAAAAATGGTCTCTTTGAAAAATGTTTTGGCAGCAGGGATAAGACATGAATCTTCAAATTGAAATCAATTCTTCATTTGTTCTATTATGAATCCGTTGGGTAATGAGTTGGATGAAATTCCTTTGTTTTATTAAAATATGTTTCAAGAATCACTCGTCCATAAATTGACATTCTTTTTCTCCTAGGACCTGCAAAAAACGAGTGTCTACCTGCAATAAAACATTAAATCATGGAGAAAGAGAGGTGATCGGGCTCCCCTAATCCAAGAATTATGCAAAAAACAACAAGTAGTTACTCTGTAGAACAAATCCATTGAGAAAATAACAAAGTAAAATTTATCTGTCACCTGCGGGAGAGCAGTGGTCAATCATGCTAACCTGCAGTGTTTTAATCACAACTTCTTTTTTTTCATCGAAATTGAGTGATTCCAAAGAAAAATGAGAGCTAATTCAAAGTTTTATCTCCAGTAGCAACAGGTTTTAGAAATTCAATGATATGATATGTCAATTTTAGTTAGAACAGCCTGCATAACATAGTCATTTTCAATTACCCAATCTAGACCAACGATTGATATTTCAAGCATAGATTATTCGTTTGATGTCGGATTCAAATGATTCAAATTGGAAATGAAAGTAGATTCATTTATTTATCTCCAATAGAAACAGGTTTTGAAGAAAAGAAGAATTGATAGGTGAAATACTGTAAGGAACATCCGGAAAAACAGAGTTTTAAGGGTGCTGATTTACGATAGACAGTCAGTATTTGGATCATAACTTCCCCATACGATATCTAAAATGAGTGATTCCAATTGCATTGGAAACTAGATTCATAGGGGAATCTACCATAGAAACAGGTTTTAAAAATATGGTCATTTAGGCCTCCAAAAACTGACTGTCCCAACTCTGTTCCTGAGCTGCCCGCTAGACATCTGGTCAATGTTTTGGTTCTAACTTTTTCGTTTCAAATCCAAATTGACTGATTCAAATTGGGTTAGAAAGTAGACATCAAGGGCTACCTAGGGTAGAAACAAGTTTTAAAAATATGCATTTTTGGTCCCTCAAAACATGACTGTCCCGACTGTTTTTCCAGAAAATTCATCAAGCCCACAAGCCAAAAAAATGATATTCAAGCATTTTTTCAAATTGGTGATAAAAAATGAATATAAGTGTTTATAGAATTGTTATTTGCAATATAATTCATCTACATACACAAATAAATTTAAATATTTATCACCGATGTTGATTTCGATAGCGTGTTGCAACAATAAAACAACTATTTTTACAAAAAAAACAAAATGCATTTATTTATGTCCTTAGTTTATTTTATTTTATTTTCTCCACTATCCTACTCTTCTTTGAGAATCGAATATGTTTATGTATAAGAGTATTTCCAGTGGAACCATTTTAGAAATAAGGCTTCCAATATATACATGCCCAAATTTGAAAAATGCATGTTGATAAAAATTAGGGTATGAGAAGCCAACTTCCCTTGAAAAGATGTTGTCAAAAATTGTTGAAGTATGGAGTGATGATGCAAACACGTGATGGAGTGAAACCAATCTTCAATATATCCATTACTTTATTGATTTCCCATCATACCATGAGGTTCTTGAGCTTTTAAAATGGTTTGTTGATGCAAACTAGAAGTAAGCTCATTTCCTTCCATAACTTCTACAATTTTTGAATTTGAAACATTCTGAATCTCATTGTAAGTTTTCTCTAATGGCGCATGTGAGATAGAATGGGTGGGAAGGGTGGTTAAATTTGGCAGTTCAACATTGTAAGCATGTTGTACTGGTTTATTGTGGTGAGGGTGTGGAATTAGTTGAGCAGGAAATTGTGTATGGAATGGAGCATTGTGATGAAGTGTTTGGTTGGGTTGAGTGGATAAATTTGATATGCAAGCAGGATGTTGTGAAAGAGCTGGTGGAGAATATGGAGAATGTGCTTGTGCTACAAGATGAGGGAGAGTAGTCATGCAATCATAAGGTGAACCATGCCAAACTTGTAGATAAGTTTGGTGGTTATATTGAGATTGACATGGCTGCCCTAAAACATTAGTATTCCATAATGGATTATGCAAGTAAGAAAGTGGAGAGGAAGTGTTTTGAACCATACCTGTAGGCCATGATTTCCATGGTTTTGACCTTGTTACAGCTTCCTTACCTCTTTGATATGCTACTTCCATCCTAGATAAGGAAGAGTGAGTATCTATGGGATGCTCCTTTCGATCATGAGGGAAAAACACTTCATCAAATTCTTCATTTTTATGAACCTGCAAAACAGCCAATTTTGCATTTAGAGAGCTAACAAAATCAACTTTAAAATTTTCAAATAAAACCTTGATTTCAGCTCTTATGTCTCCTATTCTTGTAGCAGATTTGGAAAAGAAAGAACAAACATCTCTAGAATTCTTACCAGCCTTGGAGATTCCTCTTGAATACCTTATGCACAACTTACAAACATCATCATATGATAACTGAAAAACATCACCTTTTCCTATCAGATTTAAGAGTTCTAAAAATTCATCTTTGATTCCTTTAAGAATGAGTGTTTTTAAGATCTCTTTCTCCAAATGCTTATATTTTGATTTTTGAAGGTTGTATTGAAATTGATCTACATAGTCCTCCAAACTTTCATCTTCCCCTTGTACCATACTGAAAATATCTTCATTGGATTTGCAATAGTCTTGGTACTTCTTCAAGAATATGTTCTTCATGTCTTCCCATGATTGGATGCAATTCCCACCTAGGCTCATGAACCATCGGAGAGCTGCTCCTTTTAGAGTAAGAGGAAACACTTTCAATCTTTGATCATTAGTACAATAATCATATCCTCTACAAAGTATTTCGAACTCAAATAAGAATGTATCTGGATCTTCATTTGCTAAACCATGGAAATTTGGTAAAGATGGGGGAATTATGTGCATTTGTGTCACTCCTCCTAGATCTTTGATAGGAAATTCAAAAGTAGAAACGTGAGCCATTTCTTACCATAGTATAAGATGTTCTTCATGTGTTTCTTCGAGGCTCCTTCTTCAAATGTTCCTGTCAATCGGTTAGTGAAATGGGTGGTGCTTACATCACCACTTGCATGAGATCATGTGATCCATTTTTTTTAAAAATTTCTATCTTTTTCCTAATCATTCACAAAAATTCAAACATCTATTTCTACCAACAAAGAACAAATATGTTAAAGAGTGTTTTACGCGGGGAGCGAGACAGACATGCCCGCACGTGTGTTCTTACCTTCCGTTTTTTAGATCCAACTCTTCCCTACAGCACTCACGTATCTGACAATCACTTCTCAGAAATCGTTACACTTCAGTAACCACGCCAAAATGTGAGCGATAAAAAGGTGTCTTTGTAACTCTTAATTACCTCACATTAATTGTCAACCCAGGGACGACTTTTTGTTTCAAGAGTGTACTCAGTCTGAGGCAGCTATTTACTCAAGAGTAATGTTTTGCAGTATAGTGCTTAAAATCCACAAGTAAATGAAAGCTGGAAATAAAATCTACTTACAACAAAGCACTTTAAGACTTAAATCATGCATTCGGAAAAATAAGCAATGTATCAGTCAAGGGTCCAGTGACAATAACTCATCCCTTTGGAAACCGATGTAACCAAAAGTAATCAAGGAACATATCATTAATCTGGGGACTAGACAGCAAATGTCAATGCCCACTACAGTTTCAGATCGTTCTTCACACCAAAGCAAAGATAATGCAAATAACAGGAAATGGAAAGCTGCCATTGAAAGTAAACTAGGAAAGCTCTTTAAAAGCAAACTCTTGCAATTAATCAACCAAACTAAACAGCGAAGTAAAGAACATGAAACTGTAAAGCATTACAATTCAAAGAAATAGGAACTAAATCAAACCATCACACGGCGAAAATTGGAAAGATATGATACAACAGCAGCATACTCCACCAGAGGCTGGGCCCTTAGCCGCCAGCGGATGCTGCTGGGCTACTTCAGATCAGGTGAATGAACAACAACCATTTTATTTATTCATCCTCAAATTGTGAAATCATTACAACAGCAAAAGCTTTGAAGATTACAATGGAAATGCAACAATCCCTATCCTATCATGAATAATCCATCATCATTCTTGAATCTCTAAGTCTGAATCCTCAATTCCATCATTCGAATCCATCCCGAATCATCCTCAAAGTCCTTCTCCCTCTCTGATCTCTGTTCTGATTTAAATACAAAGAGAGAAGAGAGTGGTTACAATAGAGATAATTACAACATGATTCTATTACAAAATTGGTTTGCTTCTAACCATTTGATCAACAAGAACAAGGCGAATTTGGCTTTGCAGCTGAGATTTGGAGGGCGGCCGCAACAACAGATCTGAGAAAATCGTGTCCAAAGAAACCTGCGTATCTCTCAATACAAGCCGAATTTGGGCAAACCGTTCTTCAATAAAGTTAATTGGGTCCGTTCTGGACAAAACCCATGTTCCGGATTTTCCAGATTCTTCTTCATTTGCTCAGAATCTCAACCGCAAAATCGTCACTTCTTATTCCAGCGAATTTCTGAGTTGGCACTTTTAATGATCAAATCTTCAATCTGAAAGTTATCTTGGAGGCTAAAAATGGTGAATAATGTTACAACTGATTTATTAAAACTATCATTGATAAAATCATACATAATCATCAATTTATTAGAAATAAAGGAGAATAAATAATATTCATTCATAAGAGCATAAATCATTATAAAATGGATTTAAATAATAAATTATAATAAATGACGTGATGAAGAATGGTAGAAATGGGTGAAATAAGCATTCACAAGTGATAATAATAATGGCATATTAACGGCCCAACATACCCCCACACTCAATATGTTGCATGTCCTCATGCAACGAAAACCTGAATATATTGCATGTCCTCATGCAACCCAAAGACAAAAACCCATGTGTTAACCAAGCAATAAAAATATGTTCATCTTAGCTCATGAAATGGATAGAACAAATGAATTCTTCCTTAATTAATGAATATTCACTTTTAGTAATCTTGATGAAGGCATAACAATTTTTATATTGACATTCAACTATATGTATGAAGTTGCAGCAAAATATGATATAAGTAACAGCAAACTTCATTAACCATTTTCTCAAAAACTACAAACCAGCTTTTGTTGAAATTTGGCAAGTAAATTTATAATATATGAATGCTTTTATGATCCAAAAATCAGACTGTTTTGATGCATGGATCATGAGATATAAACAAAATGACTGTAGCTGAGAGTGCATGATTTCCGAAATTTTATGAACCAATTTATCTTGAAATTGTCCGGGTTTGTATTAATGATACGTCTGTGTTTTCCAAAAATCACAAGAATTGAGTTCATAGTTTTAAAAATATTATGGAAATCAATTTCTACACTGAAATTGTATGCCTTAAATGAGAAAGAAAATAGAAAACATCCATCATGCGTAGCAATTCCTCTCCCTCTCTGAAAAATTAGCATGCCCTCATGCGATGCTAGAAAACAAATAGGGGTGGTTGCTACCAGCTGTTGAATTCTATGCTTGGTGTAAAACAACATGGAATAAGGGAGGTGTTGAGAATGAATAAGAATAGCAATGGATAATAAAGAATATGAATAACATGGTCATAAGAAAGAAATGAATGAAAGGAACGCTCCCCCATACTCGAAAATGATATGCTGCTGAAAAAGGGAAAGTGGTAAAGATGTGGAATGAAGGATGATAAATAATGCTCAAAATGGATTTTCATGAAATTCTCCTAAATTCGTAATAAATCATAAAATTATGCTATTTTACCTCAAGTTTTACCTCCAAAAATGTGGAATGACATATATGGACTGGCAGGTGTTGAAGCTGATGTAGGCAGAGTTGGTGCTGAAAGTGATGCAAAAGGTAGAATCCAGGTAAGCACATCATGTCTGAAGAATTGTTCACGTTCGCGAGTTGCTCGAGCCTCTTCTGTTAGTTGCAATAGTGTGGTCATGCTGTGAATAGAATTCTGCCCCATACTTGTTGTTTTCCTGTAAACAAATCACTATTTGGCATACAATATTCTTGAATCCATAGTGTTAGTTTTGAATAGCAATATATAAGATGCATGCAAAACTTTCAATCAGAAAAACTTATGTATACATGCAATACTAATATTTTGGCAAATCAACAAGTGATGGTAGAGTGCAGTAATCATATCGCATGCAATCCCATAATGCATACATTCCCCCCTCCAATTGGAAAAGGAATTCCATGACCATAAAGCATATGAGAGGTGTTGTGCTGATGGCAAGGCAAGGGAATGAACAATATAGCAGTGAATGAAGCAGAGTACACATATCAATGATAGGACAGCAAGAGTTATGGTTATAATGAGAGTAGAGTGTGTAAAGATAGTTATGAATAAAAGATAGGACGCTTTGGATTGATGATAAGTTATGAAAAAGAGAAAAAGGACAACAATATGCCAAAAAGATGCTTTACTGATAGTATGCTAGCTGAAAATGATGCGATTGATCATAAAACAATTTCTCATGCATAAAGGTTCAAAACATGGAAAAAGTTAAGGAAATAACTTCTCTGATAAAAAGAAAAAAATAAGAAAAGGGTATTATAATAATAATTGACGATAAGATATAACTTCAATACCATAAGCAGAGCCGCTGCTGCCAGCAGGCGTCCATAGCCTCGACAGGGTTGCTTTTTAACCCATATGAGCCAGAATCCTCAATTTATAACTAGAGAGTTTCAGTGCTGTTCTTACAGAAGAGACCAGTGTGCTGGCGTGGTAACCAGATAACCACACTGCCATTCACTGGGATGTAGCCAAAGTGATCAGGCCGGCTCGTGATGAGACCTCCTGTTCCAAGGATAATTTGACTATCCAATGGATCATAACCCTGGTGTGGTGGCCATAATGGGAATGCCACTTTCTTACAACCTTATGAACATGGTAGGCTGGCTCGTAATGAGACCCCCTATCCTCCATCTGTGAACAAAATTTTGTTATTATTACACATTTTTATGATAAAAAGAGGGAGGCTCAGTACTCCTTAAGAGCAGGGATGGTGGAAGAAGATGAACATGTCAATAGAAAAATATACCCATAATCTCATTTATTACAGACAGAGAAGATTATAATCCAGAAGGGTGGAACCAGCATGGTATTAAGATGATCAATCAATATCATGTTCAACAGAAAACAATGCAGTAAAGTAGTATATAAATAATTGTATCCCTTTTTAAAAATAATCTATCATCAAGGAGCTGTCCTGTTAAAGATCATAACGTGAAGGATATTAACTCGCTTCAATAGAATCCATAATTCTTGTCCTCGTAAAAATAGTGTACTTCATGCCATGAAGGGGAATCAGTAAAATGTGGTTGAGATGAACTAGGAATAATCCCACAAGAGGAAGGAAGGGTTGCTCTCGAAAATAATCCCAAAGTGTTGATTCTTTTGAATGAACAGCAAAAACACTCAAAAAGTGGTGTTCCTCAAAGGAAATGCACAAAAAAAAAACAAAAATACACACAAAAAAAAGTGTGAAAATGCAAATGTCGATCATAAAATGCAAACATGCAAAAAAACAAATTCGTTGTTCACAGCATTGATGCTGAGGATGAGTTACACTTTGAATGAAGAAACACCTGAAACACAAAATATAAGAGAAATTAGAAAAGAAACAACATTTTATTTAAAAACAATATGTAAATAACTAAATTAAGTTACAACAGCTATGATGTTATGTCAAAAAAATGATCTCTTTGAAAAATGTTTTGGCAACAGGGATAAGACATGAATCTTCAAATTGAAATCAATTCTTCATTTGTTCTATTATGAATCCGTTGGGTAATGAGTTGGATGAAATTCCTTAAAATTTGTTTTAAGAATCACTCGTCCATAAATTGACCTTCTTTTTCTCCTAGGACCTGCAAAAAACGAGTATCTACCTGCAATAAAAAATTAAATCATGGAGAAAGAGAGGTGATCGGGCTCCCCTAATCCAAGAATTATGCAAAAAACAACAAGTAGTTACTCTGTAGAACAAATCCATTGAGAAAATAACAAAGTAAAATTTATCTGTCACCTGCGGGAGAGCAGTGGCCAATCATGCTAACCAGCAGTGTTTTAATCACAACTTCTTTGTTTTTCATCGAAATTGAGTGATTCAAAAGCCAAATGAGAGCTAATTCAAAGGTTTATCTCCAGTAGCAACAGGTTTTAGAAATTCCATGATATGATATGTCAATTTTAGTTATAACAACCTGCATACCATAGTCATTTTCAATTACCCAATCTAGACCAACGATTTATATTTCAAGCATAGATTCTTCGTTTGATGTCGGATTCAAATGATTCAAATTGGAAATGAAAGTAGATTCATTTATTTATCTCCAATAGAAACAGGTTTTGAAGAAAAGAAGAATTGATAGGTCAAACACTGTAAGGAACATCCGGAAAAACAGAGTTTTAAGGGTGTTGATTTACGATAGACAGTCAGTATTTTGATCATAACTTCCTCATACGATATCGAAAATGAGTGATTCCAATTGCATTGGAAATTAGATTCATAGGGGAATCTACCAGAGAAACAGGTTTTAAAAATATGGTCATTTAGGCCTCCAAAAACTGACTGTCCCAACTCTGTTCCTGAGCTGCCCGCTAGACATCCGGTCAATGTTTTGGTTCTAACTTTTTCGTTTCAAATCCAAATTGACTGATTCAAATTGGGTTAGAAAGTAGACATCAAGTGCTACCTAGGGTAGAAACAGGTTTTAAAAATATTCATTTTTGGTCCCTCAAAACATGACTGTCCCGACTGTTTTTCCAGAAAATTCATCAAGCCCGCAAGCCAAAAAAATGATATTCAAGAATTTTTTCAAATTGGTGATAAAAAATGAATATAAGTGTTTATAGAATTTTTATTTGCAATATAATTCATCTACATACACAAATAAATTGAAATATTTATCACCGATGTTGATTTCGATAGCGTGTTGCAACAAAAAAAACAACTATTTTTACAAAAAAACAAAATGCATTTATTTATGTCCTTATTTTATTTTATTTTATTTTCTCCACTATCCTACTCTTCGTTGAGAATCGAATATGTTTATGTATAAGAGTATTTTCAGTGGAACCATTTTATAAATAAGGCTTCCAATATATACATACCCAAATTTGAAAAATGCATGTTGATAAAAATGAGGGTATGAGAAGCCAACTTCCCTTGAAAAGATGTTGTCAAAAATTGTTGAAGTATGGAGTGATGATGCAAACACGTGATGGAGTGAAACCAATCTTCAATATATCCATTACTTTCTTGATTTCCCATCATACCATAAGATTCTTGAGCTTTTAAAATGGTTTGTTGATGCAAACTAGAAGTAAGCTCATTTTCTTCCATAACTTCTACAATTTTTGAATTTGAAACATTCTGAATCTCATTGTAAGTTTTCTCTAATGGCGCATGTGAGATAGAATGGGTGGGAAGGGTAGGTAAATTTGGCAGTTCAACACTGTAAGTATGTTGTACTAGTTTATTGTGGTGAGGGTGTGGAATTAGTTGAGCAGGAAATTGTGTATGGAATGGAGCATTGTGATGATGTGTTTGGTTGGGTTGAGTGGATAAATTTGATATGCAAGCAGGATGTTGTGAAAGAGCTGGTGGAGAATATGGAGAATGCGCTTGTGCTACAAGATGAGGGAGAGTAGTCATGCAATCATAAGGTGAACCATGCCAAACTTGTAGATAAGATTGGTGGTTATATTGAAATTGACATGGCTGCCCTAGAACATGAGTATTCCATAATGAATTATGCAAGTAAGAGAATGGAGAAGAAGTGTTTTGAACCATACCTGTAGGCCATGATTTCCATGGTTTTGACCTTGTTGCAGCTTCCTCACCTTTTTGATATGATACTTCCATCCTAGATAAGGAAGAGTAACCATCTATGGGCTGCTCCTTTCGGTCATGAGGGAAAACACTTCATCAAATTCTTCATTTTTATGAACCTGCAAAACATCCAATTTTGAGCTTAGAGAGCTAATAAAATCAACTTTAAAATTTTCAAATAAATCATTGATTTCAGCTCTTATGTCTCCTATTCTTGTAGCAGATTTGGAAAACAAAGAACAAACATCTCTAGAATTCTTACCAGCCTTGGAGATTCCTCTTGAATACCTTATGCACAACTCACAAACATCATCATATGATAACCGAAAAACATCACCTTTTCCTATCAGATTTAAGAGTTCTAAAAATTCATCTTTGATTCCTTTAAGAAGGAGTGTTTTTAAGATCTCTTTTTCCAAATGCTTATGCTTTGATTTTTGAAGGTTATAATGAAATCGATCTACATAGTCCTCCAAACTTTCATCTTCCCCTTGTATCATACCGAAAATATCTTCATTGGATTTGCAATAGTCTTGGTACTTCTTGAAGAATATGTTCTTCATGTCCTCCCATGATTGGATGCAATTCCCACCTAGGCTCATGAACCATCGGAGAGCTGCTCCTTTTAGAGTAAGAGGAAACACTTTCAATCTTTGATCATTAGTACAATAATCATATCCTCTACAAAGTATTTCGACCTCAAATAAGAATGTATCTGGATCTTCATTTGCTAAACCATGAAAATTTGGTAAAGATGGGGGAATTATGTGCATTTGTATCACTCCTCCTAGATCTTTGATAGGAAATTCAAAAGCAGAAACGTGAGCCATTTCTTACCATAGTATAAGATGTTCTTCATGTGTTTCTTCGAGGCTCCTTCTTCAAATGTTCCTGTCAATCGGTTAGTGAAATGGGTGGTGCTTACATCACCACTTGCATGAGATCATGTGATCCATTTTTTTTAAAAATTCTATCTTTTTCCTAATCATTCACAAAAATTCAAACATCTATTTCTACCCAACAAAGCAACAACAAATCTGTTAGGAAAGCGGACAGTGGAGCAGGGCTTGTACATGCTCCGCACGCAGGTTCTTACCTTCCGTTTTTAAGATCCAACTCTTCCCTAGCAGGCACTCATCAGATTCACACTACTCTTTAGAAATGGCTACACTCTCCCCGGCAACGGCGCCAAAATGTGGAGCGACAAAAAGGTGTCTTTGTAACTCCTAATTACCTCACATTAATTGTCAACCCAGGGACGACTTTTTGTTTCAAGAGTGTACTCAGTCTGAGGCGGCTATTTACTCAAGAGTAATGTTTTGCAGTATAGTGCTTAAAATCCAAAAGTAAATGAAAGCTGGAAATAAAATATACTTACAACAAAGCACTTTAAGACTTAAATCATGCATTCGGAAAAATAAGCAATGTATCAGTCAAGGGTCCAGTAACAATAACTCATCCCTTTGGAAACTGATGTAACCAAAAGTAATCGGCGCAACGTATCATTAATCCGATCACGCAAAATGCTAATGCCTACTATGTTTAATGGACGGTTTTTCACACCAAAGCAAAGATAATGCAAATAACAGGAAATGGAAAGCTGCCATTGAAAGTAAATTAGGAAAGCTCTTTAAAAGCAAACTCTTGCAATTAATCAACCAAACTAAATAGCGAAGTAAAGAACATGAAACTGTAAAGCATTACGATTCAAAGAAATAGGAACTAAATCAAAACATCACACGACGGAAATTGGAAAGATATGATACAACAACAACATACTCCACCAGAGGCTGGGCCCTTAGCCGCCAGCAGATGCTGCTGGGTTACTTCAGATCAGGTGAATGAACAACAACCCTTTTATTTATTCATCCTCAAATTGTGAAATCATTACAACAGCAAAAGCTTTGAAGATTACAATGGCAATGCAACAATCCCTATCCTATCATGAATAATCCATCTTCATTCTTGAATCTCTAAGTCTGAATCCTCAATTCCATCATTCGAATCCATCCCGAATCATCCTCAAAGTCCTCCCATCTCTGATCTATGTTTTGATTTAAATACAAAGAGAGCAGAGAGTGGTTACAATAGAGATAATTACAACATGATTCTATTACAAAATTGGTTTGCTTCTAACCATTTGATCAACAAGAACAAGGCGAATTTGGCTTTGCAGCTGAGATTTGGAGGACGGCCGCAACAACAAATCTGAGAAAATAGTGCTCAAAGAACCCTGCGTTTCTCTTAGTAAAAGCCGAATTTGGGCAAACCATTCTTTACTAAAGTTAATTGGGTCCGTTCTGGACAAAACCCATGTTCAGGATTTTCCAGATTCTTCTTCATTTGCTCAGAATCTCAACCACAAAATCGTCACTTCTTATTCCAGCGAATTTCTGAGTTGGCACTTTTAATGATCAAATCTTCAATCTGAAAATTATCTTGGAGGCTAAAAATGGTGAATAATGTTACAACTGATTTATTAAAACTATCATTGATAAAATCGTACATAATCATCAATTTATTAGAAATAAAGGAGAATAAATAATATTCATTCATAAGAGCATAAATCATTATAAAATGGATTTAAATAATAAATTATAATAAATGACGTGATGAAGAATGGTAGAAATGGGTGGAATAAGCGTTCACAAGTGATAATAATAATGGCATATTAACGGCCCAACACCCAACGGAAAGATGTTTGGAACTTTCTCTGTAATAGATTTTCTGCCTCTCTCTCAGCCTCCCTAGAATTGCAGATGAAAGGACCTAATTGGCTTTTGATCCTTAACTGAGCTTTCTTCTTTACATTACAAAAATGGATTACATCTGAATTGTTCATTTGCCTGAAGTATTCCAAGGCAAAAATCCTCATTGGTACATATCTGGGTAACCTGAATGGATGTAATTCACATCCATAAATCCTGATGACTGTATGGTTTTGATACAAATACCAATCCCCAACCTTATAACTCTTTGACAGTTGCAAAGTATTTCTAATTTCATTACTGAGTCTTGGGGGAGGAATTCCTGTTAACAAAGTTGTTGCAAGATATACAAACTGATCAATGAATTCAGAGTAGGAGTAGGGAGAATCGGAGGAAGAATGAATGATGGGGGACCAGAATATGACTGAGCTGGGATTTCCCTTGGCATCAAGTTTTTGAACAGGGAAAGGGAACCTTTCTGACTGATAGTAGATCATGAGATGATAGATAACTGAGGAGTACTTAAAAACTTTTTCAGTATCTAGCCTTATGAATTGATCATGGATCTTGTTGGCTATGAAGGAAGCAAAATCATATTTAATCTCAAGAGGTTGCCCAGGAGTAAAAATGGATAGCAAAGCCAAGGTTATCTCATCCACATATTCACTGGTGTTGAATCCTAAGACAAAAGATATAATATTTACAATGAGCCTTCCCAATGTATTGAAAAAGTAAAAACCATAGGGAGGAGACCCTTTTGGCTGATGCTTAGGTAACATGAAATGCTGACACATGGATTTTAGCTTTTCTGGGGTTAATTGCCTGGTTTTCTCAATCAATCCTTCTATGGACAATGGAGCTAATTCTTGGTCGGGTTCAAAGTGTAACATGGCATTGATAGCCTGGGGAGTGATGGGAAACAGAATACTTTGATCAGGAGCTATTACAGACCTTCGTGCCGGATCATAGTTTAAGTGGCAATAATGGATGATTTCTGGGAAATAAATGACCGAAGGAATGAGATACCTTGGGAGATTGGATTCCCACAACCCTATGAGATCTTGCCCCTTTGAGTATTCATCTCTGCAGCGACAGAAACTCAATAGGGGACTTTCATCAAAGTGCAGGTCTTTAATTTGGAAATCTTCGTCTATCAAAGGTAAATATTCCAATTCACGGTGAGGAGCATTCAGTGGAGTGATATTTAGAGCTGTCAGGGCCTCCATTTTGGTTCTTGTGGATTCAAAATGGAGGTTTTTGGTTTTCCTCACAGGTCGGGCGGGATTTCTGAAATGAAGGAAATTGGCGCAATTCGCCGGTTTCAGGGAACAATTATTTAGTTTTAAAACCTCTAGGGAAGACTCAGTGATGATTTTTAATCACTATTTCAGCGGAAAAACCAAGTGAACTGATTTTTACTTGCAGTCGGGGCGGAAAAAGATAAATACCTGTTTTTTGAAGGAGACTGGTTCTTTAACAGGTAACAGATGATGGCAGGACTGATCTTGACTACGGGCGCAGCGGAATTTTGGAGAAAATCGGTCTATTACAGTGGAAATTCGAAAATCGCAGCAGGAAGCACTGTCGTTTTCAAACAACGAAAATAACCGAAAACACGAAAAAATGGCTTTATTTACAAGTTAAAAGGGTTTTTTATTTTTTCGAGGTGTGACGTCATCGACGTACGGGCTGACGTATGCAAGGTTGGGCGGTAAGCGGTAAGCGGTAAGCGCCCGCACCGCTTTTGGTCGAGGGTGGTTTATATCGGAAGGGCAGCGATTCCACAGGATGATCGCCATGTGGACGGTAGACTATTCAAAAACCACCCATCCCCCGCTGGTTAAAATGATGACAAGGGATGGGCAGCGGGGTGAACACTAGCCATTGATCTACGAAGGGGTGATCCGACGGCTGAAGAGATGGGGGAACATGCGGAGGATTCAGGTGTGGGCCCGTCGGGTTTTAAATCAGTTTAACGTTTAATTTAATCATCCCGGGAGATATTTAATAGGCGGAAAGGTTATTAACTAGTCCTGATGACTAATTAATCCCATGTGCGTAATGAAAGGGGTTGCGGCGGGGGTTTGGTTAAGTGGAATTTCATGTGGACAAACCACGGTGGCACGAAACTTTCCCGAAGTTTTATCGATATTTTTGTATTTAAACACACATATCGCATGTTTAAAGTTTATATATATATATTTTATTTATATGGTAACAAACAATCATTATTTAATTACCATAAGGGCGGGATTATAATATATTGATAATTTTAACCAAAGGGCATATAATGGGTTTTTATTTTAAATGCGCGGGGATATAAAATACTTTGGTTAAATTTTATAATAGGGGGTTTTTTGGGTTATTTATAAAAAGGGATTTATATACTTAGGATAGGGTATTTGACTAGGGATTTAGTAAATAAAGTTAAACATTAATATGATAAAGGACAAGGAAACTCAAAATATTTTTGCACATCTAAGAAAGTGAAAACTTTTGAAGTAAATTGCAATATCTTATCTTCAACACTTAAACTTAGAATAGCAAGTTCTCTTGAGGGATTTTTATGGAATTTTGCATGAGTTTCCTAAGTAAAATAGGATTTTACTTAGGACAAGGTTAAAGATGGATGATTATAATGATGAATTATCTCAAGTACTTAGGTCTTTTTGATCATTAGGCCGAGGGTCCGGTCCCTCCAAAAGTCAAGGAAATGCCTTGAGCCCCTTTGATCTCCAAGTACCCTAGTACTTTGGGGGAAATTAGTAAAACTTTAAGGGGAAAGTGATGAGGGAAGTTAATGATTTTGACTTTGCTTGCTGTGATTTTCCAGTGTATTTCCTGCTTCAATATTTGTGATGAAAGTAAAGGATCAAAAACATGTAGCAGCATCATTCATCAGATAAAAATTTGCAACCATCTACCTACCCTATCTACCTGACACTACCATTTTCTCTTCTTTATTAGGGTGCATTTAGACTTGCAAACCCTTATCAATCTTTTTCTTTTTTTACAAGGCAAATCTATCTAATTCTACCCTTATTACATCCAAGGGCTCAGATTAAGTTGTTGAGCACCCTTTATTCACTCTACCTATCTACTTATCTGCCAAGATTAAACTGTTTGGTCAGATATTTATTCTCTATTCTACAACATGAAATTGAAAAATGAACTAGCCAAGCTTAAGCAGTTTGGCTATTCATGAATTGTGGCATAAAATACAAGTTGCACACAATTTGTTTATTACATCAGAGTAAAAAGTAGTGGCATTTGGATTTGCACACTTTCTTTGGCCTATTTTTTGTTTGGGGTTCATTTCTTTTGCTTTTTGGCCATTTTTATTTTTCTTACCCTTTGATTTTTCTTTTAGGGTATACCCTCTTTACATTTTTTAAATTTTTTGATTTTTTGGTTTTTCAAGAATATGGAACACCTTTGCTCAAGAAAAGGTTTGAACATATTCCATAGTTCAATCAAGACAATCATGAAAAATGATACCTATTGGTATAGGAGACTAACACCATACTTCTTCAGGATTTGCTTGAGATACTTTGCTTGTGATAAGAATATACCATCTGTTGCTTGTTGCACTTGCAGGCCAAGAAAAAATGTTAGTTCCCTGAGTAAAGACATTTCAAATTCTTGCTGCATATCAGAAGCAAATTTATGACTCATAGACTCTTTATTACTTCCAAAAATGATATCATCGACATATACAACCACAATCAACAGTTTGTCATTTTCAGTTTTTGTGTACAAGTTGCTATTAGTAGACCCCTTTGAAAATCCTTGTTGATGAAGATATTTGTCAAGACGATAGTACCATGCCCTTGGAGCTTGTTTGAGACCATATAGAGCCTTTTTAAGTCTACAAACAAGTTTTTCATCATTTCCTAAAATGAATCCTTCTGGTTGTTCTATATAAACTTCTTCTTCTAGATCACCATTGAGAAAAGCAGATTTAACATCCATTTGATAAACTTTGATTTGTTGGAAGCTTGAAAAAGCAAGAAACATTCTTATGGCTTCAAGTTTGGCTACAGGAGCAAAGGTTTCTTCAAAGTCTATACCTTCTTGTTGAGCATACCCTTTGCACACAAGTCTAGCTTTATTTCTTATAACATCCCCATTCTCATTTAACTTGTTTTTGAATATCCATTTACTTCCAATGACATTTTTGTCATGAGGCCTTGGTACTAACTCCCAAGTGTGATTCTTTTCAATTTGATCAAGCTCTTCATTCATGGCTTGAATCCAACATTCATCTTTGCTAGCTTGACTGACACTGTGAGCTTCAATCGTGGATAGAAATGCCAGGTTGCTAGAAGATCCCACAAGAGTCCTTCTTGTTTGTACGCCTGATTCCTTTTCTCCCAAAATTTGAGATTCTGGATGATTCTTTTGAACATATCTAGATGGAGCCTTTTCAGACAGCTCTTCTTCAGGTTCTTCACTGGGTGTACTATTTGTATCATTACTGTTTGATGTAGGAGGATATGTGTCCTCATCATCTTCATCTATTGTTTGCTTTTCTTCTTTTAGGGCTGCAGTAGACTCATCAATAACAACATCAATACATTCAACAATCTTTAGAAGTCTTTTATTGTAACATTTATATGCCTTACTCCTAGAGGAGTAACCAAGAAATATTCCCTCATCAGCTCTGGGTTCAAACTTGCCAAGTTTTTCATCATTATTTTTTATAAAGCATTTGCTCCCAAAAATTCTAAAATGCTTTATAGTGGGAGGATTAACATACCAGAGTTCATATGGATTTTTATCACTATTTACACAAACATGTGCTTTTTTGAGAATGTTTGCTGTTGTATGTGCTGCTTCTCCCCAAAATGTGTCAGGTGTTCTAGAATCATCAAGCATAGCTCTAGCCATTTGTTGAATTGTTATGTTCATTCTCTCTGCAACACCATTCTGTTGTGGAGTGCCAGCTACAGAGAACTGTCTTTTTATGCCGTGTTGTTCACAGAATTCAAGAAATTCTTTGGATGTATATTATCCTCCTCGATCAGATCTAAGACACTTGATTTTTAATTCTAATTCATTCTCCACTAGTGCTTTGAAAATCTGAAATTTCTCAAATGCTTCATCTTTGTGTTTAAGCAGCCCAATCCAACACATTCTAGAGAAATCATCAATGAATAAGATATAGTATTCTTCACCACGGGGTGACTTTTTTCTCATAGGTCCACATATATCAGTATGAATAAGTTAAAGAGGCTTACTTGATGATCCTTCCTTGGCATTAAATTGTACCCTGGTTTGCTTACCGAATTGGCAAGATTTGCATATGATATTTTCAGGTAGAGTAATATTGGGAAGATCACGAACAGCTTTAAGTCTACTTGATTTGTTGATTTGAGAGAAGCTCAGATGCCCCAACCTTCTATGCCATAGCCAATTTTCTGAAAATTTACTCAAATAACATTGTTCTTTGGGGTTCTTCAATATATACAGGTTGTTTGGAGTTCTTTTTCCTTTTATAATTGCTTCACCTGTATCAAGATCATGTACCACACATTCTTTTGAACTAAATAGAACTTCAGTTCCTTGATCACACATTTGACTTACACTTAACAAGTTATGCTTTAATCCATCCACATACATGACTTCATTAGCTTTCACCTTATCCTTTAGGAAGATAGACCCTTTACCTTTAATTACCGCAGGAGTATCATTTCCAAATGTAACATTCTTCTCCTTTTCTAGAGCACTATATGCAAGAAGTTTTTCTTTATCACCTGTCATGTGTCTTGAGCATCCACTATCAATGTACCATTGGTTCTCTTCATCTTCTGCAAATAATGCTATGCCACAATTTTCAACCTGTAACTCCTTCTTTTTCCATACTTTGGATCTTGAAGGAACGTGGTCTTTTGGCTGAACTTTGCTCCTGCATTCAGATTCTTCATGGCCAAAGTTATTGCAACAAGTGCATTCAACTTCATTTTGAAGAGGAGAAAAGTTGTTATAAGTATTCTTCTTTGCTTCAATATCAGTCCTTTTCTTTCTTGCTTCTCTTGTCATAATAGTTTTATATGCTACACATTGAATAACTTTATGACCAAAATTGTGACATGAGAAACATTGTCCATTGAAGAAGAAATTTCTGCGATCATAAGATCTTCTATATGAATTTATCTGTTGATTGGTGTTTCTTTGAAAGACATTTCTGTTAGTGTTTCTTGAATTGAAATGATCATGCTTTACCTGTAAATATTCTTTATTCCCTTGCTAAGTGGCAACATGTTGTAAACCAGCTGTAACTGCTTTTAGATAATTTGGTGCTGATGCCTGAGAAGATTCTCCAATATATCCAAGACCTGTCTTTATAAGAGGAGAACGTTGTACCTTGATAATCTCATCTAAGGTTTCAGACCCTTTAGAAAATCTAAGATTCAGAGTCTTTACTTTCCCAAGTTCTTTTCTTAGATCTACTACTTCACATTCTAATTTCTCATTGTGTTTCTCTTTAACTTCAAGCTGATTTTTCAGAGTTTCTATGATTATTTTGCTCTCTTCTAAGAAAATTTTGAGTTTATTGTTTTCATTAAGAAAATCACTGTCTTCTAGAGCGTCCACAAAAGTATCCTCTTCTTCTCTAGATTCTTTTTCAAATGCCATGAGAAGTCTCAGATCTTGTTCACATTCTTCCTCACTATCAGATAACCCATCACTATCTTCATGAGTATAGTAACTCCTTTTAGAGCTAAAATGATTCTTATTCCTTCTTGCTACTTCCTTCCCCTTTTTATGTGTTTCTTTATAAGGACACTTAATAGCATAATGACCAACTCTTCCACAATAAAAACATTTGAAGGGAAGCTTACCTCTGAATCGTACTGTGCCAAGTTGAAGTTTCTTTACGAAGTTTATCTCATTTTCTTCTAAGATACATCCTGATCCTTCTGTTATTTGTACTTCCTTTCCTTTTGTAGAAGTTCTAAAGACTGCTTCTTTGACTTCAGATGGTCCTCCTCTTTTCATTTCATATGCAGTTAGTATGCCATGAAGTTGTACCACAGTAAGATTTTGAAGATCCTGCTTTTCTTCAAGAGCTGAAACTTTTGACTCAAATTTTGCTGTTAGAGATCTTAAAATTTTCTCAACCAAAGTGGATTCGGTAATTTTTTCTCCCAAATTTCTCATGCGATTTACAACATCATCAAGACGTAGAAAGAAATTTGCAATGCTTTCTTCATTAAGCATTTTTAGATTCTCATATTGAATTCTGAGAGTTTGAAGTTTAGCACTTTTTACCTTTGCATCGCCTTCATAGCTTAGAATGATTTTGTCCCATATTGCCTTTGCTGTATTCAGCTGCATGACTTTGACAAATTCTGATTCAGTTAGACTTCCCAATAGAGCATTGACTGCCTTTGCATTTGTTTCATAATTCTTTCTTTCCGTTGGATCTGTTGGTACTGCAGCTGGATATTGATATCCTTGTTCAAAAATTGCCCATACCTCTGCTCCCAGAGACTGAAGATAGGATCTCATCCTTGTTTTCCAGAAGATTAAATTGTTTCCATTAAAGAGTGGAGGCCTGATAGATGCTATTCCATCTTGATTTCTCATCTTGCTTGATCTTCCTTCTAGCGACTAAGCTTTTTCAGAAGGACCTGCTCTGATACCAATTGTTGGGAAAAATACTGAGAGGGGGGGGTGAATCAGTATTTAAGGTTGAACAATTTTTCTTTCCTTTCTCTTTAAAACAACCATATGTTACAGTACTGCATTCAACATGTATGTTCAGAAATCTTATTATGCTTTTGCTTAGAGAAATGCATCAGATAAGCTTTATGCATGAACAGAAACAATAGAACAAACCATTAACCATGAACATCACATATGGACAACAGGATTTAAGGTGGAAACCCAATTCGGGAGAAAACCACCGCTGCTATAATCTTAGTCTTCAATATTTTATTATAGAGAAAACCTTTTACAATATATGTCACTTATGTCAAAAGTGCACTACACCACACGTTGTGCATCCAATTCTAAGGCCACAACCAACTCTCAAGCATGCTTCGGAAGGGACAACCCCCCAACATAACACTCGCCATCGCGTAAAACTTCTACTTCCAAAATGAAGGCTTCAACCCTCTGACCCACTGGATTCATATGTTTTCTTCAGCAGTCATGCGCTAGCTCTTCATCATTTCTTCGTCTGTCGTTCAAGACCAGAGGTTCATTCAGATTTTTCTGTTGAGAACAGAGTTTGCCCACCCAAACATTCCTTTAAGAGCTTAATTCATTCATCACCCTTATGCATGCACATGTTCTTCATAATTGCGTTAATCGATCTGATCATCGTATTTACAGGTGCACCATCAATTCAGATATATCAAGGGTTTATTCATACAGATATCTCCAAAGGAGATTCGTTTTATTATCAACCCTTTCTCACACCCTCCTTCTTCATAATTCTCATCACTTTATATATATGTCGCCTTTAGTAAAACCATGAGTCAAAACCACGAACGGCTAAAGGTATTCTTGGATAGGGTCACAATAGATAATCCAGCGTATTAAAAATCGAGCCAATTTAAATTGAAAACCCCAACCTTCGTTCTTCCATGCATGAATCGTCCCAAAGGTAGTCTTTTATCTCCGCCATATAATATTATTTCAAGGTTAATAAACATTAACGTGCCGCTGACTCAGAAGTAATATATATATCCACAAAACCTTTCGGCCCCTTCAATAATATTCAATCTTGGCATAACCCAACATAAAATATATTTGCGAATCCCCTTTGTGGGTCCCTGCGGAGGCACCAAACGGTTGATGCTGATTTGGCATGCAGTGCTCCCGTAGTCATTCTCCACCGTTGATTTATGGTCAGCGCTTGATTTCATGGTCAACTGCGGGGGCACCCCCTCCGGTTGTTTTAAATCTTTACACTGTCCCCGTAACATTACTTTTAATCAAATTTCAATGAACTTTTTAATCCAGACTTCAATCTTCAAACAAACTGGATTACATTCTTTGACCCCAAGCCCACATCATAGTCAGCCATTTGCGATGTACGATATGCAATGGCGCGACATCGCATCACAGCTTACAACCGGTGGAAACATATGGTGGAAATAGAAAATATGCGATATTGCGATATTGCGATGATCGCATATCGCAACATTCAATCGGCGCGCACATATATTTACCATGCAATTGTGCAATGTGCGATGATCGCATATCGCAACAAACTCTGGTTTGGGCGGAGGGTGATTTTGCGACATTTCGATGTTGCGATCGTGTGATGGCACGATGATCGCACATCGCAAATAATCCATATCAAAAAGACACTTGAAACTTCAAAACTGTGCTTTGCGATTTGCGCTCAAGTGGTAGGGACCACTTGTCCTGCCACTTTCAAAGATTTAAAGTCTTTGGCTGTTTTATTCAATTTTCTTCATATTGGTTGTTGAGGGCTTTAAAACCCGAAATGACTATCTTTAAATAAACTCTGCTCCTCCGTAGTCTGGAACTACGAATGTCTTCATTCCTTCTGCAAAAAGTCTTCGCCCATAACAAAAAAATTAATTCTCCTCTGCAATACTTGGCTGCGGCCCATCAATAATTAATTCATCCTTACATTTTTCCCATCCTTCTTGAATGCATGTTGTTGTTCACCAAAACTCTGCTGCGCCTTTGATCTCTTTTCTCCCATTCTGTTCTCTGCTTCTTCTGTTCTTCCTCTGTTCTTCTCTGCTGATTGTTGTTTTCTAAAAATTTGATGTTCTTCTTCATTGCCCATGCCTTTTCCATTTCCTTTTCCATATCCTTTGCCATCAATGACAATATTCCAACAATGTGGGCTCCTTTATTTTTTGTGAAAGGATTCAAGAGGCAGGTTGCCATGCCAAATTAACAAGTCTCTTTGCCACTAGTTTTAGGAGGGATAAGGCCAACATAGTAGGGGTTGAATTCACCATCTTAGAAAATTCCACAGCCTCATCCACAGGAATCCATAACCATGGAGAAATATGGTTTAAAGGGATGAATTTAGACATTGATAATTACAAGGTTTTCTTAAAGCCATACTACAAAAATTCTCCTACACACATCTTTCCATTCAGAAAATTGCTTGACAGGTATGATCCTCTAATGGAGATGATCATGAGGTACTTTACCTGTGAAGGGAGGTTTTCAATACTATATCAGTACCACATTAGGCTACTGATGCATTTCACAACAATCAAGCCTCTCAACCTACCTCGCTACTTATGCAGAAGTCTTGTCAAGATGACAGAGAAGGTACAAAGTAAAGGGAAAGATCACTAAGCTAACCTATTTCACCATGGCTTGGTCAAATTTGTTGTCCTACATTAAATTTCACAAATCAAACTACCTTGGAATGCATTCATGCAGTCAGCTTCTCTTTTGCCTACTACTAGTCAACATAGTAATCAAAGTACCCCATTGGCACCCCCAAGGCTAGAAGAGGTTGGCTCTTCAAGAAAAACAACAAAGGTTGCAAAGAAAACTAAGGCAGAGATCACATATACCTATAAGAAGGGGAAAAAGGTGATGTTTTCCCCTGAGATCTCTAAATCAGTGTCTACACCTAGAGCTGTGACTAAGCCACAAACTAGAAAAATGCCTAAGCAAAATACAGTTGAGCATGTTCAAGAAGAGAAGGAGAAGTCACGTAGGCATGTATTTGACTCACCCTTGCAGCAAATGAGGTTGAGCAGGCACCCTTTGAGGTTGAAATGGCATACCTAACAGAGCATTAGCAAAAAAAGTTATGAGATGAAATAATACAAGAGAAAGAAGAAAAGATAAGAGAGCTGAAGGACAACCTTTCAAAGGAATATTTTAGGATTGCATTTTTACAGTAGGAGAACAGGAAGCTTAAGGTAAACCAACTTTTGTCAAACAAACCTAGGGAAAATATGGTGGTAGAGGATGATAAAGGTAAGTTAGTGATTGCTGTTTATCAACTTGAGGATAAGGATGATGAGATGAAATCAAGGAGGCCAAGGACAAGAGGATCAAAAAGGCAGAAAGAGCAGGGAAGTGAGCTATCTTCTACCTTAGATTAAGAATATTTGATAACAGGATTGCTGCTAAGATTTAACAAGACAAGGAATTTTGGCTTAACAGGGTTAATCAAAACTTGGAGATTCTTTTGAGGAATGCCAATAGAAACACCAAGCTGCTGAGACACATGGAAAGCCATTACTTCACCAGGAACCAGATTTGCAGAATTAGGGTCAGGAATTTGAAAAAGAAGTTAAAGAAAACCCTAATAAAGCTGAAGAAAAGAGACAACCTTGACCTGCTTGATGATGCATCATTGATTGCATAATCTGTTGGGAAAAATACTAAGAGGGGGGGGAGGGTGAATCAATATTTACAATAATCACAATATTTTACTTTTCTCTTACTGATTTCTGTACACGACTTTGATTAACCCAACTATCGTATATACGCAGATACACTAACAGAAACTTGCATATATTGAGATAACTTTATTGATAGATGAACTTTCAGAAACATTCTTTAACCCAAATTATCAGTTATGCATCATATAGTTAAGAAGTAAATGTGTGCAATAATAACAAAATAAATCATCACACAAGAGCATCACACATGAACATGAAGATTTAAGGTGGAAACCAAATTCAAGATAAAACCACCGCTTCTGTCATCTCTATCTTCAATATTTATTATATGGAAAACTGCTTACAATATTGTACTAGTGCAGACTCATACCAGCACACAGGCACCCACCTGCAAAAGGCTGCAAACTTCTCTCATTCTCCAACTACTACTGGAAGGGAGCTCCAACCCCCTAATCTCGTTTACCAACCACTATTGGAAGGGAGCTTCAACCCCGTGATAATAACACCAGCTTCTACTGGCAGGAAGCTTCTACTTCCACACTGAAGGCTTCAACCCTCAAAACCACTGTAGACCACATTTCATCAATTTTCATACTGGATCTGATAGCTTCAACACAACTCATCATAAATATCATTAATCATAAACTTAACCCAAACTTCAATCAGAACAATGAGATCACTGTAACTAGAACATAATAATAACCCAGATTTCCGAATCAGTATGAAAAATAAATCTCAACCCTGATCATTCATTATCTTAAAATACATACGCTACTTCACTTTACTAATCCCGCGTGTATACGCGCTTTCCTTCAAACCAACCTGCGTATAGATCTAAGAATACTGAATTTACAGAATACGATTAGTCTCATAACCAAATCTAAGGCTTTTAGTTAGATATCTTTTTAGTATTTCAGAACCCTTAATCAGTCAGTCATCATTAAACATATTTACTCACTCATTGATCAAATTTGTACATATTCAACTTAACAGCATATACAGTATTCAAGAAACCCAGATCTACATGAAGACTTCATTAACAGACATAAAAAATATAGTATCAATAAACATATAACCTCTGTAGTAAGCTTCAAAAAACCCTGACTTCCATACGTGCTATTTCTAAGACAAAGCCACGTATATAAGCGCTTTCAACGAGACGAACTAGCGTATAGATGTGTAAATACTAATTTTGCAGAGTGTTTCAGATCTATAGAATTACCTAGATTTATTCACTTCACTTCAACAAACATGTGCTAGGTCACATATCTAATCATCTCTTCAATAGATCAAGTACATAGTCATTTCAGGTCTAGAAATCCTGATCCATCATTGTATCCAAGGGTGCATCATATATTCAAATCTACCAATAAAACAGAGTTCATCCTGTTAGGCCTTTGTGATTTAGTAGAGTGGCAAGACTAAATGCTGTAGAGACTACATCAAAAACCACTTTTGGATTCTAGGATCTAGCCCTCCTGAATCCAGAGAGGGATCTCTCTATAAGTGCAAATATTTGATTTATCTTTTAAGATTTTAGTAGGATATTAGGCTAGTTATTAAGAACAAGGGTTTTTTGTTTGTTTGGTTGGTCGGGTATGATCTTTAATTGAATGGAATATCACAAAATGAAAGAGTTTCAAAGGGTGAAGATGCAAGTATATTGAGAAGTGTTCAGCAGATAGGATTAGTGTGAAGCAGCTTTAATGCATTGGCGAATGGAGTCACAAAAGGGTTTAATTGCAAAACAATTTCAAGAGTGGTCCAAGGGGAAATTCATCTATATCAAAAGATCCTTTAGATGAAATGATGGAGCGGAACGTTAAAAGTGTTGAGAAAGTGGAAAAATCCAATAATTTCAACAAGGATTTATCAACTTACTATACAATAAAAGCCTTTTTAAGCAACTGTTTGAAACCAACCAAAGGACAGGGCTAACCATAAACTTCTTTGGACAAGCTTGTGTTAAAGCTAACTTATTAGACAACAATCCAGTAATCTCACTAGACTACTTTCAGAAGGAATGAAAACTAATAAGAAAACAAAGTGCAGCTTAAGATCAGGTTAGATGCATTAAAATCATGGCTTACTTTTAGCATACTCTTAGGGAAACTTTCAAACAACCTTTGGAGAAAGAACTAGAAGACAGGGCAAACCATAAACTTTTCTAGTTTAAATCTACTTAGAATGTAATGAAAATATCATTCAAGAACTTCCTTTCAAGTTTTTCACATCAATACATGGACTAACCAACATTCCTTGATAATGTTTATACTTAATTTAAGTCATTCTCAAATATCAGAATTAGCAGAAAACATATAGATAAATCTTATCAGCAAGAGTAGGGTACTTTAGCAGTAAATCATAGCTCTATGATTGTTGTTCTTTATCAGAGAAAAGTGAACAAAATGGCATACATGAAAGGAAAACAATAACAGTAAGAGGTACTTCACCAATGATATAGACCAGGATCCCAAGAATCAGCTTGTATATTGATTGTCAATCTAGTTACAAACTACATGTCCAACGTTTCATTACAGCTTCAAACATCTCTTCTCAGCCTATCTTCTTCAACAAATTAACAGAGCTTTAGAGCTTCAGAACTTATTTACATTCAACAATGATTCTATACAACAACTATTACATCAGAGTCCAACAACCAACAATATCTCATCTTCTTCAGAAGTATTTATAGAAGAAAGAGGATGTGGAATGAAAGGAAGAGTAATTTGTCAATTAATACAAGTTTTAATGCTTCTCTATCTTTGAGGGGTTCAATAGAGAAGTTTTCTGATATTTTCTCTGTATTAATTGGTTTTCATTAAGTATTAAGCTACTTGGCATATTTTGTTGACTTTAGAACTCTTTAGGTAGCTCGCAATAACTCTGGCTGTCTTTAAACAAAATATCCCTGACTAGGCAATAAATATGCCTTCTTCAATTTATGAAAGCTTGTAGGTGGCACTTTTAGTAGCTAAAAGGATATTTTAGCCTCTGATGTGGAAGTGGAGGTTTCCTTTGACTGATATAACTCCTCATTTTTCCTTAAAACACTTTTAATTTTATTTTGGTCTGTGTTTAGGCTTAATTAGCTTTGATCTTCGTCTTCGGGTTTTCATTCTTTAACACTGTCTTGATCTCTTTAACCCGTGGATTAAAAAACCTAATCTTCAAGTTTTAGGCATTAATCCCCTTATCGTTAATTTCTTCACTCTGATACAGTTTGTTGTTCTGTCTTCATTGGCACAAATGGTTTTATGCAGTTGGAGGGTTTCTGTTAAATGGATCAATAATCATGATCTATCGACCGAGACTGTGGAATTGAAAAATCCTTAGATCCCTTCCTGTACTGAAGGTTTGGAATCGTCATTCCTGGCCTTTCCGTTATCTTTATAACTATGGGAAAACTTCATAGAACCTACACAAAACAAACAAAAATTATATAAATCCTGCGAAGATAGGTTTAAAACTGCTTTGGAGGTTTGGGCACGACGGCGAATAGGAGCCATTGGATTAAGACAATCAACACTTGATATTGCTCGGTGAAATATTTCGGGGGCAGGTTAGGTGGAACATGAATGGGTGCAAGATTAAAACAGGACCGTCTGATCTCAGAGATCGACGACTGAGATATTTCGATGGAGCATTTGGGAGAATAGATGAATGGTAAATGAATGGGGTTGTGATATAATACGAGCCGTTCGATCTCAGAGACCGATGACTGGGATTAAAATCAAAGGCATCGTTGTGGAGGGCAGCGGTAAGGCGGAAAATCGGGGATGGTTTTCACAAAATATTTGGGGGGTAGGCGGTATTGCCTGAAAAAATGTGATTCCATACATTACTTGACATGTGGATCTTCGAAACCACCTATTTCGCAAAAAATTTTAGCGCTAAAATTTGGGCACAAAAATTTTGCGATATGGAGTGTCAGCCGTCTAATCATGAGGTGTTGATCGGATGGTGTGGGTTGCGTGCGATAGGCACAACTATGCAGGCAGAGGAACTGGTGGGCCAGGTAAGTGACGTATGGTTGCTTTGTCGTGTAGCAGATAGGTATTGGTTTATCAGGTTAAGTCTCGATCATCGGATCTTTTCTATGGATGGTTAAGATTTTAAAGAAGGAGCAGAGAATTTTGAAAGGAGAAAAGGGAGGCAGGTGAATGGGCGGAAAGATGGGGTCCCAATGGCCATTGATCTGCAGAGATCAATGGTCCAGATTTGTTTTTAATATTATATGTTGGGAATGGAAAATAGAAGGGAAAAGGGGTTTTTTGCATGGGGTTTTATGTTCTAAGCACTTGATTGTAGGCTCTAGGACATATGAGAGAAAGGGCTGAAGGGTATAAGCCCTTGGGGGTTTAAGAACCTTATAGTGCAGAAAACTGATTTTTAGGCCAAAAAACAGGGTTTTTAAGGCTAAGTAAGGGTTCCGATAGATAAAAGGAGGCATTTTTAAACCAAATAAAGGGAAATATAAGGTTTAAAAAGGGGTTGTAGGATGATTTTGGTGGTTAAATGAAGGTTTATAGAGGAATTTTGGAATGGTTTAAGGGTGAAAAATGGAATCTCATAAGAGTCAAATGGTGAAGTGAATGAATGAAGAATGGAGTTTTAAGCAGTCTTTCTTGGCAAACAGCAGGTACTTTAGGATTAACAGTGAAACAGCAGTGAAGATTAACTCAAAGGATAATTATCATCATAAGACTTCAAGAACTCACAATTTGGACATGAAATTGCTTCTTGAAGGCCTAAAAATATTTAGCCACCATTTGGTATGAAAATGTTTTATAGGTGGCTAACAGTGGCTCCACATGGGGATGGCATCTTCTTGAAGATGTCAAGAAATTCAGACAATTTTCTGTGGAAGTTGATCAATGCCTTGCACTTTGATAACCTTTTACTTGAAATTAGATACTAAAAAAAATGATTAGAACTTGATATATTAGCAGAAGAGTATTTCCCAAACACCTACCTACACAACCTACTTCCTAACATTTATTCTTCAGAAGGTGCACTTGGACTTGCAAACTTTTTCATAACTTTTATTCTTTTTGAAAACAGGAAACTAATCTATTTCTACTCTTATTTCTCCATGAGCTCAGATTAAGCAGTTGAACTCATAAGTTTCTCTACCTAACTACTATCTGTGAGGATTAGACTGTCTGACAGATCTTTATTCTCTATTTTCTAGAACAGAAATTTAAAAGCAGCCAAGCCAGGATTAAGCAGTTTGACTTGTTGCAGATCTATGGCATAAAAACAAACTGCACATAAACTTTTATTTGCAAAAAATTTAAAACAAAATGTGAAGGCTTAAGATCTGAAAATTAAAACATCCTTCATCATTTCTTCAGCTCTGATTTTAGTCTTGTTTGAGCTGTTTCCTCTTTCTTTTTGGTTCAAGTTTTGAGCTTTTTAGAACCATTGTTTCTCTATACTAATTTACCTTACTGATAAGCCAATATTAAGTTGTTTGGCTGATCTAATTCACTAACCTATCAGCAGTAAATTGAAAAGCTAATTATTCATGATTAGGCTGTATGACTAACTAGAAGTGTGTTTTTAGGAGTGGCATTTGAGCTTGCACACTTTTAGACTTTGTCTCTCTTTTTTTGGTATGGGGATGTACCTTTCTTGTTTTTATCTGCCCTCTTTTCTTTTCTATTTTTTTTGTATTTTTATTTTTCTAACTTTGAATGCAATGTTCAGAAAATGATAATTTACAATGGAAAGTAAAAAAAACTTTTAAACTCATGATTCTTGACAGAAATAATGCTTGAGCATCCTGCCATTGACAGGACCTCCAAGAAGTTCAGTTCCATTCTCTTCCTGCAAGAAATAAGCGTTGTTATCAACATTAGAATGGATGAGATAAGGGCCTAGCCATAAGTTATCGAATTTTCCATGTTTGCCCTTATCTTCTCTCCTGGAATCCCACTTCAAAACTTTGTCACCAATGCTGAAATCACTGGCCTTTGTCCTTTTATCAAACAACTTCTTGATGTTTTCTTGCTTGTGTAGGGCTCTATTGTAGACTTACTCTCTCGCTTGTTGAAGATGTATAGTCTAATTAATTCTTCTTGTCATATCAGTATCCTTAGACTATACTTCTTATATCAGCTTCATGAGTTGCACTCCTAGACTGATTGGAAAAATTGCATCTGCTCCATAAACTAGATGGTAGTGTGACATTCCAATTGATTTCTTAAGTGTTAATCTGTCAGCCCATAGTGCATGTACTAGCTTTGTGTGCCATGATTTCTTATTGTCTTCCAACAAATTTTTGATTATACTCACCAAAATTTTGTTTGAGGATTCTACCAACCCATTACCTTGAGGGTAATAAGTAGTAGAATGGCCCAATATAATATGATATTTATGACAGAATTCAACCATATTTTTGGATCCAAATGCAGCAGCATTGTCAGTGATAATCTTCCTAGGACAACCAAATCTATATAGGATATGATTTTCAAGGAATTTTATGATGACAGAGTCATTGTCTTGCCTAGAAGGGATGGCTTCTATCCATTTGGTAAAATAGTCTGTTGCAGTGAGGATCCATCTATGTTGGGCAGATGAGGTAGGATGGATTTCCCCAATGAAGTCTAAACCCCATTGCTAGAAAGGAGCTCCAACAGTGATTGGATGCAGGGGTAAGGGAAGCAGTTTTCTTTTGCCTTCAAAGAGTTGGCATTTGTGATAGGAAATAATCATTTTGTGGACATCTTGAAAGAGGGTGGGCCAATAGTAACTAGCTCTAAGGATTTTATTGGTAGTTGTCTTCCAATAGAGGTGGCCTCCACATTCTCCTTCATATAATTCATGTTTGATCTTATCTGCATCATTTTCAGGCAAACATTTAAGCAATAATCCACTAGAATTTTTCCAATATAGAAATTTATCCAAAATGAAGCAATTAACAGCTTTCAACTTTAAAAACCTTGCCTTCGTTTTAGACAAACCAGGAGGTGTATTTAAATTGAGCAAAACATATAAAATATCAACATACCAAGATGAAAACAGAAAATGATCTTCAATAGTGAGAGTTGACAACTCCTCCTGTTCATCTAATGCATCTAACATGTTTATATCAAGAGCTTCAAAATTAGACCAGCCATTAATCTTGCTAGTCCTTCGCCTTTTATGAGCTTAGTGGGCTTTATTTCTAAATCATATTCAAGTATCACAACAATCCACTTTCCTCTTTTGCCATCTGGATCTTGGGTTAAAATGTATTTTACAACTGAATTAGGCACAAATGAAATTACGTGAGAATGTAAAATGTAAACTCTGAAGTCCTTTAAGGCTTTGACTGAGGAAAAGGCTTGTTTTTCCATGATATTGTACTTCAGAGGTGCATCTCTTAATGCCTTACTAAAGAATGCAATTGGTTTCTCTTGTCCCTTCAATTTTTTCTGCAATAGGACAGCAGCCACTGTGTGTTCTGATGCAAATGAAAAAATGAAAAAATCCTTTGTAAAATCAGGACTAATTAGAACTGGTGTTTTGGTTAATGCTTGTTTTACCAGTTCAAATGATTTCTTTACTTCTAAGGTCCATTTAACTCCTCTTTTAAGCATATTGGTCATGTTTCTAAGGAGTTCAGCTAGATTGAGTATGAACCTTCTCAAGAAATTAATCTTCCCAATGAAAGATTGAAGTTCCTTGATGTTTCTAGGATAGTTGATTTGCAATATACCATCAATCCTCTTTGGGTCTATCTTTATCCATTCTTCTGATATGTTGTGTCCAAGTAGTTTTCCCTCTTGGAGACCAAACATTGTTTTCTTTGGATTTAAAGATAACCCATATTTTTTTCATTTTTGAAAGACTTTTCTCAAGTATTCTAGGTGTTCTTCATATGTTTTGGAAAAAACAGTGATGTCATCAAGGTAAATAATGATGAAGAGGCCTAACACTTCTGAGAATGCAATATCCATGGCTCTCTGAAATGTAGCACCAGCATTCATTAAACCAAAGGGCATTTTCACATACATGAAAGTACCCCAAGGTGTGGTAAAGGCTGTTTTGATTTGATCATTAGGATGCACCAAAATTTGATTGTAACCCGAGAAGCCATCTAATAAATAAATCCTTTTAGAACCAACTACCATTTGTAAAATATGATCCATCTTGGGTAAAGGGTAGTTTTCCTTTAGAGAGGCTTTGTTTAAGTTTCTAAAATCAATACAAAGCCTAATATCTCTTGTCTTCTTCCTAACTGACACAAGATTAGATACCCACTTTGAGTATCTAATAGGGACAATAATTCCAGCTTTGTACATTTTCTTAATTTCTTTTTCTACCAGAGGTAATTGAACAGGGTTAATTCTGCGTAATTTTTGTTTAAAAGGTTTTTTCTTTTCCTTAAGGGGTATCTTATGCTGAATTATCTTTGTGTCATATGATTTTAGATCTTCATAACTCCATGCAAATACATCAAAAAATTCCTTAAAGAGCTCAACATATTTCAATTTTATGTGAGCTGGTAAGGTTTTAGACAGTTTGATAATTTTGGTTTTTGTTCACTGTCTATGTTAAATTCTTCTACTCCAGTTTCAACAGGTTCCAGTTTTGGTTTTTCTGGCAACATCATTGAAATCAAACAATTCTTCTAATGGGACCAGTCCTTTTGGCAAGCTTTGAGTGTTAGATTATAGCATTTCTAAGTCTTCTTTTTCTAAATCTGAACTAATTTCTATTGTATGTTCAAGTTTATTAGATAACAGATTTATATCAGCAATCTTTGGAGATTTTACTTCTTCATCAAGTGGGTTTTCTTCAATAAGACAGTCTTTTTCATAATCTGAATCTGAACTTGGTGGCTCAAATTCATTTTTGGACTGTAGGAAGTCTTATATTTGTTTATCTCCATCAAAAACTTGCCAATATTTTTCATTGTCTGGGACAGCTGGTCTAAATTTGACTTGGGTGGTGCATTGCTTGGTTTCATAAGGTGTTAGACAAGTTCTAGCAGCAGTGGCTAAACCATTGGCAAGGACATTTTGGTTTCTTGGGACAAAGATAAGTTGAAATTCATCAAATGTTTTTAATAATTCCATGACATCATTTCTATAGGCTCTAAGTCTGGGGTGTTTAGCACTATATTCCCCATTCACTTGCCTAATAATCAACTCTGAATCCCCATGAAATTTTATCCTTTTGGCCCCTAATTTCTTCAATAAGTGTAAGCCTAGAAGGAGTGCCTCATATTCAGCTATGCTATTGGTGCATGAAAATTTCAATTTCTATGAGTGTCCTTCAGCATGATTGTTCATTGTGTTGTGAAGCCACACTCCTGCACTTGCACTATTCTTACTGTGAGAACCATCAAAACTCATACTACAAAGAGGACTAGTTTCAGATTGACTAGTTTGACTACTATGCTCTTTATCTATTGTGCTTTTAGATTGTTTTTGTAAGTCAACACTATGTTGAAATTGATTTAGTTCCTCATGTTCTTGAAGATGTTGAGGATTGTTCTCTTGACTCTCAAAGTTGGCAACCAATGGATGACTGTTTTGTAGCCCTAGATCTGTGATTAGTTTGCTGTAATTTTCTGATTTGGCAAACTGTCTTGATGCTTTTGCCTTTTCTTCCTCCTTTTCTCTGTCTACCACTATGTTACAGTGAGGGGTGGCCACTGAGTCAGTTAAGGTTTCTTGCTCATTAAATTTTTCATGATTGAAGAGAATAAATGAGTCAAGGCATGTATGCACATAATAAAGAGGAGAGTTTTCAGGTCTCTCTTGGCTACTGACCATGTATTGCATGTGAGATTCCCTATAAAGTCTTCTATTCTGATTAAAAATAGGGATAGTAGCATATGTCATATCCATTTTCATTGTTCCTTGTAATTTAGCTCCCCATGATCTTGATAACAGCATACCATATTTGGGAGGTACATCAGCCACTACAATATCCATCACTAAACACTTGGCTAGAATTTGTGCTAATTTTACATAGAGGTCTTTGATCAAACCTAAAAATTTCACTCTACTGGAGTCAAAAGAATATAGATCTTTGTATGGTCTGGTGATTTCAAGGCCTAGGCTCTCCATTACTGCTTTGGGCATTAAGTTATGAGAGGCCCCTGAATCATGCATAGCATTGTGTAAAATTTTGTCATGAATTTTCAAACTAACATAAAATGGAGGAACTGGCCCTTCTTGGTATCTTCCCTCAATCTTAGGACCAAATAAGAGCTCTAGTTGGTCATCATTGAGGTTAACAGTGTCATTATTTTCTGCCATGTTGAAAGCTTTCAAAATTTGTGATCTATAGACATCTTGGGTGACTAATTTAGTGAGGGGAACAAAGATTTTAATCTTGGCAATTTCCTATTCCAAACTAAAAGGCAGCTGATTTTTTACAATATTTGTTTCACCCTTGTTAATCACCACTTTATCAGCAAAATTAGTTTACTGATTTCCTCTATTTACATTGGCCAAAATTGTTTTAACATGAGCACTAGTTGAAGTACTAACGCTGCTAAGATCTGCACTTTGTTTTTCATTAATTTTAGTGCCTTTCTCTTTGTTTTGATCAGAATTTACAGCCACTATTTTGTCCTTTTGTTTAATGTTTTTGGGTTTGCTCACAGGGCTTTTCTTTGTAGAATTGTCAGAGGTTTTGTTCTTGGGAGCTTCCTGATTCTTATTACTCCTAAGGTCATATTATTTTGGGGTCTCTATGATGACATTTTTCAACTCTTGATAATAATGTTCATCCTCTGTTCTTTTATCATCATAGGGTGTGTATAGACCTTGTTTTCTATTAATAGGAACATCAAAGTGGTCACTACCTACTCCCAACATGTTTATATCATCTTCCTCTATTTGTTCAATTGTTTCTTCCACCTCACTTACATAGTTTTCTTGGAAAGGAGGTCTGATCTGTTGATCATCCTCTCTTTTTCTGTTTTGAGGTTGATTTCTCCTAAAGTTCTGATTTTGATTTCTGTTTTGGGGAGCTGATTGGTTTTTTCTAGCTTCTACTCTCTCAAGTATGCTCATATTTTTTATTATCTCTTCCATCATCCTTTCCATTTTTGAGCTAGATGTGGAGGGTGCAGATTCCTCTCTAAATGATACTTTCTTTTCATTTCTCATCCTCACTCTCTTCTCAATTAAATTTACCTCCACAGCAAGAGCTCCCTTCTGCATGTCTTCTAAAGTCAAGGGGTCTCTTTTTCTTAGCTAATAGGCCATTTCAGGATCAAATCCTTCAGGAAATTTGGCCAAGGTTGAACCTTGTGGAGGTTTCAAGTTTGGGAACAATGCATTATACACACTATTGAACCTAGTGCAATAATTTTGAACACTTTCCACAATGTTTCTTTTGAGATTGTTGTAGTCTGAAAGTATTTGGAGAGGGTTTTTTCTAACGTCCCACTTGTTTAAGAATAAATGATGGAGGGCTTGGAGGTCATTAATACTATTAGGGGTTAAATTTTTTAACCATTTCTTACTTCTCCCCCTAGACTTTGAGCAAACAATCTAAGTTTGATAGTTTCATCATCAATCTCATTTCTATCCAAATAGTCATTCATCTTTTCCACATGTTGTGAAGCAGTAGTAGCACCACTGGCATCATATAATGGTATCTTGGATTGATAGTCCTGTGGCAGATTGACTAAAGGTAAAAGAAGGACTAGGGGAGCATACCATGTTGCCTTGATAGGAGGTTGTGGAAAAAGTGGGGGGTTTATAGGTGGGGGATGTAAAATAGGAGGGGGTTGATGGAATGGTGTAGTTTGAACAATGGGTGTATGGATAACAGAAGTGGATGGACCAGCAAGAGATTGTTGAGCAGATCTAGGATGAGAGAAACCAAAATTATGAAGGAAATGCAAATTAGGTGGGGTAGTTTCTTTGCTAATAGGATGTTCACTTCTATCTTGGGATGAAGTTGGAGACTCAAAATCTATCTGATCTATATCATCAAGTGACCTAGTTCTAAATGGGTTTCTTAATTCAACTTGTGAATCTTGTAGAGCTATAAGGTTTTCAGGAACATAATTAGCTCTTTGGATTGGCCTGACAATAGTTGAAGCTTAAGCCTTAGGAGACTTCCTAAGTATGCTTTTAGGATTATCAACTATCTCAGGAGGGTTTGGGTTAGGATAAGCTCTAGTATGAACTCTTCTAGAAGCCACTATGCTATGTTTTTAGACCTAATAATAAGAAAAGTTTTAACCAAATATGACAATCTTTAGTAGGCTAATTGATCTTTAGCTAGGAAACTTTAATCCTAAAAGTTTTCTTAACTGAGTTTGTTTTATATTATGATAGTAATGGGTTTCCTAGTGGAGTCTTTAGGTCTATTTAGGATTGTGGAGTCACCAGGTGGAAATTTTTAGCTTTAGAAGGTAAAATTTTTTATGGTCCACCACCATAAATAGGTTTGAATACCAATCTGAAATATTTTTTTGGGTTTTCTGAGTTTTTTCAGTCCTATAGGTTATGAGGGTGTCCTAAATCTGTTTCAACACTTAGCTATGGTGATGAGACAAACAGAGTTTACTCTTATGGCTTAGCTAGCTGATTCCTTTAAGGTTTGATAAGACTCTATGAGAATCCTAAGGGTTACTTAGTTTGTCACCGATTCAAATAAGTCCTATCATGATTACCAACATGGTTGGTAGTGCTTGAAGAGAGCTACTTATACTGTAATGAATACTGAGTGTTTTTTTCTAAGGATTTTACTCAGAATGTCTCCAGCAGAGTCTTTGGAAAACCAAGGAAAATCAGCAGACCTACTGATGTTCAGTGGAGTCACCAGGTGAAGGATTTTTATTTGATTTCAGGGCTTGAAATTTGTTCACCATCAACAATCAAAACCACTCTAGGTAGACACTTGATTCATTTGTAAAAAATGGGATTATCTGAGTTGTGAAGTTATCTATTACTTTAGAAGTTCCCCAGTATGGTTGCCAGGAATGTTAGGCCTCTATGATTTAGTAGAGTGGAAAGACTAAATGCCGCAGAGACTACATCAAAAACCACTTTGGGATTCTAGGATCTAGCCCTCCTGAATTCAGAGAGGGATCTTTCTATAAGTGCAAAGATTTGATTTATCTTTTAAGGTTTTAGTATGATATTAGGCTAGTTATTAAGAACAATGGTTTTTTGTTTGTTTGGTTGGTCGGGTATGATATTTAATTGGATGGAATATCACAAAATGAAAGAGTTTCAAAGGGTGAAGATGCAAGTATATTGAGAAGTGTTCAGCAGATAGGATTAGTGTGAAGCAACTTTAATCCATTGGGAAATGGAGTCACAAAAGGGTTTAATTGCACAATAATTTCAAGAGTGGTCCAAGGGGCAAGTCATCTATATCAAAAGATCCTTTAGATTAAATGATGGAGTGGAACATTAAAAGTGTTGAGAAAGTGGAAAAAGCCAATAATTTCAACAAGGATTTATCAACTTACGATACAAGAAAAGCCTTTTTAAGCAACTATTTGAAACCAACCAAAGGACAGGGCTAACCATAAACTTCTTTGGACAAGCTTATATTAAAGCTAACTTATTAGACAACAATCCAGTAATCTCACTAGAATAATTTCAGAAGGAATGAAAACTAATAAGAAAACAAAGTGCAGCTTAAGATCAGGTTAGATGCATTAAAATCATGGCCTGCTTTTAGAATACTCTTAGGGAAACTTTCAAACAACCTTTGGAGAAAGAACTAGAAGACAGGGAAAACCATAAACTTTTCTAGTTTAACTCTACTTAGCATGTAATGAAAATATCATTCAAGAACTTCCTTTCAAGTTTTTCACATCAAGACATGGACTAACCAACATTCCTTGATAAAGTTTATACTTAATTTAAGTCATTCTCAAATATCAGAATTAGAAGAAAACATATATATAAAGCTTATCAATGAGAGTAGGGTACTTTAGCAGTAAATCCTAGCTCTATGCTTGCTGTTTTTTATCAGATAAAAGTGAAAAAAATGGCATACATGAAAGGAAAAAAATAATAGTAAGAGGTACTTCACCAATGATATAGACCAGGATCCCAAGAATCAGCTTGTATATTGATTGTCAATCTAGTTACAAACTACATGTCCAATGTTTCATCACAGATTCAAACATCTCTTCTCAGCCTATCTTCTTCAATAACTTAACAGAGCTTCAGAGCTTCAGAACTTATTTACATTCAACGATGATTCAATACAACAACTATTACATCAGATTCCAACAACCAACAACATCTCGTCTTCTTCAGAAGTATTTATAGAAGAAAGAGGAGGTGGAATGAAAGGAAGAGTAATTTGTCAATTAATACAAGTTTTAATGCTTCTCTATCTTTGAGGGGTTCAATAGAGAATTTTTCTGATATTTTCTCTATATTAATTGGTTTTCATTAAGTATTAAGCTACTTGGTAGATTTTGTTGACTTTAGAACTCTTTAGGTAGGCTGGCAATAACTCTGGTTGTCTTTAAAAAAATTATCCCTGACTAGGCAATAACTATGCCTTCTTATATTTATGAAAGCATGTAGGTGGCACTTTTAGTAGCTAAAAGGATATTTTAGCCTCTGATGTGGCAGTGGAGGTTTCCTTTGACTGATATAACTCCTCGTTTTTCCTTAAAACACTTTTAATTTTCTTTTGGTCTGTGTTTAGGCTTAATTAGCTTTGATCTTCGTCTTCGGGTTTTCATTCTTTAACACTGCCTTGATATCTTTAACCCGTGGATTAAAAACCCTGATCTTCAGGTTTTAGGCATTAATCCCCTTATCGTTAATTTTTTCACTCTGATACACTTTGTCGTTCTGTCTTCACTGGCACAAATGGTTTTATGTAGTTGGAGGGTTTTTGTTAAATGGATCGATAATCGTGATCTATCAACCGAGACTGTGGAATTGAAAAATCCTTAGATGCCTTCTTGTACTGAAGGTTTGGAATCATCATTCCTGGCCTTCGCATTATCTTTATAACTGTGGGAAAACCCCATAGAACCTGCACAAAACAAACAAAAATTATATAAATCCTGCAAAGATAGGTTTAAAAATTCTTTGGAGGTTTGGGCGCGATGTCGAACAGGAGTCGTTGGATTAAGACAATCAATGCTTGAGATTGCTCGGTGAAATATTTCAGGGCAAGTTAGGTGGAACATGAATGGGGGCGAGATTAAAACATGACCGTCCAATCTCAGAGATCAATGGCTGAGATCTTTCGATGGAGCATTTGGGAGAATAGATGAATGGAAAATGAATGGGGTTGTGATATAATACGAGCCATTCGATCTCAGAGGCTGACGACTGGGATTAAAAGTGAAGGCATCATTGTGGAGAGCGGTGGTAAGGCGGAAAATCGGGGATGGTTTTCACAAAATATTTGGGGGGTAGGTGGTATTTCCTGAAAAAATGTGATTCCATACATTACTTGACACATGGATCTTCGAAACTGCCTATTTTGCAAAATTTTTGAGCATTAAAATTTGGGCGCAAAAATTTTGCGATATGGAGTATCAGCCATCTGATCATGAGGTGTTGATCGAATGGTGCAGGTTGCATGCGATATGAACAAAGATGCGGGTGGAGGAACTGGTGGGCCAGGTAAGTGACGTATGGTTGCTTTGTCGTGTAGCGGATAGGTATTGGTTTATCGGGCTAAGTCCCGATCATCGGATCTTTTTGATGGATGGTTAAGATTTTAAAGAAGGAGCAGAGAATTTTGAAAGGAGAAAAGGGAGGCAAGTGAATGGGCAGAAATATGGGGGCTCGATGGCCGTTGATCTACAGAGATCAAAGGTCCAGATTTGTTTTTAATATTATATGTCGGGAATGGAAAATAGAAGGGAAAAGGGGTTTTTTGCATGGGGTTTTATGTTCTAAGCACCCGATTACGGGCTCTAGGACATATGAGAGAAAAGGATGAAGGTTATAAGCCCTTAGGGGCTTAAGAACCTTATAGTGCAAAAAACAAATTTTTAGGCCAAAAAATAGGGTTTTTAAGGCTAAGTAAGGGTTCCGATAGATAAAAGGAGGCATTTTTAAACCAAATAAAGGGAAATATAAGGTTTAAAAAGGGGTTGTAGGATGATTTTGGTGGTTAAATGAAGGTTTATAGAGGAATTTTGGAATGGTTTAAGGGTGAAAAATGGAATCTCATAAGAGTCAAATGGCGAAGTGAATGAATGAAGAATGGAGTTTTAAGCAGTATTTCTTGGTAAACAACAGGTACTTTAGGACTAACAGTGAAACAACAGTGAAGATTAACTCAAAGGATATTTATCATCATAAGACTTCAATAACTCACAATTTGGACATGAAATTGTTTCTTGAAGGCCTAAAAACATTTAGCCACCATTTGGTATGACAAATTTTTATAAGTGGCTAACACATCCCATGCAAATATAATTCAGAGAGAAGTATTCAGTAACAACCCTTACACATGCACACCCCTTGCACTATGATCTTCTTCTCCTTATATAGATTTATCCTTTACCTATACCATGAGCCAAAACCACACAACTACCGATGGTATTCTTGGACGGAATCAAATAGACGACACAACGCTCAATATTGTGGGCTAATAGCATGGTAATGCCCCCTGGTATCATAATTTTAGAGCATAGAAGGCATACGTGACTTTTCTTCTTCATACCCACGTGTATACACAACTTCTCTTCATAATAACTGTGAAAATACTAATTCTGGATGTATACACGAGTTGCTTGTATACCAAGTAGTGTATGTACGAGGGTTGCCTTCATCAAACCTGTGTATACATTGTGACATATTATATTTATCATTTCTCTAATCCTAACTAGATTACCTTTCTCTGTCACTTCTAAAATGGCCTGTAGATGCATCATTTTTACATATTTAACACATAGGTTTCTTATCAAAAGGCAACTCATCATGTACGTTTCCATCAAGGACAAATTCATCAAGTAGGTTTCCATCAAGGAGAACATATTGCATCATATTGCCAACAATCTCCCCCTTTGTACTTGATGGCAACTATGATTGTGTTTAATCACCACAAAAGATAGATACATTAATCATAACCATTATTCAAACACCAAGATACTCTTCCCCTTTGACATCAAGGGCAAAGGGCGGATCAATACCAAAACAAGGTTTCTCTTCCCTTGTAGAAAGAAGAGCTCTATAGGTCTGATGTGCAATAAAATTACCATGCTCTCCCTGAGTTCATGCTGAATATTTCGATAGATTTTTCAATGAAGTACATGACTCAACTTCCCAACCAAGTTGGTTTACAATTTTTGACTCAACTACCCAACCAAGTGGCTTTAAAAATTTGAACAAGTCCTTACATGATCGAATATAACAATTTTACATCATTGGTCTCATCATGACCTTTTCATCAAATAACATATATGACTTTGTATAACCATGACCAAAAGAATCTCAAACAGGAGATCATAACACAGATACCAATCAGAATGCCAACAATGCATCCTTTTCAATCAAGGAAGGTGCTCACCCTAAACTTGTGCATCCTGAATTCCCAACAACACCACAAGCTGTTCTTAAAACTGAGCCAGAGAAAATCTGTCGGCAAAAACCATACACGGTTTTATGCACAGAAACTTGCGTATATATACGATTCACCTTTATGAAACCAGTGTACCAAATATAATCTTATAACTTAAGCATATTTGATAAGAGAGGCAGAGAAAACTCCCAGCTTCTGTCTGAGATATTCGAATGCTTCCTTGGGAAGAGGTTTAGTAAATATATCTGCAACTTGTTCTTTGGATGGAACATACTCCAATTTAACCTTTTTTTCAAGCACTTGTTCACGTAGGAAGTGATACTTGATAGGAATGTGCTTGGTCTTGGAATGCATAACATGATTTTTCGAGATACTAATGGCACTTGTATTATCACATAGAATGGAGATGGGAGGTGAAAATTTGATTTGAATATCTTGTAATGTCTTCATCATCCAAAGAAGTTGTGTGAAACATGATGCGACAACCAAATATTCTGCTTCCGCTATAGATAAGTCAATAGAAATTTGTTTCTGTCTGGACCAAGAGATTAATTGAGGCCCCATATAGAATGCACCACCACTATTGTTTTTTTGATCATCAACATTTCCTAGCCAATCCGCATCTGTGTAAGCATGAAGAGTGAGATCAACATTCTTTGGATACCATAGACCAAAGTATTGAGTCCATTGTAGATATTTGAATATTATTTTTACAGCCTGATGGTTAGAATATTTTGGGTTAGCTTGGAATCATCCAACAATACCAACTGCATGCATAATGTATGGTCTTGTCCTAGTTAGATAAAACAGACTTCCAATAATGGATCTATACTCTGGTTGATTCACCATGGGAGAATCATCATGAGAACTGAGGTTACATCTAGTTACCATTGGAGTACTCACAGGTTTACAGTCTTCCATCCCATACTTCTTCAGAATTTTCCCTAGATATTTTTCTTGAGATAGAAATATGCCATCTGTTGCTTGTTGTACTTGTAAGTCGAGAAAATATGTTAGTTCCCCAAGTAAAGACATTTCAAATTCTTGCTGCATAACAGAAGAAATTTTTTGACTCATGGATTCTTCATCACTTCAAAAAATGATGTCATCAACATCCACAACAATAATCAATAGTTTATCATTCTCTATTTTTGTGTATAAGTTATTGTCAGCAGATCCCTTTGTGAAACCTTTTTTTTGAAGATATTTGTCAAGACGATAGTACCATGCCTGAGGATCCTGTTTGAGACCATATAAATCCTTTCTAAGTTTGAAAACACGTTTTTCTTCATTTCTCAGAATGAATCCTTCTAGTTTTTCTATATAATCTTCTTCTTCTAGATCACCATTGAGGAAATAATATTTTACATCAATTTGATAAACTTTGAATTGTTGAAAACTTCAAAAAGCAAGAAACATTCTTATGGCTTCAATTCTGGCTACAGGAGCAAATGTTTCTTCAAAGTCTATACCTTCTTATTGAGCATACCCTTTACAAACGTGTCTATATTTGTTTCCAATAACATCTCCATTTTCATTTACTTGTTTTTTAATATCCATTTTGTTCCAATAACATTTTTATCATGAGGTCTTGGAACCAATTCCCAAGTATGATTATTTTCAATCTGATCAAGTTCTTCATTCATGGCCTGAATCCAACATTCATCTTTGCTAGCTTGATTTACATTCTGTGGTTCAATAGTGGATAAGAATTCCAGATAGCTAGGGGATCCTACAAGAGTTCTTATTTCTAGGACACCTGATCCATTTTCTACCAGAATTTGAGATTCTGGATGATTCTTTTGAACATACCTGGATGGAGCCTTTTTAGATATATCTTCTTCTAGTGCTTCATTGGGTTCTCCTTCTATATTGTTGCTATTTGATGAGGGAAAATATACATCATCATCATCTTCATTTGCTGTTTTTATTTCCCTTTTAGGAGCTGTGAGAGACTCATCAATTACAACATCAATACATTCAACAATCTTCAGAAGTCTTTTATTGTAACATTTATATGCTTTACTTCTAGAAGAGTAACCAAGAAATATTCCTTCATCTGCTCTAGGTTCAAACTTACCAAGTTTTTCATCATTGTTCTTGATAAAACATTTTCTTCCAAAAACTCTAAAATTCTTTGCAATGGGAAGATTACCATACCAGATTTCATAAGGAGTTTTATCATTGTTCACACGAACATGAGCCTTGTTAAGAATATTTAATGCAGCATGTGCTGCTTCTTCCAAAAAGGTATCGGGAGTTCTAGGTTCATCAAGCATATCACGAGCCATCTTTTTATATGTTTTATTCATTTTTTTTGCCATGCCATTTTGCTATGGGGTTCTAGCTAAAAAAAATTGTATTTTTATGCAATGATGTTCACAGAAATCAAAGAATTCACCTGATATATATTCTCCTCCTCGGTTAGATCTAAGAAATTTTAAGCATATCACGAGCCATATTTTTATATGTTTTATTCATTCTTTTTGCCACACCATTTTTCTATGGGGTTCTAGCTAAAAAAAATTGTATTTTTATGCAATGATGTTCACATAAATCAAAGAATTCATCTGATATATATTCTCCTCCTCGGTTAGATCTAAGAAATTTTATTTTTATATCTAATTCATTTTCAACTAAATCTTTGAAGATCTTAAATTTTTCAAATGCTTCATATTTATGTTTTAGTAAACCAATCCAACACATTCTAGAGAAGTCATCAATAAATAAAATATAGTATTGTTCTCTGTTAGGTCCCCATAATTTGTTAGATTGGTGAGAAAAAATGAACAGGGGTAACATCAGACCAATATTTGGAGTCCTAGGACCTAGCCTTCCTGGACTCAGAGAGGGCTCTCTCTATTTTGTGCAAAGGATGTGAACTTGTTTACTTTTAGGGTTTGATTTTAGGCTAGTTGTTAAGTTTAGGGTTTGTTTGTTTGTTTTGGTTGGGTAGATGATCAAGTAGAATATATGGAGTGAGGAAATATTCAAGTTATTGGGCTGTGGAGTCTATAAAAAGTCATGGGAAGTTCAACAATGAATCAGGGTGCATCACAAGGAAAATCTAACCTAGTCAAATGGATTTTCAAGGTTTGTGTGAGATGAGATGAACATAAAGTTTGTGAACACAGTAGGGCAAATGGAAATCAAGAATCCTTTGTAAAATACTTTAACAAGAAGGGCCTTCAACACTATTCAACATAAATAAGTAATCATAAGACAATGCAAACCAATAACTCTTTGATTCAACTCAAGAAAATAAGCATTTAAGACTAACAATCCAGTGAACTATAGAAGGCGAGAAACTCATTTAACTTCTAGTGATTTCACCTTCAAGGTTGGAAAAACATTTAAGATATACATATACCTTTAATCAAAGAAGAGGGAACTTCTAAAAATCATTGATCGTAGCCATAAAGACCTCCAAAGCAAATTTTCAAGAATGAGAAAAGGGAATGATCGAAACATAACCTCTTTGGGAAAACCTAATTAGTGATACTTCAAAGAAAGATCTCAAGAACAATGTCTTGGTGACATCGAGCAAGCAGGGCTAACCATAAAACATCCTTGATATCTACTGTATTAAACCATTCATAAGATAAACAAGCTTGGGTGGGTCTAGAGAGAAACTAATAATTCTCTAAACTGACCTAGTAGAGGAAAACATAGAGGCAGTGAAGAACAAACATAGCTAACGTGCCTTTGAAAAACATTTATTAGTCTAAAACCTTTGTCCTACTACAATATAGAAGGATGAAACACAATGATACATAAGAAAACAAGAAATGAATAGAATCACATCACCATTAACCAAGCCCAGGGATCTTGCAATCAAGCCTTCTCCATCATCAAGCGAAACGAGCCATTCACAAATTCCACAACACCAATTTCTTCTTCAATCTCCAAAAAACCATATATTGCTCTCAAGAGTCATCAAATGCAAACCTTTTACAATAAGACCCTCATGCTCTATTTATCTAGAAAATGAGGGCAAAAACCCTAAATAGGGTTTGAAAATGTAAAAAATAGCCATAAATGTCATTTATGCCCAAGAGACCATGCAAGGCCCAAGGCACAAAATATCTCATGAAATAAACGAAAAAAATAAATCCTAGCACCTAAATTTGGAGTGATTTGCCCCAAAAAACAATAAAATATCATTTTTCCATTAATGAGTGTCTTTTGTTGACTTTTTGGCCAAAAACGCACAGTGAGGTTTGAATGCGTAGCGCCTGCACGGGAAAAACGGGGTACACTTACAGCCAACTTTTGATGACCTTCCCGATGTCGGAATTGGCTATGTGATGGCACGTTGGAAAGCCTGCTGAGTTTGATTTCCAAAAATTCACTTTTTTTTCTGACTGGGCTCCATCAACCTTTCCAAAAAGGAAATCTCCCAAAGTTTCTCTAGGCGCAGTGCTAGGCCTGAAAATGAGGTAGAAAGGTGAAAAATAGGATGTTCTTGACTCTTTTGGAGGATCAAATCAACAAAAAATGACTTTAAAATTGGTGAGCATGCTTTACTTGAGCTGAGTATTCGAAAAATGGAAAGTTTTCCTCTTGTGGATGTTTGAGGTGAAAGCATAGCACCAGGGGTGCTGCGCTTAGAGGCCTCAAAATTTGCAAAAAACCAAAATTTGTCAAAATTTTCCCAAAATTGGTAGATGTCTTCCTTATGGGGTTTGAGAGGCCTGTACAGAAGCTTCAACCAAGATTCCAAGGTTTTATTGGTCTTTTTCCTCTTTGAGTGCTTGTATTTTGGCATGGGACTTTTTGATTTTAGCCCTTGCAATTTGGTTTCTCAGGGCATGATGTTTGGTAATCTTCCTTTGGAGATCAAGATCTTTATTGGATTTCTCCAATTTTCCCTTTCAATTGTATGTTTTTTCTTTCTAGCCAAGGATCCCGGTCATACTCTATCTCCATGGCAAGCAGCTCATCTAGAGGGAGCTGCTCTTCCAAGGCTGATTCTTATTCTCTATGTTTTACCAAGGCCTTCTTCAAACCCATGGTTCTTGGTCTCCTCCTAGACTGCCCTTATTCATCTTCACTTTCCTCATAGGTGCCCATGAATTATTCTAGCTTTACCTGTGCCATTTGAGCTTCTTTCCAGGCTTTGATTGCTCTAGCCTCATAAATGGCATTTTTTGGCCCTAACTGTCTATTCTCCATCTCAAGGACATCATTCACACTCTTGGCCCTATGTAGATTTTCTTGGAGGTCTTCAATTTGGGCATCTTTGTTCTAGAGGAGCAAGTTTTAGATCCTCGCTTCATTTTCTTCATCACTTTCGACTTGGATGATTTCAAACTCTTTATCAACCTCATGCTAGTCTTATTATTCTTCCTTTACCTTTTCTTTTCCTTTATCTAGTGGCTTAGTGGAATGTGGAAGGCATGACCCCTTGCCTTTTTGAGGCAACAAACACATTCCTTTCCCCTCTCTGATATTTCAATGGAAGATGTTTTCCTATGATCTTTTTGGTGTCTTCCTCAAGGCTATGATCCTTGCTACTATCATCAAACTCTTCATTTTCACCACTATTACCCTCAGCTTCACTGATAGTCTGGTCCTTTGTGTCCTTGCTATCATTTTCATTATTATTTTCATCAGTCATCATGTTCTCTACTTTATCATTGTCCTTTTTGTTTCCAACATCATCACTTCCCCTATTACCACTAGGAACCTCAATTTTTTTACTGTTATTGAGGCTTTGAGTTTTGCTACTGTCCTTAGTATCATCATTATCACTGTGGAGCTCATTTTTTTCATGAATGTCATGACTGTTGTTGTGGATCATAGTCGTATCCTTTTATTTTTCAAATATTTGGAAAAAATAAAAAATAAAAAATGTGGGAAAATATGTTAAAGTATTGAACTCTTATACTTTAGGATAAAAAAGATTGATGCTCATTAAAGTTTAAGTTTAAACATTTAAACTTCATAACTTTGGGTCCGTATTAAAGGTTAAATAGTGATTGGTTTGAATGGCGGAAAGCGCCGATTGTTAAAATCTCTATCAAAAAGCCCAACCCGCGGGCACAACTAGCATGATAGATATCATGTGGAGTGCCTCTGCAGTTGAATGGGTTGACTGTGGGGACAACAGAGATCAATGGCAGAGATCTAATGCCAGGGCACCAGCCATATATTTCCTCCGTACCCCGAGAGCCCTCGCAGTGACGTAGGATGCTGGGTTGGCCCCAGCTGTCCTCCACATCAAGTAAACTTAACGGTTGTTGGCACGTCTTGTCAGCATTTAATTCAAAACCCACACCACCTATTTAAATAATTTTTTGCCTACTTTTCAAATTCACTTGTGAATTGCTGCGCTGCACCTCATTTGAGCTCTCTGTCACCTTCAAAATTTTTCCACCCTGTAAGTTGTTTTCCACGTAAGCTTCTAACCATGGCTAAAAGGTCATCCCTATCAGGTTCAACCAGCCATATCCCTCTCATGGATACTAAGAGGGATATCCAAGATAACCTCTGTTCAGTAATTCATCTCCCCTTTTACCAACAAGTTGTCTTGAATACTAATGCCTCTCCTGTATATTCTTCCATGATCAAGTCCAGAGTCTTGTCTTCATGAATCCCTAAAACCCACCTTTTCCTTGAATTCATTTATTGGTTGGTATCGGTTATGTATCCAGGGAAATGATTTGTCATGAATTCCCAAGGAGAAAATGTTTTACAGGTGTCTACTCTATTAGTTCGCCAAGCCTTATGCTATCCCGAGTCAGAGTCCTGTATTCAATTTTCTGATGATTCACTGGTTCAGTATTATGAAAATTTTGTAGAAGATGAATTCAATCAGTTCATGTTTCATTTGAAGCCTGAAATGAAGTAGTTTCAACCAGATTGCAAGCAGTTTAATATGGGGGTTTTTGATGATGAAACTCATCTAGTTTTGAGTCATGTTGAAAAAATTCTAGGTAAGGATGATGATAATGCAGTGGATAAATCAGTTCTAGGAATGTTTTCCATGATGATGAAGCCAGGAATGGTGCTGGATATTCCATCTTATTGGCACGAAGCAGTCAACTCATAGGTGATGAGCCTCTCATTAATAGGTTCTTTTAAATTTCCCTCATTAATTGTATATTTGTTCTTATACCAAATTGTGGAAGAGTTCATGCATTTAGGCCTAAATATTATGGATGCAAATAAAAGAAGACAATTAGTGATATTTTGGACAGATGTATTTAGAAGGGAGCAAAATGAGACTGGGTTGTTTTATTTTACTAGTTATTACATGCCAACTACATACAAAATATTGAATGGAAGTCCTCCCCCATGTTTCCTACCTAAAGCTAAGGAGTTTTTTCATTTAGGAAACAACTGTAAATATGGAGACTGGTTTATTTTTGAGGAATATTCTGAAATAAGGCTATATGGAGCAAGTGTTGAGCCTTACAGACTCCCAAATTTTGTGCCAATGAGGCTTTTTTCTTTAGAATTAATTAGATAGAGTCTAAATGTTGATCAAGTTCATTTTGCGCCTATGAAGAAAGGTCACATGTACAAATTACCCATGGTTGTAGGCCCTTTCATAGTAAATATGAGACAGACGTTTGATGAAGTGACAAAAATGTTAGATGACATGCAGATGTTATTAGGAGAAATTTGGGCTTATGACCCATATAGTGTTATTTCAAATAGAAGGATTGAGAATGGACATTCTGCTTTCAGTCATGAAAGTAGGCCATAACAAGAGAAGATAGCATGTAAATATGTGAAGAACTCAGTAGATACTAACATTCAAACTCCTATTATAGTAGAGAAATCAACTAAAAGAACCAAGGAAATGTTGATTGATCTAGATGATGAGGATCAGGGAGCCATGAAGAGAACAAAAGTTACTAAAGAGCCTGCATCTACTACTCCTGATGTTTCTTTGCATTTGAGAGAAGAAAAAAATGCCCCTTCCTGGCCCAGGAATCATGAATCTTCTCATGAATAGGTGCCCTTGATTAAATATATCTTTTCACAAATTGAAGAAAGAAATCATAGGACGAAGGCCAGCATGGAGGCCCAAGCTGAACATAAAATTACTACTGAACAAAAAAGGTTGTTAACTATAATGGATCTTGAAAAAGATCAGTTTATAATTTCCCTCTCACATCCTATAGATATGTCAATTGGTCCTTCCAACAATTTCAACACTGTTAATGTGACTGTGGATGTAAATAAGATTCCTCTAATTGATAAAATGAACTTGCATATGCAAACAGGTCAATTGATTGTAAATGACCTCACCAAGACTAATGCAATGGAAATAAAGGCAGAGAATATGTTGGGAAAAGTAATTAAGAAGCTGAATTTAGAAAAGGATAATTCAAGAGCCTTAACAGTTCAAAATGAAGAATTGAAGAAGATTATTATAAAAATTGGAGTAGACCCTAGTGACAAGACTGCTGTGCAGAAGTTCATGCAAAGTGCTGAGGTAGAGATATCTACACTAAGGAAGAAATTAAATTTACCTACTGGTGAACATTCAATGGCTACAGGAGTTGCAGAGGTAGAGAAGGAAAAGGAAAATTTGTTGCAGCAACTCATGCAGAAGGATGAAGAATTTTCCAAAGTAAAGTAGACTGCAATTTCATTACAAAATCATATTGATAATCATAACTGTACTTTTGTTTTTCCTACAGGTGATGAAGACCCACAAACACAAATTATTCAATTAAATACTGAGTTGGAGATGGCTAAAAGAGATAGAAAGAAATCTCAAACATATTTGGAGACTGCAACAAAATTGATGAATATCATAGAAAATGAAGCAGATAAATAAAAAATGGATTTCCGAAACACAGAAGTTGAGATTAAGAATCTCAAATAAATAATTAAAGGTAATCTGTCACTAATTCAAGCTAAATATATCATTTGGAATGATATCATTTCAGAAATGAAATCCAATTGGTGGTTCGTGATGATAATTGCAAAAGAAAAAAGCCTTATTGTGGAGTGTCAAGAGCCAATTATGTCTGATGAGCAAAAAGGGATTAATAGAGGCATTTGGGCCAGAATATTTATTGATTTAATCAATTCCAAATCAGATCAGGAGTTAGAGGAGAATGATATGCATGACAGAATGTTATATGCAGTGGAAATTAATAAAATTATTATCAGGAATGATCTCAGAAAGGCTGCAGAAAAGAAACTAATGGAAATCAAAGAAGCAGTAAGTCAATTTCAATAAATATTTTGATAAAATGACAAGGGTAGGCTTGCCATCATGTTGGGGAGTTGAAGGGAATATTTTTCCTGGGAGCTCTTATGAGAATTTACTAGTGATGACAAAAAGAAAGGTTGATAACAGGCATGAAAAGACTCAGGTGCTTAAATGACAGACAATGGTCAACTTCTTGCAGAGAAATTTTCAACTCTTGTGGATGGTAAAAACTCTTTTCTTTGAAATGCCTTCTTATGACCGAATTAATGCATTTAGATTGGAATATCACAATCTGACACATTCATCTAGGACAAAGGTATAAATATGGAAAAAGTGCAGAGCTTGGACAATTGACCGACCGAAAGGATCAGCAGCAAAGAAAGACAAATCAGTTGACCAAGGGAAAGAAGCCACATCATCAGCAATTGCTATAGATTAGGATATTTATTTTATGTTATTTTCTGAAGATAATGTAATTGTAAGAAGACATTTTCAAGGCATGTAATAGACAACCTTCGAAGTCTTGAAGTAGTTTTGGTAGTTAGGATTGGTTGCAGCAGTTCCAAACTGCTTTTTACTATATTTAATGTAATTTTCAAGAGGACAAAAAGTTCTGAGTTTTGGACCTCTAGAAAAATGTATTTGTACTCAAAGATTAAAAGATTAATGAATGAGTAAGCAAGTTTCTGGAATTTTGTTTATGTTGAAATGTATTCCAGTTTTCATTATGTATTTCCATCTATGAATAAAACAAGGTTATGAGCAGAAGGTCTCTTCTTACTTCTGTGTATAAGAGTTAAAAAACCTTAATTGGTGCTCCTTTGTTTTAACTATTTCTTTCACATATTTCTTCTGGGGTTTGGAAAGATATTTTCTGTGTAAAACAACATATCAGTTTGGAATTCTTCTTACATTTTCTTCTAGGCACTTCATTCAACATCAACAGATGGTAGCATTGTGAAGCATTCATAATATTTGATATTTAAGAGTTTGATTATAAATACTTGAGGGTTAATAAAACAGAGACATAAAAATTTGTGACATAATCATAAAATGTCTTAAGCACTGATTCCTTATCATAGCTAAGGGATTGTCTCTTAAGGCACAACATTAATTGGCGTCGTTTCCGGGGAATGAAGATTCAAAGGTTTTCCTTGGGTTTTGTTCATATTTCCTCTGGTTGTTCAGAGAGGAGGAAATACTAAGATGTGTTTTATTTTAAATAATTTGGGCTCCTAAGAGGCCTCACATGAGGTCAGATACCTCTCAACAAAAAGTCCCTATTCTATCAGATCCAGAAAATTTAGTTTCAAAAAAGGGCCAGAAATCAAAAATATTTTCTACACCTGATGCCACACTACTTGTACCAGGCAGCAGTTCTCATATTTTTCCATCCAAGGAAATTTCCTGGAAATTCATTTTCCCTGAAAAAGAATCCTTTTCATCACCCATTCACTTCCAAGAACCAACATTATAAGAACTATCTTTTGAGTCTGTATCATTTCCATTCACAGAATCTCAACCTAATTCAGTTACCAGTTCATTTGCTATCGTTCATATACCCCTTCCCATGTCAATTGTTCCACCCCTTTTATCCCCACCTACAACTGGTATTCATTTTACCCCCGCTCAAGGAGCAGTAAATTAGGGCATAAACATGGTAGCCCCTGCTTTCTTAATGAATAGATATGAACCATTAAATCTACCCCAACCAATGAATGCAATGCCTCAGGAGTATCTTAAGTTACTCCCTAGATTTACTGGTGAAGATGAAATAACTGCAAAACAACACTTGCCTTTGTTTTTCACTTTTGATAAAAACTTTAATGTAGAACATCTTGATGTAGTAATGAGACTTTTTGTACAGTCTCTAAGTGGAGAGGCAAGAAAATGGTTTAAAGGATTACCTAATGGTTCAATCAAGATTGGGATGAATTAGAAAGACAGTTCATTCAGAGATGGGGTGAAAAAAGAGACCATGGTTATTCTTTAACATAATTTAATTCTATAAAGAAAAAATCAAATGAAATAATGAGTGATTTTATCAAAATATTTAATAAGTTGTACAATAGTTTTCTTGTGGAAATGAAACCTCCTCCTATTGGAGCAAGGGTTGTTTTTGCTGGTGCATTTACAATAGATTTTAGTTTTACCTTGAGAGAAAGAAGAGCCTCTACTCTTGAAAAAATTCAAACTGATGCCTTAGAAATTGAGGCAAACATGACTGCTGCTGGAAAGGTTCAAGAAAAAGGAAAGGCTAAAGAAGAGGATTCATCACAAGATCAAAGGATAGATGATATGACTAAGGTCATTAAAAATTTGTCAAATAAATTAGTAAAGTTGGAATTAGATAACAAGAAACCTACACAACAAAACATAGGGGTTTTCAATCCCCAATTTAGAAAACAACCCCTACAGATTCTACAGAGAGAAATAAAAGATCAAGATCAAGTCCAAGCACCTTTATATATAGAGGCATCCCCATCACATTCTGCTGATAATGATTAGAAAGAATATGAAGATCAAATTTTTGCTGTATATATGGAATATGATGAAATAGAAGAAGAGAGTGAGAAAGTATATGCAGAAGAATGTAAAGAAGATGATATCACATTTGATCAAGAAGAAATGGATGATTATTGCAAAAAATTTACTAATTTTATGCAAGCAGAGTTACATAAAAAATATGATTTGAGGTCAAAAAAGAGGTTGAGAACTCAGGATGATGAAGGAGAAGAATCAGAATCAATACCTACTTCAATGGTGACTCCACTACAAAATAATTCTATTAAAAAATCAGATAAAGAGAAACAACCCATGAATTAAGAAAAAGAGAAAGAAAAGTGGCAAGCTGAAGCTCCTCAAATAAAATCTAATGACTCAAATATTTTGGAGAAAATTGTTACTGTTCCTGATCAACATGCAAATTCAATTAAAAACCAAGAAGAACCTAAAAAGTTAACAAAACAAAATCAAACTTTCAGCTTGTCTAAAGAATTAGAAAAAGTAAATATTCAAGTGCCACTTCTTTAGTTGGTCAAAACACCTAGTTATAAGAAAGAAATTGCAGAATTTACTAATTTATCTCAGTCTGATGAGGTGGGTGATATAGTGAATCTGCAAGAAGAGAAACCAGTGGTTACTTTTACACCTCATGTTGAAGAGGTATATTTCTCTATTCCACCTTTTTATATATCAGTTCTGTTGCATGATTTCTGTTAGCCATCAATAAACTTTGTCGTATCCTATGATGGCTAAAACAAGTCTATTAGCCTTCAAGAAAAAAATTTGGAGCAAATCTGTGAGCTTTTGAAAGCTGGAGGTGCCTCTAGTCTGAAAGATCCATCACTTTGATGTATTCACTTAAAAATCCCTCAAAGAATCCCTGCTGGTATAAAAAGGACTATTTCAAAGCCTTCTTTTTTCTTCATTCCACCCATTTTGTCATTTAACTTGAACAACCATTTTCACCGTATCAAATCCATCTTTTCCTTCCATTTCTACTCCATTTCCTCAAAATCCCCTTTTAAAACCTTGTAAATCGCTCTTATAAGGTTTTCAATCCCTTTTGTTTTCTATCGGAACCCTTTTCAGGCCTTAAAAACCTTTACTTTGGCCTAAATCCAAACCATTTAAAATTAGGATTTTAAAGCACTTTTTCTCTCTAGCCCTTAGCCCTTTCTCCATATGAATTAGCCCGGTAATCGGGCGCTTAAACCCTTGCTCCCTTCGTTTATTTTCTTCTTGGCAGATCTAGACCATCGATCTCACCAGATCGAATGGTAGCCGTCACCCCTCCACTTCACCAACCCCTCACCCACCTTCTCTCCTCGGAATAGAATTGGACCATTGATCTAATCGGATCTAATGGCTCCCACTAAACCATACCTTATCACCCTCCGGTCTAAACTACCATTCCGCGATAGAATTTCTGACATTACCATCAGGCTCCACCATCCTTCGCTCGCACATCTACTCAACCATCACACACAACCATAACTGTTGATCTGGATTGCCCAGATCGGATGGCCACAAATTTCTTTCATGCCTGATTATCCCAAACTCCTCCAACATGCATCTTCCACATGAAACAAGTGGTTTTGTGAGGGAAACGCGTCGTCCATCCAACCGTATCGCATTCATTTAGCCCATTACCACTTACCACCCGTGCCCTGCGCGAATACCTCCCTTGTATTTCAGAAAACCACCTTGGTAATTTCGTGCCATTCTTTGAATTCACCATTGTTCTTCATGATTCTTCCGGTCGAACCCCCCCCCCCCCCCCCCTACACACCTCCTTTCCTCTGCAAATTCTCCTTCGTCCTCGCCATCACCTCTGAAGTAGTTTATCCCTCGAAACATAGGTTTTTATAATTGTTTTTGGTTTGTTTGTAGGTTTTAAAGGGGTGGATAATTGAACATGCCCTCCCACAGCTATCTACATGGAATGAAACCTTAGGATGACGATCCTCGAGGTAGGATAAAGCAGAAAAGGAGATTTCAGGGTGTAATTTTGGGGTTTTTATCAGTGTTTCATAGACATTGATTAAAAAACGAAACCCTCCAATGTGCCAAAGACACCTATACACAAAAAGCATCGAAGACCAGAGATGAAGATTAAACTCAAGATCCCGAAGATTAAAAGACCTGATCAAGCAGATTATGGATAAAGTACAGTTAAAGAAAAAAAAATCAAATCAAAGTTAAAACAGTCCAAAAGGAAAAAATACAAAAAGATGATTAAGAGAGGCCTAAAAGCATATCAAAGGCTAATTCAAGTTCAAAGTGACCAATCAAGACAGATCACCCAAAAGAAAGCTTCGAACAACACATAAGTGGAGCAATTACTCCCTCTAAGGACCAAAAATGCCACCTATAAGTTTATTTTCCTCAAAAGCAAACAAATTGAATGCACAGTCAGAGATATTTTATGAAGACAGCTCAGAAGTTATTACAATCCTACCAAATATGCCTAAAAGTCAACAAAAGTGACTAAGTAGCTCAGAAGTTGATAAAACATTTATTTAACAGAGTTAAAACATTAAATATTCTTTATCTTGGGTTATGTAAATTCCCTAGGTCGAGAAGCATTTACTCTGTCTTAAATGAAAACATTAGAACATTTTCTTTGACTCCACCTCCTCATTCATCCATAAATACTCCATGAGGATCACATTGTGAAGGGTTGGTTGGTTGTTAGATGAATTATTATCAAGTGAAAATAGTTGCTGAAGCTGCTGAAGTGCTGTGATGTAATTGAAAAATACTAGGCTAAGAAGAGAAGTTAGAGTTGTAAAGAACTATTGGACCTGAAGAATGTAACTGGTTTGAACCTCAATAATACAAGATGATTCATGGGATCCTGGTCTATGTTAATGGTGATGTTATTCCTCACTGTATTTTTTTTTCCTCATGTTTTTCATACTGTCCATTTTCTCTGATAAAGAACAGAAAATTTAGAGTAGGATTTACTGCATAGTACCCTATTTCTGTCTAAAAGCTTTATCTCTATGTTTTCTTCCAATAGTTAATTTGGGAATGATTCAATAGAGTATAAATAGTCAAGGAATGTTGGTGAGCCCATGTCTTGCTGTGTAAAACTTGAGACATTGTTCTTGAATGATATTTTCATTGCATACTAAGTATAGTCTAAACCAGGGAAGTCTATGGTTAGCCCTGTCCTCTGGTCATGTCTTTAATAGTTGTTTTGAAAGTTTCCCTTTAGAGTATGCTAAAAGCAGGGTAGATTAAAAGTTCTTACTTGGTCTTAGGCTGCCCTTCATTTTCTTATATGTTTTCTCCTTTCTGAAAGTAGTCTTTTAGATTACTGGATTGTTGTCTGAAAAGTGTGCTTTAGTAAAAAAATTTCTAAAGAAGTCTATGGTATGCCCTGTCGTTTGGCTTACTTAAAATAGTTACTTCGAAAGCCTTTTCTTGTTTATTGAAGTTAATATATGCTTAATTGGTTGTTAACTTTTCTTCTTTCACAACACTTTGATGTTTCATGCCACAAATCAAGCTGAAGAGATCCTTTGATATAGATGACTTGCCCCATGAAAATCCTTGTAGGATTTTTGTACAATTAAATCCTTTTGTGACTCCATAGCCCAATGGATTGATACTATCTTTTGATCTATCTTATCAGATGAAACATTTTTCAACCTGCTCTCACCTTCACCTTTCTAGTGACCTTTTCCCCTTCTGATATCCATCCCAACCAATCAATCAAACAAACAAGTTCCTTTGAGCTTCATAATTAGCCTAATATCATAATTAAGAATAAAGATATATCATTCAAGGACACTAATAGAGAGATCCCTCTCTGAATCTAGGAAGGCTAGATCCTAGGATTCTAAAGTGGTTCTGATGTGGCCTCTGTAGCATTTATTCTTGCCACTATCATAAATTACAGGGAGCCAACATAGTGGCGACCATACTGGGGAAATATTGAGTAATAGATAACTTCACAACTCAAAAAATCCCATTTCTTAAAAGGAATCAAGTGTTTGCCAAGAGTGGTTTCTAATTATTGATGGTGGACAACAACCAGACCTTACTAACAAGTAAAAATCCTCCATTTGGTGACTCCATTGGTTTTTAGTAGGCCTACTGATTTCCCTTGGTTTTCTAAAAACTCCACTGGGAAACTATTTTATCATAACATCATAAAAACTCACCTAAGAGAACTGTGAGGATTAAGTTTTCTTTCATAAGATTAGTTGGCCTTAAAAGAATGTCATACTTGGCTGAAATTTTCTCATCATTGGGTCTAAAAAAATAACATAGTGGCTTCTAAAAGAATTCATACTAGAGCCCATCCTGACCGAAATCCTCTTGAAATAGTTGACAATCCAGAAAGAATCCTTAGGATGTCTCCTATGTCCAAGAATCCAACTGTTGTTAGACCAATCCATAGAGAAAACTCTGTTCTTGAAAATATTACAGCTCTACAAAATACACAAGTTGACTTACCTGTCATACGAAATCCATCTAGAACCAAGTCACTTAGTGATATAGATCAGGTAGACTTTGAGCCTCCACGTTCCACCCAATCTAGTGGTGATCATACTGATAGCAGAGAAACCCCTCCATCTACACCACCTGATTTTCATGTCATTCATAATTTTGGTTTCTCTTATCCTAAATCTATTCAATAGTTCTTAGCTGGTCCAAACACTTCTGTTACACCCACTTGTACATCCACTGTTCAAACCACTCCACTTAATCACCTTCCTCCACTTGTAAAACCCCCATTTATCCCACAACTTCATATCATGGCAACATGTTATGCTCCCTTAGTCCTTCCTTTGCCTTTACCTGTTCTACCACAGGACTATAAGTCCAAGATTCCATTATATGATGCTATTAGTTCTACTACAACTCAACAACGCGTGGATAAAATGAATGATTACTTTGACAGACAAGAAATAGATGATGAAACTTTTAAACTCAAAATGTTTGCTCAAAATTTAGGGGGAGAAACAAGAAAATGGTTCAAAGGCTTAACCTCTAACAGTATCAATAACCTACCCTCTTTTCATCAATTATTCCTAAACAAATAGGAAGTCAAAAGAAACCCCCTTCAAATCTTGTCAGAATACAATGATCTTAAAAGAAATGATGGAGAGAGTGTCCAAGATTATTTCACTAAATTCAATAGTGTTTATAATGCACTCCCTCCACAAATGAAACCTCTTCAAGGCTTAGCCTTAATAAAGTTTCCTGAAGGATTTGACCCAGACATGTGTTATCAATTAAGGGAGAGAGAACCCCTTACATTAGAAGACATGTAAAAAGGGGCAGTAAGTGTAGAAGCTAACCTGAATGCCATAAGGGAAAGAATGAAAGCAGAGAAAAAGGTTACCTACAAAGATGAAGCTGGACCTTCCTCATCAGACTCCAAAATTGACAATTTGGTTAGAGCCATGGAAATGATGATGGAAATAATAAACATGAATGAGAGAGCTTATCCTAAAGAAAACCAAACATCTCCTCAAAACAAAAATCAAAATCAAAATCAGAAGTTTAGAAGGAATCCCCCTCAAATTAGACAAAGAGGCCCTGATCAACATATTAGACCTCCTTTTCAATAGAATTATGTTGATGAAGAAGGGGGAACAATAGAAGAAACAGAGGAAAATCACATGAACATGTTGGGAGTAAACAATAGGGATACTATTTTCCTCAATGAAGAAGAACAAGTCACATACATACCTAATGAGGAAGAAGACCTAGAATCAGAAGATTACAAACTAGGCTTTGAAAATGCCATAATGGAAGTGCACAAACAATATGATTTGAGAAGTAAAAAGAACCAAGACACTCCCAAGAAGGAAACCTCTGAAAATTCTGCGAAAAACAACCCTGTAAATACTTTAAAAAAGGCAGCAAAAAACAAAAACATAGTGGCTGAAGGTTCTGATCAAAACAAGGAAAAAACCACCCAAATCCATGACAAACATAGTGGTGACCCCAGCAACACTAGCACCTCAGCTAATGCTCCTGGAAAAACCATTCTAACTGTTGTTCATAATAAAAACCAACATGCTTATTTTGCTGAGAAAATAGTGACTAAAAAGGCTGAAATAAATGTTTCCAAAACTCAAACACCTTTTAGCATAGAGAGTGAAATTGCCAAGATAAAAATCTCTATCTCTCTCACTGAGTTAATCACACAAGATGTATATAGGTCCCAATTTTTAAAGGCTTTGAACATAGGAGATCATAATGATTCTGTTAACTTAAATGATGATAAACCCGAGCTCCTCTTTGGACCAAAAATTGAAGGAAAATTTCAAGAAGGTGAAGTTCCTCCATTCTATGTCAGCTTAAACATCCATGATAACATTTTGCACAATGCCATGCTTGATTCAGGAGCATCACATAACCTAATGCCCAAAGTGATAATGGAAATATTATGTCTTGAGGTGACTAGGCCATATAAAGATTTATACTCCTTTGATTCCAGCAGAGTCAAATGCCTTGGCCTAATAAAAGATCTCTATGTCACTTTAGCACAAATCCCAGCCAAAAGCTTAGTAATGGGTATTTTTCGTGGCTGATATACCTCCCAAATATGGCATGCTCCTTTCAAGATCTTGGGGGGCTAAGCTTCAAGGTACAATGCAAATGGATATAACTTATGCCACCATCCCTGTCTTTAGCCAACCTAGAAGACTTTATAGGGAAACACACATGAAACACATGGTGAGTAGCCAATAAACACTAGAAAAATCCCCTCTTTATTCTATACATACTGACCTTGACTCGTTCATTTTATGATGAGATTCCTAATGAGAAAGGATTAGAAATTGAAAAATCAGCCAACACAATGGCAACAATAGAAGGAGAGGAGAACAAGGAGAAATCCACAGAACAGTTTGCTAATTCAACAAATAAAAAAAAACAAAAAAAAGGTCTTGAGCTACAAAACAGTCATCAACATAGTGCTAATCATAGCAATCAAAGAGAAAATCCTCAACAAATTGAAGACCTTGAGGAACAAACCAGAAATAAACACAGTTTAGACCCTCAAAAACAACACAATGATATTTATAATAAACAAGACAGAGAGGAAATTATTGATAAATCTAAAGACAGTCCTCTTTGGAGTATGAATTTTGATGGGTCTTGTAGTAAAACTGGTGTAGGAGAAGGCATATGGGTGCACAATACTGAAAACAATCATGCAGAAGGTCATTCATATAGATTACACTTTCATTGCACCAACAACATAGCAGAATATGAAGCACTCTTCTTAGGACTACAATTGCTTAAAAAAATAGGAGCCAAGAGGATAATAGTTCATGGGGATTCAGAATTGATAATTAGGCAAGTAAATGGGGAATATATTGCCAATCATCCCAGACTAAGAGCCTATAGGGATGATGTCATGGGCCTATTAAAATCATTTGCTAAATTCCAACTTACTTTTGTCCCTAGAAACCAAAACATTCTTGCCAATGGATTAGCCTTTGCTGCTAGTACATGTCTGAAACCTTATGAAAGCAAACAATACTCAGTTCAAGTCAAATATAGACCATCAGTCCCAGACAATGAAAAATATTGGCAATTTTTTGAAGGAGATAAACAATTATAAGACTTCCTACAGTCCAGAAATGAATTTGAGATGGCAAACCCAGATTCAGATTATGAAGAAGACTGTCCTATTGAGGAAAAATCACTTTTTAAAGAAGAAGAAACCCATGATATTGCTAATATAAATCTGTTAACCAAAATATTTAAACATGAAACAAAAAAATATCTAGATTCAGAAAAAGAAGACCTAGAGGTGTTGCAATCCAAAACTGAAAGCTTGCAAAAGGGGTTGGTACCCTTAGAAGAATTGTTTGAGTTTAATGTTGTTGCAAAAAAGCCAAAAATAGAACCTAATGAAGCTGAAGTCAACGAGTGAAAAATAGGTAGTGAAGAAAAGCCTACAATGATTAAATTATCCAAGACACTTCCAACTCACATAAAACTAAGATACCTTGAGCTATTTAGAGAATTTTCTGATGTTTTTGCATGGATCTATGAAGATCTAAAATCATATAATACAGAAATAATCCAGCATAAGATACCCCTCAAAGAAAACTAGAAGCCTTTTAGACAAAAATTGCACTGAATCAACCTTGTTCAATTACCTCTGGTAGAGAAAGAAATTAGAAAAATGTATGATGTTGGAATTATTGTCCCCGTGAGATACTCAGAATGGGTATCCAATCTTGTATCTATTAGGAAGAAAACAAGAGAAATAAGGCTTTGTATTGATTTCAGAAACTTAAATAAAGCCTCCTTAAAGGACAATTATTCCTTACCCAAAATGGATCATATATTACAAAGGGTAGTAGATTCTAGAAAAATTTCTTTGCTAGATGGCTTCTCAGGATACAATCAAGTATTGGTACACCCTGATGATGAACTTAAAACAACCTTACTACACCTTGGGGCACTTTCATGACTGTGAAAATGCCTTTTGGTTTAATGAACGTTGGTGCCACATTCCAGAGAGCCATGGATATTGCATTCTCAGAAGAAATAGGCTACTTCATTGTGATCTACTTAGATGACATCACAGTTTATTCCAAAACAGATGAAGAACACTTAATAGTCCTAAGAAAATTCTTTGAGAAATGCAAAAAATATGGTTTATCCTTAAATCCCAAGAAAACATTGTTTGGTCTCCAAGAAGGTAAACTTCTTGGACACATCATATCTGAAGAGGGAATAAAGATAGACCCAAAGATGATTGAAGCTATATTGCAAATCAATCATCCTAGAAACATTAAGGAACTTTAATATTTCATTGGAAAGATTAATTTCTTGAGAAGGTTCATGCCCAACCTAGCCGAACTCCTTAGAAACATGACAAATATGCTTAAAAGAGAAGAAGGATTTAAATGGACCTTAGAAGCAAAGAAATCATTTGAGCTGGTAAAACAAACACTTACTAAAACACCAGTTCTCATTAGTCTTGATTTTACAAAAGATTTCTTCATTTTTTCATTTGCATCAGAACACACAGTGGATGTTGTCCTCCTATAGAAAAACACAAAGGGACAAGAGCAGCTTATTGCATTTTTCAGTAAGGCATTAAGAGATGCACCTCTGAAGTACACCATAATGGAAAAACAAGCCTTTGCCTTGGTCAAAGCCTTAAACGATCTTAGAGTTTACAATTTACACTCACACATCATAGCATTTGTGCCTCATTCAGTAGTAAAAGACATTTTGACACAAGATCCTGATGGCAAGAGAGGAAAGTGGATTGCTGTTATATTGGAATATGATTTAGAAATCAAACCCACTAAGCTCATCAAAGGTCAAGGACTAGCAAAACTTATGGCTGAATCCAACTTTCAAGCTCTTGATATAAACATGTTTAATGCATTAGATGAACACAAGGAGTTGGAAACTCCACTTATTGAAGATCATTTTCTGAATTCATCTTGGTATGCTGATATTTTGTATGTGCTGCTTAATCTAAATGTCCCTCCTAGTTTGTCTAAAATAAAGGCAAGATTTTTAAAGTTAAAAGATGTATATTATTGTATTTTAGATAAATGTTTATGTTGGAAAAATGCTAGTGGATTATTGCTTAAATGTTTGCCTGAGAATTATGCAGATAAGATCAAGCATGAGTTCCATGAAGGAGAATGCGGAGACCACCTCTACTGGAAGACTACAGTCAACAAAATCCTTAGAGCTGGTTATTATTGGCCCACCCTCTTTCAAGATATCCAAAAAATGGTCATTGCTTGTCATAAATGTCAAATCTTTGAAGGCAAAAGAAAACTGCTTCCCTTACCCTTGCACCCAATCATTGTTGAAGCACCTTTTCAACAGTGGGGCTTAGACTTCATTGGGGAAATTCATCTTGCCTCATCTGCCCAACATAAATGGATCCTCACAGCAACTGATTATTTTACCAAATGGATAGAAGCCATCCCTTCTAGGAATGCTACAGACTTAGTTATCATTTCATTCCTTGAAAATCATATCCTGTCTAGATTTGAATGTCCTAGGAAAATTATCACAGACAATGCAATTGCATTTGGATCCAAAAATATGGTTGATTTCTGTCATAAATATCAGATTATATTAGGCCATTCCACAACTTATTACCCTCAAGGTAATGGGCTGGTAGAATCCTCAAACAAAATTTTGGTAAACATAATCAAGAAGTTGTTGGAAGAGAATAAAAAATCATGGCACAACAAGTTGGTACATGCACTTTGGGCAAACAGATTAACAGTGAAAAAGTCAATTGGAATGTCCCCTTATCAGCTAGTTTATGGAGCAGATGAAATATTTCCAACCAGTCTAGGAGTGCCAGTCATGAAGTTGATATAAGAAGTGTAGTCTGAAGAAAATGATATGACAAGAAGAATAAACCAGACTGTACATTTACAACAAACCAGAGAGGAAGTATACAACAGAGCACAACAAATACAAGAAAACATCAAGAAGCTATTTGATAAAAGAAAAAAGGCAAGAAATTTTAAAATTGGTGACAAGGTACTAAAATGGGATTCTAGGAAAGAAGATAAGGGAAAACATGGAAATTTTGAAAATTTATGGAAAGGCCCTTATCTCATTTATTCTGCTGCTGTTAACAATGCTTTTTTTCTTCAAGAGATGGATGGTACATAAATTTTTTGGGGTCCTATCAATGGCAGTATGCTCAAACATTATTTTTGTTAAGGTTTTTTGTTCAAAATTATTTTTAATTCATTGTTTATAACATTTCTTGAAAGAAAATGTGAAAATTAAGTACAAAAACAATAGAAAAAGAGAAAAAATATGAAAGTGTGCAAGCTCAAATGCCACTACTTGAAAAGAGGAAAACTGTTATTTAGTCATACACCCTAATCATGACTGAATAAATTTGAATTTACGCTAATAGGTTAGAGTGAAGAAGATTTGCCAAACTGTGTAACCTTGGCTTATCAATAGAATAGATTATGATAGAGAAAGAATGGTTCTAAAATGTTCAAAATTTGAACCAAGGAAAAAGAAAAGTTAGCTCTAAACAGATCAAAATCAGAGCTGGAAAAGAAAGAAGGATGATTCATAATTTTCAGATCTTAAGCCTTCACGATTTTGTTTTAGTTTTCTGCAAATAAAGTCTATGTTCAGCTAGTACAAGTAGCCATAGAAACCATAGCAAATCAGACTGTTGAATCCTGATTTGACTATGTTTTAAATTTTTGTTTTAGAATATAGAGAATGCAGATCTGTCAAATAGCTTAATCTTGATAGATAGTAGATTAGGTAGAGAATTGTTGAGTTCAACTATTTAATATGAACTGAAGGAAGTAATAAGGGTAGCAATAGATCAGTTTTTCCTGATTTTGAAAAGAATAAAATGATTAATGTAAAAGGGTTTGCAAGTCCAAGTGCACCCACTGAAGAAAAAACGTTAGGAAAAGTAGGTTGTCTAGGTATATGTTTGGGAGAAATCATATGGTTATGATAAGTATTGATCATCTTTTAAAGCAACATGATAAAAAAATAAGCAGTTTGTCAAAATGCAGAAAAATATAAGGCACTGGTCTACTTTCCAAATATTTATCTCTGAGGTTCTTAACACCTCCAAGGCGCTGCCCTCTCCAAGTGGAGCCACTGTTAGCCATCAATAAACTTTGTCATATCCTATGATGGCTAAAACAAGTCTATTAGCCTTCAAGAAAAAAATTTGGAGAAAATCTGTGAGATTTTGAAAGCTAGCTGTGCCTCTAGTTCGAAAGATCCATCACTTTGATGTCTTCACTTAAAAATCCCTCAAAGAAGCCCTGCTGGTATAAAAAGGGTTCTTTCAAAGTCTTCTTTTTTCTTCATTCCACCCATTTTGTCATTTTACCTTGAACAACCATTTTCACCCTATCAAATCCCTCTTTTCCTCCCATTTGTACTCCATTTCCTCAAAATCCCCTTTTAAAACCTTGTAAATCCCTCTTATAACGTTTGAAATCCCTTTTTTTATCTATCAGAACCCTTTTTCAGGCCTTAAAAACCTTTAATTTGGCCTAAATCTGACCCATTTAACATTGGGATTTTAAAGTGCTTTTTCGCTCTAGCCCTTAGCCCTTTCTCCATATGACTTAGCCCCGCAACCAGGCGCTTAAAACCTTGCTCCCTTCCCTTATTTTATTCTCGGAAGATCTGGACCATCGATCTCACCAGATCAAACAGTAGCCGGCACCCATCCACTTCCCCGACCCCTCGCCCACCTTCTCTCCTCGGAATAGAATTGGACCGTTGATCTAATCGGATCCAATGGCTGCTGCTAAACCATACCTTATCACCCTCTAGTCTAAACTACCATTCCGCGACAGAATTGTTGACGTTACCGTCAAGCTCCACCATCCTTTGCCTGCGCATCTATTCAACCATCGTGCGCAACCATAACCGTTGATCTGGATTGCCCAGATCAAAAGACCACAAATATCTTTCACGCTCGATTATCCCAAACTCCTCCAATGTGCATCTTCCATGCGAAACAAGTGGTTTCGTGAGGGACATGTGTCGTCCATCCAACCGTATCGCATTCATTTAGCCCATTACCACTTACTGCCCATGCCCTGCGTGAATACCACCCTTGTATTCTGAAAAACCACCTTGGTCATTTTGCGCCATTATTTAAATTCGCCACTATTGTTCATGATTCCGCCGGTGGAACCCCCCCTCCTGCACACCTCCTTTCCTCTGCAAATTCTCCCTTGCCCTTGCCATTACCTCTGAAGTAGTTTATCCCTCGAAACACAGGTTTTTATAATTGTTTTTGGTTTGTTTGCAGGTTTTAAAGGGGTGGCTAAATTGAATAGGCCCTCCCACAGCTATCTACGTGCCATGAAACCTTAGGATGATGATCCTCGAGGCATGATAAAGCAAAAAAGGAGATTTCAGGGTGTAATTTCGAGGTTTTTATCAATGTTTCATAGACATTGATTGAACAACGAAACCCTCCAATGCACTAAAGCCACCTATACACAAAAAGCAGTGAAGACCAGAGATGAAGATTAAAGTCAAGATCTCGAAGATTAAAAGACCTGATCAAGTAGATTATGGATAAACCACAATTAAAGAAAAAAATTTAAATCAAAGTTAAAACAGTCCAAAAGGACAAAACACAAAAAGATGATTAAGAGAAGACTAAAAGCATATCAAAGGCCTAATTTAAGTTCAAAGTGACCAATCAAGACAGATCACCCAAAAGAAAGCTTCGAACAACACATCAGTAGAGAAATTACTCTCTCCAAGGACCAAAAATGCCACCTATAAGTTTATTTTCCTCAAAAGCATACAAATTGAATGCATAGTCAGAGATATTTTACAAAAACAACTCAGAAGTTATTACAAGACTACCAAATATGCCTAAAAGTCAACAAAAGTGACTAAGTAGCTCATAAGTTGATAAAACATTCATTTAATAGAGTTAAAACATTAAATATTCTTTATCTTGGGTTATGTAAATTCCCTAAGGTCGAGAAGCATTTACTCTGTCTTAAATGAAAACATTAGAAACCTTTCTTTGACTCCACCTCCTCATTCATCTATAAATACTCCATGAGGAGCACATTGTAAAGGGTTGGCTGGTTGTTAGATGAATTATGATCAAGTGAAAATAGTTGCTGAAGCTGTTGAAGTGTTGTGATGTAATTGAATAATACTAGGCTGAGAAGAGAAGTTAGAGCTGTAAAGACCTATTGGACCCGAAGAATGTAACTGGTTTGAACCTCAATAATACAAGCTGATTCATGGGATCCTGGTCTATGTTAATGGTGATGTTATTCCTCACTGTATTTGTTTTTCATCATGTTTTTCATGCTGTCCATTTTCTCTGATAAAGAACAGAAAATTTAGAGTAGGATTTACTACATAGTACCCTATTTCTGTCTGAAAGCTTTATCTCTATGTTTTCTTATAATAGTTAATTTCGGAATGATTCAATATAGTATAACCAGTCAAGGAATGTTGGTGAGCCCATGTCTTGCTATGTAAAACTTGAGAAATTGTTCTTGAATGATTTTTTCATTGCATACTAAGTAGAGTCTAAACCAGGGAAGTCCATGGTTAACCCTGTCCTCTGGTCATGTCTTTAATAGTTGTTTTGAAAGTTTCCCTTTAGATTATGCTAAAAGCAGGATAGATTCAAAGTTCTTACCTGATCTTAGGCTGCCCTTCATTTTCTTATATGTTTTCTCCTTTCTGAAAGTAGTCTTTTAGATTAATGTATTTTGTCTGAAAAGTGTGCTTTAGTAAAAGTTTGTCCAAAGAAGTCTATGGTATGCCTTGTCCTTTGGCTTACTTCAAACATTTACTTCGAAAGGCTTTTCTTGTTTAGTGAAGTTAATAGATGCTTAATTGGTTGTTAACTTTTCTTCTTTCACAACACTTTGATGTTTCATGCCCAAAATCAATCTAAAGAGATCCTTTGATATAGATGACTTACCCCACGAAGATCCTTATAGGACCATTGTATAATTAAATCCTTTTGTGACTCCATAGCCTAATGGATTGATACTATCTTTTGATCTATCCTATCAGCTGAAACATTTTTCAACTTGCTCTCACCTTCACCCTTCTAGTGACCTTTTCCCCTTCTGATGTCCATCCCAACCAATCAATCAAACAAACAAGTTCGTTTGAGATTCATAACTAGCCTAATATCATAATTAAGCATAAATATATATCATTCAAGGACACTAATAGAGAGATCCCTCTCTGAGTCTAGGAAGGCTAAATCCTAGGATTCCAAAGTGGTTTTGATGTGGCCCCTACAACATTTATTCTTGCCACTCTCATAAATTATAGGGAGCCAACATAGTGGCGACCATACTAGGGAAATACTGAGTAATAGATAGCTTCACAACTCAGAAAATCCCATTTCTTAAAAGGAATCAAGTGTTGGCCAAGAGTGGTTTCTAATTGTTGATGGTGGACAACAACTAGACCTTAGTAACAAGTAAAAATCCTCCACCTGGTGACTCCACTGGTTTTCAGTAGGCCTGCTGATTTCCCTTGGGTTTTCCAAAAACTCCAATGGGAAACTCTTTTATCATAACATCATACAAACTCAACTAAGAGAACTGTGAGGATTAAGTTTTCTTTCATAAGATTAGTTGGCCTTAAAAGACTTTCATACTTGGCTGAACTTTTCTCATCATTGGGTCTAAAAACATAACATAGTGGCTTCTAAAAGAATTCATACTAGAGCCCATCCTCACCCAAATCCTCTTGAAATAGTTGACAATCTAGAAAGCATCCTTAGGAAGTCTCCTAGATCCAAGAATCCAACTGTTGTCACACCAATCCATAGAGCAAACTCTGTTCTTGAAAATCTTACAGCTCTGAAAAATGCACAAGTTGACTTACCTCCCATAAGAAATCCATCTAGAACCAAGTCACTTAGTGATATAGATTAGGTAGACTTTGAGCCTCCATGTTCACCCCAATATAGTGGTGATCATACTGATAGCAGAGAAACCCTTCCATCTACACCACCTGATTTTCATGTCATTCATAATTTTGGTTTCTCTCATCCTAAATCTTCTCAATAGTTCTTAGCTGGTCCAAGCACTTCTGTTACACCCACTCATACATCCACTGTTCAAACCACTCCACTTCATTACCTTCCTGCACTTATAAACCCCCCATTTATCCCACAACTTTATATCATGGCAACATGGTATGCTCCCTTAGTCCTTCCTTTTCCTTTACCTGTTCTACCACAGGAATATCAGTCCAAAATTCCATTATATGATGCTAGTAGTTCTACTATAGCTCAACAACATGTGGATAGAATGAATTATTTCTTTGACAGATAAGAAATAGATGATGAAATTGTAAAACTCAGAATGTCTACTCAAAGTTTAGGGGGAGAAGCAAGAAAATGGTTCAAAGGCTTAACCCCTAACAGTATCAATGACCTCCCCTCTTTTCATCAATTATTCCTAAGCAAATGGGAAGTCAAAAGAATCCCCCTTCAAATCTTGTCAGAATGAAATGATCTATAAAGAAATGCTGGAGAGAGTGTCCAAGATTATTGCACTAGATTCAATAGTGTTTATAATGCACTCCCTGCACAAATGAAACCTCCTTAGAGCTTAGCCTTAATAAAGTTTCCTAAAGGATTTGATAGACAAGAAACTAATGTGGGGGCACTAGCCATATTTTTCCTCCGTACCCTGAGAGCCCCCCGTAGTGACGTAGGACACTGAGTTGGCCCCAACTATCCTCCACATCAAGAAGAGTTAATGGTTGCTGGTGCATTTTTACATCATTTAATTCAAAACCCGTGTCACCTATTTAAAGAACTTTTTTCCTATTTCTCAAATTCACTTGTGAATTGCTGCGGTGCACCCCTTTTGAGCTCTTCGTCACCTTCAAAATTTGTCCACCCTGTAAGTTGTTTTCCACGTAAGCTTCTAACCATGGCTAAAAGGTCATCCCTATCAGGTTCAACCAACCATATCCCTCTCATGGATACTAAGAGGGATATCCAAGATACCCTCTATTCAGTAATTCATCTCCCCTTTTACCAAAAGGTTGTCTTCAATACTAATGCCTCTCCTTTATATTATGCCATGATCAAGTCCAGAGTCTTGTTTGCATTCATCCCTAAAACCCACCTTTTCCCTGAATTCATTTACTGGTTGGTATCGATTACGTATCCAGGGAAATTCTTTGTCATGAATTCCCAAGGAGAAAATGTTTTGTAGGTGTCTACTCTATTAACCCGCCAAGCCTTATGCTATCCTGAGTCGGAGACCTGTATTCAATTTTCTGACGATTCACTGGTTCAGTATTATGACAATCTTGTAGGAGAAGAATTCAATCAGTTCATGTTTCATTTGAAGCCTAGCATGAAGCAGTTTCAGCTAGATTGCAAGCAGTTTAAAATGGGGGTTTTTGATGCTAAGAATCGTCTAGTTTTGAGTCATATTGCAAAAATTATGGGTAAGGATGATGATAATGCAGTGGATAAATCAGTTCTACGAATGTTTGTCATGATGATGAAGCCAATAATGGTGCTGGATATTCCATCTTATTGGCAGGAAGTAGTCAACTCACAGCTGATGAGCCTCTCATTAACAGGTTCTTTTAAATTTCCCTCATTAATTGTATATTTGTTCTTATACCAAAATGTGGAAGAGTTCATGCATTTAGGCCTAAATATTATGGATGCAAATAAAAGAAGACAATTAGTGATATTCTGGACAGATGTAGTTAGAAGGGAGGAAAATGAGGTTGGGTTGTTTGATTTTGCTAGTTATTACATGCCAACTGCATACAAAATATTGAATGGAAGTCCTCTCCCCTATGTCCTACCTAAAGCTTAGGATTTTTTGCATTTAGGAAACAATTGTAAATATGGATACTAGTTTTTTTTTGAGGAATATTCTGAAATAAGGCTATATGGAGCAAGTGTTGAGCCTTACAGACTCCCAAATTTTGTGCCAATGAGGCTTTTTGCTTTAGAATTCATTAGACAGAGTCTAAATGTTGATCAAGTTCATTTTGTGCCTATGAAGAAAGGTCACATGTACAAATTACCCATGTTTGTAGCCCTTTCATAGTAAATATGAGACAAGCATTTGATGAAGTGACAAAAGTGTCAGATGACATCTAGATGTTATTAGGAGAAAGTTGGGCTTATGACCCATATAGTGTTATTTCAAATAGAAGGATTTAGAATGGATATTCTGCTTTCATTCATGAAAGTAGGCCAGAACAAGAGAAGATAACATGTAAATATGTGAAGAAATTAGTAGATACTAACATTCAAACTCCTATTATAGTAGAGAAATCAACTAAAAGAACCAAGGAAATGGTGATTGATCTAGATGATGAGGAGCAGGGAGCCATGAAGAGAACAAAAGTTACTGAAGAGCCTGCATCTACTGCTCCTGGTTTTCTTTGCATTTGGGAGAAGAAAAAAATGCCCCTGCCTGGCCCAGGAATCATGAAGCTTCTCATGAACAGGTTCTCTTGATTAAACAGATGTTTTCACAAATTGAAGAAAGAAATCATAGGATGAAGGCCAACATAGAGGCCCAAGCTGAACATCAAATTACTACTGAACAAACAAGGTTGTTAATTGTAATGGATCTTGAAAGAGATCAGTTTAGAATTTCCCTCTCACATCCTACAGATATGTCAATTGGTCCTTCCAACAATTTCAACACTGTTAATGTGACTACGGATGTAAAGAAGATTCTAATTGATAAAATGAACTTGCATATGCAAACAGGTCAATTGATTGTAAATGACCTCACCAATACTAATGCAATGGCAATAAAGGCACAGAATATGTTGGGCTAAGTAATTAAGCAGCTGAAGTTAGAAAAGGCTAATTCAAGAGCCTTAATAGTTCAAAAATAAGAATTGAAGAAGATTATTATAAAAATTGGAGTAGACCCTAGTGACAAGACTGCTGTGCAGAAGTTCATGCAAAGTGATGAGGTAGAGATATATAAACTAAGGAAGAAATTGAAGTTACCTACTGGTGAAAATTCAATGGCTACAGAAGTTACAGAGGTAGAGAAGGAAAAGGAAAAGTTGTTGCAGCAACTCATGCAGAAGGATGAAGAATTTTCCAAAGTAAAGCAGACTACAATTTCATTACAAAATCATATTTATAATCATAAATGTACTTTTGTTTTTCCTACAGGTGATGAAGACCCAAAAACACAAATTATTCAATTAAATACTGAGTTACAGATGTCTGAAAGAGATATAAAGAAAGCTCAAACAGATCTGGGGACTGCAACAAAATTGATGAAGATCATAGAAAATGAAGCAGATAAATACAAAATTGATTTCCGAAATGCTGAAGCTGAGATTAAGAATCTCAAAGAAAGAATGAAAGGTAATATCACCAATTCAAGCTAAATATATCATTTGGACTGATATCATTTAAGAAATGAAATCAAATTGGTGCTTCGTGATGATAATTGCAAAAGAAAAAAGCCTTATTGTGGAGTGTGAAGAGCTAATTATGTGTGATAAGCAAAAAGGGATTAATAGAGGCATTTGGGCCAGAATATTTATTGATTTTTTCAATTCCAAATCAGATCAGGAGTTAGAGGAGAATGATATGCAGGAAAAAATGTTATATGCAGTGGAAATTAATAAAATGATTACCAGGAATGATCTCAGAAAGGCTGTAGAAAAGAAACTAATGGAAATCAAAGAAGCAGTAAGTCAATTTGATAAATATTTTGATAAAATGACAAGGGTAGGCTTGCCATCATGTTGGGGAGCTGAAGGGAGTCTTTTGGCTTGGAGCTCTTATGAGAATTTACTGGTGATGTCAAAAAGCAAGGTTGATAACAGGCATGAAAAGACTCAGGTGCTTAAAGGAGAGACAATGGTCAACTTCTTGCAGAGACATTTTCAACTCTTATGGATGGTAAAAACTCTTTTATTTGAAAGGCCTTCTTATGACCGAATTATTGCATTCAGATTGAAATATCACAATGTGACACATTCATCCAGGATGAAGGTAGAAATATGGAAAAAGTGCAGAGCTTGGACAATTGCCTACCAAAAGGATCAACAGTAAAGAAAGACAAATCAGTTGACCAAGGAAAAGAAGCCACATCATAAACAATTCCTATATATTAGGATATTTATTTTATGTTATTTTCTGAAGACAATGTAATTGTAATAAGACATTTTCAAGGCATGTAATAGACAGCCTTTGAAGTCTTGACGTAGTTTTGGTAGTTAGGATTGGTTACAGTAGTTCCAAGCTTCTTTTTACTATATTTAATGTAATTTTCAAGAGGAAGAAAGGTTCTAAGTTTTGGACCTCCAAACAAATATTTTTGTACTAAAATATTCGAAGATTAATGAATGAGTAAGCAAGTTTTTGGCATTTTGTTTATGTTGAAATGTATTCCAGTTTTCATTATGTATTTCCATATATGAATAAAACAAGGTTATGAGCAGCAGGTCTCTTCTTAATTTTGTGTATAAGAGTTAAGAAACCTTAATTGGCGCTCCTTTGTTTTAACTATTTCTTTCACATATTTCTTCTAGGGTTTGGAATGATATTTTCTGTATAAAATAGCATATCAGTTTGGACTTCATCTTACATTTTCTTCTAGGCACTTCATTCAACATCAACATATGGTAGCATTGTGAAGCATTCATAATATTTGATATTTAATATTTTGATTATAAATACTTGAGGGTTAATAAAACAGAGACATAAAAAATTGTGACATAATCATAAAATTTCTTAAGCAATGATTCCTTGTTACAGCTAAGGGATTGTATCTTAAGGTACAACAACTGTCATGACTATCTTCTTCCTCACTGATGTTTGCTTCATTGGTATCGATGTTGTCTTCAGCCTTTTCATTTTTTGTATTTTTATCATCTTCATTTGGGTTGCTCTCTTCATCTTTTCCCTCATCTCTGTCATGACTATGAGCCTCACTATTTTTACTGTCATTAGGGCTCTTAGTCTCACTACTTTCCTTAGGATCATACTTGATTTCTTTGACACTTGCCTTATATTCATCATTATCCATGTCAATGTCTTCTGCTTCATTGTTGACATCTTCTTCATCACTGCTTAATTCATTTTCACTGTCAGATTCCTCATTTTCTTCATTGTTATCCTCTCCCTTTGTTTCCATGTTTTCTTTTTCTTGTTGGATTGAATCATCATCACCCTCATCTTTGTTTTTTTTTTTATTCATTGTCACTGTCACCCTCATGGTCACTTGGCTGTTCACTTCCACTTCCTTCTTGATCTGATGGATTAGGAGAAGGTGAGGAAGGGAGGTTTTCTTAAGGAGAGGATACTTGTGTAGATGATGAGGCATGATTAGTAGGAGGTGATGGAGGAGTATAGGGAGGAGGATGAGATCATGAGGGTAGATTTAGCTTATGATGGGGCTGTGTGCTTGTGAACACTTAATGAGCTATGAACACCTCCCATGGTATGCCTTTTTTCTCCAACTGATGTAGCACAATTATATTGATCAAAGAGTGATGGAACAAACTATGCATTGTTGGGAATAGTTCCTTCTTTGGACAACAAAAGACATCTTTTCAATACTCCTATAGAGGTAGTAGGGTAAATGAAGCATCTTGAACCTAGTGAAGTGCATGAGAAATCTAATATGATAGGAGTAGATTCTAGAGTACCTTCCCTCACAGGTAAAATATTTCATGATGACCCTCATCAAGGGTTCATACCTCTCCAACAAGTGTGAGAAAGGAAAATAGTCTTGCAGCCTTCTTTGTACCTAGGCTTGAGAAAAGGCTCATAGTAGCTCATGTCCAACTTTTCTCTTTTGAACCATTTTTCACCAACATCAGGTATACCTTTAGCACTAGAAATGGCATCTTATGAGAGTTCAAAGGTCACCCCTGCAAAGCTTGATTGTTTGTTATGTAGGTTAAGAATGAATAACCTTGTGAGCTCTGGGTGATTTTGTACTTGTTGGGCTCTTTCACAAAACTGAAAAAACCATACATTTTGAAAGCATGTGAGAATCATGGGAGAGGTAGTAAGCTCCACAGTGTCTTGGGGTTCAAATATATTAATCTTCCCACCCTTATGCTTTTACCTCATAGGCACTTGGCCTCCTTCACTGCTAACACTCCTTCTCCTGACATGGTTGTTAGTGCTGCCTTTAAACAATCTTAGGCCTGCTTGTAAAACTTGGTAGGAGGAGTGAAATGAAATGATGGTGAAAGGCAGTTCTTGTAAGTGAGTGAGATGGAGGTGTGGGTTTATGACTAACTCCCCTTTGAGCTTTGATGAAGGGTTAACTTGAACTCACTGTAATTAACCTAATGGACACCCTTCTTGACTGATAAATTCTTGCTTGGAGGTCAAAACATAGTGTTTGTCATGAGGACTTAGGGTTTCTAGTCATTAGGGTTTTGATCAATTTACTTTAACCATTAAATCATAAAATCTATTGGAGGGCAAGGAAAAACATCCACCTACCAAATTTCAACTTCTTTGTAGGTCCTTGGATGCAGCTTGGAGGTGTCCTTTCATCATTGTTTGCAAACTTGAAGGTGCAGGAGGGCTTCTGGCTTAGGTACAACACCTGAACGTGTTGTCGGGTCACTTCTGCCCTAAGCATAGTGCCTGCACGCATTTTCGAGTGTCGGGCATCCTGAGCGCAACGCCTACTGCATGCAGGCCTGCCAGGCTTCCTAAGCGCAGCGCTGAACGTTTCCTGTGCCTATCGGGCTATTTCTGGGCGAGCGGGTAGCACCCGCTTGAACGCATAGCGCATTCACCTGAACGTGCAACGCAATGTGTTTTTACAATGAGAAATCTCCCAAACACATAATGCTGGGTGCTGTAAGCACAACGCCTACACGAACGTGCAACACCAGGAAAAATCACCCATGTTCTCACTGAAAACTAAAATTTTCTCTTTGAAGGATTTTTTACTCTTTTGCATGTGCATAATGAGCTAAGTGATAAAAAAAATGACACTTTAGAGTCTTATGAAGACAAATTTATATCTTGCAAACCCACTTTCTAATGTTTTCAGTCTCTTGGTCACTTTTACTGATTTTCATTTTCAGATTTTGTAGTAGGTGGCTTAAGAAACATTTAAGTGATCTTTTTCCTTTCCAACCATTTTTCTTTGTTACTCTTCAGGTTGTTGACATGGTGAACTTTGACCTCCTTTGACCTATAACTTGGAGATCAAATTGCCTTTTGTTTGAGGGGTGACTAAGAAACTTGTTTTCATCCTTCTCATTTATCTATAGGCATGATAAATCCATTTTTGAAAAGTACCAAAACTTTCACAATCACGTATGCTATCTCCTTTTGGCCACTTCTGATTTGCAAGTGCCATGACATACTGATTTATCCCTTTATGATGTTCTTGGAGTTTGACACATTTAGTTACACAAAAACAACCTAATGATCAGCTTGGTTTTCCATCTTGAAACTCAACCCTATGCTTTTATTCCTTTGATCATTGAGTGCAAATGACTGGAAATGAAGGCTTGACCTTCCTTATACTGATACTCTTTTCATTCTTTCCCTTTGAGGTAGTGAGATAATTTAACTTAGCAAACTCTGGAAGTCACCTACAATAGTCTCTTCAAACCTTCTGTCTGCTGTCATCATCTTCTTTTCATCTCCCTTGCCCATCTTTCCAAAACCTTAGGTTTCTCGCACTGGACTGACGCGGGATGCCTTAATTCCTTCCTTCCAGTAGATCTTTTCCCATCGTGTCTGACTAATTGCTCTGGGAATAAGATCTAGAGTCCTTTTGTCAGTACCTTAGTGTTTGCAGTCATCAGTGGCAGATTCTTCGCCATCAACAGTGAGGATACATCATTGCCTCCTGATTGGTGGATTATTTCAAGTGTTCTACTTCAACTCATTTATTCACACTTGTTGGATTGTACTGGGGCACCTTGAAACTCATAATAATTATCAGTGGGTTGTCTCGCGTTTGTTAACGGTATACATTAATGACCGGTAATCAAATGATTTCTCACATGGTTGAATTCAACTCATTTATTCCCATTGTGTAGAATTGTACCATAGTGATCAGTGAAGACCTCGGGTTTGCATCAACATGATTCAGTTCACTTAGACGACTTCTTTAGTTTTCTGCCAGTGATGTCGTACACCCTTATATGTTGCAGTTTCACCACATCAGCATCTTATATATTGGCTCCTAAGTTGCGTGTTGTACCATTTGTTACACCACTTATGATTTAGTACTTGGAGATTCAATTGTGACTTTTATGCTCAGATATCTATTATAGCATCATTGATCAATCTTCTATATGTGATACTTGGACCTAATTTTGACTTGTACTTTCAGGAAGTGATCAGTGATCAGATGATTCATTATGTACTTTACATTTTTCAGCTATACTTGTATACATTTTGGATCCACTCTATATTCCATATGCGGTCATGCTTTTTATTTTACTGAGCATGGGTATGCCCGCCTCAGACATGAGCTATCTCTCTGATTTCTCTCACTGGTTTTTTGGCAGGCTGAAATCTGGTGACATCCTCTCTAGTCCTTGCAAGGTTCGTTCTATGCACATAATACATTTCGGCCATCATGTACCCCTTCTGATCTCATATATTAGGGGGAATATGTTATAGTGTTATTTCTCACCTTCATATACTTGATGATTTACACTTTGACCTTGGGCACCCTTTCTTCCAGACTTGAATATTTTTCTCAAAAACAATATCTTAAAACCCATACGTGATTCTACCCAAACTTTTCTACGTATATACGCGAGTCCATTCATAGATATCTGCGTATACCTTTTTAATTATTAAAAAATATATAAAATACCTATATTTGAGGCGGGTTTGATGGTTATTATAGTAATTCAACCACCCCAGCCCATGGACCAACTGCTCCTAATTGTAGAAACTAATTTGAGGGAGTATAAAATCCCCTCAAAGGTATGGCCTAAGGGAGAGAGAAAAGCTATAGATATTATACTCTGTTGGAGCCCTATTCAAGTCTGATGTACCCGTGCCTCCTGCACTTCCCAGCTATATTCAGAAAACCATTTTTTCCTTGAGATGTTCATCAACCTATATGACATCTATTGTGCACATATCTTGGAAGAATTTTTGTGAGGCTAGGGTTGGATGGATCCAGAGGACGGTATGATCAAAGGTCGTGGCAGGATTCAGGGGATCTCTCCATGTTTTGATTACTGTATGTATCATTCATAATAAGAAGAGCCATATTGTTCCCAAGATTTACATTTTAATGATGCTTTATGTATGTGTAATAATCGTTAATTGAACATTTCATATTGTTTTCATGATATTATACATGGATTTCACTAACATATAGGAACTATATATGTTGTACAAATGGGTTTTTGTGTTTTTTCTTTGTGGATTTATAGGTTTCAGAGCACAAAGTGTTGCAGGGGGTTTGCACCCCGCAGGATCTACATCAACCGAGGGAATTTTGAGTAAGATCTGTAATCAGTAGTATCTAGTTTTCAGTATAGAAGTTGGTTAAAGTGAGTCCTTCTTGAATGGCATGCCCCTGATCTGTGAAGGTTGTCAACCGAAGGACTTTAGGGTATTAATTACCAAAATAGAAATGGCGACTCCACTGGGGATCACATTCTTGTGATTTCCCGTTTGGTTTTTTTCATCTGTCTTGTGGGTTCCCAATAGTTTCTATCACCTTTGTCAGTCTAGCAAGTCCTTTTTCAGTCAGACAAAAGACCTGGTCTCTTGATCAGGCTTAAATTTTTGTTTTTTCCTTATTCTAGTTTACATACGCAGTTTTTTCTTTACACAGTCACGTATACACATTGTTTTTTGCAAAGGGACCTGCATATACGTGAGTTTCCTTTGTTACAGTTGCGTATGCACACTTGTTTCCCTCTGAAAAAGCTCGTATGCCTGGGAAAATTTGAAATTTTTAGTTTCTAGCCCCTGTGGTCTTGTTTGTCTGTGTTGAGCTATTCCTATAGCATCTTGAATACCTCTAGACTGTGTTTGAAGTGAATTTTTATCTGTTTATATCTTTCTTAAATGAAAACCTAGCCTTTGGTGAAATCCTTGTTTTGTGTGTTAGCAACTGTGGGTTGTGTTGGGGTTCCTGTGTTTTGACAGGTTTGGCTCTACCAAAAGACAAGACAACATCAAAACCACTTTGGGACCTTAGGATCTAGCCCTCCTAGGTCCAGAGAGGGATCTCTCTATAAAAGCAAAGAAATATATGTCTTTGAAGTTCAAATTTAAGGTATTAGGCTAGTTACAAGGCACAAGGGTTGTTGTTTTGTTTGTTTTGTTTGTTTGTTTGGTTGTTGGGAAACATGAAAGAAGGGTTCAATGTAAGACAAGAAGTGAGCAAAAGAGGATTTTGGCTATGAGAGGATAATTCAAGGTAAACTCAAGTCCATTGGGAAATGGGGTCATACAAGGGTTTACTTGCAATTCAATATCCAAGGCTTTCAAATGGGCTAGTTATCTAAAATAGAGGATATTTAAAGATGATAATATGGGATGAAAAGATAAGGAATGGAGGTGAATGACAAGGAAACCTCCAAGGTGACCAATTAGGAGTAAATATAGGGACAGAGCATGCCTTAACCGTCTATGATCAAACTCCTAAAGAGGATAACTCTTCAGACAACAGAAAACATTAAAGATTTAACACAAAGCTGAAGCCTGAGATCAGAGAAAGGCTTTGAACTTTCAATGCTTTGACATTCAACTTAAGGGATTAACTGTTAGAAAAGGACCCTAGTGAGACAGAAACCACTCTAATCTCCCAGTATCCCAATTCTTTCAATTAAAACCAGACAAGAACATTTAAGAATAGACTCATAAATTCATGCATCAGTAAGCAGGGATAACCAACTACTATACTGGCTAAATTATCTCGAATTAGTCCTCAGATTTCACAATTAGTAGAAAAAATCAAAGATAAGAAGAGCAGGAAGCATTAGGGTACCATGCAAGGGTATATCCTAATACCAAATTACTGATTCTTATCAGAGAAATGATATGTAATGAATTACAGAAGGAAAACAGAGACAAAGATAGAACACATCACCACTGCTTTAAATCAAGATCCAAAGAAATTGCTTGTCATATTAAAGAGAAACACCAGTCATATACAACATTGTCCAATAGCTTGATATTCAGTCTGAAATCATCTCCTCAACTTATTTTACAACTTTACACACAAAACTATATCTCAAGAGAAGCAACTTACAATTCACAGATATCCGATCAACAACCTTTACAATGTGTTTTTTCATGAGTTTTATAGCTAAAGAGAGGCAGAGGAGGTAGATAGAACTTTTAATGAAACTTTAAAACAGAAGTAGGAGAAGAGGGCTCGAGGCCCATTCTGTCTTAATATCTATGTATTGATCTTTAGTACTCTTTGGGTGAAAGAGTGGTTCTCGACAGGCTGATCATAACTTCATAGGTATGTTCTTTGATGTACTTTTTGGTTGTAGTACTCTGTTAGTACCTTGGGGCAAGTAAGAAAATTAAATGACTTTTAGGCCTACCATGTAACAAATTCTTAGGAAATCTTAGGACTACTATCAAGGTAGTGATCTCCTCGAGAACATTGATGGAGAATAAAGAACATTACGAGGACTTTGTCCTTTCTTGGGAAAGAACCTTCTGCTGATGTGAAACACTAACAAGGATTGTTTCTGTTCTTTTAGGCCTCATTAGACCTTCTGTGTCAGTCATAAGGTCTTTAATCTTGCACATTCGCCCTTTAAACACAGAATTAAAGCTTAAAATCTTCAATGGTGGGCATTAAACCTTTTTAATTCTTCACTGATACTCTTGGTTGCTTCTTTGACTATCTCTGTCTGTGGAAATACAATTTTAATGGCGCTGGAGATTTTACAGAGTTAAACACTAGTATTTTAATGAAATATTTCTTTTAACAACCTTCCCAGACGTTTTCTCTGCAATATCTGGCTCGGAATAAGCATTCTCTGTGCTCTGTGTCACTATGACAATGACGGTGAGAAATAACGGTTTACGCCATATGTAACCCTGAAAAAAGATAATAAACATGTTAAGGAAATCCATGGGAGTGGAGGTGGATGCTGTGGAGGCCTGCGGAGATGGCATCACAGTAGTGATGGATGTGGTGGATATAGTGGAAACCGGCCGAAAAATGCTAGGAAATGGTGAAAAAATGATCTGATGGTGGCCTGCTGAAGAAAAGGTTCTGGACCGTTAGATTAGACGGGTAGATGATAATCAATGGTCAAGATTTACAGGGGGGATTTATTTGGAAGGTTAGGTAGAGAAAACTAACTTTTATGTTAAAACATAGAGTTTTATCCTTTGGGAAAAATACACAGGGAAACAATGAAAATCAATGAAATGGGGCTTTGAATGGTGGGACCGGCATGGGCAGAGGGCGATTGAGTGTGGACCGTTAGATCTCAGGAGGATTTAAATGGCTAGGATCATCTGAAAAAAATTTGTGGAAGCCTTATGGACAAAAATATGAATGAAATACGCGATGCAGTATGAACCTGTTAGCCCCCCTATGAAATTCTTGGCAAGCCAGCTGGGGGCGAGATTGTTTTGAGCCTTCAAGGAATGCCTTTCCCCTGAAAACCCATCCTCCTTGAAGTCTCTCAATTGCTGTGCCTAATACAAATCTTCTCTGCTAGTACATTGCTCAAAAAGGGCCTATTATTCCCTTCTTTACCCCTGTGAAATACATCAATTCCCCTTCTTTTCCCTTTATCCGAATTCCCTTTTTTCCCCCCCAAGATTCCCCCTCTCTATGCCTAAATCCCCCAAAATTCCCTTTAAATTTCCCCATCTCCCTTATTTCCCTAGTTTCCCCCTCCATCTCCCCTACCATTACCCTTTGATTGCCCCCAAAACGCATTAAAAATGAATTAAAATGATAAATTTTATGTTTTTGGGTCTTAGCCCTTCTTCTGATAGCCCCGCGCCCTTTTCCTTCCATAGAACCCCGCACCGTGACCTAGGCGTTTCCCCTACGGGGGCCTTTATTCTATCTGTATGGTCAGACCATGGTGGCCCCGTATTTGACTCCTCGGGATGTGTGATGATATGATCTAACGGCTGTCATTCACTACGGGCGGTCGCTCCAAAATCTCATGGCCGTACACCTTGGCCCCCCCGCAGTCCATCTCCACCGTCCGTTTTTATCCCACAGATCAATGGCTCACGGTCCATTCATTTCGAGGGCGTTCCTGACCGTCAATCTTAATTGATCGGACGATCCTCGTTGACCCTGCTGCCTCCGTCGTTTTCCATGTTCAAATCCTAGATTGCATCTCCGCCGTCCATTCACCCGACAGATCGACGGAGCGGAGCCCATATGAAATGGTGGTCCCCACTCCACGCGCTGTTTTCCAAAACTCGCCGGTATTTTCCGCACCACTGTTGGGTGCCGAGCTGTTTTCCCCAGAGTCCCAGCGATTCCACTCATCTTCTGCCGCGTGTCCGAGTGTACTATTTAAAAACCACCCATTTCGCGCATTATATCCCGGACGAAAGCCGGGCAATGGAATTCACCTCGGCCGTCAGATCCTAGAGCCCTCATCCAACGGCTGTCATCCATCCGAACCACGCACTGTTTAACCTCCGCCCATCGTACCAGCCGACCCTCCGTCCGTCGCTCCCCGCCATCGATCTCTGCCCGATCGACGGTCCAGATCTGTCCATGCATGGTTGACCTTTCCGCTGTCCCCGGGTCCTGCCACGTCACCCCGCGTGAATCTTCCGTATGTCCTCTCAGTCCATCGCATAAAATTGATTTGTTTTCGTGTTTTTTAACGTTCCTCATTCAATCTTTCCCTCCACGGACCTCTACCTTCGCCAGAGCGTTTTCTCCATGGGCCTTCTGCGTTTTTCGCCATTTCACCACCCGCACGTCCATCTCGCCCATCCACATCACCCGCCGCCCTCGTCCATAGATTTCTTCACAGTATTTGTGTTTCCTGCAGGGTTATAAAGAAAGAATGGCCGCCGTGATACACTTCTATGCTACCAGGACAACTGAATCCGAGGAAGATCATCCATAGCATCTGAATTTATGAACAAAGGCCTGGGAAGGTGGAGATGAGATGTTCATTAAAGGAATAGAGTTCGAACTCTGTAGAAAATCTCCCATCGCCATTAAAACCTGAGCTAACCTGTCAGAGGTAGAGTTGAAGCAACGAAGCGTTCTAGTACAGAGCAAAGGGTGATTAAGGCCAGCTAATGAAGATCTTAAGCCTTAACCATAGGTTTAGAATGCACAGCAGCAGTTGGAAGACCCCGTGGATATCTTGGACGGTCCTACGCACAGAGAGATAATATTATCAGGTTTTCCATATCAGCAGAGCGTTCTCCCATGAAAGGACATGGTGCACATCATTTTTCAGTCTACATTGTGCCTCGAATGAAGATGTACGCCCTTTCAGCAGTCCTACATCATCAAGAAGCATTTTTTACACAGTATGGATACCCTAGCATCATTATTTCACCAGTTTGTCCAGTCAACAGAGAATGGCAGTAGTTCTACAGCCAGAGTACCAGAAGTAATTGCACAGATTTAAAGCAGAATGGGTTGCGGCCTTCCTCCTCTTCTGAGCGTTAATTCTTCATTTAATTCTTCACCTACCATCTTCTGCTCGGTTTTCTCCTATAAGAATCTAGAAGAACATATTGTAAAGGGTTGTTGTTCAGTTGTTCGACTATTTCTGTTAGAGGGATTCATTCATGACTGTTAGAACAGTCGTGGGAGGGAGTAGCAGAGTAGTTGTATGTAATAGGCTGGGAGGAGAAAGTCTGGACTATATTAGCCTTTGAGCTCAGTGTACATGACTGGTTTTGCATCAATCAATCAAAGCACATTTCAGAGGATCCTGGTCTATTACTATTGGTGATGTTGTTCTAACTCTGTATATCACATTTTCATACTGTTTCATGTTCTTATGGTAGGCAACAGAAGTATAACATAGGATTCACCCTTGCTAGGTGCCCTATGTTTCCTGCTCTCCCTAACTTTAATGTTTTCTGCCTTATGTGTTATCTAAGAGCGAATTCATGTGGTTTAACCAGTGCAGTGGATGTTATTTCCTGCTGGCTGATGTATGACCTTGTGGGTTTGTTGCTTGGATGTTTCTTCGTCAATCTTATCTCTTTTTTCCCTTGGAGTTGCTAAAGCAGACCTGGAGTTAAATGACCTCTGGTCCGATCTATAAGCAGCCCCTTTGTCCCTCCCAATTTTTCCTCGAGTAGTGTCCGCGGTGTCCGGAGTTAAATGACCTTCCGAGTTGGATCTATAGATGCGAAATTTGCTGTCATCTTCTCCTTCTTCCACATTCTCTCCTTAATGTTCCATCCCACTGTCTATCTGGAAGATCCTTTTAGTGTATGACTTGCCCTTTGAAAGTTCCTAAGTTAGTCGTTGCATGTAATTTCCTTTCATGACCGTGCTACCCCAATGGATGGCACTTTCTGCCTATCCTCTTAGCCGAAACTTCCTGCTGTGCTTGTCTTCCCTCCCATTACCTTCCTTGTACCATGATCTCCTGTTCAACCCAAAGTCCTTCAACTAGATCATTGGTTTAAAACCCCTTCTCAGGCTTCATAACTAGCCTAACATCTCATCTCGAGCTTCAAAGATACATCATTCTTTGCTCTATTTGGAGAGATCCCTCTCCGGGTCCAGGAGGGCTAGATCCTAGGGCCCAAAAGTGGTTCTGATGTTGTCTCATCTTTTGGTCTTGCCAATCTGGCCAAAACATGGGAACCCCAACATAATGGCGACTCCGCTGGGGAAATTTGAGTGCATTACACTTTGAACATCCCTAGGCATTCAAACCCAAAATCTCTAGTTAGATTGGCAAAGGGTCATCCCTTTCTTGAATCATCCTCCGTTCGTTGTGTGTCTCATACTCTTAGACAGAGCCTGGGAAGGGCCAGGTAGCCTCCGGATCTCACCCTCTTCGGAGGTGACATATCTGGTAAACACCCTCCTAGTCAATCTCTGGTTGGAGTTTGTTGTGTTTTGAGGTTATTCCTGAAAGGTGACATTACCTAATTGCTGATGGTGGACAACATCCTAATTCAAACATTCATAATCATCCACCTGGCGACTCCACACTCCTTATGATCCAAAGACCAAATGACAGAGATGCAAAGTATGATGCTTTGTGCAATCAATTAATTGAATTAAAAGAAACATTTGGTGAAATGCTAAAGATGCACATGGCTAATATGAATACAGATGATGACTATTTCGAGTAGCCTATGCATCTTTCAGAGCAAGAACAAACTCAAGACCTAGACAATGAGCAAGACATGTATGATGTTCAAGAATCCATAGAAGATGAGGAGGTTAGTGATCAGGAACTGCCTGATTTCTTACCTATGCCTTGTGTTATGCTGACCAAAGAACATCAGGACCTATTAGCAAAGGCTGATAAGGAAAGCTGCTTTGAGGAAGCAGAAGACTACATAGAAGAGGCAGAATCTGGTGTGGAAGATGAGGCTCAAGAAAGCATCCAACCTCCAAATCAGCTAATACAAGAGAAAGAGGACTGATGTGCTTCTGTCCATGATGAAATGGAAACCCCTCTTTTGACAGAAGAAGAGATTGAACATATATTGAATTAGCAGTCCACCTCCGAGGCCTTCTATAGAACACACACTCCTACTCAGTCATTATTTGAGTTTGATGATTCAGATTCAGAGGACTCCTCTATGGATTAGAATGAAGAAAGACCTGCTGAGAATCCGATAGGTTTGGAGGGTGACATTACTTACAATTATGATTTTCCTTTTTATGATCCGTTTGATGATGATTTCTTTCAAAGAGAAGCCGAGCTTGCAGGACCATCATCCTTAGATCCGTGGGAGGAAAATCAGAGCCAACAACTCCAGAGAAGCAATGAAACCGGTCAGCCTATTTATGACACTGATGGGGAGAGTTATGACAGTATAATAGCAGATGAAGATTCTATGAATCTTCATTCTGCTTCACCTCAGACCACCAGTGAGATTGGAAACGAGCGGTTGTTCTTTTCAGAAGATGAGGAGAAAATAAAAGCAGAGATTCCAGAGCAGAATGTAAGCAAGGAGCCTTCTCTTGAAGAAGAGAAAGCAATGGACCAAAACCTTGCTCCAGAATACACTGATCTTTTCACAGAGCTCAGCCCACCAGATCAGAATATATCAGAGCTCCAGGAGGACAACACTGCCATATATGACGAGTCCTCCAATTCAGAAGATGAAGGAGATTCTCTTCTTCAAGAGAGTTTTATCCTTGATCCAGTGGAAGAAGAGGAAGTCCTGGTTGAAGCCTGCTTGCCAGATATTCATAACCAGGTATCATTTCATGATCCTTATGCACATTTCCTGCATATACTTGAAGAAGGATCAAGGGTCTTTTTGAGTAGCATGTTGCAAATGGAGAGAACATTTTTCGAGGCTGCTGTTATGGAACAAGAAAAGTGGGAGTTGCCCTGCCTATCTAGCCTGCTCAAGGAGTTGAGCAAGAAAGGCCAGCCATGGGATCATCTGATGGGTTGGTTACATTGGAAGACCATGTTTGTAAGCTAGACTTGTAAATATTTCAGTAGAGTAGGGTAGGTAGGAAAAGCTCCATAAATCTTAGCCTATGAACAGGTGGTTAGTTGTTTCAAATTCTGTCTTAGAATGTAGAGAAGAAACCTGCTAGACAGTCTAATCCTAGCAGGTAGTAGTGTAGGTAGAGAAACAGGTGAGACCAACAGTCTAATCTGGTCTCATGGAGCAATAAGGGTAGAAGTAGAATAGGTTTGTTTTCTTATTTGCGAATAAAATGATGTAAAGGGTTTGCCAGCTCAAATGCACCCTAAGGAAAGAAAAAAATGCTAGGATTGTAGTGTGGGTAGGTAGACTGATTGGGAAGAATGTTTCTGCTGATGTAACATGTTCATATTGTGGTAGCTGATCAAAGAAAGAGATGTGCCAAGAAGTAGGAAACTGGCCTACTCCAAAGATCATATCTAGTTTCTTGACTCCTCCAAGGAGAAGCCATCCCCATGTGGAGCCACTGTTAGCCCCCCTATGAAATTCTTGGCAAGCCAGCTGGAGGCTAGATTGTTTTGAGCCTTCAAGGAATGCCTTTCCCCTGAAAACCCATCCTCCTTGAAGTCTCTCAATTGCTGTGCCTAATACAAATCCTCTTTGCTAGTACATTGCTCAAAAGGGGCCTATTATTCCCTCCTTTGCCCCTGCGAAATACATCAATTCCCCTTCTTTTCCCTTTATCCGAATTCCCTTTTCCCCCCCCCAAGATTCCCCCTCTCTATGCCTAAATCCCCCAAAATCCCCTTTAAATTTCCCCATCTCCCTTATTTCCCTAGTTTCCCCCTCCATCTCCCCTACCGTGACCCTTTGATTGCCCCCAAAATGCATTAAAAATGAATTAAAATGATAAATTTTATGTTTTTGGGTCTTAGCCCTTCTTCTGATAGCCCTGCGCCCTTTTCCTTCCATAGAACCCCGCGCCGTGACATAGGCATTTCCCCTACGGGGGGCTTTATTCTATCCGTATGGTCAGACCATGGTGGCCCCGTATTTGAATCCTCGGGATGTGTGATGATCTGATCTAACAGCTGTCATTCACTACGGGGGGTCGCTCCAAAATCTCATGGCCGTACACCTTGGCCCCCCCACAGTCCATCTCCACCATCCGTTTTTATCCCACAGATCAACGGCTCACGGTCCATTCATTTCGGGGGCGTTCCTGACCGTCAATCTTGATTGATCAGACGATCCTCGTTGACCCCGCTGCCTCCGTCGTTTTCCACGTTCAAATCCTAGATTGCATCTCCACCGTCCATTCGCCCGACAGATCGATGGAGCGGAGCCCATCCGAAATGGTGGTCCCCACTCCACGCGCTATTTTCCAAAACCCGCCGGTATTTTCCGCACCACCGTTGGGCGCCGAGAGGTTTTCCCCGGAGACCCAGCGATTCCACTCATCTTCTGGCGTGTGTTCGAGTGTACTATTTCAAAACCGCCCATTTCATGCATTATCTCCCGGACGAAAGCCGGGAAATGGAATTCACCTCGGCCGTTAGATCCTGGAGCCCTCATCCAACGGCTGTCGTCCATCCGAACCATGCATTGTTTAACCTCCGCCCATCGTACCAGCCGACCCTCCGTCCATCGCTCCCCGCCATCGATCTCCGCCTGATCGACGGTCCAGATCTGTCCATGCATGGTTGACCTTTCTGCTGTCCCCGGGTCTTGCCACGTCACCCCGCGTGGATCTTCCGTACGTCCTCTTAGTCCATCGCATAAAATTGATTTGTTTTCATGTTTTTTAACGTTCCTCATTCGATCTTTCGCCCCACAGACCTCTACCTTCGCCAGAGCATTTTCTCCATGGGCCTTCTGTGTTTTTCGCCATGTCACCACCCTCACGTCCATCTCACCCATCCACATCACTCGCCGCCCTCGTCCATGGATTTCTTCACAGTCTTCGTGTTTCCTGCAGGGTTATAAAGAAAAAATGGCCGCCGTGATACACTTCTATGCTACCAGGACAACTGAATCCGAGGAAGATCATCCACAGCATCTGAATTTATGAAAAAAGGCCCAGGAAGGTGGAGATGAGATGTTCATTAAAGGAATAGAGTTCGAACTCTGTAGAAAATCTCCCATCGCCATTAAAACCCAAGCTAACCTGTCAGAGGTAGAGTTGAAGCAGCGAAGCATTCTAGTACAAATAAAAGGGTGATTAAGGCCAGCTAATGAAGATTTTAGGCCTTAACCATAGGTTTAGAATGCACAACAGCAGTTGGAAGACCCCATGGATATCTTGGACGGTCCTATGCACAGAGAGATAATATTATCAGGTTTTCCATATCAACAGAGAGTTCTCCCATGAAAGGACACGGTACACATCATTTTTCAGTCTACATTGTGCCTCGAATGAATATCTACGCCCTTTCAATAGTCCTACATCATCAAGAAGCATTTGTTACAAAGTATGGATACCCTAGCATCATTATTTCACCAGTTTTTCCAGTCAACAGAAAATGGCAGTAGTTCTGCAGCCAGAGTACCAGAAGTAATTGCATAGATTTAAAGTAGAATGGGTTGCGGCCTTCCTGCTCTTCTGAGCGTTAGTTCTTCATTTAATTCTTCACCTACCATCTTCTTCTCGGTTTTCTCCTATAAGAATCCAGAAGAAAATATTGTAAAGGGTTGTCGTTCAGTTGTTCGGCTGTTGCTGTTAGAGGGATTCATTCTTGACTGTTAGAACAGTCATGGGAGGGAGTAGCAGAGTAGTTGTATGTAATAGGCTGGGAGGAGAAAGTCTGGACTGTATTAGCCTTTGAGCTCAGTGTACATGACTGGTTTTGCATCAATCAATCAAAGCACATTTCACAGGATCCTGGTCTATTACTATTGGTGATGTTGTTCTAACTCTGTATATCACATTTTCATACTGTTTCATGTTCTTTTGGTAGGCAACAGAAGTATAACATAGGATTCACCCTTGCTAGGTGCCCTGTGTTTCCTTCTCTCCCTACCTTTAATTTTTTCTACCTTATGTGTTATCTAAGAGCGAATTCATGTGGTTTAACCAGTGCAGTGGATGTTATTGCCTGCTGGCTAATGTATGAACTTGTGGGTTTGCTGCTTGGATGTTTCTTCGTCAATCTTATCTCTTTTTTCCCTTGGAGTTGCTAAAGCAGACCTGGAGTTAAATGACCTCTGGTCCGATCTATAAGCAGCCCCTTCGTCCCTCTTTGAGAGCTGCCTCTGAGTATGTCCAAGCAGGTCTGGAGTTAAATGACCTCTGACCTGATCTATAGACAGAAATTTGGTTGTCTTTCCTTCTTCCACCTTCTCTCCTTAATGTTCCATCGCATCATCTATCTGAAAGATCCTTTAGGGTAGATGACTTACCCTTTGAAAGCCTTGGCTAGTTTTTGCATGTAATTTCCTTTCATGACTCCATAGCCCAATGGATGGCACTTTCTCGGCCTATCCTCTTAGATGAAACTTCCTTCTTCTTTGTTCCTTCCCTCCCATTACTCTCTCAGCCTATGATCTCCTAACCAACCCAGCAACCCTTCAACCAATTCATTTTAAAACCCCCTTTGTGCTTCATACCTAGCCTAACATCTCATCTTGAGCTTTTAAAGACATATCACTCTTTTTTTTATTGGAGAGATCCCTCTTCGGGTCCAAGAGGGCTAGATCCTAGGGCCCAAAAATGGTTCTGATGTTGTCTCATCTTTTGGTCTTGCCAATCTGGCCAAAACATGGGAACCCCAACAGAATCGTTGATCAGGATCAGATCGACGGTCGAGATTGGACAATGGACTTTCGGAGGCAGAAAGGGGGAAGTGGTTTTCAGAGAAAACAACTGTTTTCATGTAGCAAAAGCATGGTTTTGAAATTTTCCCAAAAAAATGCTTTATAGCTTGCCGCTCGACACGTGGCAAAAAAAGCCCGCCCATATCGTGCGATTTCAAACTTCTAAAGTTCGGACGCCAAAGTTATGTGATATGCTTCCTGACCATTGGACGCGGGGTGATGAGATCTAACGGTGGAGGTAATAGCACGATAAATGAAAGATGCGTGGTTAGAAGCGGGGGGCCAAGTCAGTGGCGGTTTTAATGTGGGCCGTCTGATCTATGGAATGAACGGCTGAGATCTAAAGAGGGAAAGCGAAGGCAGAGGTGTAGGTTAATGGGCGGGAGAGAGGAGGACCGTCTAATCAAATGGGATGGATGGCTGCGATCTAATCGCATCAGAGGATGGCAGGAGCCAAAACTCTGATGTTTGAACTTGCGATTATGTGCAGACCGTTGGATCGACGAAATATCAACGGTGGAGATATGATTGGAGGGGGAGTGGCGGAGGCATAGGGGTGGAGCATGATCGAATCCTGGCTATTGGTTCTTATGGATTCAACAGCCAGGATTGAATCGGAGGATCACAATCGGGGGAAACAGGAAGTGTCACATTAATATTTTGCGATTGGCGATGGTGCGATGGTGCGATGGCTGTCGAATTTAAGGGGAAATCGACGGTCTATATGCGGTCAGAGAGATTGATGCAAGATGTTAGTGGGACGTGGGGTGATTAGCGTGGACTTTTAGATCTATATAGATCAACGACTGAGATCGAGCACGCGGTAGATAGACCAAATAACTATTGCATCGGAACTTTTCAGTTAACAAAGAAATTGTGCTCAAATCCAATCTTCCGATTGCGATTAGCGCTTTGTGGCTTAGTTCTTGGTCTTAGCACCCAGATACATGCGGAGAAGGGGTTAAGGCCAGGCCAAAGGGAGCTTGGGCCTGGTATATGATAGAAAGTGGGTTTTAGGCCCAAAAACAACGTTTTTTAAGGCCGAAACGTGGTTCTGGTAGGGGGAAAGAGGGGTTTTAAAATCAAATGAAGGGGTTCACATTATTTTTAAAGGGGAATTGGGTGATTTAGATGAATTAGGAAGGGATTTTAAAGGTTTTTAGGGAAATTTGAGAAGGGAAGAAATGGGTTAAAATGGGGAATTTTGCAGGGGTAAAAAGGAAGCAGATGGAGGCTTTCTGAGCATAATTCTTTCACAAACAGTGAGGATTTCTTGATGGAAATAGAAGTGAAGATATTTTCAAAGGAAAAGGACACATAGAGGCTTCAAGAATGGTATGTTTTCCAAGGAAATGTATTTCTTGAAGGCTCAGAAAAATATTTAGCCACCTGTTTGCTTGACAAAAATTTTATAGGTGGCTAACAGTTTGAGCACCAAGAACTTTCTCTAAAGATTCTTGGCTGTCCTGAACATTTAGAACAACGAGCTCTTATTTGTTTTCTCTTCCTAGCCTTATGTGTTGCTTCATTTTTGACTCTTGCCTCCTTGGTGTACTTGGTTTTCTTGATTTCGTAGACTTGTCTTGTTGTGATTCTTGAAAGATCTATGTTGATTTTTTGGAGTTGCTGTTCGCTGCAAGATTATGATATTTCAAGTAGTTGATTGATTGAGTTTCTTGCTTCTTTTTGCTCGCATAAGCCCCACTATGAAATTTGCATGGTTGGCTTGAGTAATTTGAAGCCTTGGATTGGAATTCGTGTCTTCTTGATTCAGTTTTTGGATAGTTTCAATTGTCTTATTCAAATCTCTTTTCTTTCTTTGATAAGTTGAAAAGCTCAAAAAACATTTTGTGTTTTTCGTTTATTTTTGCTTTTAGCTTTGTTTACAGTTTCTTTTTCATCTTTTGAAGTTTTTGGTCAAGTTTCTAGTCTTTGGTTCATGAATTGATTTGGAAGGAAGTCTATCTTTGATTTTCCTCTTTTATATCAGGTGATTTTTGGCGCTTTTATACATAGGAGTTCTGATTTGGAACTAGCCTTGTTGAATTTCAAAAAGTGATTGGACTTTTCGTTTCCTTAGAGACTTCCTTTTTTCTTCTTTAAAACTAACATCTTAGAATTTGCATTGCAATGGTAGTTTTCATTTAAGTGCATTCAAGCATTCTGTAGTCTTTTCATAAATTTCTGAATTGTGAGTGATTGAAAATAGAACAAAATTTTTTTATTGTTATTTTTGTAGAACCTGAGTAGAAATCACTCTTCATCGAAAGGAAATCATTGCATTTGCATGTAGTTTGGTTTTCATTGGTTTCTTTTGTGTCTTAAAAAAACCACCAGTTTCACTTATGTGCACCTCTAACTTAAATAACAACCCATATAAAATAAGTGATATAATTAAAAATAACTAGTATTTTATTATTATTATTATTATTAATCATACACCAACTAGCTAGGTTGTAGGGCCTTGGATTAGGTAAGTGGAGAGTTAACTCTCCAAGGCCACTCAAACTATTAATCATAGAAGTTGATTAATGAGAAAAATCCAACATCGTTAAGTGGATCGGGAAAGCTTTCCTTTAGAGAGTCAAGCGCGAGGGATAGTGTAGGCAGAGAAGAGAGATACCCCCTCTCCTATTTTCTGAATCTTGACCTAAGACCATTCTGCCCGGCTGCTGATACAGATTGGTGCCCACAGTTGCCTATCCTAAGGATCAAACAGGTGTCTGCGGGGGGGAATACGTATGGTCCCTGAGGCAAACATTGCATCACTTCCATTAGTACTTCTGGAGGGTGCCCTTGCGAAACTTGGGCACTTGCACAGGCAAAGGCTGTTGTTAGGAGGTTAGCGTAACTATTTCTGTTACCTTGGCTAGTGGATTTGGGTCGTAATTACCCCAGACTACTTTCGGAAGGTCCTCTTATTTTTCTTTCTTGTATTTTGGTGTCCAGTCCTCATCACCCAGAGGGGAAGTACTTGAGAGTTTCTTGTTTGGATGGATCTTACGAAATTTTTAGAGAGTGATATTTGCTCCTAGATTGCCTAGCTTCACATATTTTTTAAGTCTAATATAAATCTCTTAAAGTGGCTAACCGATTGCGTCGTCGATCGAGGAGGCTTCGTGGGTTGTCTCCCGCGAGTGCCGAGCCTTCTTCAAGAAGGTGTAGGAGTAATTTGGAGGGTGATTTTCACCCGGTGGTTTCAGACACAACGGAGAGAGATCCTCCATTAGGGCTTGTTATTTATATGGGTGGTTATGGTGTTGGTGTCAGTTTATAGAGGAGTGCATCACTCATCTCGAGAGTCTTATTTCCTACAAAAGAGGTAGAGGTAGAATAATTTCCTTAGCCTACTGAGTCTCTTCCATCTCCTCTTCCTGCTAATCATCCTTTCATTATCCAGTACATCGAACTTGAATCTCAAAGACCCACAAGTCCTTATCCTTCATATTCACACCTTTCAATGGCCATGACTAGGAACATAGCTTCGGCTATGAGTGCTGCAAGTGTTCAGACCCCTCTTTTAGGAGAAGGAGGGGGCACTATTGCTGTATCTACGATCACTTCTAGTACTACTGTGTTTGGCTCTGGTCACACCAGGGCGCATGCTTCACAATCTTGTCCCTTCTCTTTTGGGATGCCCATTAGTGGGATTCATTCTTTCTCCTTTTCTGCTGCATCTGCACCCATGTCTTTTATGGCTAGTGGATCAGCTTCTTTTCAAGGGTTCCCCCTTGCGAGTGGGCATATACCTCACTTGACCCCTTCCTTAGGATCTTTACCTTTTGCTTGTTAGACCCAGGGTTTCAATCCATGGTTTGGAGGTCAAAGTTATAATACCTTTACAGGTTGGAACCCTGCTTTTACAGTGATGGGAGCAGGGAATTAGTTTCTTGCTGGTCACCAAGGGAATTCTCCTTTCCTTTCATCGAGTACTTCACAGGCTTTTTCCCCGTATGCAAATTCCTGGAACCCTTATCAAGGGGTTTCCTCTCCATTCACTACTTTGGTGGGGGGAATGGTCATGTTTACAGTAACTCTATGTTTGGGGGGGGGTCCTTCTTTGAATGCTGGGTCACAAGGATTTTCCTATGGCCCAAAATTATCTATGAACAACTTTTTTCAACCTGGTGCCTCAACAAATCCAGGGTATTCTTTTCAAAATGTTGGGAATCCTTCCTTTGGAGGATGGAATTCCCAGGCTCCTCCTCGGTTAGCATTTCTGCAATGTTAAACTTGCCAGATTTTTCGAAATTGACTAACGATCCAATTCAATATAGTCTTGGATGGCCTCCGGTCCCCACCAAACTCCCCTCAGACATTCCAAAGTTTGAATGGAAGAATGGAGAGGATCCGACAGATCATATCACCACTTTCCTTTTATGGTGCTCATCCAACTCCATGATTGATGATTCAATTAGTTTGAGGTTATTTCAATGCACCTTAACTGGAAATGTTTCCAAGTGGTATATTGAGTTAACTGGGGGTAGTTTTTCCACTTTTGGAGAATTTTCTATTTTGTTCTTAAACCACTTTTAGTTTCCTGTTCGTTATGACGCCGGGACTGACTTCCTGGCTAATTTTTCAGCAGGATAAGGCAACTCACATTTCTGATCATATTCATGAATGGCAGAGAAGGAAGAGGCTCATTAAACCCATATTCCAAATGAATTCCTTCTGGAATGGTTTTTGAAGTCTTTGCGGGCAGATATTTCTAAAGATGTATCCCTGTCAGGGGTATTTTCCGAAGAGAAGGCTATTTTTAGGGCTCAAAATTTGGAATTGATTTATTCTCAGTCTGGGGTCCTCAATCAAATACTGCCAGATGCTTCTCACTCCAAATTGGAATTTTCCAAAACTAAACCCAGTCCTCATGGTGATGGGCTTATTGGGTCAATCGATAGCGGTGTAGCTAACCTGCTTAGTCAATTGCAATAATTGTTTATTCAATATGCTTCTTTTGGTCATGTTGTGCCTTCAGTGTCTACCCCTTCTTAGTCCATGGAAATTAATGCTGTCTAGAATTCTAACCCCAAAGGAAATCAACAATCTGATGGGAAGAAGAAAGGATGAAATAACAAAAAGAAAGACAAGGATGGGAAGGGGAATGCGAACAAAACCAACGACAATGTTAGAGAGGGTCAAAAGGAAAATAAGAGGAAAGCAAATTTTCCATGCAAATTATGCACTGGAGACCATCTTACACACCTTTTTCCTAAAATTTAGGATGCACAGCGCTTGTTAGCTCAACAGGGTTCTTCTAGTTCCCAAGTCGTATTAACAAACCCTTTTCCCCAAGGGCAAAAATTGATTTCTGGAGCGAATCAAAATACTGGGGCTCCCTCTGGGGGTAGCCAGGAAGGGGAAATCCCATCAAACATATATATGATGAGTGCTCACACAGACATCGCTACGAGATATCGTGATTACGAACAAGCTGAGTCTTCGAAAGCTAAGGGTACTCCTGATAGTGTTGAACCACTTCATATTACGAAGCCTACTATTGAGCCTATACCTCGGATGCCGAAGGCATATTCAAAAGACACAATGATTAATCCAAATTCCAAGGCTTCTTAGAACTACTCCATTGTAGAAGATCTAGCCTAGATTCCTTGTGTTATGTCTGCATTAGAGGTGCTCCAGTCTTGTCCTGCTCAACGAAGTGCTTTTCTCATTGCTATTGGGGCTGTTGTTACACCATTTTTTGGTCATCTAACCCATTATTATTAGATGGACCCAAGTACACCATGTAAGACCAATTTTACCCTAAGTAAAATCGCATTCACTATGAAAAATAACTTAGTAAACCAACTTTATTAAGTTATTTATGGTCTAAACAGGAAACCCCATGATGAAATATTAAATAAATGTATATTTGTTTGATTTTCCTCAAGGAATAATTAGTTAAACAATAGTTTAATTAATATTCCTGGTTATATTTTACCCAAAACAAGCAAATTAATTAGATAAATCATTATTTATCTTATTATTTTCTAAGAATAATTATTTAAACCTTATTTAAATAATATTCTTTGTAAAATATGACTAAATCACCCATAAATAATTAAATAAATCATTATTTATTTGATTATTACTCAACCACATCCTTAAAATGATAAATAAATCATTTATTTATTTATTATTTACAAATAAAGGGATTTAACCCAAGTCAAATCCCTTTTCCCTCCAACAAATATAATAAAATATTCCATAAAAGTTGGATTTTGATTTGGTTAATAATATTTTAACTATGCATCAATATCTAGACTAACTCAATATTTTGTTATAAATAGAAGGATTTTTCCATTCATTTATCACCCTTTTTTGCCTAAATATCACTCTGGATCTATACTTTGGTCTGACTATTGATCCACCATCATAGTCGTATTTTGCTACCATTTTTTGTCTGGGTTTTCTACACGATCAAGAGAGAGGAATTTTAGATCTGAAGTGCTGAGAACTTACAAGAACCCATCCCATTGAGGAGAACTAGGAACACCCTCCTGTGTTTTCCTCCTAGGTGCCCCTAATACAAAATTCATTCAACATTTTCTTGTCTTGTCTATTGGATGCATGGAGTAAATCTTGTTTTTTCTACTGTTTAATGTCTTCTAATGCATAGATCTAGATTTTTGTAGCATTTATCTTGATCACCTAACTGTAGATCTAAAGATATTGACAACCATATTTGCTGTTAGGGCTATTGTTATGCACAGCTAAAGTGGTATTTTTTCGTACTCTTGGAATTAAGATTGATACTGACAACTAGCGACTCCACACGTGTTTACGATTATGACCATGTTGCACTAAAAACTGTCACCCTGGCATTCTCCTGACTGTATGAGCTCACTGACACTCATATCTACCTCCTCTGCAAGTCTTACAACCTTTACTCCTCATGTCAAGCATTAAAACAGGAGCAAAAACCCTAAAAACCTCAAAAACCCTGGCTATGCAGGTAATGTGAGACTTACCTGCATTCCTGGCTAGGGTAGGCAGGTAATGTGAAGAGAAACTGCATTCTAGAACACAACTTTCCAGTGTAATGCCTGCGTACCCCCTCCAAAGTCAAAAGAGTGAGAAAGTAAAGTTAAAAAGCTGAATTTGGGTCAATTCTAGAAGTTTCTAGATGAGATTTTTTGGGGATGAGTACGCTCTTATAAGGTTCATGCATCCCACACCTTAAGGAAATAATCCCTTTATGTGAGGAGCCTATCCCTTTGAAGGAGGATTCTATCCCTTCATAGGTGGAACCCTAACCTCCTCATCTTCTCTATAAAAAGAGGCATTGGGTAGCCTCAAAGGGAGTTCAAGCTTTCGTGGGTGATTGAGGTGAAGTGCTATTGAGGTTTAGACTTCTTTCTGCTGAGCTTTTGAGAGGAAAGATCACATGCCTCTATGTGCTCCTGAAGGAAGAGTGCAAGACTTATCAAAGTAGAGGAGACTCCTGCTTTAGAACTCGAGAAGGCCTGTTCAACATCAAGGCTAAGGTTGTAAGGTTCTTCTGTTATTTTAAGATTAATATAATCAAGTTTTGTTTTTCTCAATAACTTGTCGTTCGATTTTTTATTTCAATAAGCTATCGTTTGATCATTTATTTCATAGATTCCTTGATCACTATGACAAGTATGTTTTATAATTATTTTTTATACAGGTGCTATTTAATATTTTCTTGTTTGTGATTGCAGGTCTTTTAAAAGACGACACTTTGTTGTGAAGATCACATACCTCTATGTGCTCCTGAAGGAAGAGTGAAAGACTTATCAAAGTAGAGGAGACTCCTGCTTCGGACCTCGAGAAGGCTTGTTCAACATCAAGGCTAAGGTTGGAAGGTTTTTCTGTTATTTTAAGATTAATACAATCAAGTTTTGTTTTTCTCAATAAATTGTCATTCGATTGTTTATTTCAATAAGCTGTCGTTTGATCATTTATTTCATAGATTCCTTGATCACTATGATAAGTATGTTTTATAATTATTTGTTATACATGTGCTATTTAATATTTTCTTGTTTGTGATTGCAGGTCTTTTAAAATATGACACTTTGTTGCGATGAAAGACGACCCTTTGTTACGATGAAAGACAACACTTTATTGCGACGAAAGAATGATTGTTGCGACGAAGGAATTATTGTTGTGACAGAAAGACTATTGTTGCAACGGAGGAACTATTGTTGCGATGAAAGAATTCTTGTTGTGACGGAAGGATTATTGATGCGATGGAAGAATTACGACTGCAAATAAGCATTTAGATCCAAGGTAGGATCGGCACCTTCATAGCATTCATTTATAAAATGAATATATTTAGAGAAAGATAAAATTATTTGTTCGTTTGTTGCTAGATTGTCTTCTAACACTAGGGAGATCGATCATGTCTGCAAGATCGATTTATCCGGCCAACAAATTGGCGACTCCACTGGGGTAAGAATTTGATTTTTGGTTTTCCTTTGTTTTGACTTTAGAAAATTGTTTTTTCTAGTTTTTGATTGATTTGTACGGGCTGGGGTAACTTAGATTTACTTTGCTTTGAAAGTTTTGAAGTATTTTTTGTTTTTCTTGAACTTTTCTAGGGACTGCACATTGTTGCAGACCTTGTTAAAATTCTTGAAAAACTTAGATTTCTTCTTTCAGTTTAGTTTAGATTTGATTTAGGATTCTTAGCATCTACCCAGATCTATATTTTTCTGTCAAAAAGCCTTGTTTATGAGTTTTTTTCAGCAAATTTTTCATCTCATCAATCTCCGTTAAGTTAATTGAGTGTTTTGAGTCTCTTTTTTTGAGAAATTCTTAATTTGATTTCCTTTGGTTATTACTTGGAGGTTTTTCTTAGTCTTTTCAAAATTTTGCATCTTTTTGCTTTTGTGTATGAGTGTTAATCGCCTTTGAGTATTTTTATTTTTGATCTTTGGAACTCTCACCCAATTTTATTTTCTTGCACTTGATTGGTTCTTATATTACATTAGAATCATCTTGTGTTTGAAAATTCTTTTTCTTAGATCACATTTGCATAATTAGAATTCTCATTTTCAAAATATGAATGAAAAATGTGCATAGATTACATTTGCATACTTTTCAAGTGAATTGTGCATAGAATACAACTGCATAGTTTACATTCTGAATAATAAATTGTAGATTTAGATTAGTTCTCTTTAATTTGAATTTACATGTTTTTATGCTTGTTTTAAAAACACAAAAATAAAAAAATTGTTTTGGAATTGATTTGCATTAGTTTTTTCTTGATGAAATTAGTGCATTAATGAATTTGTTATATTTTCTCTTAATGATAAATTTTTTGCATTGTTGGAAGTGAATAGAAACTCTCTCCTTACTTTAGTTAGGATTCATCAAATTGAAAATATTACATTATCATATTTGATTGCATTCAGTTTTGGGTCAGGTCATAACACCATTGGTTTCATATCCATTTACCCTTTGAGTAATAACAGCCTAAATAACACAACGCTTAATTAAAATTAATCTAGTAATTTTTACATTTTTAGGGCTCTTTCCACCAATCTAGCTCAGGATTAGTGCTTTGGAATAGGTTGTAGTTAACTTTCCAAAGCAACTAAAACAAACAAGTAGTCGATCTTGTGGTAGAAAATAAATCCAATTGTAATTGATACATTCTGTGCAGCTTCTCTTAAAGGATTTAATCACGAGATCATGTCTAAACCTTTGAGACAATCAATTCTGTTTTATTGGGAAAGATAGAAGATCTGCACACATCACAAATGGTAAACCTCATATTAACCATTGTCGAGGATCCTGGGGTCACTTGTTGGTAAACCTCGGATTGACCATGTCGAGGAGCCTTCAAGGGGATTGAGCTTTGTTACTCTGCCCTTGCATGTAGAAACGGATCATAGACTATTTCCCCTAGTTGTATTTTTTTCTATCGGTAACCTTAGTGTCCATAAACTTAAGATTATTTCCTAAGGTGACAGTGAAGGAAAGATCTCACTGTACTTGGAGCAGACGTCGATTATACTCACTTGGACTCTCTGGGGGGTTCTCTTTACTCAAGATGGTTTTGTGAAGAAACTTGTGCCCGTCTGTTTCATTAAGCAGGTTTTTGGGGTAACTGTTCCAACTGCCATTTCTGCATTAAAATTCTATGATGTTGGATTTCATCACCAACTAGTGTTTTTAGTCCGGGAATCTACTGTTTGTGTGTGGTTTGACTCCTAGATTTGATAGCACATGTTCATTTGTTTGTTTTTACTTTTAGAGACCATAGGTGTGATTTGTGAATTTTAATTGTTAGGTGTGAATTGTGAATTTTTAATTTTAGTTTTAAAATTGTTAATAAAATTCACTTAAGTTGAATATAATGGCAAATTTTCCGGAATTTACCAACCAAGGAACCCCTCTTAATGAGAATCCTAGTACTTTTCCTTTCTTTGGAAATGTTGGTCCTCGTTATATGGCTAGATTGTCATTACCTAGATTTACAATAGGTTTACCGATATGGTTATTTTCAACTTCGTTGGCCCCGAATACTCCAATTATTCCACCTCAACTGAATGCTTCACCTCAATAGAGTTCACCATCTCAACATCACCAACCTTCTATTGACCCTTTGCCTTCTTCGCCCAATATTTCTTCTTCCCTTTCTTCCTCTTTTCTTTGTAAAAGCCTTAACACTAGTAACCAGGTGACTAAGAAGAAGAATAAAGGGAATAAGAAGAAGAAGAAAGATAAGAAAGAAGTCAACTAACCAACCATGGTTATAAGTGTTAGTAATGTTGAGGAAACCTCCAACATGCACCGTAAACCCAAATTCCCTTGAAATCTTTGTAAGGGTGACCACTTCCTTATCAATTGTCGTGGTATTATAAAGGTCTTGGAAGTATGGTCGAAATTTCATCAACTTTTCGTTGATCCATCAACCAGTTGATAATGTGTTCCCGGAAAAAGGGTAAAGTTAGGTTTCCCTTGTAGTTATGCAAAGGAAGTCATCAAACTCACATTTTCCCTCACATGGATGAAGCCTCAAAATTATTGGAAAACCTTACTGTTCCACAGCAAGAATTTCCAACTGGTTACCGTAAACTTTCTCCCAACCTACCGTCAACTGACGGAGTGATTGATCTAATTTCAAGTACAGTCGATCCCACTCTTCCATTAGAGAGTGAAACTCATATCACTCAAGTTGATGATCCATTAGTTGATCAAGTGATTGATTTTATTTCACATTTGTTCGATCCCATTCTCCCTGTAGAGAGTGAACTTCATACCACTCAGGTTCTTCTTGTTACATCAGATTCTTCTATGCTATGGGGAATTTCACCTGTTTCTACAGAACCCCCTCCAAGTATTGAGGTATTTTATTTTGATTGGAATAGACTAACAGAACCTCGTCTTCCTTCATCCCTTTCCAAATCACTGTGAATTTTGGTGGTAGGTACATACACCACACACAGGTAGATGAATGTGCTTTTGTTAGTATTTTATCCTCAAATACTTGGGAAGCTTTGGGTTCCCCTCAGCTTGTGCCTATTATGCATAATCTGGAAGCTTTTAACAGAACCATTAGTGAACCTTTACGGATCCTTCCTAATTTTTCTATTACTTTGGAAGGTAAAACTGTCTATATTGATCTTATGGTAGTTCGAGATCCGTTGGATTTCAATTTACTCCTTGGGTGAGACTATGTTTATGCAATGAAAGCTATCGTATTGACATTCTTTCGTGTGATATCTTTCCCTCACAATGGAAATATTGTGACTGTAGACCAGCTTTCGTTCCCTAGTCTTGATTCGACTACCAATAATTCGACATCCCTGAATGTTCCTCATACGCAAGTGGTATCTACCCAGCCACAGGTTAATTATGTGGCAGCTAGTCCCATGTTTTCATTTACCGATGTAAGCGAGCTTCTCACTGTTTGCTTGTCTTCCTTTGACTTAGATCTGGTAATTGACATAGAAAAATCTACGGGATTATTTGAACACAATATTTTTATCCCTTTTGAGTCCCTTGACATGTCTTCCTTTCATAGAACTATTCTTCCATCTAATGAAGACCTCTTGGAAGCGATGATCGAGGTGTGCCCATTGACATGTCTTTCTTCCAGTTGGAAGCCATGATCATGTAGCCGAGGATAGTTCCTTTTCTTGTGTCAACCTTGTTAAAAAATGAATTAGTGAGTCTGAGGAGAGTTCCTTTTATTGTGTCAACCTCGTTAAAAAATGAATCAATGTGTGTGAGGAGAGTTCCTTTTACTGTGTCAACCTCATTAAAAAATGAATAAGTTGGTAAGAGGAAACTTCTTTTCCTATGTCAACCTCATTAAAAAATGAATCAGGTATCAGGATAGTTCTTTTTCTGTGTCAACCTCATTAAAAAATAAATCATTTGGTCATGAGGATGGTTCCTGTTACTGAGTCAACCTTAAAAAATGAATTAGGTATGAGGATGGTTATTTTCCTGTGTCAACCTCGTTAAAAAATGAATCAGTTGCTCAGAGGATAGTTCCTGTTACTGAGTCAAACTATTTAAAAATAAATAAGGTATGAGGACAGTTCTTTTCCTATGTCAACCTAATTAAAAAATGAATAAGTAGGTTATATAGGTAGATTGTAGAAAGTAGATAAGAGGATAGTTTCTTTTACGGTGTCAACCTCGTTAAAAAATGAAACATGTAGGTGAGGAAAGTTTCTTTTACCATGTCAACCTCGTTAAAAAATGAAACATGTTTCCATGAGCATAGTTCTTTTCCTGTGTCAAGCTCGTTAAAAAATGAAACAAATCCTCCCCCAATTGAGTTGAGTCTTTGACTAGATCTCGTAAATGTTAAGTCATATATTTAGGTTGTTTATTTCAGTTTTTGCATAATTTTTCATGCTTTACGTCACGTCTTTCATATGATCTCATAAATGAACCCTCATTCCATCCAAACTTATTAATTTCAGTAGTGTACTTAGCTGAATGAAATGAAGTCAGCATGTTACCAGCAGCTATGCTTAGGGGCATCAAGCACAATTTTCTCTCATTTCAAGCTTGTTTAAAAATGAAACCACTCAAGCATAGTTTTTCTCTATTTCAAGCTTTTGTAAAAATGAAACCTATCTTGAGTCAATTTTGGTTATTTTCAAGACTCGTTAAACTCATGAAAATCCCAAGATTATTTTGCTATCTTTCATTCTCGTAAAACACATGAAAATGTTGAGTTCTTTCCGTCTTTTCATGCTCGTAAATTAAATTGAAATTCGGCCAAAGGATTATATTTTTATCCCTTTTTCGAACTCGTTAAAACTTACGAAAAAGTGAAAACCATGAGTACATTTTTATCCCTTTTTCAAACTCGTTAAAACTTACGAAAAAGCGAAACCCTAGAGTCCTCTTTTTAACCCTTTTCAGACTCTCTAAAAATGAAAAGATTGTCGAGTACTTGACTATTCGAACTCGTTAAAGTAAATGAACGGTCATCCCTTCAGTATAATTTTACCCCTTTTACGAACTGAATGGACTATTTACGAAAAAGGTACACATTGACTATTTATGGTCAATAGAGTTCTCTCCCGCATTATTTTATCCTTTTTTGGGCTCGAGAGACTAAATTTACGAAAAGTACACCCATGGATTTTTCTTAAGTTTTTTCTTCTGACTCCCTAAACTTGAAAAACACCAAGTTTCTCCTATACTGGACTCGTTAAAATTTAACAGTAAAGGACCTATTGAATTTTAAACAGGAACGAACAACTCCTTCTTAGGGTTCGAATTTTAAACTAAGTTGGACTCATCCGAAGGATGAGCTTATAAACAAGAAAATGTTATCCTCCTCAAGCTTGTCAAAAATAAAGAGGTACTTTCCAGAAATGGTGGGGGAAAAGAGAGAAAATGAACCTGTTTGTTGTATTTTGACTATTCGAAAAGCCGTTAACCACTCTTGAACACGACACTTTTGTTCTCTAGGGTTGGGAAAATCCTTTGCCTAACAGTTAATCAAACCACATTGAAAGTCTTCAGCTGGTTTTTGGGTATTAGCTTTGGGTCAATTGTCACTAAGCCATCTGCAGTGTCATTATGTGTTTAAGAGGATAGTTCAAACAAACCATTCATCTGCAAAATATTTGTCTTCCATATTGACCATCCCTGAGTCAGTCCTTGCCAATATATTTCTTCAAAACTTGATCTATGATTTCATGTTGTGGGCTTGCCTACGACAAATCACTTTCTATCGAGGACAGCTCATTATCTAGGAAATTGATCTAGAAATCGTCAGTACCTTGAAATCTGCATGCCTTAATGGCAGGTTTCTTGCCTTCGACGACAGGTTGCATCATTGACCTTCGATCGAATGATTCTGTGACATGTTCGACTTCAACTCATTCATTCACATTTCATGGATTGAAATGAGTACTTTGAGAGCCATTGAAATTATTGGTGGTTACTCTCACACTTGTCAACAGTTTACATCATTGACTGGTAATCAAGTGGTTTTTACCATGTTCGACTTCGACACATTCATTCACATGGATAGAATCGTAATAGTTCAAAATGAGGAAATCAATACGCTGGATATAGTTTCTACCATCCGTGTCATGGAGGGATTTTTATTATTATACAGTAGAATATTCATAAACAGATGGCTGCACCCATGCTGTGTCTACACTATTGATGTAATATTAAAATCATTCCTGTATCAGAAAAGTTTAGATTAGTTCTAGTTAGTTTTGATCTGAGTATGGGAATTCCTACCTCAGCGATGATATGTTTACATGTATATATTTTGCATTGAATTTTTTTACAGGTTCCGACTGGGGTGTCCATAGGATGATCCTTGAAATGATAAAGTACTTCACTCTTCATATATGACAAACTTCATTTTCATCTATTCTAGACTTCGCACTTTATGTTAGAAAATTAAATATTACAGAGCAATGCAACACATAAAATATGCAGAAAATACAAGCACACAAAACACATAAAACTAGAGAGACATAGATATACGTGGTTCACCCAGTTTGGGCTAAGTCCACCCTGAACAGCCAGTCCTTCCTTTCTATTATCCAACAAAATGAAGATACAAAACCTACAGTAGATCTGCTGTAATATCCTATGTTCTCTCTCACAGTCTCTCTATCTGTTTCCAACTCAGAGAATACACATACAATGCGCAGCCACAATACAATACCCTCATAAAAGTGAGGGGTTGCCTTCTAGGGAAAAAAACCCTAAACTAAACATAACTTCTACCGTTAGATCATCCGCCTAATGAACGACCCAGGTTGACTAGAAATTACTATACTTTTACAAGGATCCGCCTAATGAACGACCCAGATTGACTAGAAATTACTATACTTTTACAAGGATCCGCCTAATGAACGACCCAGATTGACTAGAAATTACTATACTTTTACAACGCAATTTTACATCCATTTTTGGCTTCGGGGGCGCTGCCCCCGAAACCCCCGCCGGGGGACCACTAGCCCTCGGACCCCATGTGCAAGGGTGTACAATTTTCCTAAGGTATAGATCCAGCTAAAACAAGGATCTCTGAATTAGGAAGAAAATCAGGCTCCACACCCAACACTTTAAGGGGCAATATGTTGCACTAAAAACTGTCACCCTGACATTTTGTTAACTATATGAGCTCATTGACACTCATACCTACCTCCTCTACAATTCTTACAACCTTTACTCCTCATGTGAAGCCTTAAAATAGGAGAAAAAACCCTAAAAACCTCAAAAACCCTAGGTATGCAGGTAATGTGAGGCTTACCTATGTTCTTGGCTAGGGTACGCAGGTAATGTGAAGAGAAAATGCATTCTAGAATGAAGCTTTCCAGTGTAATGCCTGCGTACCCCCTCCAAAGTAAAAAAAGAGAGAAAGTAAAGTTAAAAAGATAAATTTTGGTCAATTCTAGAAGGTTCTAGATGAGATTTTTTGGGGATGAGTACGCTCTTATAAGGTTCATGCATCCCACACCTTAAGGAACTAATCCCTTGATGTGAGGAGCCTAACTCTTTGAAGGAGGATTCTATCCCTTCATAGGTGGAACCCTAACCTCCTCATCTGCTCTATAAAAAGAGGCATTGGGTAGCCTCAAAGGGAGTTCAAGCTTTAGTGGGTGATTGAGGTGAAGTGCTGTTGAGATTTAGACTTCTTTCTGCTGAGCTTTTGAAGGAAAGATCACATACCTCTATGTGCTCCTGAAGGAAGAGTGAAAGACTTATCAAAGTAGAGAAGACTCCTGCTTCGGACCCTGAGAAGGCCTGTTCAACATCAAGGCTAAGGTTGGAAGGTTGTTCTGTTATTTTAAGATTAATACAATCAAGTTTTGTTTTTCTCAATAAATTGTCTTTCGATTGTTTATTTCAATAAGCTATCGTTTGATAATTTATTTCATATATTCCTTGATCACTATGATAAGTACGTTTTATAATTATTTGTTATACATGTGCTATTTAATATTTTCTTGTTTGTGATTGCAGGTCTTTTAAAAGATGACACTTTGTTGCGATGAAAGACGACACTTTGTTACGATGAAAGATGACACTTTGTTACGATGAAAGAACTATTGTTGTGATGGAGGAATTGTTGTTGTGACGGAAAGACTATTGTTGTGATGGAGGAAATATTGTTATGACGAAAGAATTCTTGTTGTGAAGGAATGATTATTGATGCGACGGAAGAATTTTGGATGCAAATAAGAATTTGGATCCAAGGTAGGATCGACACCTTCATAGCATTTATTTGTAAAACGAATATATTTAGAGAAAGATAAACTTAGTTGTTCGTTTGTTGCGATATTGTCTTCTGACACTAGGGAGATCGATCTTGTCTGCAAGATCGATTTATCCGGCCAATAGACCACTGTCATTTTTCTGATCGTTACATATCCAGTTGCTTCAAACCCTAGGATTTCTCTTCAGCCCCTTGTTTTTGCTTTTCTTGAATTTTTTTTAACCTATAAAACCCTAAAATGATAAAAATTCTAACTTCCTCATGTTTTTGGACCTATTGCGCAGGTGGCAAACATCAGCCGCAACTTAGATGAAATTTTTTTTCTGAAATCTACCGCCAAGAGTGCCGAAGGTGTAGGTCGCACTTTTCAGCCCAAAACCTGCGACCTGGACCCTCAGGGAACACATAACAGCCCAAAAAGTGTGACCTCTGCTGAAAACAAGTGAAAAAATTCGACCTGAACTTTTTGCGGGAATTATTCTAAAAGTTTTTTGGGTTTGTCTTAGCCTTTGTTCAGGGTTGTATGACCTCCATCTCTACCCATTTTGACCTATACTTGTTCTGTTTTTCTCAACTAAGTGGGAACCTAGCCCCCTAAGGCTTCAGTACCCTCCACTTTTGGTGGAAGAGTTTTTGCTATTGCAGGGTGTCTGAATTTTCAGAGTCTTCAGCCATTTTTTCAGATCTGATACCTTACTTTTAGATTCACTTCACATCAGCTTGTTATCCATCCAAATCTCCTCATTTAGATTTTTTTGGGTTTTCCTTTAGGGTTCACTCCACTTCCCTCCTGGAGATAGCCTTCTGCCACCTCTTTTTACAACAAATTTTCCTCTGATTTGTTGTTGTTTCTGCACCACTTTCCAGCAGATTTTGTCCTTTAGATCCTTGTCCCTTCTGACCTTAGATCTATTGGTTGTTTTAGTGTGTTTTGATTAATTTTTTCACTCACCTATCAAATAGTTGTTGAGAGACCTGCCTCCTTGGGTTTAGATTATTGCATTATTAGCTGTTTATTTTCTGTTTTTGTAGGCTTATATACTGTCATTTGTAGGTTTATTTGCAGCTATATAGCACACTTTTTCTTTTTCTCCACAAACGTCTGGATTTAAAAATTAAAATTTACACACTTCACAAAAAAACCCTAAGTGAAAAAGGGCTTGGTTAACACCGCCAAGAAAAGGCTCTAAAACATTGAAATCAATTGATCCTCCACTTCCTTGCCCTTGTCAGTCTCTTTTCCTTTGTGCCGTGTTTGTATCATCATCATTTCACCTGCAAGGCATTCATCCTGGAGACTTCTTGGCCTTTATCCTCAGTTTCTGGTAGGAAGACTTACTCCTCCACATAGGATCTCAGTTATTCCTCCACCGAGTATGCACTCCGACTCTTCTTCTGGTCCTTTGGGTTCTCCTCCTCATTCTGCCTTCAGTTCTCCCCCTGTCACCTTCATCATGTTTGGTGTAGGACCTAATGCTGGTGGTAACCCCAACCCTCATGCTGGGAATACCACTAGTGGGACTATAATGGACACTACCCAGGCTGTGCCCTTACTCCCCTTCATGGCAGGCCTCAGCCTCCCTGATTTCGACCAATTGATAAACGAACCTATACACCATGACGCTAGTTGGCCTGCCATGCTGATGAAGCTCCCTTCCGACATCCCAAAGTTTGAAGGCCTTGCTGGAGAAGATCTTACAAATCATGTTAGATCTTTCCACATGTGGTGTTCGTCTAACTCCATTACCAATGACTCTATCTGTCTTTGGCTGTTCCAACGTACGCTTACAGCTGAAGCTTCTAAGTGGTATGTTGATTAGGCCCCTTCCTCTCATACCACCTTTGTGACTATTGCCTGGGCTTTCTTGTCTTACTTCCAGCTTCCCCTTCGTTACGACACTGGTACTGAACTCTTGACTTCTTTTCGTCAATCATCTGTGACCTTCTTTTCTGATCATGTCCATGAATGGAGGAGAAGAAAGAGCCTATGTCAAGCTCCTACCTTCGAAAACCATGTCTATATGGACTAGTTCCTTAGATCTCTTTTTCCACCTATCGGAAAATATGTCGCATCGCACTTTCCTCAAACCAAAGAAGCCGCTCTCCAAATTGCGTTAATATATGACCTGATATATGCTCAGTTGGGTTATGTTTATCCCGTTCTACCTGATCTTCCTAGAGCTGGTGGTGCCAATGCACCGAGGAATCTCATGCTATCGAAGGTATTTTTGGAGCTCTCTCTAATCCGTATGCTCAACCTCCCATGGGCTATGGTTTTCCTCAGGGGGGGCCAATACCTCCTGCACTTTTCCCCCTCCCAGTAGCACGTATCCAAGATACAACACAACTCCTCTTTTTTCCCAACCTCTTGTTTAGCACACTGTTACCCAACCTTCTTATTATCCATATCCATAGCCTGGTTCTCCAACTCCTCCAGCATTAGCACCTCCTCCTCCTCCCTTTCCTTCTCAACCCCTGCAACAGCAGCCACCGCCCCCTCAGGGGCAGGTGTATGCACAACAGGGCGCGACTAATCCTCCTCCCTCAAAAAAGAAGAGGAAAGGGACTCAAAATCAGTCTGCTCCCGACAATCCCAGACCTATTCAAGGTAATTCTCCTAACACTACGAACCAGCAATAGGGCACTCAGCCCAAGTAGGACAGGCCTGTTCACATGAACAAGCCCTGTTCTTGTTGTGGTGTTTATGGTCATTACATGCATGATTTTCATATTTTTCTGCAAATGCGACAGTTGTGGGAGTCTCAAGAAACTTTGAGAGGACAAAAAGTCATCCCTTCCGTTCCTCCTAGTCCTGCGCCTAGTCAACTGGTCGTGCTTACTGATCCTTTCCCTCAGCAAGGATTTGTGGCTACCTAACCACCTGAAGGTCAGGTAGCCACTCAATCCCTTCCATTTGGCAGCTATGATTACTAGATTCTCATGATGAACTCTGATCAACCTCCAACTGTTGACATCAATCTTCAAACTTGGTCCCATCAGTACAACAAGCCTCCCGTTACATCTGTCCCCGAGCTGCCTCCTTCAGTCTCTACAGAGCCTCTTTCGACACCTAGTGGCCCCTTGAAGATCCCTCAGCCTATGGCCAAGGTTCTTCCCAAGATCCCTAAGGGACCACTACGCCGAAATGCTGCTTCTGGCAAAGCCGCCCATTCGTATAGCATAGTAGATGATCTGGCACAATCTCCTACTTCCATTTCAATGCTGGAACTCCTCTAGTCATGCCCTTCACAATGAAAAGCTCTACTATCTTCCATGGGCACTGTATATCCTTCCAAAAATTGATTGATTGTCTTTGATGTTGACTAGTCAGAAAATCCTCCTCTCCCAGCTTCCGTCGCTTTCCAAATCCCAGTAAAGATCTGGAATGCCAATGTTTCTTGGTGCATTATTGATGAGGGGGCATCCACTTGTGTGATGTCCTCTTTGGTTTGGAAAAAAATTGGATCACCTGAGTCAGCTCCTTCCACGATCACTCTCTGAGCGTGGGATGGCCACACCTCCCAGCCCATTGGCTTATTCTGCAATTGTCCTATTAGTCTTGCAGGCAAGACTATTTGCGTTGACGTAGAAGTCGTAGATGCCCCTTTAGATTACAAAATTCTATTGGGTCGTAGCTAAACTTATGCGATGTTTTCTGTTCCTTCTACGGTTCACTGCAATATGTCCTTCCCTCATGATGGAAAGATAGTCACCATTAACCAGTTGACATATTACGAACTAAAGTCTCAGACCTCCCTTGAGTCCACTATCTCTTTTGTGGAAAATAAGAAAACTATCGATCCTTTGAACAATGTCTCACTCGGAGTCTACAAAGATTCCTCCTTGCTTGGTACATTCCCTGGTCTTCCTCCTCCTGTCTCTGATCCCATCTCATCGAATGTTTTCATAATGCAATCGTCTCGGGCTGCCCTCAAGCAGCCACCTTGGCTAGTTAGCAGCCTCCTCGCCCTCTGCAGCCTTCTCCTAGCCCTTCGATTTAGCCTTCTATACCTCCTCCTTTTGGCCCTCCAGTTGGTACTCATGAGCCTCCTTACCCTCCTGGAACGATTCCTCCAGGCCTTAACCATTTAGGAGCCATCCCGCCTGGTCATTACCCCTTTGGTCAGATACCGTTCCTAGCTCCCCCACCAAGATTATATATAGCACCTGTTATGGGCACCCTCTCTCTCCCTAACTTGACCCTTGGGATTCCAGTCTGGTACCTTGATCCTCCAGCCACTACCCCGCCAGGTCAACCTAAACCTTATCTTGCTTTGACCTCAGTTCAACCGGTCCCCCTGACTTCCCCTTTTGTCACAGTGCCTCAACCACCTCAACAGGAACCACCTCCTGGTGCGACCACTTCGGGTAAGAAAGACAAAGCTCAAAAAAGGGTATCAAAGGATAGGGTTGCCCCGACTAACCCTGCACCTCCTCCACCTCCAAAGCCTTGCGATTTATGTGATGTCATCGGTCACGCCACCCATACCTGTCCCGAGTTTCCCCACATCAAGCCCATGGTTAAAGGCGCATTCCCTGAGTCTACGGTCCCTGAAACCCCTACTTCTTCATCGACTGTAGCCAAGAACACCAAGAATATTCACACCAATCAACCTTGTGCTTTGTGTGATTTCCATCGCCATTACTCTCATCATTGTCCTCGCCTTACACATTATTCTGCCTCTTTAGAGGTAGTTCGGGAGTACAATATTGAGAAAAACCAATCCACTTCTCCTGTACTTGCACAGTGTGCTACAGGCCAGACTGAGGATTTACCAGCTCCTATTGACATCCCCCCCCCCCCTGATGTCGAAATGACGGAGCATGCGGCCACCATCCTCTACCTTTCATCATCCTTGAGACCCTTGGCAGAATCTCCCTCTGAATCTTCTCCTGTTTTTTTTCTTCACCTCCTTTTAACGATCACCCTAGGATCTGTTGTGGCTCCTAGAGATAGCCTTGAGTTGTGTAAATACCAGTGCCTAGGACATCTTAAATGCAAGGAGCATATGACTCAACTGACTGCAGTTGGAAATGTTTGGCTCTCATGCAACTATCACTCAGATGAATGGTTTTAATAAGGGCGGAACCAAGACCCCAAAGTTAAACACAACAAATAGGAAAGCTGCAGAAACTAAGTACAAACTGCAATAAGTAAATGCATCATACAGCTCTGAAACAGAATGTTGTAAAAGGGGGCCGACTTCTAAAATGAATACACCGTTTTCAGGTTATATGTGAGCGATGACTATGGAAGAAGATGGAGTAAGATATCAACTATAACCAGGCTTATTCAAGGATAAGAATCCATATATATTGGGCTTATTCAAAGATAAGAATCCATATATCTGGGCTCATTCAAAGATAATAATCCATTGTAGCCAGTACCGGAAGAACGACAGAAGAGTCATAAAATGAACAATGTATCAGGCTCGAGCCATATTTAAAGCTCTATGGATGTATAAAACATGAGTATATGCTTTGATAATTTCACGTCCAAACATGGGAGCACTCGCATTCCAAAACCTGTAGATATGAGAAGTATGGATAAATACAAAATGAACACTTATATTAAAAGACACAGAGAGAGGGAGTTATAAAATATGAATCATCCCGAGTGAAATCCCCAATTCCATAAAAACTTCTTATTACTGAATCCCTACGGGAACTTCAAACATCCACTATCAAAACTCATACAAAATACATCTAGAATACTCGAGCTAGTGAGTCCTTTGGAAAATTTGGAACCTTTTGTTATTGTTTTCTTCTTGTTTTTATAACCTCTGATTCCTATGCGCGAGAGGATATTTTGGGAAAATATATTCCCCGCGTGCTTGTATGTTTCTTCAGGACTAAATAAAAAAATAGAAATGATGATGAGGTAAAACTACCTCTCATCATCTTACAACATAGGCCTAAAGCCATTTCTAACTGAAATGTAAACAATTTACTAATCTGAAAGTAAAAACTGTAGGAGCGAACTAAAGATTTCACCCGAAATGACAAAGTAAAAAGAACATAAGGTAAAAGGCCACGTGGGCCCAGTCATGAATGATCATTGTTGTTTGATGAGGTGGAGCCACTACTTCTGCTGGTGAAGGCGATACCATTAGTAGTGGAAGAGCTGGCCTTCTATGCTGGAGAATGTGGTACTGCTAGTAGTGGAAAAACTGGCCTTCTGTGCTGGAGGGTCTTATAGAATGGCCAATGGTCATGATCCATTTAATTGGACGTGGAATTTACCCTCTGTATATTTTTTCTCTGCTTCCTGGGCATGGAGGATCTTCGACCTCGGCCTCAAGCCACTGTGATTGGCTATGAGACGGCCTGTGTACTTAAAATTCCATGAAAACCTACACAGACAACAAACCAGTTAAATAAATCCTGCGATGAGGGGTAGACTTCTTCAGAAGGCTCGGGTGAAGGCAGAGGAGCAGTACGGAGGCAAGGAAGGAAGCGGAGGTGTTTCCATGGAGAAAACATGGTTTGAATACAATCTGGTGTGAAACTATGCGAAAGGTGATTTTGCGAAAAACCGGGGTGATTTTCATGTGGGAGCTGAGCGGTAAGTGGTATCGAGCTGGGGGCACGTGATACGTGTTAGGGAGCGACGCGTGTCCTAATAAAACTGCCCATTTCGCATCGGAGTTGCATGTTGGGGAGTTGCTATGAAATGGATGTGAAAATGAGTGGGAGCCGTTCGATCTAGGCAATCTAGATCAATGACTGTAGATGAATGTGACGGACGTACTTGCACAGTCGGGTGGGACCGACGATGATGTTAGCAAAGATGTCATGCAGTGGGGTGATCAAGTTCGGGGTTATAAGGTGAAGAGGATCGATCACTTTTGGATGGAGAAGATTAATGGTCCAGATCAGAGCAGGGAATACAATAGTGGATGAGTGGTCGGGAAAATGGCAAAGGAGCAATTGAGCGAGGAACGTTGGATCATGAGGACATCAATGGTGGAGATCAATTGTGGGGGCGCTTGGGGGTACGGATCAACTTCTTGGCCTATGCCTCCATAGAAAATTTTAGCCGTTGATCAGAGATCTTCCACAGTTAACTAGGTCAACTGCGGAGGCACTCATAGTGTTAACTTGTGCGCTGAGAGTGCCCGCGGGTAGAGAGGAAGACTGGCGATGACTGTTGGATTAATTTTGATCAAAGGGATAGATAAATTGGAGAAAAGTGATTGAGGTGAAAGGAAAAGGTGCAATGGCTGTTGGATCAGGATGATCAACGGTTTAAATCTCATCGGGGAATGGTAGGCAGAAGGGGTTTGAATGGGATGACGGAGACAGTGTGAAGGCGTGATGATCATCAGATCTAGAGGATTGATAGTCCATATCATATTGCAGCTTTGCATAAATGAATGAATGAGGTGGAGGACAACAAAACAACGAGACAATGCTGACCATTGGATCAAGAGGATCGATAGTCCAGATCATATTACGGCTTCACATAAATGAATGAATGAGGCGGAGGACAGCGAAACAACGAGACAACACTGATCGTTGGATCAGGAGGATCAATGGTCTAGATCATATCATGGGGGATGACAAATGGAGCTGAGGGAGGCCCGATAGCCATTGAATCGATTGCGATCAATGACTCAGATTATATCGACGGGGAATGAACATCGACAGTGAAATATAGAGTGAAAGTGGAGTACAACAAAGTGCGATGGATGGGTGAAGCGCGATGAGTGATTATCATCAGATCTACGGAGATCAACAGCCGAGATTGCGTCGAGGTTTCGTGCATTGGCTGAAAAGGAATTCAATGAATAAGGAATGTAGGGTGGCAATGAGCGATGTGCGATAGCCGAAGAGGGCTTATGGAATTTTAGTCGTTAGTCATGGAGTGGGTTCATATGAGAAATGGGGGCTAAGAGCTTGAGTTGAAAGGTGCTTAGAGGCCTGATATGTTAGAATGAGCGCTTTTAAAGCATAAAAGGTAGATTTTTAGCCCTTTCAAAAGTAGCGGTAGGCCAAAAGAGGGGTTTTGATAGTCCATACAGTCCCTTTTGTATTTGCTTTGCAGTATAAGGCTCCTTATCATTAGACATCCCAACTCAATGAGGGATGTCATAACAACATTGGCTCCATTTGGGGGTGACCAGTTTGTCCTCGAATGTGTTGAGAACTCTGCTGACCATATGTTAGCCCTCTTCTTGAGAACATAGTCTCCTTGATGCCTTCTCTTCTTCCTTCATGACAACTCAAAACAACAAACATCATAATAAAACAAACTGAATAATGCCCAATATCATACAGTAGACCTTTTAGCCTGAATCAATATTGGAAAAAGGGTTTTAAGAATTTCCCATTCACAGGGGCTTCGAGCAGATCACCCTACAAATTTTCCAGTCTAAAAGTGTTGTTTCCTCTGGCTTCTGCAATTTTGAAAGGTCCGAACCATAGAGGATTGAACTTTCCATGCTTTCCTTTCTTAGCCCTTCTTATATCCAATCTTAGCACCAGATCTCTGACCTGTATCTCTTTATCTTTAGCATGCTGATCGAATAGATCTTTCATTTTCTCTTGGTACTTAGTCAACCTCTCATTTACTCAACTTCGGCTCTCTTCTAGCTCTACTAACTGATTCATTCTTCTGATAAGATCATTTGGTTCCTCTTGACAATCCTATATGAACCTAGCCACAGGTAAGGCCAATTGTATTGGGAAAACTGCTGCTATACCATAGACTAATTCATATGGGGATTTTCCTGTTGACCTCTTACTAATGATTCTATTTTTCCATAGTGCAAACTTGAGCTGAGAATCCCAGTTCTTTTGGTTTTCATCTATGGCATTTTTCAATGCCCTTACCGAAGTTTTGTTTGAGGATTCTGCCAATCCATTTCCCTGTAGATAGTATGTAGTAGAGTGTCCTAACTCAATATTCTACTGTTGGAAAAAACTGATAAATTTGACAGACTTAAAAGCCTGAGCATTATCTGTGACAATCTTAGCAGGGCAGCCAAACCTTGAGATAATGTTATCTTCCAAAAACTTGATCACCATTGTGTCTCTAGCATTCCTTGCTGGCATGGCCTCTACCCATTTAGTGAAGTAATCGGTGGCTGTTAGTATCCACTTTTGTTGCCTGCTTGAGGTAGGATGAATTTCACCGATGAAATCGATTCCCCACTGTTGGAAAGGTTCTTCTATGTGCATTGGGATCATAGTCAAAGGTGAGAACTTCTACCTTTCAGAAAATTTTTGACATTTTTCACAGGCCCTTACCCAAGTATGAACATCTCCGAAAAGTCTGGGCCAAAAAAAGCCTGCTTTCAGAATTTTGTGTGCCGTAGCCCTCCAGTTACAATGGCCGCCACATATGCCCTCATGGAAATCTACCATCACTTCTTCTACTTCATTTTTTGTGAGACATAAATTAGTATACCTGATGGGTCTCTCCAGTACAAACAGCCATTTGCTATGATGAACTTCTGAGATTTTAGCCTCAGCATTCTACACTTTGTCTTGTCGCAGCGTGGAGGACATCTAAGAGTTAAGAGGTATTCTACAATTTCTTTGTACCATGCACTGAGAAGGTACTTCATATGGATATTTTGTGTAGAAGTTTCTATCCTGCGCTGCTCATCTGCTCTCCTAGGCTCTTCATTGGCCATCATAGACAAATTTATCCCCAAAGCCTGACAGTTTGATTCAGAAAGGATCTTGGCTAATCCCTGTCCCTTTATTAGCTTTGTGGGGAGTATCTCCAACACATACTCCTGTATCTTGGCTATCCATTTGCCTCTCTTTCCTTCACTATCTCCCTGAACCAAGATGTCTTTCACAGCTGCTGTGGGTGTTGGCAATATGATGCAGAGTGTTGTCCTTGATGGCAATGCACTTAATGAAGATGAAGACATGAGATTGTTGGCATGTGTTGTCCTTGATGGAAATCCACCTGATGAAGTTATTCTTGACTTGATATGATGTTTGTTGGAAATATGATGCTGAGTGTTGTCCTTGATGACAACCCACTTGATAGAGTGTTGTCCTTGATGGCAGCCTACTTGATGAAGTTGTGCTTGATAGAATATGTCTTGATGAACCTATTAAATGATGTAAATCTGATGTATCTACAGAGAGTATAGAAGGCAATGAAGAAAGGAATTCAATATGTGCTAGATCTATGATGAAAAGAGTATGTCTCAAGGCATACACAGATTTGTCTAGGGGAAGTCGCGTATGCACGCGGGAAAGAACGTGCCAAGTTGCGTATGGGCAAAAGCGCTCATAAAGTGCAAAACCAGGGGTAACCACCATGGTATTGACCCATTGTATTGAGTAATGATTCGTCTATGTGACCCCGTCCAGGAATACCATCGGAAGTAATGTGGTTTTGGCTCATGGTATTGAAAAAGGGTAAACCTATATAAAGAGAAGAAATTAATTGTGCAAACTGGTGAGTAAAGCAAGATGTCTGATGGATGAATACCGTTAGCACCGAATGGAAAGGGTTATTAATGGAATGATAGATCTCAGTCGGCACATGCATCAACAAGAAACATGGTTAAAGGGTCATTCAGATCTATAAGGTATTTCAGAGCTCCTGGATAGACTTGCAACGTTTAGATCTGAGATAAGGTGTACATTTGTCTGAGGTAAAGGGTAAAATATGTGATGTGTCTGTTCTGAAGAATTGCAATGACCTAAATGTCTGAAGAACCATATGCTAGTTTGCCGCAGAAGAAGCGCATATATACGCGGCTTCGCTGAAGAGAAAGCGCGTATGCGCAGTGAAATTAGTTCTGTAATATGTATAGAAGTATACACGGGTTTGCATGGTAGGAGGAGAGTATATACGCAGGATCAGTGAAAGGAAAGCGCGTATGCAAACTAGGGTTTTTTGAAGCATGGGGTATGAAATGTCTGATCTGTTCTGCTGTGTTACTGCTATCTGTATTCTACAGTTCTGAGTTGTCTGTATCAGTTTGGTTGTATGATTGAGCTTAAATGTGTGGAGTGGGTCCAGTCTGAAAATATGATGAAACGAGGCCTGCAAGTTGTGCTCTATTGAAGTTGTTTGGATCCAGTGTAAAAATTGATGAAACGTGGTCCTTAGAGGTGCTGAGGGTCGTAGCCTTCAGTCAGGGGGTTGTAGCTCCCTTCCAGGTGAGGCTGGTAAACGAGATCAGGGGGTTGTAGCTCCCTTCCAGGAGAGGCTGGTAAACGAGTCAGGGGGTTGGAGCTCCCTTCCAGGAGAGGCTGGTAAATGAGCACAGGTGGGTGCCTGCGTGCTGGTCAAGTCTGCGCCAGCACATATGTTGTAAGATGTTTTCTCTATAATAAAATATTGAAGGCTGAACAACTGCAGCGGTGGTTTTCTCCCGACTTGGGTTTCCACCTAAAAATCCTGGTGTTCATGTGTGATGCTTTGTGTGATGGTTTATTCTGTTCTTACTGCACATGTTTACTGTTTATAGAACATCTAATGAATGAATGATGGAATGATATAAGTGAAGAATTAATGGCATAATTAGATCTCTGTGTATACGCGAGTTTTATGAAGGATATCCGCGTGTATACGCTAGTTTGGTTCAGAAAAGTAGCGTATGGGTTTTAGAGAGTGAAAAAGTAAAAAGTTTGATAAAGTCCTAAATACTGATTCACCCCCCCCCCCCCCCTCTCAGTATTTTTCCCAACAGTGGGTACGAATGCAGTTATAGCTGATTGCAATACATACATCCAAAAAGCCTTCAGGGATTTGACCAAGGCATAAGCCTGTTTCTCCAGGATGTTATATTTTAGCTCAGCATCTCGAAGCACTTGGCTGAAAAAGGAAATGGGTTGTCGTAACCTTCCTCATTTTTCTGCAATAATATAGCTGCAACAGTGGGGGAGATGCAAATGAAAATATTATGAAGGGTTTCGCATAATCTAGTCTTGCCAATATTGGGGCTTCTGTGAAAGCATTTTTAATTATGTTAAAAGCTTCCCGTGACTCAGTAGTCCATTTTACTTCATTATCCTTCTTCAGCATCTCAGTTATGTACCGGACTATCTCTGCATAGTTCGGTATGAATCTTCTCAAGAAGTTGATACGTCCAAGAAAAAATTGGACCTCTTTCTTATTTCTAGGCAAGGATATAGAATTTATGACTTCTACCCTTTTCGGGTCAATTTTTACCCCTGACTTTGTTACAATATGCCCCAGCATTTTACCCTCTTCTAAAGAAAACATAGATTTTTGGGGGTTGAAAGAAAATCCATACCTATAGCATTTGTCAAAGGTTCTGCGAAAATGCTCTATATGTTCAGCATCGTCCTTTGAGAAGATTGTGATATCGTCCATGTACACCACCACAAATTTATCTTGTTCCACCACAAAAGCAATTTCCATGGCCCTTTGAAATGTAGCCCCCGCATTGATCAATCCAAACGGCATTCGAGCATATATAAACGTTCCCCAAGGAGTAGTGAATGCAGTTTTCTTTTGCTCCTTCGGAAGCACTACTACTTGATTGTACCCAGAAAATCCATCCATCATAGACATTTGTGAAGATCCTACCACCTTCTACAATATATGGTCCATCTTCTGCAGCGGATAATTGTCTTTCAAAGATGCTCTGTTCAAGTTCCAAAAATCAACACATAATCTTATTTTTCCGCTCTTCTTTCGGACTGGGACCAAGTTGGCCACCCATTTAGAATATATTAATGGCACAATAATCTTAGCCTTCAACAATTTCTTGATTTCCTTTTCTATGGAAGGAAGGAGTAAAGGATTAATCTGTCTTAATTTCTATTTGTGTGGCTTAGCATCTCCCTTTAATGGAATCTTGCACTGGATAATGCTAATATCAAAGGTCTTCAAATCTTGATAGGACTAGGAAAAGGCGTCTTTATATTTCTGAAATAGCTTCCGATATTTCTCTTTGTATTCTTCGGGTACCTTATTAGACAATTTCACAATCTTGGGATCGGCCTCCGTGCCGAGGTTCAAGTCATCTACCTGATTTTCTTCAACAACCTTACTTGGCCTAATTGGGACATCATTCTTATCAAATAGTCTCTCCAGGGGGACCAGTCCTCTAGGTACTACATTCCCTTTGATCTGCAGCACCTTGTGCCCAGCTACGATATCCAGCCATTTATTTTGAGGAAGCTCCTTAGTTTATTCATTGCCAGCATCTATGTCTATATTGCAGAATTCCCAAATAGTCTCCATGAATATTTTCACTTGCTCTTCATCTTCAAACATCTTCCAGTGTTTTACATTGTCAAGGATGGAAGGATGGTAGCGAACCTCTATTTCATACCTCAGGAGGGGGTTCTGAGGTGGTCGAAAAGTGCTTGCAGCTACTATGAGAGAGTCCGCCATTATGTTCTGGTCTCTTGGTGTGAATTGAATAGTGAATGCTAAGAAGAAATTCTATACCAAGTCCCATACCTCATTTTTGTAAGCCCTCAGTCATGGGTTCTTAGCTTGACATTGATTTCTTACTTGTCTCACTAACAATTCTGAATCTCCCAAAACCTTCAAGCTCTGAATATTTATATTCTTTTCTATTTGTAGACCTAGAAGCAAGGCTTCGTATTCAGCCACATTAAATCATGGCTTCATATTACAATTTGAAAGATAATGGGACCAGTTGTCAAGTAGGGGAGATAAGGAGAATCCCAGCTCCGTTCCCTTCCTTTGAGTTGGCTCTGTCAAAGTGCAAGGTCCAAATCCCACCTCCTTCATTACTTGAAGACTGCTCGGTCTTTACTTGAGAGAAATATGGCTCCTACAAGTAATCTTGGTCTTCCTCAAGCATTAGACAAGAAAAATCACCCTCTTTCCTGCACACTGGTGAATTTACTGAATTATCAGCTTTAGTGACCATCTTCACAAACCTTGTCTCCTGGTATAATCTCCTCTCTTGGCCTCCAAACACAGGGATGGTTGCATAGGTTAGGTCTAGCTTTATAGATCCTCTAATTTTTCTACCCCATGATCTTGATAACAACATCCCAAACTGAACTGGGATGTCGGCCACTACTATGTCCATTACCACGCTCTTAGCTGTGATTTGGAGTAGATTTACCACCAAATCCTTGATCATCCCCAAACATTTGACTCTTTTATAATCAAAGGAGTAGAGATCTTTATATGGGCGAGTGATCTTCAGCCCTAATTGTTCCATCACCGACAGAGGTAACAGGTTATGGGACGCCCCAAAATCCAGCATACAGTTGTGCAACAGGAAATCATGAATTACTAAAGAGACATAGAAAGGAGGAGTTGAAGCATCTAATGCCTCGACATGAGGACTGAACATTACCATAGGCCTTTCTTCCTGGAGGTTTAAAATATTTGGGATTGGGGCTGCTCCTTGAGGAAGCATGAAAGAACACATCTGAGATTGATAAACTGGCTGTTTCAAGAGTTCAGTTAGGGGGACTGTGATTTTAACTTTTTCCAGTTCTTTTTTAAGATTAAAAGCAGAGGGAGACTTTTATATGGTATTTTCCTTTGGTTCATTTATCATTTCTGAAGGTTTTTCTTCCCTCAGAATAGGTTTAACATTTATATTTGGATTAGAGGCCAACTTAGAAGAGGAAGGAATGGAGTCATTAGAATGTAAAGGTTTAGTTATAGGTCTCTTACCTTTATCTCTGACTTTCTGAACAATTTTCTCCTTCTGAGGCATCTCTTCTTCTTGTTCTTGCATGCGCGTCCTCTTCCTAGAGGACCCGAGATCGTATTTTCTATTGAACTATGCTTGCATGAAGTCCATGAATTGCTTGCAGTAATCATCAGTCTTGGAATCTTTAGCAACACTTGTTTTTTCTTCTTCTTCTTGCAAGGAAAGCTCCACTCCTTCACTTTCTTGCAAAGAAGACTCAACTTCATCACCATCTCAGTAAGCAAGATATTGATCATCTTGCCCATCAAGAATGTCTTCGGCCGGGCCATCCATCTGCCCTTCCAGATACAGTGGGGGCTATATGTGGTCTTGCTGGTCCTTCTACTCTCTTTGCAATATTTGAAGAGAAGGCTTTCTATGTTGTTTGTTAAATCGTCTATTTGGAACCATTTGGAATGGCTTGGAGGGTGAGTTCTTTGCCTCGAGCTCAAGCTTCAACAACTTGCTCAAAAGGTTCTTGATCATTTTACTCATCTCCTCTATTTTTTAATTTCCTATGTCTCTATCTTGACCAGAGGTAGATGCTTCTTCTTTCCCTCTCCATCTAGCATCATGGTCTGACCTCCCTTTTGATTTACCCGTATAAGTGATGTTAGCTTCCACTTCCAACGCATCAGTCTAGGCTTCATCCAGAGTAGTACACTTCATTTCTCTTAAAGATAATCTGAATTCTGACTCAAAGGCTGCTACAAACACCAGTTTAGTAGCGATCTAGTGAGGCTTCATTTCAGCTGGGAGACTTTTATATAGTTTATTGAACCTCTTTATGAATTCATACACGTCTTCATTATGTCTCTTTCTAAGTGCGTTGAATTCTATAAGACAGTATCCGTGGTCCTTCTTCTCTCCCCATTTCTTGGTAAAGGCATTTTCCATTTCCTCCTAGTTATTAATGGAGTAGTCCCCTAAGGTCTTGAACCATTTTCTGGCCTCTCCATCTAGAGACTAGACAAAAAATCTCAACACCACATCCAGATGTTCAACATTGAGATTTTCTACGAAGGCGTAGAAAACTTCCAAGTGTTTCTGAGCTTCGGTATCATTTTTTCCATTGAAACGAGGTAGGATCTTTAAGTAATCCTGAGGCATGTCATTCAGGATCTAAGGCAATGCCAGGGGGGCATATTTGTTCAGTAGGAAGGCAGGAACAACCATCGAAGGTTGTCGAGGTGGCAGGAGAGTTTGATGTGTAATAGGGGGTGGTGGAAGAGAAGTATGTATGACAATCAGGATATACTGAACAACGGCTTGATGGGTTGATTGAGCTGCTAGAATATGAGAAGTGGAAACCTCTGTGACTTCTTTAACTTCTTCGGCTATGGGAGTGGGATGCAGAAAGAAGCTCGTGGTATCTACAGATTCTACCTCATCTTTTACTTCAATATTTTCAAGGGAGGAGCTATCTGAAGTATAGTCAAGGGTTCTTGAAATAGAATCAGGACCTTGATCTTGAGCTAATTAAGAGGAGGATGGAGAGTCTTCTAGGGAGAATCTGGGAATATCTATATAAGCTTATTGTCTTTCTCTCCAAATTCTCTTGTGCAAAATATTCTCTGGATCAGACAATGAAGGTGTTCTCAGCTGGGATGTATCCGACCTCAGGTGTGGATTTTGGGAAGCCAGGACTGCAAATAGATTTATCTTTGAATGATAGTGGAGTAGCCAAGGTGAGGGATATATAACTCCCAACCCTTCCTGCTCACCTATTTTGAAGGGTGGATTAATATTTGTCGAGGCCTAGAGATTTAGTTCTTTAAATTTTTTCCCTGGCAATGGTGCCAGAAAGATGTTGTAGCTCCTAGAGACAACCTTAAGTTGTGTAAAGACCAGTGCCTAGGACATCTTAAATGCAAGGAGCATATGACTCAACTGACTACAGTTGGAAATGTTTGGCTCTCATACAACTATCACTCAGATGAATGGTTTTAATAAGGTGGAATCAAGACCCCAATGTTAAACACAACAACTAGGAAAACTATAGAAACTGAGTACAAACTACAATAAGTAAATGCATTAGACAGTTCTAAAACATAATGCTATAAAAGGGGGTCGACTTCTAAAATGAATACACAGCTATCAAGTTATATGTGAGCGATGACTATGGTAGAAGATGGAGTAAGATATCAATAACCGGGCTTATTCAAGGATAAGAATCCATATATACTAGCCTTATTCAAAGATAAGAATCCATATATCTGGGCTCGTTCAAAGATAAGAATCCATTGTATTCAGTATCAAAAGAACGACGGAAGAGATAGAAAATGAACAATGTATCAGGCCTGGGTGGAACTGATGATGATGTCAACAAAGATGTCGTGTAGCGGGGTGATCAAATTTTGGGTTACAAGGTGAAGAGGAGCGATCAACGTTGGATGGAGAAGATTAACAGTCTAGATCAGAGTAGGGAATGCAATAGTGGATGAGTGGTCGGGAAAATGGTGAAAGAGCGATGGAGCGAGGACCGTTGGATCATGAGGACATAAATGGTGGAGATCAACTGTGGGGGTGCTTGGCGGTACGGATCAAATTCTTGGCCTGTGCCTCTACAGAAAATTTTAGCCATTGATCTGAGATCTTCCGCAATCAACTAGGTCAACTGTGGAGGCACTCATGGTGGTAATCCTACGCTGAGAGTGCCCGTGGGTAGGGCGGAAGACTGGTGGCGACCATTAGATCGATTTCGATAACCGACGAAGATAAATTGGAGAAAAGTAAGCGAGGTGAAAGGCAAAGTTGCGATGGTTGTTGGATCAAGATGATCAATGGTTGAAATCTCATCGGGGAATGCTAGGTAGAAGGGGTTTGAAGGAGAGGATGGAGACAGTGCGAAGGTGCGATGACCGTCGGATCTGGAGGATCAATGATCGAGATCATATCATGGCTTCACATAAATGAATGAATGAGGCGGAGGACAATGAAACAACGAGACAGTGCTGACCGTTGGATCAGGAGGATTGACAATCCAGATGATATCGCGACTTCACATAAATGAATGAATGAGGCGAAGGAAAGTGAAACAAGAGGACAACACTGACCGTTGGATCAAGAGGATCAATGGTCCAGATCATATCACGGGGGATGACAAATGGAGCCAAGGGAGGCCCGATATCCATTCAATCGATTGCGATCAATGGCTCAGATTATATTGGTAGGGAATGAACATCAGCGACAAAATATAGAGTGAAAGTGGAGTACAGCGAAGTGCGATGGATGGGAAAAGTGTGATGAGCGATGACCGTTGGATCTGCGGAGATTAACAGCCAAGATTGCGTCAAGGTTTCACACATCAGTGGAAAATTAATTCAATGAATAAGGAATGTAGGGTGGTGATGAGTGATGTGCGATAGCTGAAGAGGGCTTAAGGACTTTTAGCTGTCGGTCATGGAGTGGGGTCATATGAGAAATGGGGGCTAAGAGCTTGAGTCAAAAGGTGCTTAGAAGCTCGATAGGTTAGAATGAGTTCTTTTAAAGCATAAAAGGTTGATTTTTAGCCCTTTCAAAGGTTCCGGTAGGCAAAAAAATGGGTTTTGATATTCCATGCAGTCCCTGTTGCATTTGCTTTGCAGTATAAGGCTCCTTATCATTAGAAATCCCAACTCAGTGAGGGATGTCATAAAAATAGGCTCAACATCAGTGGAACCTTTATCTACTTTTTCTTACATTGTCCCCCATGATGATGTGCATGTGAGCCTTTCTTCTCATGATGATGAGTGAGGTAGCTTCGCCGCGTCATGTGGTCTCTCTTCCTCCCGTCATTTCGCCTTCTTTTATGATGAAGACATCATGGAAGCCATGTCCACCCCTGACTTCATATTTCCTGCCTATAAATGGGATTCCATCATCCATACCTTTGGTGACTTACGCGGCCTGAGCTCAAGCTACACCTCTGGTAGCTCCCACACTTCCCCTCACCAGCGGCATGCGGGTAGTAGACATCCTACCCAGATCACTCCCTTCTTTGAAGTGCGTTCGATTTCTACTTTGCACTCAAGTTTCCAGCATTATTCTTCATCCTCCCATTTATTGTCTTGTGGCACCTTTCAGAGGGACCCCCTGTCCACACCTTATATCGGTTTCGCCGATAGTGCAAGTCGTTACTCCCGGAATCTAGCCTCGACAGGTTGGGCCATTTTTACCCCCTTGCATTCGCTTGTTCTCTCGAATTGTGTATGCATTGGTACTGCTACCAATAATCAGTCTGAATATGATGCAGTACGAGGTTTATTAGCTGATGCCCTTTCACATCACATCCTCCACCTTCTTTTTCATTTAGATTCCCTGCTTCTTGTCATCCAATTGAATGGTGTCTATCATGTGCATAATCCTATCGTTTTCAGAAGACATTTATGAGTGAATCTTTTGATGTGTGAATTTGAAATCATTACTTTTAGTCATGTACCTAGAGCACAAAATCACTATGTAGATAGCATTGAAAACCATATTCTAGATTGGCATTTAGGACACGTATTTAACACAAGAAAATAACATAGCAATATCAAAACAATGAATATCCATAATATGTGTCGTATAAAATGTTTTAGAGTCCACCAACTCTGATACATATGACATGCCCATAGCATGTTAAAAAAACTCAAAACTGGGGGCACCACCTGCCCCTACACACTAATCACTATCTGGAGGATCCCGAGCCAATGGCTCTACCCCCACAACTCGTAGATCATGCATACCCTGTCTGGCCATCACCATGCGTTGCATGACCCCTCGCCACTCAGAGGGTAAACCAATACACAGATCTATGTACTGGTCATCTAAGTCTTGCCAACTGTGCTCTGAAACACCAGTCAGAAGCCTCTCACATCTATGATGGATGTCCTCTAGAAGGGTTGCTTCATCCTCATTTTGTTGCACCCTTGCTCCACTAGATCATGCGGCCCCCGATACTGCAGGTCGTCCCATATACCCGGCCAGTTTTATCGGTGTTGTATCTGCGTACCAAAAGTAAAAGAATCAGTACCACATACAATATTCTAGAAAATTTACATGCACATAAGAGATTAGAAATTTTTCACTTACCATTGGGTCCCCATATTCGACCAAGCGACAGTGGCAGATCCGGGTCCCCACAATAAATCATCCCACTATAAGGATAGTTGTCTATATATAGTGGCATTTGATCCTAATGAACAAAGAAATCAGGACAGAACAGCCGTCCAACTACTCCACCTCCTCCTCTGCATAGTAGTCGCCCCCACCGACGCATCCTAGGCTCTCCCGGGCCCCCATCTTGGAGCTGTATGCGAGGTCGAAGTGTCGGGATATTCCCAAAGAAGAACGAGCACAAAACCGTACCATATGCACAGTCATGGTTCACTTGCTACTTGCATAGCAACAACTATCGTTTCAATGATGACAACATAATCTGGGCCCACCCATAATAGGTCCCACTCAAAACACTCTCCACAAGCATCATTTTCCCCCCAGTGACATGATGGAGTACCTAGTTGCCCAGGATCCATAGCAACGTTGTGGCCACAACATGGGTCTCTAACCTCTCCAAATCCCTGATGGTTATCCGAGTCCCCTTGACTTGGAGACCTAGTTGACAATGGCACTATACAAACTCCATGATATTCCGCCCACGTGATAATACTAGCTAAGTATTCCCTACCATCCCAAGTGGTAGGAGACCAGTCAGGAAATATATATCCTAGACCGTCAAATCGATCCAGTGCCCCTACACTATAAATACCTCATGGTTCGGGTCCCAATAGCTGGCAATCCTGGCCAATAAGGGCTCTCCATCTTTCATCAAAGGGTTCTCCAAAAACTTCAGAACCACAAACCTAGCCAAAGCACTACAGACACCTTGATCCTCCTGGATCTTTGACCGTAATGCACCCAGGTATCTCTCTCTCCAGTTGATCCATAATTATACCATATTTGCACAAAACCATCATATTTTTTAGCATGTAATATTCCAAATTTGGAATTTTTTTGCTCCATCAGGAATATCTTAAGATATTCCAATTTCCTTCATCAGTGAGCTATCACAAATCCATTTCAGAGATTTAATATTGGGGCATTTACAGGATATGACTCCTTCCCAAGGAGGGAGAAGTCTCGAGGCTATTTGGCCCTTCTAAGACTCTAAGTATGGATATGAAATATTCCACCTCGGGAATTTCTGCCACAGGGTCCTTGAGGACACTGTATAAGGAAGCTGCTACATAAATAAGGCTAAATAATGTTGGGATTCCCTAGAAAATTTTTAACATAACTTCCCTGCAGAAAATGAGCTAAAATAAATGCATCTAGATGTGTTATTCAGATCTCCCCAAACTAGATCTCTAAAATAGTGCTCAATGAGAGAGCTTACAACAATATGCAAAACATTAATCTAAAACTATAAAAATCTGAATGTATCATGAGATGGTAAATACTGAAGCCATCATCATATTAATATACCAGCAATATTATACAGGAATATCATGAGGAACAAGGCCCTCAAGCTTTAGAACCAATCTCCAATGAATAAGCAATGTAATACATGAGATGTTGTTGCTGCACAAAATGTCGGAGGGCAGTGACTGCACAGTCTCTATGAGAGATACAGTTTCTGAATACATAAAAAATTATAATGTAGCTAAAAGATACAAGAAAATGGCCCAGGAGAGGAAAATGGGCTCAAAATGGGATTTCTAGCCAATCTCAGGGAGATTGCTAGAAATGCCAGATAAAATACAATAGTGACAAACAAATTGTCACTACCACTGAAACCAAATGAACATGAGGCTATGGCTGGTTTGAAATTATGATTCCCTCCTCTGATAATTCCCTCAAAGGAAAAGGGGTCGATCCCCTTCTACTCAAAAGCACTTCTCTTGATGAGTACAAGAATCTCCCTCAACACTGCCCTCATGGAATAATGCAGTTTCTCCAAGTGACTACGTAGTGGGAGTTGGTGAATGAGTAGCCTCATGCCATAGATATGAAATATGGTCCAATAGCCCTATCCATAGTTCCTCCAATGAAGAGATCACTCCTCCACTGAAAAAGAAAGTAAGGAAAGACTCTATGAGTTCCTCTGCCGCTACCCCAGCAATATGACACCATCCTGCTACAGAAATAACACTGCAACTAAAGGAGTGAGATTGGAAAAATGATGGAATGAGGAAATGCAGCTCAAATCCTATCCTCCCATGAGGAAGAGGTGTGGGATTCCCTCCTGCAAACACCCCTAGTGCTCAAGAGCACTGCAATCCTGCTAAACAACCCGGATATGCAAGTCCTTGGCCTCACTACGAAATTTCTGAATCAAAGCATAAACCAAATGATCTGATCCTTCTTAATTATAAAGAAAATGAACTCTCTCTCACCATAGGTCCCACAATTATGGTTTCCATTCACTTTTGAATGCTTTCCCTCCAAAAACTGCGTTGTCTTCAAATGCAAGCCACCCCTCTAAGGTAGCGCTGTTGACTTGGTCGAAGATGGCCAACTCAAGGTGTTCCTCATCATGTTCACACCTTTAGGTGTTTATTTCAGCTGCTTATTTATCCTCCTGCCTCCTAAGGAGTGTTATTTCTCTATCACCAAGGGGTTAAGGGGTCTCCTTACCCATTTTATTAAGTGGAAATAAAATATGCCACTATAATGTTCCATTTTAGCTTGAGGCTAAAATTGGGAACATTGCAGTCCTCCCCTCCCACATGTTGCTTGTCCCCAAGAAACTGCATAGGAGAGAAAATAAATTTCTTTCCCTTCTTCTCCTATGGCCTCCTCATCAATAATATCCACCTCTACTCAAGATATACTGCAATAAAACTGTCCTCTAATGTCTCCTTCCAAGCATACAAATCGGAATGGTGTACACCCTAAAAGATAGAAGGTGTAGGTGGAAATCCTCCTACTGAACTATGGCCTCCTCAAGGTAGGAGTGATGAAATGCATGGGAAAATATAATCCCACTGATGATCCTCTCATCCATGCTATCATCCAAATGAAAGCCCTGCCCCTGGTTTTGTGCAATGTAATGAGGCTGAATGGAGAGTTTTGCTGCTTCATCCCTATAAGCTCTTCTCTCTCTCTGTAGTACATATGGGGCTTCCTTTGTCCTTGGGATGAAATGGTATGTCCTCCAAGAGTGGCCCAAGCTACCCCAAAAATATTCATCCATGAAATGCCTCTTCTAATTCTCCAAGTGGTTTTCCCCACAAGAAGAGAAAAGTAATAATATGGAAATCATGGTTTTCCCATGGTATCTCCTAAAATATAGAACATCTGTAATGGGGAGAATAGTGCTCCAAATGGGCTGTCCCAAAATATAAGTCACTCTCCAAATAGTGCTCCCTATGAATAAATAAGCATCAGAAATACAAGGTAGCAAAATACAATGAAAACAAGTTGTCACAAGACAATTAGAGAGTGGGTCACTGCTCCTGTTACGGGACCAACGAAGCGATCCTCTTTCCTGTATCAAAATATATATAACAAGTGCTTTCCTAACCAATTTTTTTCTACCACACACCTCTCAAAAGATAGGAACATGAAAATATAAATAGGTGCCAATGGTGCACACTAAGGAGCATGTGGCTCCCTCCACAAACCACCATAAGAATGAACCATTCTTCTGCTACAAAAGTATACAAATACACCCCTGTAAATTATTGCAAGAAGGAACAACTCTTCTTGACCCATCATGCTTCTCAAACAAGGAAGGAAAGTACAATACAAAATGTGAGATTATACCTTCTCCGATTTGTACTTGAACTCTTGAGCTGAAATGGTTGAACTGAGAATTTCCCTCTACCTCCAATGAGTAGGGAAGTGGCTGTGAGGTTCTATCCACCATAATCCAGTGGGATATGCATCTCTCCCTATGTTTATATATGCCATGAAGAATTCCCTCCCAAGTGAACCCCTCTAGCAAGGTAAATTATGCATCCAAGTGCATATCTAGGAAGTCCACATATGCTGCATGCAATAATCTCTCCTTGAGACTAGAAGCTCCAGCCAAGAATAACCTACCATAGTGTTAGAATACCATATCATAAAATATATATCGGTCATCTCTCTCTTGGTCATCAAGAATCATGCATGCATCAGGATCCTGGGGAATACTCAACCCAAGTTGAGCCCTCCATCCTAGATCAGTCCTCCACCTAGACAACACTGTTATTTTGCAATATGGTGCTCCATCACGCTGTTGCCTACTACCTTGAAATCCCCTCATGCCAAATTCATCCTCCAATTTGCTACCATTCCATCATGCAGATTCTCATGCTCAGATAGAAATAAGGACCTCTGAAAATGAGCATCCCCTGAGAGACTATCACCTCCAAAGAATCTCCCGATCCTGGCCAATGTAAGCATGAGTGGCCTCCATCTACTCCAATGCATGAAAGGGTCCTTCCTCAAAGAAATAATCCTCTGTTCACCCAAATCCTTGGAGCAGCCATCCTCCATCAGAAAGATGCTATCCTTGAACCATGCAGAAAACTCTATCAGCACAGTTAAGCTAATCAAGATGGGTGATACTAAAAATGAGAGAGTATATCTCTACTCCTTGAGTTTACCCTAAACCTTCTACACTGTGTTGGATCCTTCTAGTGTCTCCACCCCTCTGGAATCCATGAGTGGTGAAACTAATGGAATGGTGCCTCTCATCAACTCTAAATCAAGTGGCCTCCTAGGTGGAATACCCCCATAAAGTGAGACATCATGCTCTGAAATAGACTGCATGTATGAGTGGACTAATTTGTCCCTCTCTCCTCTGTGCAGTGCAGTCTCTTTCCCTTGTGCATAAAGTTTCTGAAATGGATATGGGTGAATGCCCATCATCCCTCCATGTCGGTCCTTCTCTTCCCTTCCATCTCAAAATCCCCATCAAATTCTACATAGGGCTCAGGAATTTTGCCTTGGTTCCCACATGCAAAAATATTTGGAACTCCCTGCAAAGATACAAGGGCTCCTCTAGTGGAAGCAATAGCTCCCTTCTCACCTCCATATGGTGATGGATGTTCTCCCAATGTGACAACGTTGTTGGTTCCTTCCAATGCATGCAAAGTGTTTGTGTTTATGTGACAATGAGTTTCACCAAGCTCTTCCATCAAACCCTTATTGAATGCCTCATGTGTTTTTTTATTTGCATGGCAATGTAAAATGGGACTTCAAACCAACAAATATGAGCCATGCCTTTGAGTTGCAGCGCTGCTCCTCCAATGGCCTCATCTCCTTCCTCTGTCCATGAAAATGGGAAAAGGACTACACTGTGGTTCTGAATGTGTGGCTGAATGCTCATACCCATCATGACAAAACTAGGGTTTTCTCCATCCACAACACTTTTCAGAAAATTTTCCCACTGTTCCCTTTCATCAAGATTTTCAATGATGTCCTCAATGGTCTGGAAAAGAAGAAGGGAAACCTCCTCTTCCATCATTCCTCTTTCCTTGTCTCCTTTTAAATCCCCTCTCCTTGGAGGTAAGCTCCTCTTTCTGATAGCTTTAGGTCTTGGGCATAGGCTGAGCCAAGATCATGCTCTGATACCACTGTAATATTACAAATCTGGAATTTTTTTGCTTCATCGAGAATATCTTAAGATATTCCAATTTCCTTCTTCAGTGAGCTATCACAAGTCCATTTCAGAGATTGAATGTTGGGACATTTACAAGATATGACTCCTTCCAAAGGAGGGAGAAATCCTGAGGCTAGCTGGCTCTTCACAGATTCTGCCTATGGATATGTAATATTCCACCTTGGGAATTTCTACCACAGGGTCATTGAGGACACTGTATAAGGAAGATGCTGCATAAATAAGACTTACCAATGTTGGGATACCGTAGAACACATCTAACATAACTTCCCTGCATAAAATGAGCTAAAAGAAATGCATCTAGATGGGTTATTCAGATCTCCCCAAACTAGATCTCTAAAATAGTGCTCAATGAGAGAGCTTACAGCAATATGCAAAACATTAATTTGAAAATATGAAAATATGAATGTATCATGAGAGGTTAAATACTACAGAAATCATCATATTAATATACCAACAAGATTATACAGAAATATCATGAGGAACAAGGCCCTCAAGCTTTAGAACCAATCTCCAATGAATAAGCGGTGTAATACATGAGATGCTGCTCATGCACAAAATGTTGGAGGGCATTGACTGCGTAGTCTCTATGAGAGAAGAAAATGATGAATACACAAAAAATGATAATGTAGCTAAAATATATAAGAAAATGGCCCAAGAGAGGAAAATGGGCTCAAAATGGTATTTCTAGCCAATCTCAGGGAGATTGCTAGAAATGCCAGATAAAATACAATAGTGACAAACAAATTGTCACTAAAAATAAAACCAAATGAACATGAGGCTGTGGCTGATCTGAAATTCTGATGCCCTCCTCTGATAATTCCCTCAAAGGATAAGGGGCTGATCCCCTTCTACTCAAAAGCACTCCTCCTGATGAGTACAAGAATATCCCTTAACACTGCCCTCATGGAATAACATAGTTTCTCCAAGTGACTGCATAGTGGGAGTTGGTGAATGAGTGGCCTCATGCTACAGATCTAAAATATGGTCCAAGAGCCCTCTCTATAGCTCCTCCAGTGAAGAGATCACTCCTCCACTGAAAAATCAAGTAAGGAAAGACTCTATGAGTTCCTCTGCTGCTACCCCAGCAATACAACACCATCCTGCTACAGAAATAACGCTGCAACTGAAGGAGTGAGCTTGGAAAAATTATGGAATGAGGATATGCAACTCAAATCCTCTCCTCCCATGAGGAAGAGGTGGGGGATCCCCTCCCAGGAACACCCCCAGTGCTCAAGAGCACTGCAATCCTACTAAACATCTCGGATATGCAAGTCCTTGGCCTCACTACGAAATTTCTGAATCAAAGCATAAACCAAATGAGATGCTCCTTCTTTCTTATAAATAAAATGAACTCTCTCTCACCATAGGTCCCACAATTAGAGTTTCCATTCACTTTGGAATTCTTTCCCTCCAAAAACTACGTTGTCTTCTAATGCAAACCACCCCTCTAAGGCAGCGCTGTTGACTTGGTCGAAGATGGCCAACTCAAGGTGTTCCTCATCATTTTCACACATTTAGGTGTTTATTTCCGCTGATTATTTATCCTCCTTCCTCCTAAAGAGTGTTATTTCTCTGTCACCAAGGGGTTAAGGGGTCTCCTTACCCATTTTATTAAGTGGAAATAAAATATGCCACTATAATGTTCCATTTTAGATTGAGGCTAAAATTGGGAACATTACACAGCATACAGACAGGAAAGACTGTTTCTCATCACAAAAACCTAGTGCTTAGCCAAAAAACAGCACAGAAAAACCCCTCCCTAATAGGTCACACTTTTTAGGCCCAAACTTGGGACAGGTCGAATTTTTCTGCTCAAAACCTGCTACCCAGGTCGCACTTTTTGCCCCAAAATGTGTGACTCGGCTATGAAGAGGAGTAGGGGTCTGTCCTTGAGCCCTAGGGACCTAATCTGAACTTTCAATCCACTGAAAAGAGAGAGTAGGGTTAGTTCTCTTACCGGAAACTTACGGATCTCAATTCCAACGGTCAGTTTGTCCGCTACGATCGCCTCAAGATTTAAGGCCTTCTCTCCCCTCTACATTCACCACAGCTCCACATGAAAATGAGTGAATTTGGAGGGAAAATGCCTTATTAAAAGAGAAACCCCTATTTTTTCTTTCGCCTGCTATGACCCAACTATAGCTCTATTTATCAAACCATCTGTACCATTGGAAATATCTCACCGAGCTCTCAAGTGGGTATCTGTTAGCTTTTAGTGATTTAATACTTCACCGGGACACATTTTTCCCAAGAAGTGCCACTTCACCCTTCCTCAAAATCAAATTTATTCACTTGCAACACTCGTACTGGGGGCACCACTTTGCCTCCATACTTTTCCACGCTCGTGTCGACTTTTGTCGTGAGTTACCATCTTATACTCATGCTTTCATGGTCCCCATTGGACCCTTTTTTTGTGTGGCAGCACCATCGAGTCACCCTTGTTTAGAGCATTCGAGTTGAGTCATCATTGGATTCATGGAGTCTATCCTGAGTCCCTTTGCATCCTGCTATATTCCTCCATCCTTCATTGCTTGGTCCCTCTCTTGTGTCACACATTATGGCCTTCAGTTCCATTGTCCCCTATCCCTCATGATGTTGTGTCATTTGCTGCCAGGACATCTATGCCCTTTATGCTCTAACAAGGGAAGTCGTCCGTTCACTACTCAGTACCCTCCATTTCATCCTCATGATTGCTGTCAGTCTGTCAGTCACTCTACTATTTCCTCTCATGCCTTATTTTAGGATCCTTTTTTGCCTCACCTATGGTAGACCTCCTTCTGTCGACATCAGCTCATTCATTCTAGAAGACAAGTCTAGAGGGTGGTGTACCTTGGTTCCAGGTTCCACTTTTTTCCAGTGCCCCGGATCAGGAAAAGGGACTCATTATTTCCCTTTGACTTGATTGTTTCTCAGCTCCAACTCCTTTCAGCATGATTGAGATCCGTATACTTGATGGTTCAGTGATGTAGCAGCTAATATCAATGATTCTCGGGTGTGTGTGAGATGTCACATCCCTCATGAGGGGGTGGCCCTATAGGTAGCCCCCTACATACTCGAATGACTTCTTCATTTCAGCCTTTGAGGTAGCTCCATAGATCCGATGATACCAGCCTCAGCCGCTTGCAGAGCCTTCTTGATTGAATATATCAATCATATTTTTAGAGCCCTTTCCTATTTATAGGGGCATCTGGGTTGTATTTACATCTCATGTATTCAGATATTATTGTACAAGTCCTGGTTGTTATCCCAGGCACAATATGTATGTGGGATTCATTATCATGTTATTCATATGGCTCATGTTTATGCTAGCATATGCTTTATTATTCTGTCCCGTGGTTTTCCGGACGCCTCATTGTTTGTACTTTTCCTCAGCGGGCATAAGTATGCCTCCCCCACCGCCTATAGCATAGGTACTCACTCATCAAAGAGACTTGTCACACCTGTAAGTCTCGCCTCCTTAGGGTCTAGTTATTTCAGCACTTTGGTCTACCTTATAATCCTCTCTCTTTGACTTCCCCTTTGACGTGTAGTGATTGAGTTCTTACAATGTACTTCGGTCATACGATTAGCTCCTAATGCTCGCACGCTGGGGGCAATCTATTACACCATTTTTTGGTCATCTAAACCATTATTATTAGATGGACCCAAGTACACCATGTAAGATCAATTTTACCCTGATTAAAATTGCATTCACTATGAAAAATAACTTAGTAAACCAAATTTATTAAGTTATTTATGGTCTAAATAGGAAACCCCATGAGGAAATATTAAATAAATCTATATTGTTTGATATTCCTCAAGGAATAATTAGTTAAAAAATAGTTTAATTAATATTCCTGGTTATATTTAACCCAAAACAAGGAAATTAATTAGATATATCATTATTTATCTTATTATTTTCTAAGAATAAGTATTTAAACCTTATTTAAATAATATTCTTTGTTAAATATGACTAAATCACCCTTAAATAATTAAATAAATCATTATTTATTTGATTATTACTCAACCACATCCTTAAAATGATAAATAAATCATTTATTTATTTATTATTTACAAATAAAGGGATTTAACCCAAGTCAAATCCCTTTTCCCTCCAACAAATATAATAAAATATTCCATAAAAGTTGGATCTTGATTTGGTTAATAATATTTTAACTATGCACCAATATCTAAACTAACTCAATATTTTGTTATAAATAGAAGGGGTTTTCCATTCATTTATCACCTTTTTTTGCCTAAATATCACTCTGGATCTATACTTTTGGTTTGACTATTGATCCACCATCATAGTCATATTTTGCTACCATTTTTTGTCTAGGTTTTCTACACCACGAAGAGAGAGGAATTTTAGATTTGAAGTGCTGAGGACTTACAAGAAACCATCCCATTGAGGAGAACTAGGAACACCCTCCTATGTTTTCCTCCCAGGTGCCCCTAATACAAAATTCATTCAACATATTATTGTCTTGTCTATTGGATGCATGGAGTAAATTTTGTTTTTTCTACTGCTTAATGTCTTCTAATGCATAGATCTAGAATTTTGCAGAATTTATCTTGATCACCTAACTACAGATCTGAAGATATTGACAACCATATTTGTTGTTAGGGATATTGTTATGCACAACTAAAGTGGTATTTTTTCGTACACTTGGAATTAAGATTCATACTAACAGCTGTAGATCCAAAAAACTCTCTTATGATTACCTTTGATATGTCTAATTTTAAAAGGAGACTCCCTCATCATATGGCTTTCCATATTAGATGGATTTATCGAAAATGTAATATCTTTCGAACGGTCATTGATGAAGGTGCCTCCACATGTGTAATGTCTCTTGCATGCTGGAAGGCTATTGGATCTCCCACGGCTATTCCTTTAGCTACTCTTCTGACTACATTTTACGGTCATTCTCACAGGCCACATGGTATTGTTCCGGCTTTGCCCATTTGTGTTGGGGAAAAAACTGTTGATATTGAAGTTGAGATAGTCGATGCAAGCTTAGACTATAACCTTCTATTGGGGCGAAACTAGATCTATGACATGGATGCCATTGCATCCTCTTTATTTCGTATTGTTTGTTTCCCTCACGAAGGGTGAATCGTCACAATTGACCAACTAGATTGTTCTCTTATAGATCAAAATGCATCTTCTGACTCAATCATTCCTTTGGTGGATAATACCAAGGCACCTGTTGAGAATTTGGGGGTTGGAATGTATTCTTCTTTGATGGGTACTTTTGATCTTCCACCTCCCTCAGTTCATGTTAATGCAATTTCATCCTCCAAGGCTCCCATTCAAAGAGATTTTTTCAAAACTCATTATTTTTCAGACCCTTGGACCTTACCTTCTCCTACCTCCATATTAGCAGAAGGTCAAGTGGGTGGAATGGAATTTCCAATGTCTACAACTGAGATTGCTTATAAATCTATTGCCGATTCTATAGAATCCATCCCATTTTCTCTTTCACCGGAGGAATTGGATGGAGATGTGGCTTCGTCTTGGACTCTTAGTTAATCTTCAGCCCAGGATTGTCTTAATACCACTCTTCCATCTGAAGAGGCCATCCTAGAAGCAATGAATGGTGTAGAGAGACCATGGGATGATTTGCATCATCAGTCTTACTTTCTACCAGATTTGAGCGAAGTTGAATCAAGTTTTCCTAGCCCTCAGTATTCTAGTTCTGTTCACCCAGTCCTAAATCCTTTAGCACCAGCACAGGTTTTTTCTGAACGGAACATGGCTATGATTTCGCCTACTATCCCGGTGAACATTTCCAGAAATCCCAATGTTATCGAGAACATTTTCATCGGAGCTGAATGTTCCCCTTAAGAGGTTCAAATTTATACTGATCTCTTTTGAGAGTTTAGGGATGTGTTCACTTGGTCTTATGAGGAAAGGCTGGGTATTGATCCATCTATTGTCCAGCATGAGATCAAGGTGTATGAAAATGCTAAGCATGTTAGGAAAAAGCTTCGTCTGGTCAACACTGGGAAGGCAGCAGCTATCAAAGCTGAGGTGGAGAAGCTGCTTAAGGTAGGGCTCATTTTTCCTATTCCTTTGACAGAATGGGTTTCGAATCCAGTTCCTGTGGACAAGAAAGAAGGAAAAATTCGAGTTTGCATTGATTTAAGGGACCTAAATAACGCATGTCCTAAAGATAACTACTCCACACATTTATAGATCATATTATCGATGAGTGTGCTGAAATGATATTTTCTCCTTCATGAATGGTTTCTATAGATATAATAAAATTACTATCTATCCTGAAGATTAGCATAAGACTGTCCCTGGGGTACATTTTCTTACAAGAAGATGTCGTTTGGCCTTAAAAATGCTGGAGCTACTTTTCAGCGGGCTATGTCCTATGCCTTCCACAACATCAAGCATATCATAAAGGCATATTTGGATGATTTAGTTGCTTGTTCTCGTAAGAGAATTGATCATCCTTCTCACCTCTGTCAAGTATTTGAACGATGTCAGCATTTCAAAATCCATTTGAATCCAAAAAAGTGTGTTTTCGCGGTCACTTCTAGTTAGTTGTTGGGATTTATTGTGTCTACGGAAGTGATTCTAGTAGGTCCCTTCAAGGTTGAGGCAATGCTTCAGTTGCATCCCCCGTCTTCAATTCGTCAACTTCAAAGTCTAAAAGGAACAGCTAATTTTTTGTGGAGATTTATCGTAAATTGTGCCGAGATTACGAAAGGGTTTATGCGATTATTAAAGAAGGGAGTTCCTTTTTTTAGGGATGAATTTGCTCATTGCTCATTCAATGCTTTGAAAAAAGCATTGACCTCTGCACCTCTACTGAGTCCACCTGATTATAGCAGAGATTTACTTTTGTATCTCACGATAGCAGAATCTACCATTGGTATGGTTTTGGTTCAGGAATACGATGCCCTTTTAGAGCATGTTATATACTACCTTATTCGAGGCCTAGTAGGACCTGAACTTCGGTACTCTCCGATAAAAAAGCTTGCTTTGGTAGCTGTCCATGATGTGCAATGGCTTAGAAATTATATTATTATTTTAAAAACCTATGTTTTGGCAGCAATCAATCCATTTTAGTTTTTTGTCAGTAGGTGAGTGATTGGGGGAAAATACAATTGATGGATTGTGATTTTGCAGGAATTTGATCTTGATTTTATGTCTGCCAAGTCCAAGAAATCATTGGTTTTTGTGGAATTGATTTCCGAGTTGCCCTATGGAGAAGAGATGGTTTATGATGAATCCTTCCTAGATCAACATATTTTCTCATATCTTCACAGGATCCTTGGTATGGAGATCTCATAGTATATCTCCAAACGGTGAAGTTTCCCTCGAATTTTTCGAAAGATGAGCACCGTAAGTTACATCACATGGATAAGAGTTAATCATTGGTGAAAATTTATATCATCGTGGGGTTGATTCAATACTTAGGCGGTACTTAACTCTCGAAGAAGCTGAGTTTGTGCTGAATGATTACCACAGTGGAGCCTGTGGTGGTAATTTATCTGGGCTTGTTACAACCAAAAAATTCTACATGTAGGATATTTTTGGCCTTTGATTTTCAAAGATTGTATGGAAGTGGTCAAAAAGTTTCATCCATGTCAGGTTTATACTCGAAATATGCGCACTCATCCAGCTCCTCTCTTTCCTGTCATCACTGTCGGCCCCTTTACAAAGTGGGGTATTGATTATACTACTTGTAACCTGCCTTCGGCTAAAGGTCACAAGTACATTATTGTAGCCGTAGACTACTTTACAAATTGGGTCGAGGCTATGCCTAGTTTTGGGAATGATGGTGAGACATCAATTCTTTTCCTCTTCAATCAAGTCATTTCTCTCTTTGTTATTCCGAAAGAGATTGTCACTAATAATGGCAATCATTTTTATAACAACATGATGGCTGAATTGGCTCCAAAATTAGGTTTTCGACAGGAGCACTCATCTCTGTATTATCCTCAAGCCAATGGGTAGGTGGAAGCCGTAAACAAATCCTTGAAGACCATTCTTCAACGAACAATTGATAAAGCTCGATCCAATTGGCACATTATTTTGTATCCCGCACTTTGGGCATACTAGATGTTAGTCAAAACTGCAACTGGTTTTACTCCGTTTCAAATAGCTTATGGGTTAGAATCTATCTTTCCCATTGAATGTGAAATTCTTTCTCTTAAGTTAGCTTTAGAGATTCTTCCTAACACCTCCGATCTTGAAGAATGCCTCCTTCACCTAGAACATCTCGATGAGCATCATTGAGATGCTGCCACAATGAATGAGGCACATAAAAAATGGATTAAGGTTCAGTATGATAAAGCGGTCAAACCTAGGGTTTTCTCCGAAGGAGACCTTGTCTTGGTTTATGCACAAGAGAAGGATGCCCTAAGAGCAGGCAAGTTTAAATCTATGTGGTATGTGTTGAACTCTTAGTTAAACTGAGAGGGGGGGGGGGGGTGAATCAGTTTAACACATTCATGGACTTTTAAAAACTTTTCCTTTAAAGCTTATTTTAATTTATTAACACCTTCATTTCAGGATCAACATAATGTGTGAGAAATCTTTATTTATGAGCAACAATTAATAAGTAGATTAGATAATGTAACAGCAGTCTTAATATGTTAGCAGCAAGTATTAGCAGAATAAATATATCATATCAACACATAGACATCATGCACATAGACACCAGATATACGTGGAAACCCATAAAGGGAGAAAACCACATCTTATTATTGTTGTGATGCAAAGGCAAGCTCCAACTCCCTCTCACCACTAATTTTCTGCAGGCACCAACCTACAGGAGGCTCCAACCTCAATTCTGCAAGCTACGCTTGTCGAGGGCTCCAACTCCCGCTCCCCATTTTGCGGGGCACCAACCTACGGGAGGCTCCTACCCCGGTCGGCTACAGCGACATTTTATCAAGCTAAAACTTGATGTGGAAGCACCAACTCCCATCTATTTTCTGCAGGCACCAACCTACAGGAGGCTCCTACCTCAGTCAGCTACAACTGACATCTATCAAACTACAACTTGATAGGGAAGCTCCAACTTCCTCACTCTTTCAAAAGAAAAACACTTGCTGATTTACCTTGAATATCAGCTCTGTTTTGTACCTTCTTCTCTGCTGTTCATTAACTCTTATATCAGACCTGCATCATCTCTACTCAGCCCCTTCTTCTTCTTTGCTCAAATCCTCCTTATTCACATTCTTCTTGCAGCTTGCTTATTTTCTTCAACTCTCTTTAATTCTGCTGCATACTCTCTTCTTCTCTCACTCCTTTTTCATCAACTCTCTCCCCTTGGATATTACCCTGTTTTATACAAAAATAGTTTCATGGTACATTTTGTATTCTACTTGGAATTCGAAATGGAAAGTCATGTCTCTTTGCCTTCTACATTCTCACTCCTTTTATCTGCTTACTCAAAAAATATAACTGTAGGTATCAATTTAACATTACAGTGGGAATTTGTTCTCTCTCGGAGACTTTCCAATGCATCACAAACAATAAAAACAATTAAAATATTTACATTCGAATTACAAAGTGAATTCCAGCTCACTCATTCACCCTCTTGGCTAGCTGCGCATTTGTCTTTTCTTTGACTGTATTTTGTCTCTTTCTGTGATTATGTTTTAACTCTTTTCTGCTCTGTATTCTATTTTGTCCTCTACTGTGGTGTAATTGTTGTATATATGTAACCGTGCTTTTATATCAATGTATTTTAGAAAAATACGTGACTGCTGACTCGTAGCAAGTGTCTTGTTGATGTGGAACATTCCGCAGGCCGGAACATACATATATCACAATTGTATTACATAAATAATCATCCTCCCCTTCAGCTGAGGCCCGTGGGTCTACAAACCATACGGCTTATCGCAACAGCGTTATATATATATAATATATATCTATATGACAACACCTTTTAATATATATATGTATATAACCCAACTTTGTCTCTTGGCTTAATTATAAGATGTTTTAATCATATAATCTGCCCTTTTAATACGCCTTAACATACTCTCGGCGCATACACTAAAGCCTGTTTTAAAACATGTAGAACACCTTTCGGGCCCAGCTGACACGTTTTCAAATGTAATTGATCACAATCGCAAATTTCTAATTTGCGATAGTTGCTGTGCAGTTTCAACCAACTGCGATATTGTGATGGTGCGATGGCGCAATGTTGTGAAATTGCAATATTGCGATTGTGCGATGGCGCAAAGTTGCGAAGTTGTGATATTGCGATGGTGCAATGGCGCAATGTTGTGAAGTTGCGATATTGCGATTGTGCGATGGCGCAAAGTTGTAAAGTTGCGATATTGCGATTCCCGCCTTATAAAACTTTGTATTATGCACTCCGTATAACTTCATAAATATGCTTTGGACCTTTGAATATAAAGCGCAATACTTGCCACTGGAGTATACGATTCCTGGAATAAGGTTTGTCTATATATATATATATATATATGTTTGTTGCTTGGGTTAAGCGATTCCCGGAATTTTCTGCTCTTCCTCTACTTGTAATAACGGCTACTTGCCGCTCAGCCTTCCTTTGCCCTCTGTATTGACTTGCCTATTTGTCTCGGCTTGCTCTATTTGCCTGGTCATGACTCATAACGCTGCCTGCACTTCCTCTGCCCTTGCACCTTAAGTACATGCATCTATCTCTGTCTCTCTCTTGGTGCTTAAACTCTATTTGTTTGGTATTACATTTTGACATTCTTCTTCCTCCTGTCTCCTTTGCGCTTCTTGTTGCCTCTTGCTACTCTTGTTGTCTCTGCAACTTCTTTCTCTTCTTCTTGTCTAATGCTGCTCCTTGCTTCCTTCATTCTCCTTTTGTTACCTCTTCTTTAAATGACCCTGTCTCTGCTGCTCGACCCTCTCTACATCTTGCTGCTATGCTGCTCTCTTTGCCTGTCTCTGTCTTTGCTGCATCCTTTGCCATCAATGACAATATTTCCAACAGTCTCCCCCTTTGGAATTGATGGCAATACACTTTTCTCTATTTGCCTTCTACGCACTGCTTGTTTGTTCTTCCTACCCCGCTTGTCAATGGCAAAGGGTTGATTTTTTCATTTCATTTCTCTGATTTACATTTAGGTCCTCTTCTGCTGAATTTGTACCATGCTGCTCCAGAGTGATGTATAAAACTTGTTGAGAGAACACTTTGAGGAATATGTTTTATAGCTGTGTTTCATTTGTAGTGCCTATAATCTGTGTTAGATTATAGACGGAGATGATGCATTTTTCAATTGAAGGATCCTTGTTGTTTTTCCATGCTGAATGCTGATAATACTGAGATTATGCTGATAATATTGATAATACTGATCCTGTGGACCTGTTTTATGCTTTCCTTGTTGGCTGTTCTCCCCCTGGAATTATATTTTCATTTTTTTTCTCCCCCTGAAATTGTGCTTTCTCTTTATATCAGAGAGTAGCATCTGCAGATACTACCCCTAGTCTATCTCTCAAATATTGAAATGGTTCTCTAGCAAGAGGTTTGGTAAATATATCAGTTGTTTGTTCTTTTGTTGGAACATATTCCATTTTTACAATTTTCTGAGCCACTTGTTCTCGGAGGAAATGATACTTGATTGGAATATGTTTGGTTTTTGAATGAAGCACAGGATTTTTAGATATACTTATAGCACTTGTATTATCACATTTGATTGAAATAGGTTCATCAATGCTTACCCTCATGTCTTGAAGAGTTTTCTTCATCCACATGACTTGTGTACAACATGCTGCTGCTGCTATATATTCTGCTTCAGCTGTAGACAGAGAGATGGATGTTTGTTTCTTGTTTAACCATGCCACCAGCCTTTCTCCTAGATAGAAAGCACCTCCAATTGTACTTTTCCTGTCATCAACACAGCTGGCCCAATTTGCATCTGTGTAAGCTGTTAACGTGAAGTTCTTTCTTTTAGGATACCAAAGTCCATACTGTACTGTTCCTTGTAGATATCTGAGTATTCGTTTTACTGCCAGAAGATGGTTTTGTTTAGGTGCTGCTTGATATCTTGCCACTAGTCCTACTGCTAGCATGATGTCTGGTCTAGATGTTGTCAAATACAGCAGGCTTCCTATCATGGATTTGTAGAGTTTTTGGTCTACATCTGCCGACCCATCATCAGCACACAGCTTGCATCCCGTGATCATGGGGGTAGTCACAGGTTTGCAGTCCTCCATTTTGAATCTTTTCAGTATTTCTTTTAAGTACTTTTCTTGAGAGATGAATGTCCCTATGTTCTTTTGCTGAATTTGCAGTCCCAAGTAGAAACTGAGCTCTCCAATCATGGAAATTTCAAACTCTGATTTCATCTCTTCTGCAAATCCTTTTGCTAGCTCTTCTCTGTTTCTTCCAAACATAATGTCATCAACATATACAACAACAATTAGGAGTTCATTTTCATGCGCTTTTATGTATAGATTGTTGTCTACTCCTCCTCTTTTAAAACCCTCTTTTTGCAAATATTTATCCAGTCTTGAGTACCAAGCACGAGGAGCCTGTTTCAGTCCATATAGGGCCTTTTTCAGTTTGCATACATAGTCTTCTTTATCTGTCAATGAGAAACCTTCTGGTTGTTCCATGTACACTTCTTCTTCTAGATCGCCATTAAGAAAAGCAGATTTTACATCTATTTGATATACCTTGAAATCTTGGTAGCATGCAAATGCCAGGAACATTCTGATAGCTTCCATTCTGGCTACAGGGGCAAATGTTTCATCAAAATCAAGTCCTTCTATTTGTGAGTATCCTTTGCAGACCAGCCTGGCTTTATTCCTGATTACTTGTCCTTGCTCATTCATTTTGTTTTTGAATACCCATTTTGAACCAATGATATTTTTCTCAATAGTTCTAGGAACTAGTTCCCAGGTATTGTTCTTCTCAATTTGGTCCAATTCTTCATTCATTGCTTTTATCCAATACTTGTCCTTGCTGGCTTATTCAAATTTCTTTGGCTCTATTTGTGATAACATGGCTATGTATACTTCTTCTGTTTGTTCTGTTAGCTGCCTTCTTGTCTGGACTCCTGCTTTCTTGTCTCCTATGATCTGATCTTCAGGATGATTCTTCTGAGTGTATCTTGAGGAGGTTTTTGAGCTCAGCTCTGCATATTCTGTTGTCTTGCTGGTTTCATCATCATTCTGGTCTTATTCTTCATGATTAACTAATGGACTGCAGCAGTCTGTATTTCTTGTATTGTTTGGAAATTCTTCATCAAATCTCACATCAATACTTTCAATTATTTTCCGAAGAGTCTTGTTGTAGCACCTGTACCCTTTACTTTTGGCAGCATATCCTAGAAAAATCCCTTCATCTTCTCTTACATCAAAGTTCCCAAGGTTTTCATCATTATTCTTTATGTAACACTTGCTACCAAAGACTCTGAAATGTTTTATTGAAGCTGGCTTTCCATGCCATAGTTCATATGGAGTCTTGTCACTGCTTGGCCTTAAGTGAGCTTTATTAAGGATATGTACTGCTGTGTGTACTGCTTCTGCCCAGAAGGTTTGGGCAATATTATTCTCTTGCATCATAGCTCTTGCTATTTGTTGTACAGATCTGTTTTGTCTCTCTACTACTCCATTTTGCTGAGGTATCCCTGCAATAGTAAATTGTTGCTTTATTCCATGTTCATTACATAGGTCTGCAAAGTCATAATCAGTGAATTCTCCTCCTCTGTCTGATCTGATACATATCAGCTTGCATCCTATCTGATTTTCTGCTAATGCTTTAAATGTTTTGAATTTGTCCAGAGCTTCCGATTTATTCTTGAGAAAAGCAACCCATGTCATTATGGAGAAATCATCTATTATCAGCATAAAGTAGGACTCTCCACTTGGTGTTTTAGTTCTTGCAGGTCCACACAGATCCATGTGCACAAGTTGCAGTGGTCTTCTTGTTGATAACTCTTCTTTAGATTTAAAGGATGTGTGAGTTTGTTTTCCCAACTGACAAGATTTGCATATTGTGTTTGAGGGCCTTTTTATTTCTGGCATATCTCTGACAGCTTTCTTCTTGCTCAGTCTAATGATATGGTCAAATCTGAGATGTCCCAATCTCCTATGCCATAACCATGACTCCTCGAGTTTGCTAAGATGGCAGGCTTCATCCTCCTCTTTCACTATGTACACATTACTCTCTGTTCGAACACCTTTGAGTAGAGTTTTTCCTATTGTGCTTGATCTGACTACACAATCTTGTGCTCTAAAGAGAACTTCACAGCCTTTATCACACATCTGACTGACACTCAATAAATTTTCTTTCAGCCCATCTACATATAATACATCTTGGGCCTTTCCTCTGCCATTGTCTATGCTGACTGATCCTTTTCCCTTGATCTTTCCTGATTTGTCATTTCCAAAAGTGACATTGCCTGATTTCTTTTCGTCAAGAGTTAAAAACTTGTTTTTATCTCCTATCATGTGTTTAGAGCAGCCACTGTCCAAATACCATTGAATCTTCAAATCTTGAGCAGTTAAAGCCAAGTCACATTTATTCACCTTCTTTATCCACTGGAGGCCCCCTTTTGTTTGGTATCTTTTGTGAGGTGATGAATTATATCCCTTTAGAGAACACTTGGAAGATATATGTTCAAATTGATTGCATTTACAACATTTGATTATAGTTTTTGCAGAATTGTGAGCATGAACAAAATTGCTTTGACTCATAAACCTCCTTGAGGTATTGAACATCAGTCTTTGTCCATACTTTCTACATTCAATAATTCTATGGCCAAGATCCTTACAATAAAAACAATAACCATAGAAATTACTTGCATACCTGATGTAAGGTTGTCTCTTCCATGCTTGCATCTTTTGTTGGTTTGAATCATTCCTCCTTGCATGACAATATGCAACAATGTGTCCTGGCTTGTGGCAGACATAACAGGTGGCATTCTTCATAGGAGGCAAGAATCTCCTCTGATGACTTCCAAATTTGATATACTCAGGGGCAAATGATTCTTTTTCTGCCATCTTAGTATTCATTATATTCCTTGTTACTAGAGATTTCTTCTGATCTCTGTCATCCTTATTACATGTTTCTTCTTTTGTAGGAATTGTCTGGGCTTCTTCATCAGTCTTCTTTGATTTTACAAAAATTATATTTTTGTTTTCCCTTTCTTTGCCTTTACTCGATTCTCCTTCATAGCCTATTCCTGTTTTTATCATTGGGGATCTTTGAGCAACCAGGATATCATTGAACTTGCTAGAGATTGTTGTTTGAGAAGAGTTTAAAAACACAGTCCTTTGAGCACTTTCTAGTTTCTTCTTGAGACATACCACTTCTTCCTCCAACTTCTCTTGTTCTTGGGTTTTATCCTTGATTTGCTGAAGTAATATATCTTCTATCTTCTTGGCTTCTTCAAGCTTTACCTTCAGTTGCATGAGGACTTCTGAATTTTGTTCTTCTTTCACACATTTGAGGAGAATCTCTTCTTGTTTTCTGCATTTTAGTTTGAGTCTGTCAATCTCCTCCAGAGCACTTCTTAGCTCCCCCTCAAGATTGACTTCCCCTTCTTCTTCTTCTTCTAGCAAGAGTCCTTCAAGATCTTCTATGGCCATTAGTAAAAATTCAGAGGTTCCCTCTTCTCCTGAGGGTTCATCTGAGTCTTCAGATGCACTGTTGTCTTGCTGTGCATAGAAGGATTTTCTGCTGAATTTCTTTCCTTTCTGCCAATTCTTTGATGTGTCTTTCTCTGATTCTTGAGCTTGATTTCTTACTTTCTTGTAAGGACATCTAGCAGCATAATGTCCAACTCTTCCACAGTTAAAGCATTTAAAAGGAAGTTTACCTTTGTATCTACCTGATCCTCTATCCAATTTCTTGACAAATTTAGCCTCTTCTTCATCAGAGCAGGAGCATATGTCTTCCTTTTCTTCTTTCTTCTTTTCTATTTTGAATGCTGCCTCCCTTGTACTTGGCTTCTTCTGTGGGAGCCTCATCTCATATGCTGTAAGATTTCCTAGTAGTTGGTTCATGGTCAAGGTCTCCCAATCAGCTGTTTCTTCTATTGCAGACACCTTGGGATTGAATCTGGATGGGAGTGATCTTAGAATCTTTTGCACAAATATACTTTCTGGTATGGTTTCTACAAGAGCTTTCATATTGTTAACAATTTCTGCAATTTTTAAGAAGAAGCTGCCAACATCTTCATCATCATTCATTTTTAAGTTTTCAAACTGGGCTCTATATACTTGAAGTTTGGTAGTTTTTACTTTCTGGTCTCCCTCATGTATGTTCTCAAGAGTATCCCATATTTTCTTGGCAGTGTCTTTGTGCATTACTTTAATAAACTCTGCTTCACATAATCCATTCAGGATGGCATTCATGGCTTTTGCATTAGCCACAAAATCTTTTTTTGAGTCCTTTTCTGAGTCAGTTTCCTTCGGGGCATATTAAATCCTAATTACTGTGTGAGACTTCTATTCCTAGAGACATTATGTATTTCCTCATTCTGATTTTCCAGAAAGCATAATTTTCACTAGTGAAGAAAAGGGCTTTATTGGTTGAGCATCCTTCTTTACTAGCCATCTTGGGAACCTAGGATCTCCTTTCAGTTGTTAGACTTATTACAAAGGCCGACAGGCTAATTGTTGAACTCTTGGATTAATTTGAGAGGAGTGAATCAGTTTAACACATTCATGGACTTTTAAAACTTTTCCTTTAAAACTTATTTTACTTTATTAACACCTTCATTTCATGATCAACATAATGTGTGAGCAATCTTTATTTATGAGCAGCAATTAATAAGCAGATTAGATAATGTACCAGCAGTCTTAATATGCTAGCAGCAAGTATTAGCAGAATAGATATATCATATCAACACATAGACATCATGCACATAGACACCAGATATACGTGGAAACCCATAAAGGGAGAAAACCACATCTTATTATTGTTGTGATGCAAAGGCAAACTCCAACTCCCTCTCACCACCGATTTTCTGTAGGCACCAACCTACAGGGGGCTCCTACCTCAATTCTGCAAGCTACAACTTGCAAGGAAGCTCCAACTCCCATTAATTTTCTGCAGGCACCAACCTACAGGAGGCTCCAACCTCAGTCATCTACAACTGACATTTTATCAAGCTACAACTTGATGTGGAAGCACCAACTCCCATCCATTTTCTGCAGGCACCAACCTACAGGAGGCTCCTACCTCAGTCAGCTACAACTGACATCTATCAAGCTACAACTTGATAGGGAAGCTCCAACTTCCTTATTCTTTCAAAAGAAAAACACTTGCTGATTTACCTTGGATATCAGCTCTGTTTTGTACCTTCTTCTCTGCTGTTCATCAACTCTTATATCAGACCTGCATCATCTCTGCTCAACCCCTTCTTCTTCTTTGCTCAGCTCCTCCTTCTTCTTTGCTCAGCTCCTCCTTATTCACATTCTTCTTGCAGCTTGCTTATTCTCTTCAACTCTCTTTAATTCTGCTGCATACTCTCTTCTTCTCTCACTCATTTTTCGTCAACTTTCTCCCCTTGGATATTACCCTGTTTTATAAAAAAATAGCTTGATGGCTGTTTGTATTCCACTGGGAATTCGAAATGGACAGCCATGTCTCTTTGCCTTCTACCTTCTCATCTCTTTTCAGCTTACTCAGAAAAATGTAACTGTAGGTGCTTAATTTAATATTACAGTGGGATATTTTTTCTTTCTCGGAGACTTGCCAATGCATCACAAACAATAAAAACAATTAAAATATTTACATTCGAATTACAAGGTGAATTCCAGCTCACTCATTCACCCTCTTGGCTAGCTGCGCATTTGTCTTTTCTTTGACTGTATTTTGTCTTTTTCTGTGATTATGTTTTAACTCTTTTCTGCTCTGTATTCTATTTTGTCCTCTACTGTGGTGTAATTGCTGTATATATGTAACAGTGATTTTATATCAGTGTCTTTTAGAAAAATACGTGACTGCTGACTCGTAGCAAGTTTCTTGTTGATGTGGAACATTCCACAGGCCGAAACATACATATATCACAATTGTATTACATAAATAATCGCCCTCCCCTTAAGCTGAGGCCCGTGGGTATACAGACCATACGGCCTATCGCAACAGTGTTATATATATATAATATATATGTATATGACAGCGCCTTTTAATATATATATATATATAACCCAACTTTGTCTCTTGGCTTAATTATAAGATGTTTTAATCATATAATCTGCCCTTTTAATACGCCTTAACATACTCTCGGCGCATACACTAAAGCCTGTTTTAAAACATATAGAACACCTTTCGGGCCCACCTGACAGGTTTTCAAATGTAATTGATCACAATCGCAAATTTCTAATTTGCGATAGTTGCTGTGCAGTTTCAACCAACTGCGATATTGCGATGGCGCGATGGCACAATGTTGTGAAGTTGCGATATTGTGATTGTGCTATGGCGCAAAGTTGCGAAGTTGCGATATTGCGATGGTGCGATGGTGCAATGTTGTGAAGTTGCGATATTGCGATTGTGCGATGGCGCGAAGTTGCGATATTGCGATGGTGCGATGGCACAATGTTGTGAAGTTGCGATATTGCGATTCCCGCCTTATAAAACTTTGTATTATGCGCTCCGTATAACTTCATAAATATGCTTTGGACCTTTGAATATAAAGCGCAATACTTGCCGCTGGAGTATATGATTCTCGGAATAAGGTTTGTCTATATATATATATATATATATGTTTGCCTCTTGGGTTAAGCGATTCCTGGAATTTTCTGCTCTTCCTTTGCTTGTAATAACGGCTCTGCTGCTCGACTGCTTCACTGCCTCTGTATTCGCTGCCTCTGTCTCCACTGCTCTGTCTTTGATATAATGGCTCTGCTTTTATATGCACTTCCTCTACCTCTGCCTTAACTGTGCATCTATCTCTGTCTCTACCGTTGCTTCCGCTCTACTGTTTGACTGTTACATTTTGACATTCTTCTTCCTCCTGTCTCCTTTGCGCTTCTTGTTGCCTCTGCTACTCTGTTGTCTCTCTGCTTCTTTCTCTTCTTCTTGTCTAATGCTGCTCCTTGCTTCCTTCATTCTCCTTTTGCTGCCTCTTCTTTAAATGAGCATGTCTCTGCTGCTCGACCCTCTCTACATCTTGCTGCTATGCTGTTCTCTTTGCCTGTCTCTGTCTTTGCTGCCTCCTTTTCCATCAATGACAATATTTCCAACAGTATGGCCCCTTCATCGTTAAAAAGGTCCTCAAAAAAGGAGCTTATGTCTTGGTTGATTTTGACGGGAATGAGTTGGCAGAGCCTATAAATGGGCTCTATTTGAAAAAGTAGTATGCCTAGGCTTTGGCCTAGCATCTTGCTTTTGTATATTTTTTTTGTTTTTGTACATATATGAGTTTTTGGTTTTCTGATGTGATTATAATGCATTTGATCTGCTTTGGCAGGTTGTGTTGGATGTCATGAGTCATTTTGGTTTCGCTGATGGTGCTTGTAGACATACCCGGAACTTGGCTTCCATGGCTTGGGTACTTCATTATCCATTCGGTCAGTTGTTGGTTTCAAGAGGTGTCTGCATTGGTCCTGCCTCGAACAACATAGCATAATACACTGCAATGGTTTATCTACTCTAAAAAGAAATATCTTTGGGTTTTTATTCATTAGTAGTGTTCTTAGACTCCCAACTGGTGGTTTCACAGTTGAACAACACATATCGAGTTCGAGACCCATTTTTGAACCGATTATTTTTTAGGGTTCGTTTGTTATAGAGATCATTTAAATTCATAAAATTCATTCATATTCCTCGAGCTGGTAATTGGATGGTAGAATTATTGGCTAATCAAGCAATTGATTGGCATATTCATCATTCAACATTTTAATCAATATATCAAATACATAATCTATTTTTCATACATTTGAGTCATTGCATCACATAAATCACTGTATATATATATATCATCAGAGTGTTAAAAAATATACAAAAATATGGACCCATCTATCCTACAAAATTTGGGCTTAAGCCCTATCATGTTCAGTATCAAAAATATATTACTGTCATTCGGTAAAATCTATATATCTAAGCCTAAGCTCCTTGCCCAACATTTGTATTCCTATAGAACACGATAGAAGTTGCAACACGGTGGAATAACCACACCGAGTCTCGTGGTACTCCCACTACCCATCTCTGGATAGCCTCTTGTAAGTCCTCTACTGCAGACATAGGCACTTGGCGAGTCAAACTCTCCAAGTTCCTCTCAACAGCATGGAGGGTCCTACCCGGGTCTTCAGAATCTGATTCACCTCTGCAGCACTTATGCCTTGGGTATTATTCAGGTGTGAATGGTCCCATATCTACATCATGATCATCATATTCTTATAAGTCATTTGAGTCCAATCAAAAAACATTTTTTCATTTTTATATTTTGAAAAAATCCAAAAAAATCATATTATCAAAAAAAAAAATAGCAATCTCACCGATTGCACCCAATGCTGCACCGGGTGGAAGGAATAGATCTATATCACCTCGAAAATCCATCCCAGCATAGGGATAATCCTCCACAAAGATAACTTGTTCCTCCCACCATTGGAATAACTAGTCATCCCATGTGGTCCGGGGAACTTCACTTCCCCCCAATCTCTTCATCAGGTCAACCCACCGGGCTATTCTTGGATCTCTGGGGCTGCTGATGGTAGAGATCACTTTGGGTCGAAGCCCTGGAATCCTCTCAAAGAATAATTTCAGTAAGATGGTTCCATATCCAAAATGTTTAGTTTTACCCTTCCAAATTAAATTCAACTGTCTCTTCACGTTTCTTAGCAAGGTTGTGCAACAATCAAAGAGGTGAATCAAGAATTCTACCACAATACTCATCTGAGTCCTGGATGCCTGATGTAGGGAAGTCGATCCTGCTACCTTTCCGATGGTAAAAAGGAGAATTTTCATTTATAATTCTTTCAAATCTTTGATTGCAATCTAAGTCCCTACTTTTTGAGACCTTTCTATGCAATAGACTTGGACGTTGTAGGTTTTAACCCTGAACAGAAATTATCTACACACCAATCTTATAATAGAAAATAAACAATAGCGAGAGCATAAAACATAAAACAGATAAACACAGAGATTTTCCCCTAGATCCCAAATCGGGACGACCAGCTTGATTTTTCATTATATTCCTTTTAGTGTTACAACACATATATATACATGCTGAAGCATACATAAACCCCAATCCATTAACCCTGGATTAGAACATAACCATAGTTTCCTTGACCGGATCTACAAAATACCAAGGGTCGAAAACCATCGTACCCCAGAAACCATGTGCAAACTCATGCACAAAACATGGGTGGGTCCGCATATTAGTGGGACCGAATACCAAAAAAAAATTTGTTGGGGCGCTTCCCCGGACCCCGATAGGGGGGGCTGCCGCCCCCCCTGTGACCCCCCTGCTGCGCCCGACACAACGTACAACGTGTGGGCCTAGTCGTGGAAAGAATATAACACATACCCTACATTCTCCCACTTGTTGTTTTTTTTCCACAGGGGGCCACAGGAGAGCTTAGTCATTGGGCCAATTCTTCAACACCCATTGTTTCTCTACACCAAGAGAAATTCTGAGTGCTCACAGACTTTTTCAATGCATCTGCAACATTCTTCAAAGTGTCCACCTTTACCAGCAACACCCTTTTAGCCTCAACCATATCTCTAACAAAGTGATATTGAACATCAATGTGCTTTGTCTTTGAATGATAAGAAGGGTTCTTAGCGAAGAAAATTGCACTTTGGCTATCACGGTGCCTTATAGCTTGCTGTACCAACCCCATACTTGAACACAATCTCTACAACCAAACTGCTTCCTTGTTTGCATGAGTGGCTGCTATGTATTCTTCCTCTGTAGTTGAAAGCGCCACTATAGACTGTCTTTTACTCATCCAACTGACTGCACCTCCAAATAGGCTAAGAACATACCCACTTGTAGATTTTCTTTGGTCCAGATCTCCAGCCCAATCTGTATAACCAAAACCACGAATGTCCAACATTCTTTCTAATCCTGGTCTTCCCTGGTAGCACAAACCATAATCACTAGTGCCACGTAAATATCTGAAAACCTGCTTCACTGTTGTCCAATGCTCTTTCCCTGGGTTTGACATAAACCTGCTCAATACTCCCACTGCATGTGCAATGTCTGGTCTAGTACAGACCATTGCATACATCAGGCTGCCCACTGCACTTGCATATGGAACACAGGACATATCCTCCTCTTCTTCTTGTGTGTTGGGACACTGTTCAGCAGACAAATTTGCACCTACAGGAATAAGAACACTCACCGGTTTACTATCCTGCATATTGAACCTCTGAAATATAGTCTCGACATACTTCCTCTGGTTTAACCAGAGCTTCCTCTTTGCCCGATCTCTCTTAATTTCCATGCCCAAAATATAGTTTGCAGCACCAAGATCCTTCATGTCGAATTTGGAGAACAATTGGGTCTTCAAATCTTGGATAATTTCTTTGTCATTTCCAATCAACAACATATCATCCACATACAAGACCAAATAAATAACATAGTCACCAATTAATTTAAAATAAACACAGTGATCCTCCTTGCTTCTAGCGAAGCCAAGTCCCCGTATATAGGTATCAAATTTCTGATACCACATCCTTGGTGACTGTTTTAACCCATACAAAGACTTCTTCAACCTGCACACCAGTTCTTTCTTACCCTTCACCATAAAGCCTTAAGGTTGCTTCATGTATATCTCATCTTCTATATCCCTGTGAAGAAATTCTATCTTCACATCCATCTATTCTATCTCAAAATCAAATGCAACAACAACAGATAAAAGTAATCTAGTAGAAGTAACTTTGGCAACAGGAGAAAAAATATCACCAAAATCAATTCCTGGCACTTGGGAATAACCTTTTGCTACCAACTGAGCTTTGTATTTCTCCACCTTGCCTTCTACATTCATTTTCTTCTTAAACACCCATTTTCTCTCGATGGGCTTCCTTCCAGCCGACAACTCCACCAGATCCCATGCCTCATTTTTGTGCAAGGATGCCATTTCATCAACCATGGCCTCCTTCCAGAGTTTTCCATCCTCTGAATCTACTGCCTCCCTGACAGTTTTGGGTTCATCATCAATTATAGTTAAGGCAAAACCTGAACAGAAAGCAGATGGACTATACCTTTCTGGTTGCCTTCTTTCCCGAACTGATCTTCTCAAAGCTGGAGTTTGTGGCTCTTCATCTTCTGAGTCTTCTTCTGTTGTAGAGTCTGATTCATCCTCCTTTAGCTCAAACTCTATCTTCTCGGGTTCCTTTGGTAGGACTTCATGTTTAACAACATCTTTCACTTCTCTAAACACCACATCTCGGCTGTACACAACCTTCCTTGTTTCTGGGTTCCAAAGCTTGTAACCCTTTAAACCATCCTTATACCCAATAAAGATACACCTTTCAGATTTATTATCCAACTTGGTCCTTTTCTCCTTTGAAACATGTACATATGCATCACATCCAAATACCCTTAGATGTGAAAGAGAGGGTTTCTTACCAGTCCATACCTCATGTGGAGTCTTATCCTCCAACACTGATGAAGGTGATCTGTTAACTAAGTAACATGCGGTCTCCACTGCCTCTACCCAGAATTCTTGTCCTAACCCGGTACCACTGAGCATGCTTCTTGCCTTTTCCATCAGTGTTCTGTTCATTCTTTCTGCAACTCCATTTTGCTGAGGTGTGTATGGAGTAGTCTTCTGCCGTGCTATACCACACTTCTTACAGAACTCTTCAAATTACTTCTTGCAGAACTCCCCACCATTATCTGTCCTCAATGCCTTTATCTTCTTCTCTGTCTGGTTTTCCACCAGAGCCTTAAATTCTTTAAATTTGTCAAAGACTTCAGATTTCTTCCTCAAGAAATATATCCATGTATTCATTGAGAAGTCATCTATGAATGAAACATAGTACACAGACTTTCCCAGTGATGGAACTGACACAGGCCCAAACACATCACTGTGCACAAGTTTTAATATCTTGTTTGCCTTCACATACTTAGAAGGGAAAACTCTTTGATTAAAACTTATATATAATGTTCACCAAAAATCGGAAATCTGAGAGAAATTGCCATACCTTCTACCATCACCATTCTGTCTGATGTCAAGGCCTTATCTCAATATGTCCAAGCCTTTGATGCCATAGCATGGTCTTTTCTCTAGAGACGACTAGGTTTCCGGCTCCACTTTCGGGAACCTGAGAACTAATGCCATCAATAATAGTGCTACCTTGTAGCTTTTACAGAGTTCCAGTCTGAAGTCCTCGCATTAATACTAGTGCTCCCCGAACCATCTTGCAAGCATCTTTCTCGAACACTGTTTTTACACCTGCATCATCCATCTTGCTTACAGAAATCAGATTTCTGGCCAATGCAGGAATATGCAGAACACCAGGAAGTGTTCTAATCCTCCCACCTTGCAGCTTCAGCTTGACCTTTCCACGTCCGACGATTCTGTCCTTCCTATCATCCCCTAGGAAGACATCACCACCATCATATTTCTCATACTCGCAGAACCACTCCCTATGGGGAGTGAAGTGAAAGGATGCACCTGAGTCAATCAACCATGACTCATGATATACATGTGTACTTGAAGAAGAAGCCAAATACACATCCCCACCTTCATCCGAGGTGGTTTTTGCCTCTGCAGAAGGAGCATCATCAGATCCCTTTCCTTTCTCAGGAGCTTTAGATCTACACTCCTTTTTGTAGTGCCCTTCCTTTCCGCATTTCTAGCATACCTTTACAAACTTTCCAGGAGATTTAGATCTCCCTCTAGATTTAGATCTCCCACTCGAAACCTTATTCTTGTTTCTGTTTTGGGACCTTCCTCATACAAATAAGGCATCTCCATTTTGACCCTCCATATTTCTCCGTCTCATTTCCTCCGACAGCAAGGCTGAGACAATGTCATCAAAATTCAAGGTAGTTGTATTGCTACCTATTGCAATAACCAGACTATCCCACGAGTCTGGTAGAGAACACAACAAATTGATGCACTTATCTTCATCTAAGATTTTAATATCAACAGATGACAGCTGACTTACCACAGTATTGAAGGCATTCAGATGCTCTGTCACCGAGTCTCCATCCTTCATCCTCAGGTTATACAACTTTTTCCGTAGGAACAACTTATTCACCAGAGACTTAGATTGGTACAAAGTCCCAAGTTTTTCCCACAAATTCTTTGTCGTAGCTTCCCCATATACATTCAACAATACTGAATCTGAGACACACAACCGTATTGTGCTCTTAGCCTTCCGATCCAGTTTCTTCCAGTCTTCATCTGACATTTCCGTTGGTTTAGTACCTGGATCTACCGCAATCCACTGATCTTTATCCACCAGCAGATCCTCCATCTTGAGCTTCCACAACTCAAAACTCTGACCATTAAATTTCTCGATCTCTATCTTTTCGCCGCTCGCCATCTTCTTTCACCACAAGAATCGATCCTGCAGATCTCCCACTGAACAGGGTCTACCTCAGGCCCCGAAAAGCCCTGAGCAAAAAGCCCTCGGCAGCAAAGCCGTCCCCTGAAACAACTCTGCGCACAAATGTGGTTTAACCCTGAACAAAAATTAACTACACACGAATCTTATAACAGAAAATAAACAATAGCGAGAGCATAAAACATAAAACAGATAAACACAGAGATTTTCCCTGGATCCCAAATCGTGATGACCAACTTGATTTTTCATTATATTCCTTTTAGTGTTACAACCCATATATATACATGCCAAAGAATATGTAACCCCCAATCCATTAACCCTATATTAGAACATAACCTTAGTTCCTTATTTATTATCTACAAAATGGAATTAGAAAACCATTGTACCCCAAAAACCATGTGCAAACTCATGCACAAAACATGGGTGGGTCTGCATATGAGTGGGACCGCATACCAAAAAAAAATTCACCGGGGCGTTGCCCCGGACCCCAACAGGGGGGGCTGCCGCCCCCCCTGTGACCCTCCTGCTGTGCTCAGCGCAACATACAGTGTGTGGGCCTAGTCATGGAAAGAATATAACACATACCCAACAAACTTAGTCTTCCACAGTAAGCCCTCCTAAAGGCTTTCCATGCAAATCTACTGGATCTCCTCTCCATGGGAGTCCAATAATGAAGTATATGTCTTCCACCTCTATGTGTATAGGAATTCGATCTATCATGAAGTATTCTTCCTCTGGTTCCCAATGAGCTACCAAAATTTGGAGCAACCAGACATTAATTTTCATATTTGGCATTTTGAAGAATTTTAGCAATCTGCAATTTCGAAGGATATCGAGCAAATTTTGATCCTCCATCACTTCATTATCAATGGTACTATGCTCACGCTACCTCCAACATATGGACATCCTAAAAAAATTCATAAATTCATTCATTAGGTTCATATTTTAAATTTTCAGTTTGCGCATACGTGGCTTTCTTTACACACAGTCGCGTATCATACGTAGGTTCGTCCAAACGAACCCACGTATGCGCAGAGGGTTTTCATCAAAAAAAATGTTTCCTATAGTCAAGTTTATAATTTTTTCTTTTAAAATGGAGCAAAATTGATGGAAAAGATAAATTAAGAGCCTACCTAACTATTTCGGTGCAATTTGATGGCTGATTACTCTTGTTCTGAGAAGGGGAATTTTTTCTTCAAAAGTTGCTCCTCCACTTCTGCAATGTTAAAATGATCCAAATATGAGGTAAGTGGTTTATTTATACCCAGAATTTGAAAATTTTTTCCCAAATTTATTTATGCTTATTTTTCAAATCTGTCTCAAGCTGTATAACCATGTTGATTGTAAGTTTTGGGAAAGGTATTCTTTCAGGGACATTTTACTGGAGTTGAGATTTTTTCCAGTTTCTTCGAATCCATGACCGCTGACCTGTCATGGTAGGTATATGATTCTGAACTGGGATATTGGTTAGGGAATCCACTTTCTATTGCATTATGCATACTAGCCTCCATTCTGATCACTTTCCATAGGGTCGATTCCATCTTGTCATGAGTATTTAACCCATTTCACTCGCTGATTTTTAAATCATGACCTGGTGGTAGAGCCTTCCTTTATATGGGATTCCTAGTTAGTTACTTGCTAGAATTTGTCGCCGATGCTGCAATATATGTAGGCTCAGGAGTCCTCTTTAGTTCCGCCATGACATATACATTGAAGTTGCATTCTTCTTCTTCTTTGCTACCATTTTTTTGGCCATTACCCTAGAGCCTCCCTTTTGTTGGTTGTTGAGTTGTATTTCTGCATTGCATATTGACCACTTGTTGATCTTGGCCTTTAGCTAGCTTCATTTGGACTCAATGTTTAAGCCATATTTTGACCATGACTTTCTGTACAGGTTAACCATGCAATCACTTAGCTACCGTGACTTGACACCTTGCTACCCATGGATGGAACACTCCTTTGAGTATCACTTACCAGTTTCCGCCTCCTTGCATTGCGCATAGGATTGTTCCTATCCTCGGAACTAGTGCATCTGTTTTATGATACTCATTCTATCCATTATAATATAGAATTATTTTATTATTTTTTAGGGTTTTAATATGAAAAAGACAAAAAAAAATTTAAATATGTGGAAAAAGAGGGGGAACGGGATATTACTTCATATTTTGATGGCAGCTACAGTGTCAGTTTTGTCATCCTTGAACAAAGCACAAATAACTATGTATTTTCTTCATTTGGGATGGTTTTAGTTTTGACTTAGGACAAGTCGTAACCTTGTTACATGTGTTAGTTCTCCCTCGGTTGGTTATCTCTTCCAATCATGTGGAGGGTTTTTTCGTTCCTCCTGCATGACAAACTTATACAAAGTTATCATCTGTTGCCATAGTCAATATGAGTCGTGCTTTTGTTCATGGGAATTTAACCTGACTCGGCCTATCTACGGTGTCTCTTGACTCATTTTTCAGTCGGCCTTCCTGGTCTTATTAGTGTCTTGTTCTATCACATTAGATATTTGGTCCTATGCTCATGCTGGTTTGAGAAGGTCTCCATTGACTTCTTGCTGGTGGGTTTGTCTCTTATCAACTATGACATATTGCTCTAAGAGAAAACCTAGAGTTTCACCCTGGCCCTATTTACATCATTGATAGGTGACCTTATTCTCAGCATTTGATCATCATCATGGGTATTTGACTAAGTGGTTTCCCTTGTATTTGACATTAGCTTACATTATCACACCTAGGATTCCTTGATTTCCATTTGACCCTATCAATGGATATCTCTCCTCTTTTTCATCTTTCATTATTGGTTGGTTCAGAGGGTTTCTGTTGTGCTGTAGCTTCATCCTATGCATGTTGGAAATGTGCTTTGGGTTGGTTACTTCACTCTACTTCTTCTGATTCCTTCCAAAAATTTTCTTGCAGGTTACACTCGCATTGGACTGATGTGGGATGCCTTAATGCCTTCCTTCCAGCAGATCTTTTCCCATAAACTCTGACTCATTTCTCTGGGAATAAGTGTTTCGGGGAATATCACCCTAGAGGTTCGTCGGGTTACAACCTCCACAGAGCAGGGGCATGCTACTTAAGAAGGACTCACACAACCATGCATGTTCATGAAAAACTAAACAGAGTAGATCGAGGAAGTTACCCGTAGGTCCTACGGTTGAAGCAGATCCCGCGGGGTCCAAACCCCCAGCAACCGTCCTTCCTTCTTAACCTGAAAGACAAGAAGAAACAAGCATGAAGAACTGGTTGTACAGCATATATCTACTCTAAATATTAGTGAAATCCATATAAAACATTAAATAGATCATAATGAATGCTTAAATAACAATTTTCTCATATATGTAAGCATACACTAACACGTATATTTCGGGAACAAGATGGTACTTCTGTATTATAAATAGCATGTAGAAATAACGAGTGGAGAGATCACCTAAATCCTTCCATAGCCTTCGAGCAGACCGTCGTTCGGATCCGTCCCGCCCTTGCCTCGCTAAGATTCCTTCCAAACTGGTGCATATGAGATGACATATAGGGAGATGAGCATGTCAAGGAAACAACGGTTTCCTATAATGAACTGGGAAAGTGCAGGAGGCACGGGGAATCAGACTTGGATAGGGAATACCCACAGAGTATAATATCAATAAATTATCTCTCTCCCTTAGGCCATACACATGAGGGGCTTTTATACTCCCTCCAAGTAGTTTCAACAGTTGGAAACAGTTGGCCACGTGCTGGGGTGGTTGAACTACCTGAGTAACCATCAACCCAGCCCGAAAATAGGGAATAATTATATATATTTTAATCATTTTAATGGCATACGCGGAAAAGTCTAGCTGGACTCGCATATACACGCGGAAAAGTACGGGCATAGTCGCGTATGGGGATTTTTACACTGTTTTTAAGTGAATTTGTCCAAGTCTGTAGGAATGGGTGCCCAAAACCATCAAAGCAATCATGAATCATGTGAAGGTGAGAAATGATGCTATAACATATGCCCCCTAATATATGAGGTTAGAAGGGGTACATGATGGCCGAAATGTATTATGCACATAGAAAGAACTTCGCAAGGACAAGAGAGGACTTCACCAGATTTCAGCCTGCCAAAAACCAATGAAAGAAAGCAGAGAGTCAACTCATGCTGAGGCGGGCATACCCATGCTCAGTCAAAAATACATCATATAGAAAGTACTGAATAGATCCAACATGTATACAAGTATAGCTGAACTGAAAGTACACAATGAATCATCTGAGCATGGCCTGGAAATATAAGTCTGAATCAATGTCCAAGTATCACATATAGAAAGTTGATCAAGGATGGTGCAACTAGATTTCTGATCATATAAGTAACTGAATCTCCAAGTACCGAATCATAAGAGGTGGAACAACCGGTACAATCACGCAACTCGGGAGCCAACATATAGGATGCTGCTGTACTGAACTGCAACATACAAGGGTGGACGACATCACTGGCAGAAACTGAATGGACTGTCAAAAATGAACCGAGAAATGCTGATGCAACCTGAGGTCTTCACCGATCACTATGGCACAATTCTACACAATGGGAATAAATGAGCTGAAGTCAACCATGTGAGAAATCGTTGGATTACCGGTCAATGATGTATACCGTTAACCAACGCGAGACAACCCACCGATAATGATAATGAGTGTCAAGGTGCCCCAGTACAATCTGACAAGTGTGAATGAATGAGTTGAAGTCGAACACTTGAAAGAATCTACCAATCGGGAGGCAATGATGAATCCCCACTGTCGATAGCGAAGAGTTTGCCACTGATGACTGCAAACCCTAAGGTACTGACAAAAAGACTCTAGATCTTGTTCCTAGAGAAATGAGTCGGAGTCGATGGGAAAAGATCTGCTGGAAGGAAGGCATTAAGGCATCCCACATCAGTCCAGCACGAGTGTAACCCGCAGGCCAAGATTTGGAAGGAATCGGATGAAGTAGAGTGATGGAACCAAAACCGAAGTACGTTTCCGACATGCACAAGATGAAGCTAGCGCATGGAAGAAACCCTCTGAACCAACCAATAATGAAAGCTGACACAGAGGCGAGAAATCCACCGATAGGGTCAAATGGAAATCAAGGTACTGCACGAATCCCAAGTGTGATAATGTGTCCTGACGTCGAACACAGGGGAAACCACTCAGTCAAAGACCCATGATGATGATCAAATGCTGAGCACGAGGTCACCTATCAATAATGAAAATAGGCCCAAGGTGCGGCTCTAGGCTTGCTCTCAGAGCAATGTGTCGTAGTCGATAAGAGACAAACCCGCCGGCAAGAAGTCAATGAGGACCTTCTCAAACCAGCACGAGCAGAAGATCAAAACATCTGATGTGATAGAACATGATACTGACAAGACCGGGAAGGCCGACTGAATAATGAGTCAAGAGACACCGCAGAATGGCCGACTCAGGCTAGACTTCCCTTGAACAAAAGCACGACTCTATGATGACCATGGCAGTAAAAAATGACACTGTATAAGTCTGTCTTGCAGGAGGCAAAACAAACTCTCCATATGATTGGAAGAGATAACCAACCGGGGGAGAACTGACAAGTGAAACATGGTAAAGGTTGAACCTAGGTCAAAAACTAAAACCATCCCAAATGAAGGAAATATATATAAGTATATGTGCTTTGTTCAAGGGCGACAAACTGACTCTGTACTGCCATCAAAACAACGAAGATACATCCCGTTCCCGCTCTTTTTGTTATATTTGATTTTTTTGTCTTTTTCATATAATAAGCATGAAAAAGAATAAAAGAATGCTATGGTACAATGGATAGAATGAGTATCAAGAAATCAGATGCACTAGTTCCTGGGATTGGAACAATCCTATGCTCAATGCAAGGTGGCGAAAACTGGTAAGTGATACTCAGAGGAACGTTCCATCCATGGGTAAAAAGGTGTCAAGTCGTGATAGCTAAGTGCATGCAATGGTTAACTTGTACAGAAAGTCAAAGTAAAAAGTTGGCTTAAACATCGAATCCAAATGAAGCCGGCTAAAGGCCAGGATAAACAAGCAGCCAATATGAAATGCAGTAATACAACTTAACGACACCAGGGAGCCTCTAGGGTAATAGCGAGAAAAAATGATAAGTGATGAAGAAGAAGAATGAAGCTTCAACACATAAGACATGGCGGGACTAAAGAGGACTCCCGAGCCTACATAAAACGCAGCATGGGCAACAAGTGATAGCGAGGAACTAACTAGGAAGCCCATATAAAGGAAGGCTCTACCATCAAGTCATGATTAAATAATCGGCGAGTGAAATGGGTGAAATACTCATGACCTGATGGCATCGACCCTATGGCAAGTGATCAGTATGGAGGCTAGTATGCAAGATGCAACGGAAAGTGATTTCCCTAACCTATATGCCAGTGAAGATCATATACCTACCGTGACGAGTCGGTAATCATGGATCAAAAATCGGGAAAAATCTCAAAATCGTCAAAATGTACCTGAAAACATACCAAACTGGGCACTTCCAAGCATCTGGGTTATGTAGCTTAAGATAGATCGAAAAAATGAGCATAACAAATTTTTGCGAAAATTTTCAACTTTTTAGGCATAAATAGACAAATTACCTCATATTTGGTTCATTATTGCATTGCTGATTTGGAAAAAAGTGCTCTGGAGAAAAAAACTTATTTCGTCAAATCAGGAACAACCGACCGTCGAATCGCGCCGAAATTTTAGGTAGGCTCCTCAATCATCCTTGAAAATCATTTTGTCCATTTGGAAATTAAAATTAAGTAAATTTTACCTTTAAAACCCTTGCTAAAAAAGCGGACTTGCACATACGCGGGTTCATAACAGGCAAGTCGCATATATATGTGACTGTGCAAAGAAAAAGTCGCGTATGCACAGGTCCGAAACTTAAAAAGCATGGCTAATTCATGATTTAATGAAATTTGACAGGATGACAATCTCATGGAGAAAACGTGAGCATAGCGCAATTGATCAAGAGGTCATGCAAGATCGAGCAGCGCAAAATATCCTTCGGAATTGCGGATTGTTCAAATTCTTCAAAATGCCAAATATGAAAAGCAATGTGCGGTTGCTAGAAATGCTCGTAAATTACTGGGAACCAGATCAGGATTACTTCATTATTGATCAGATTCCAATACGCATTGAAGTGGAAGACATATATTTCATTACTGGACTCTCCTGGAGGGGAGAACCAGTAGACTTGCACGGGAAGCCCCTGGGAGGGTTAACCATGGAAGACTATGTCCACGTGTACTGCATAGAGGGTTCCAAAAAGGTTGGAACTCAGATTGCAATTAAAGATTTACGGGATTTGCACATGAAAATCCTCCTTTTCACCATCGGCAGAGTGGCAGGATCTGCCTCTCTACATTAGGCGTCCAGGACGCAAATGAGCATAGCAGTAGAATGTTTGACTCATGTGTATGATTGGTGCATAGCCCTTTTACTGAACATGAAACAACAGTTGACCTCAATCCGCCAAGCAAAGGCCAAAAATTTTGGCTACGGTACAATTTTGACAACATTCTTCTTTGAGAAGATACCAGCATTGAGACCCAGAGTGATCTCGACCATCAGTAGCCCGCGGGACCCAAGAATTGCCCATTGGGCAGACATGATGAAGAGATTGGGGGGTAGTGAAGTACCCCGGACCACATGGGACGATGAGTTCTGCCTTTGGTGGAGAGAACAAATCATCGCAGTGGACGACTATCCCTATGCCGGGATGGAATTTCGTGGAGATCCAGATCTAGTTCTTCCACCAGGCACATCATGGGGCACAGTCGGTAAGTTTGCAAAAAAAAGTTTGAATTATATAATTTTTTTTGGATTTTTTCAAATATGTATGAAAAAATGAAAAACAAACATGTTTTTGATTGGATTCATAATGACTGACAATTTAAAATGATCATGATTCAGATGTTGGACCAGTTCGACCTGAGGGTCTCCCGCGCCACAAGCGCCGTCGGGGTGAAGCAGATACTATGGATTCAGATAAGACTCTCCAGGCCGTGCAGAGGAATTTGGAGGGACTAACCCGCCAAATACCTATGGCTGCTGTGGAGGACCTGCCGGAAACCATCCAGAGACGGGTCGTAGGATTGCCTCGAGACTGGGTTAGATTATTCCGCTGAGTTGCCACCGCAGTCACGTTCTATAGGAACATGACTTCTGGGCAGGGACCTCAGGAGTAGATAGATATTATGTATTAGATGACTATATATTCTTTTTTGAGACTGAACATGATGAGGGCATAAGCCCAAGTTTTGTACGACATTATGGATCCAAATTTTGTAAAGTTTTTGAACACTCCGATGATATATATACAACGATATTTGATGTGATGTGATAAATGTATCAAATGTATGATGTTTTTGAAGATTAAAAATTTTATTGTATGGAATGATTAATATGCCGATCTAATGCTTGATTAGCTAATGATTTAGCAAACCAATTGTCAGCTCGAGGAATATGAATGAAAGTTAAAAATTGAAATGACCTTTGTAACAAACGTACCCTCAAGAACAATCGTAATAAAAATGGATCTCGTACCCGATAAGTGTTGTTCAACTGCGACACCACCAGCTGAGAGTCCAAGAAAACTACCAACGAATCAACACCCAAAGATATTTCCTCCGAGAGTAGATGAACAACTGCAGTGTATTCTGCTATATTATTGGAAGCAGGACCAATGCAGACCCCTCTTGATACTAACAGCTGACCGGATGGATAATGAAGCACCCAAGCCGCAGAAGCTAAGTTCCGGGTGTGTCTACTAGCACCATCAGTGAAACCAAAATGACTCATGACATCCAACACAACCTGCCAAAGCAGATCAAAAACATCACCAACTCATCAAAAATCGAAAATCAATCAGATATGTACAAAACAAAGAACTACTATATACAAAAGCAACATGCCAGGCCGAAGCCTAGGCATAATACTTCTTCAAATAGAGCCCATTTCGGGGCTCCGTCAACTCGTTCCCTTCGAAATCAACCAAGATATATGCTCCTTTCTTAAGGACTTTTTTAACGATATAGGGGCCATACCACATAGACTTAAACTTTCCTGCCCCCAGGGCATCTTTTTCTTGGGCATAGACCAAAACAAGGTCGCCTTCCGAAAAGACCCTAGGCTTGACCGCCTTATCGTACTGAACTTTTACTCGGTTTTTATGCGCTTCGTTCATCGTGGCGGCATCCCGACGCTGCTCATCGAGATGTTCCAGATGAAGAAGCCGTTCTGCCATACTAGAAGTGTCAGGAAGAAGTTCAACAGCTAATTTAAGAGAAGGAATATCGCATTCAATGGGAAATACGGATTCCACTCCGTGCACTAGCTGAAACGGAGTAAAGCCAGTTGCAGTTTTCACTGACGTCCTGTATGCCCAAAGTGCATGATATAGCATAATATGCCAGTTGGATCTAGCTTTATCAATTTTCCTTTGAAGAATTGTCTTCAAGGATTTATTCACGGCTTCCACTTGCCCATTGGCTTGAGGATAATATGGAGATGAATGCTCCTGCCGGAAACCCAATTTGAGAGCCAACTCAGCCATCATACTATTCTAAAAATGACTGCCATGATCAGTGACAATCTCTCTAGGAATACCAAAACGAGAAATAACTTGGTTGAAAAGGAACAGCGCTGCAGTTTCACCATCATTCCCAAAAGTAGGCATAGCCTTGACCCACTTCGTAAAGTAGTCTGCTGCTACAATAATGTACTTGTGACCTTTTGCCGAAGGCGAGTTACAAGTAGTATAATCAATACCCCACTTTGTAAAGGGACCGACAGTAACGACTGGAAAAAACGGAGCTGGATGAGCGCACATTTTTCGAGTATAGACCTGACACGGATGACACTTTTTGATCGATTCAATACAATCTTTGAAAATCGAGGGCCAAAAGTATCCAGCACGCAAAATATTTTGGGCTGTAGCAAGCCCAGATAAATGACCCCCACAAGCTCCACTGTGAGAATCATTGAGCACAGCCTCAGCTTCTTCAAGAGTTAAGCAGTGTCTTAGGATTAAATCAACCCCTCGACGGTATAAAGCATCACCAATAATCAGATAATTCTTGTCTAAGTGACGCAGCTTACGATGCTCATCTTTCGAAAAAAGTAGAGGGAAAATTCGCAGTCTGGAGATACACAATGATATCCCCGTACCAAGGATCCTGTGGAGAGATAAGAAACAAGTGTTCATCCGAAAAGGACTCATCATAGACCATCTCCTCTCCACAGGGCAACTCGGAGATTAATTCCGCAAAAACTAATGATTTCTTGGATTTGGCAGACATGAACTCAAGGTCAAATTTCTGTAAAATCACAATCCATCTATTGTATTTGCCCCCAATCACTCGCCTGCTGAGGACAAACTGAAATGGATTGGCAGCTGCCAAAACATAAGTTTTTCGAAGAATAATGTAATGTCGGAGTCGTTGCACAGCATGAACTGCTGCTAAGGCTAATTTTTCTATCGGAGTGTATCGAAGTTTAGGTCCTACCAGTCCTCGACTAAGCTAGTAAATAACATGCTTTGCAAGAGCATCATCTTCCTGAACCAGAACCATACCAATGGTAGATTCTGTTGCTGCTAGATACAAAAGAAAATCTCTGCTATAATCAGGTGGACTCAGTAAAGGAACAGAGGTTAATGCATTTTTCAAAGCATCGAATGAGCGTTGAGCGTAGTCGTCCCAAAGAAAAGGCACTCCTTTCTTCAACAGTCTCATATATCCCTTTGTCATTTCTGCATAATTAACGATAAACCTGCGAAGAAAATTAGACTTTCCTTGAAGACTTTGAAGCTGACGGATGGAAGACGGGGGAGGCAAGTGAAGTATTTCCTCAACCTTGAAGGGATCTACCCTTATCCCTTCCCTAGACACAATGAATCCCAATAGCCGACTGGATGTAACCGCGAAAACGCACTTGTTCGGATTCAATCGAATCTTATAGAAACGACATCTTTCAAATATTTGTCGGAGGTGACCAGGATGATCCATCCTCTTTCGAGAATGAGCAGCTAAATAATCTAAGTATGCCTTGATAATCTTTTTGATGTCGTGGAAGGCGTATGACATGGCCCGCTGAAAGGTATCCCCAGCATTTTTAAGACCAAAAGGCATCTTCTTGTATGCAAACGTACCCCAGGGACAAATAAATGCAGTCTTATGTTGATCTTCAGGACGGATAGTAATTTGATTATATCCGGAGAAACCGTCCATGAAGGAAAAAATCTCATTACCGGCACACTCGTCAATGATCTGATCGATAAATGGTGTGGGGTAATTGTCTTTAGGACATGCTTTATTTAGGTCTCTGAAATCGATGCACACTCGAATCGTTCCTTGCTTTTTATCTACGGGAATGGGGTTTGAAACCATTAGATGGGGAGAATTTCAGGGAAAATGAATCCATATGCTTGACTTTTCAACTTCGGCTTTGATATTTCTTTGCCTTCCTAAGATTGGCTTGAGACAGAAAGATTTTTCTGGGCCCAAGCAACGTTTTCCTTAATCTTGTCTCATCTTTGGGAAAATAGATGGATATGCCGGGCATTTACTCATAATACCAAGCCAATACATCACTAATCTTTAAAGAGCTCGGTGTAAAATTTGAACCTCTTCACGGTAACATTCGGCTCAATGAAGACATTCTCGATAATATTGGGACACGGAAATGTTCAAGGATAGTAAGATATCACAACCATGTTCCCTTGACCTCAAGCTTTGTGTTGGTGCCCAAAGGGTTCAGGCCAGGTGGGCAAGGACCGGGGGGCGAGGACTTGGAAAACTTGTTTCAACTTCGCTCAAGTCACGTAAAGTAAGACCGATGATGCAGATATCCACGGTCCTATCATGCCGATCATAGCTTCCAGGATGGCCTCTTCAGATGGAAGAGTGGTATCAAGGAAATCCTGGGTGGAAGAAGAACTAAGTGTCCAAACCGGAGCCACATCTCCATCCAACTCTTCTAGTGAAAGAGGAGTTGGAATGGACTCTGTAGTGTCAACAATAGATTGATAAGGAATCTCAGCTGCAGAGATTGGAAACGCCATTCCACCCACTTGACCTTCCACTAATGCGGAGGTAGGGGAAGGTAAGGTCCAAGGGTCCGAAAAATAATGAGTTCTAAATAACTCTCTTCGAATAGGAGCCCTGGAGGATGAAATAGCATTTATATGAACAGTAGGAGGTGGAATATCAAAAGTACCCATCAAAGAAGAATACATTCCAACCCCTAAATTCTCAACAGGCGACTTGGGTATTATCCAACTTTGGAATAGTTGAGTCAGTAGATGCATTCGGGTCTATAGGAGGACAGTCCAGTTGATCCACCGTAACAATCCTCCCTTCGTGAGGGAAACAAATAATCTGAAATAATGAAGATGCAATGGCATCCATCTCATAAATCCAATTTCTCCCCAATAGAAGGTTGTAGTCCAAGCTTGCATCAACTACCTCAACCTCTATATTGACAGTTTTGCTCCCAACACAGATGGGCAAAGCTGGGACAATACCATGGAGTCTGTGAGAATGACCATCGAATGTAGTAAGAACAGTGCTAGATGGAACAACTTTGGGAGATCCAAGTGTCTTTGCGAGAGACATCACGCACGTGGAGGCACCCTCATCAACAACCGTTCGAAAGATATTACACTTCCGATATGACGATTTAATATGAAAAGCCATCATGATGAGAGTCTCTTCTTAAAATTAGTCATATCAAAAGTAATTGAAGAGAATTTTTCGGATCAATAGCCCCAATGGCGATGAGCAATGCATTCTTGTTGAGGCGGACAAGGCGGAGTACCTCTAAAGGCGACATAGCACAAGGACTACTGCGCCGGATCTTCTGTCAGGCTAGTTACGGGCAGCCCTCACATTGGATTAATGATTGTTAGCTTAGAAGATGCTTTGGGCATCCGAGGCATAGACTCAACAGTAGGCTTCGTAATGTGAAGCGGCTCAGTAGCATCAGGAGTATCCTTATCTTTCGAAGACTCTTCTCCGCCATTATCACGGGATCTCGTAGCGATATCTGCGTGAGCACTCATCAAGAAAATGTTCAATGGAATTTCCCCTTCCTGGGTGCCTCCAGAGGAAGGCCCAAGATTTTGGTTCGCGCCAACAACTAATTGCTGCCCTTGGGGAAAAGGGTTTGTTAACACAGCCTGGGAACTAGAAGAACCCTGCTGGGCTAACAAGCGCTGAGCATCCTGAATTTTAGGGAAAAGGTGTGTGAGATGGTCTCCAGCACAGAGCTTGCATGGAAACTTCACATTCTTTTTCTCCTTTTGACCCTCACCAACACGCTCGTTGGTTTTATTTGCACTACCCTTCCCGTTCTTACCCTTTTTCTTGTTATTTCGTCCTTTCTTCTTCCCATCGGATTGTTGATTTCCTTTGGGATCAGAAGCTTGGACAACATTTATGGACAAAGACTGGGAAGGTGATGAATCAGCAGGCATAGCCTGACCAGAAGGAGCAGATTGTAAAGAAAACTGCTGCAGTTGAGAAAGCAGGCTGGCTGCACCACTATTGACTGATCCGACAAGCCCATCACCATGGGGACCAGGTTTAGTTTTCGACAAATCTAATTTGGAGTGAGGAGCATTGGGCAAATATTTATAAAGGACCCTAGACTGAGAATAGATCATTTCCAGCTGCTGGGCCCTAAAAATGGCCTTCTCCTCAGAAAATACCCCAGATAGGGATACATCTTTTGAAATATCTGACTACAGAGATTTCAGAAACCATTCGAGAAGGAATTCTCCTGGAATATGAGCTTTGATAAGCTTCTTCCTTCTCCTCCATTCCTGAATGTGATCAGAAATGTGTGTTGCCTCATCCTGCTTAAAATTAGCCAGGAGTTCGGTCCCAGCCTCATATTTGACAGGCAACTAAAAATGGTTTAGAAATGTGACAGCCAGTTCTCCAAATGTAGCAAAACTTCCCCCAGTGAGCTCGATATACCATTTGGCAGCATTTCCAGTTAGGGTGCATTGAAATAATCTCAACCTAATCGAATCATCGATCAGGGAGTTCGAAGAACACCATAAGTGGAAGGTGGTGATGTGGTCAGCCGGATCCTCTCCATTCTTACCTTAAAACTTTGGAATGTCTGAAGGAAGTTTGGTCGGGACCGGAGGCCACCCAGGACTATAACGAATCGGATCATTAGTCAACTTCGACAGATCTGGAAAGTTTAACGTTGACAGAAAAGGTAAGCGAGGCAGAGCCTGAGGATTCCATCCTTGATGGGATGGATTCCCAACATTCTAAAAAGAATAGCCTGGATTTGATGAGGCACCAGGTTGCCAAAAAGGACTCGTAGAAAAAGGAGAAGAACCTCCTCCCCACGCCGAGTTACCAAAGCCCAGACCAGTTCCCCCCGCTGAAGTATTAAATGAAGAGGAAAGCCCCTGGTAGGGGTTCCAGGCATTAGACAGAGGAGAAAAATTCTGATAAGCACTCGACGAAGGGAAAGAAGCATTCCCTTGATGACCTGCGTAAAACTGATTCCCTGCCCCCGCTGTAGTGAATACAGGGTTCCAACCTGTAAAAGTAGTCGAACTTTGCCCCCCAGACCAAGGGTTGAAACTCTGGGTCTGAGAAGTAAATGGAAAGGACCCTAAAGAAGGATTTGAACTAGGAATGTGTCCAGTTCCGAAGGGGAACCCTTGAAAAGAAGCTGATCCACTAGCCATGGAAGACATGGGTGTAGATCCAGCTGCAGCAGCGGAAAAGGAAAAAGAGGGATTCCCACTAGAGGGCATCCCTGAACAGAAGGGACCAGAATGAGAAGCATGTGCTTGGGTGAAACCAGAGCCAAACACAGCAGCACTAGAAGAAATCGAAGATGAAGCAATAGTGCCCCCTTCTTCAACAGAAGCAGGAGTGTGAATGCCTGCAGCACTCACAGCAGAAGCCACGTTCCCAGTCGTGGCCATCGAAAGGTAAGAATGATACGGAAGATCTTCCGGTCTCTCCGACTCAGGTCCGATGTATTGAACAACGAACGGATAATCAGGAGGAAGAGGAGATGGACCCATCGCAGGAGGCTCAGGTACGTCTTCGATTTGAAAATATTCTTCTTGAGGAAACAAAACTCGCGAGGTGAGCGGAATGCTCCTCTCGGGACTGACACCAGAATCAGCTATGAAACCTTCAGACCTTTGTGGAGGATCTCTCTCCACTGCGTCAGACACCACAGGGTGGTAACCACCTGCTAAATCACTCCTACGCCTTCTCGAAGAAGGCTCTGGACTCTCGGGAGATAACCCCCGGATTCTCCTCGATCGACGAGGCGCTTGATCAGCCACTTTTATAGATTTTAAATTAGACTCAAAAAGTGAAAAGCTAGGCAAGCTAGGAGCAAAGAGCACTCACTAAAATAAAAATCCCTGAGATACAGTCAAGCAAACAGCCTCCAAGTATTTCCGCTCCGGGTGATGAGGACCGGACACCAAAATACAGGAAAGTGAAGTATAGGACCTCCCGAAAGCAGTCTGGGATGATTAGGGCCCAGAACAACTAGCGAAGGTATCAGAAATAGTTACGCCGACCTCCTAACGACAGCCTTTGCCAGCTCAAGCACCCAAGCTTTGCAAGGGCACCCCCCAGAAGTACTGCTGAAAGTGATGCGACGTCTGCCTCAGGTACCACGGGTATTCCCCCCCGCAGTCACCTGTGTGGAACCTAGGAGTGGCAACTATGGGCACCAATCCGTATCAGAAGCTGGGCGGAACGGTCTTGAGGTCAGATTCAGCTAATCGGAGAGGGGGTATCCTTCTTCTCAGCCTTTACTTCCCCTCGCGCTTGACTCTCTGGAGGAGAGCTTTCCCGGTCCACCTAACAGAGTTGGATTTCGCTCAATTAATCAACTTCTATGTTTTGTTTGAGTGGCCTTGGAGAGTTAACTCTCCACTCACCTAATCCAAGGCCCTACAACCTAGCTAGTTGGTGTATGACACTTAGAAAACTTGCTAGTTAATTTTAGATTAAATTGCTTATTTTAATGGGCTGTTATGTTAAGTCACAAGGATATGGAGATGAAACTTGTGGTGTTTTGACGCAAAAGAAATTAATAAAAACCTAACTACATGCAAATGCAGTTATTGTCTTTCTATGAAAAGCAATCTCTATATAGGTTCTACGAGACTAAAAATTGTATTTTTCTTTTCAAATAGCAAACTCACACTCACAAAAACTATGAAACTGACTAAATGCTGAAGTGTACCTAATGCAAATCACTACAAGCATGCAAATTCTAAGATGCAAAATCTCCTAAAGCAGAGTGAAATTTCCCAATAAGTCCTTTCAGTTTTAACTCTTTTTGGTTGCCCAGAAAGCTAGTACCCGAAATCAAGAACTCTTAATATGAAGACACCAAAAACGCTTAAAAACAAGAGGAAGCAATCAATGACAACTCCTCCCAAAAAATCAAGCCAAAAACCAAAAGCAAGAAACCTCACAAAAGCTTCAAAAGATATGGCAAAACGAAAACAAAAATGCAACAAAAAAAGCAAATAACAAGACAAAATGTTTTTTAAGCCTTTGAAATGTAAAAACAAAAAGCAAAGCAAATGTTTTTTTAGCTTTTTAGTTTTATAAAGAAAGAGCTCGAAAAGACCAAGCAAAACTATCAAAATCTAAACTAAACAAGACTGAATTTCAAGCACAAACTTCAACAATGCTCCAAATCTTATAAGGCTAACTCGTAGCAAGATCAATAAGAGCAAAAGAAGACAAGAGAACTCAGCCACTCAGCCTAGAAAAATAGTGCAAACTCGTTGCAAACAAAAACTCCGAAGAAGCAAGAAAAACTCTTCAAAAGTTGCAACAAGACCTAGCCTATTGAACTCAAGAAAACCAATCAAGAAACGAGAAAAAATCGTAATGTGAAGCACAACACAAAGATAGGAAAGAGTAAACGAGCAGAAGCTCTCTATTCTGATAAAGCAGAAAAGCCAAGAATGCTCAGAAAGCTATCTTGGTACTCAAACCAGAAGTACCAACACCCGAAACAACACTTTGCCAAAAAGACTAGTTTTCAATCAAACGAAAGAGAAAAAAGACCAGAAACCACCTTCTTCACAATCCAGAGAGTACAAAGACACTGTAGGAACAGGTCTCCACAGCCAGAAAGGACCAAAAAGTCAAGAAATCCAAAAATTCAAAATCTGCCTAGGTATACGCTACTTCACAGTTTAGCAACAAGCGTGCATACGCGACTGTGCTAAAGGAAACTCGCGTATACGCGGGTCCCTTTAGACAAACTTGCGTGTATACGCGACTGTGTGCAGAAAAAAGCGTGTATTCAAAGATAAATAATGAAAAAAACAAAAAGGAGAAGCCTGGATAAGAAACCAGGACTTCAGACTGACTGAGAAAAAGTAAACTGGACTGCAAATGAAAGTTAAAAATGTCGGCAACCTATCAAACAGTTGAAACCACCCAACATGAGAATCACAAGAATGTGATCCCCAGCAGAGTCGCTAGTTCTGTTTCGGGGAATATCACCCTAGAGGTTTGTTGGGTTACAACCTCCACAGAGCAGGGGCATGCTACTTAAGAAGGACTCACACAACCATGCATGTTCATGAAAAACTAAACAGAGTAGATCGAGGAAGTTACCCATAGGTCCTACGGTTGAAGCAGATCTCGTGGGGTCCAAACCCCCAGCCACTGTCCTTCCTTCTTAACCTGAAAGACAAGAAGAAACAAGCACGAAGAACTGGTTTTACAGCATATATCTACTCTAAATGTTAGTGAAATCCATATAAAACATTAAATAGATCATAATGAATTCTTAAATAATAATTTTCTCATATATGTAAGCATACACTAACACGTATATTTCGAGAACAAGATGGTACTTCTGTATTATAAATAGCATGTACAAATAACGAGTGGAGAGATCACCTGAATCCTTCCATGGCCTTCGAGAAGACCGTCATCCGGATCCGTCCCGCCCTTGCCTCGCTAAGACTCCTTCCAAACTGGTGCATACGAGATGACATATAGGGAGATGAGCATCTCAAGGAAACAAGGGTTTCCTGTAATGAACTGGGAAAGTGCAGGAGGCATGGGGAATCAAAATTGGATAGGGAATACCCACAGAGTATAATATCAATAAATTCTCTCTCTCCCTTAGGCCATACACATGAGGGGCTTTTATACTCCCTCCAAGTAGTTTCAACAGTTGGAAACAGTTGGCCACGTGCTGGGGTGGTTGAACTACCTAAGTAACCATCAACCCAGCCCGAAAATAGGGGATTTTTATATATTTTTTAATCATTTTAATGGCATACGCGGAAAAGTGCAGCTGGACTCGCGTATACACGTGGAAAAGTACGGGCATAGTCGCGTATGGGGATTTTTACACTGTTTTTAAGTGAATTTGTCCAAGTCTGTACAAATGGGTGCCCAAAGCCATAAAAGCAATCATGAATCATATGAAGGTGAGAAATGATGCTATAACAATAAGATCTAGAGTCCTTTTGTCAATACCTTAGGATTTGCAGTCATCAGTGGAAAATTCTTCACCATCGACAGTGAGGATACATCATTGCCTCCTGATTGGTGGAGTCTTTCAAGTGTCCAACTTCAACTCATTTATTCACATTTGTTGGATTGTACTGGGGCACCTTGACACTCATTATCATTATCGATGGGTTGTCTCGCATTTGTTAACGGTATACATTAATGACTAGTAATCAAACGATTTCTCACATGGTCGACTTCAGCTCATTTATTCCCATTGTGTAGAATTGTGCCATAGTGATCGGTGAAGACCTTGGGTTTGCCTCAACATGATTCGGTTCACTTAGATAGCTTCTTCATTTTTCTGCCAGTGATGTCGTACACCTTTATATGTTGCAGTTCACCACAGTAGCATCTTATATCTTGGCTCCTAAGTTGCGTGTTGTAGCATTTTTTCCACCACTTCTGATTTGGTACTTGGAGATTCAGTTGTGACTTTTATGCTCAAATATCTATTACAACATCATTGATCAGTCTTCTATATGTGATACTTGACCCTGATTTTGACTTGTACTTCCGGGCAGTGATCAATGATCAGATGATTCATTATGTAATTTACATTTTTCAGCTATAATTGTATAAATTTTGGATCCACTCTATATTCCATATGCGGCCATGATTTTTATTTTACTGAGCATGGGGATGCCCACCTGAGACATGAGCTATCTCTCTGATTTCTCTCACTGGTTTTTTGGCAGGCTAAAAACTGGTGACGTCCTCTATAGTCCTTGCAAGGTTCTTTCTATGCACATAATACATTTCTGCCATCATGTACCCCTTCTAACCTCATATATTAGGGGGCATCTGTTATAGTGTTATTTATCACCTTCATATACTTGATTATTTACACTATGGCCTTGGGAACCCTTTCCTCCAGACTTGAATATTTTTCTCAAAAATAGTATCTTAAAACCCATACGCGATTATGCCTAGAATTTTTTGCTTATATACGCGAGTCCATTCATAGATATTCATGTATACCTTTTTAATTATTAAAAAATATATAAAATCCATATATTTTAGGTAGGTTTGATGGTTATTCCAGTAATTCAACCACCCCAGCCCGTGGTCCAATTGCTCCTAACTGCAGAAACTAATTTGAGGGAGTATAAAAGCCCCTCAAAGGTATGGCCTAAGGGAGAGAGAAAAGATATAAATATTATACTCTATTGGAGCCCTATTCAAGGCTGATGTTCCTGTGCCTCTTGCACATCCCAGGTATATTCAGGAAACCCTTGTTTCCTTGAGATTTTCATAACCCTATATGACATCTATTGTGCACACATCTTGGAAGAATTCTTACGAGGCTAGGGCTGGATGGATCCAGAGGATGGTATGCTCAAAGGCCGTGGTAGGATTAAGGTGATCTCTCCACGTTTTGATTACTGTACATGTCATTCATAATAAGAAGAGCCATCTTGTTCTCAATATTTATGTGTTAATGATGCTTTATATATGTGTAATAATTGTTAATTGAACATGTCATATTGTTTTCATGATATTATACATGGCTTTCACTAACATATAGGAACTATAGATGCTGTAAAAATAGGTTTTTGTGTTCATTTTTTGTGGATTTACAGGTTTCAGAGCACAAAGTGTTGCAGGGGGTTTGCACCCCATGGGATCTACATCAATCGAGGAACTTTTGGGTAATATCTACAATCAGTAGTATCTAGTTTTCACTATAGAATTTGGTTAAAGTGAGTCCTTCTTCAATGGCATGCCTGTGATCTATGAACGTTGTCAACCCAAGACGTTTAGGGTATTAATTCATGAAACAGCTACATTGGCTCCTTTCTTGGCACACTGCTATCCCAATCAGTCTTAGGAACCCTGATTTTTCTTGAACATCAGCTACTTTCTCCTTCATGTGCTTTTTTATATATTTAATGAGGAGTAGGCCTCTTACCTTACCAATTTTCCTGATAAGAGTCACCTTGACACTCCTTCTTTCACATTTGATTCAACTTCTAGCACATGAAAAACAGTGACTTAGAACACCAAGTATAACCGTACAACCTATGAAACCCTAATGACCTAGTGGAAAACTCTTTTGACTTTTTCTTTAACTGAGAGCTTGACTTGGGGTCCTCAAGTATGAAAAACAGAGTTTTTGACAAATTGATGTATTGAAGATCCAAAATCCAATGTACTTGATTCATCTAAAGAGCCTACAAATATAGTTTTGAGACCATCAATGCTTGAGGCATCTGGTGAACATAAGAAGGAGTAGGCTGTTTGGTAATCCTAGATGGCAAGTGGAGGGGTGAAGCAAAGTCAAAACAGAGTGCTGAGGTTATGGGTGGGAAAATAGGATAAAGATGAGTGGCATGAGCCCATGAGGGGTCTTTTAGGAGTGGTAGTTTAACCAATGAATGGAAAAATAGTAGAATAGTGAAAATTTTGGTTTAAGGATAATGAAGGCAGTGAGATTTCTAAAACTCACAATATTCACAAATCTTGTTTTTAGAAATCTAAGACGAGAATTTGGTCATCTACAAATAGCAAAAATTACTCATGACTAACAGTGCCTCCACTTGGGGTGGGCGGCTCCTTTTTAGGAGGTGTATAGAACTTCAACATCAAATCTCTAATTTTATGAAGACCAGTGCGTTATCTATTGGGATATTTTTCTTCTTTCATTTGTTGTTGTTTCTCTTGAAGCTATGATCTCAAGAATCTGAAAGACATGGTTGCTTCAAACTCGTATCTACCTACCCATCATACCTCTACCTACCATTTTTTCTTCTTGTGGGTGCACTTGAATGGGCAAACCCTTGACATTATTTTTTCTTTTGAAAGCAAAACAAACTATCTACTTATACCCTTATTACTTCCAAGAGTTCATATTATTCTACTGGACTCTTTTACTCTCTACCTAGACTATTCATCTATCAAGATTAAGCTGTTTGACAGACTTCATTCTCTAATGTACTGACATGAAATTGAAAACATGATTTAAACTAGGATTAAGCTATCTGATTTACCATGGGCTGTGGCATTCGGACAAGCTACACACAGACATTATTTTAGTACATAAAAAACTAGAAAGTATGAGGGCTGTGTTTTATCATTTTCTAGTAATCCCTATCTTTCTCTTTAGTTCATATTTAAGCATTGAGAACCAACATATTTTCTTCCTAATATATTCCTACTGACAAGTCAAGCTTAAATGATTTGACAACCCTTCTTTCACTAACCTATCAGAAGAAATTTAAAACATGTTCAGCCATGATTAGACTAGATGACTGAAGAAGACTCTTTTTATTAACAAGTAGTGGAATTTAGGCTCGCTCACTTTCAGCAAAACTCTTTTTTGGGTATGGGGCTGTACCTCTCCTTTAAATCTGCCCTCTTTTTCCTCTTTTCTCTGTTTTTTTTTTTCATTTTGGATCAACATTCTAAGACTAAAAACTAGAAAGATGCTCATAGCGCTGAGCTTATTTTCATTCCTATCTATCCTAATCTAACCTATACATGATATACATTCATTTGGTCAACTCTATTTTCCAGTATAACCAATCAAACAAATGATTCCATGAGTGATCTTGGTTCAGCTCTTTGAGTATGCGGAAGAAATCAAAAGGCCACTCCCACCTTACTTGTTTTTGAACACTAGTGCCTAAATTTTTCTTTAAACCTTGCATCAAAATGCTCCTAACATATCTTAATCCCTCTTCAAATGTTTCTAAGCAAGCAAAAAAAGGGTCTTGGAATAATTCCCAATTTAGAGGATTTGAGAAATAGACTTTATTCAAGACCACTCCTTCCTTCACTTGGCTATGCTTGGGATTATTTTGGACAAGAAAATATTCCTCCTCCTCATGATCATCTGAACTGGTAGGTTCATCATAAATAGAAATTTTGTCTTCTAGCAAAGCTAATGTGTTATGATTGAGTGTATTGCACTCCGCATGAAGGTCACCATGTTAGTGAGCAAGATTACTCTTTGGCAGTAAATCCTCTTGAGAAGGCAGCAAAACAACTTTCCTGTGTTTATCAATTTTCGGGCCTTCATTTGCAATTTTAAATTCAATAGGACTTGGTGGCTGCAAATCTAAAGCTAAGGAAGATTCTATGTCACCAATGATTTTCTCAACCATCTCAGGAAAAGGCTCCACATTGACAACCTTCTCAAAAACTTCATTATCTTCCCTAACCTCAACAACAAAACTGAAAGGCTATTGATTTCCAATGACATGAAAAATATTCTTGATGGACTAAAATGAATTAGAACAAAGAGGCAGAGATGTTTCACTTACTTCAAAATTTTCTAGACTCTCCTCATTAGTGTCATATCTGAAGTTTATTGGTTGATTACTGTTTCCAAGTGGATGAAAATGAACTTCCTCCCACAAACCAACCACTGATTTCTCTGCAAGATTAGCTTCTTTTCGGATTATATCACTATCATCATACTGATCAAACTTTGGAAAATCATCAAAGCAAGTAATGTCACCAATCAAACATACTGGATTAACAAATCTATTTTCTGATATGTGGTAGCTGGGATTAGTAGGAGATTAAATAGAAATGTTCAGCTCATAGGAAGGTTTAGAGGCTGGTTGCACGTTTAGAATATAATTTATTTCCTCTTTAGTTAAAATATAAGGCATTGTTCTCTTTCTTTGGACATAATCATGATGTTTCTTTTCCTCTTGTGAAGGCTAATTCTGAGGTTGAATGTCTTCTTGAGCCTCATTTAGAAGAGATGGCGAGTCATCACTTGTGTATTCAGAGAGATCGTGTGGATATTTCTTTATTTCCTAGTTGATTACATCCTCAACCAACTCCTCTTGGTTGTCATGATAGGTGTCTTGAGTATGAAATGAATGGAGTTCTTCTAATAAATCTTCAGGATGCTAGTTCCCTAAATCTTCATAAATGTTTACAAGGTATTGTATGAGGTCTTCAGATTGATCTCAACAATTATAAGCTAATGATAAAGATGGAAAATATTATTTATAATGTTCATAAAATACCTTGTGGAAATCCTTTAAAGAAAACAAGGTGCCAGGGTCCAAGCCTTCATACCATTCCCTTGCCTTACCCTCTGATGTTGCCATAAACATTTTCATGAGGCGGTCCTTGTGCCATTCAACTTTCAACCTCCATGCATGTATATGAAATTTGAAGAGATGTAACAAGGGGTCATCAACTTTTTCATCTTGAAATATAGGTAGGTTTTTTATCCAATTTATTTGAGGCATTTTGTGTGGGAATCCAGGGATATGATCTCTACTCATTGGAGCATATATCCTTTGTATCATTGGATCCATGTTTGTAAATTAGAAAAGGTCACTGTATCTTTTCAACCAGTCTAGATTTCTCTACCAGTGGAGTCTTTAGGTCTATTGAGAGTTGTGGAGTTGCAAGGTGGAAGATTTCAACTTTGTTGTCCACCATCGACAATACTAGGATTGATTAATGCATTCCTAGGGGAGTCTTTGAAGGCTAGTGGGGTCGAAAGGGCTATTGAAGACCAGTGGAGTCGCTAGGTGGATGACGTTTAGTGTTTAAGGATGTATTTTTTGTCCACCATCAACAACTGAATACCAATCTAAGGATGTTTGTGGGTTTTCTAAGGTCCTAAGGAATAATAAGATGTTATTTACTCAGAATGTCCCACTGTGATTTCCATTACTGTTAGGTCCCCATAATTTGTTATATTGGTGAGAAAAAATGAATAGGGGTAACATCAGACTAGTATTTGGAGTAATAGGTCATAGCCTTCCTGGACTCAGAGAGGGCTCTCTCTATTTTGTGCAAAGGATGTGAACTTGTTTTCTTTTAGGGTTTGATTTTAGGCTAGTTTTTAAGTTTAGGGTTTGTTTATTTGTTTTGGTTGGGTATATGATCAAGTAGAATAGATGGAGTGAGGAAATATTCAAGTCACAGGTTTATGGATTCTATAAAAAGTCATGGGAAGTTCAAAAATGAATCAAGGTGCATCACTGGGAAAATCTAACCTGGTCAAATGGATTTTCAAGGTTTGTGTGAGATGAGATGAACATAAATTTTGTGAACAAAGTAGGGAAAAGGGAAATTAAGAATCCTTTGTCAAATACTTTAACAACAAGGGCCTTCAATACTATTCAACATAAAGAAGTAATCATAAGACAGGAAAAATCAATAACTCTTTTATTCAACTCAAGCAAATAAGTAATCCAGTGAGCTATAGAAGGCGAGAAACTCATTTAACTTCTAGTGATTTCACCTTCAAGGTTGAAAAAACATTTAAGATAAACATATAAATTTAATCAAAGAAGAGGGAACTCCTAAACAACATTGATCATAGCCATAAAGACCTCCAAATAACCTTTTCAAGAATGAGCAAAGGGAATGATCGAAACGTAGCCTCTTTGGAAAAACCTATGTAATATTCCTAAAATTATCATGCAGCTAATGGGAATATTAAATTTTGTTTCTTGCACTTAGTAGGTGAATAAATGGGGGAAAGAGACCCATACTTGTACTGTATTAGCATAAAAGCCCTCTTGGTGTGAAAAGGGGATATCTTAGTGGTTGGATTTTGCACTTCCCATGTATGAACAGGAAAAGAATCATGTTGATTCAGTCAAGTTGACCAAGTCAACAACGCAGTATGGAGGAGCAGTCTTGATGAAGCTGCAACACAGTTTTGGAGGGAAAGTGTTCACATGGTGTTGGAAACCCTAATGGGTGGGACCCAAGGTGAGGAGGCTCAAAAACCTTATAAGGAGGAATATAGTAGACATTTGAGGTTATCTTATGGATTATTTAGTTTGGTCTTCTTAGACTATTGAGCATTCTTCAACTGTTGAGTTGAGTATGTAGTGCTATTCAGCACAAGGCATTATTGCTTAGGGATTCCTTCTCCTTCCATGAGTGATCTCTTGGAGGAGCTTTTTTCTTCATTTTCTCACATCTAGGCTTGGGGCCAAGCATCCTCCTTCAGCCACAACGTTATTATTGTAGCATGGGACATTGTGTTGTAGGGTGTTGTAGTGGGAGACTTACAACACCAGCTCCTAAGCTTATCTTTCAAAGGAAGGAGATCCCCTTGATTTGCAAGATCTGTACAGGGGATTCCAGAGTATATTTTACATCTTGGCATGTGGAAAAATCACTTCTCATCTTCTATAGTGAAATTAGCTTCAGAAATTGTGTCATTTTCTAGAGTGCTGCAGTAGCAGGGTTTGATCCCTTGCTTGTGAGCTCATTCCTAGGAGGAAGAGCCAACCCTTCTCCCGGAGACCTCTATATTTCATTCCTCTTCTGTTATTTGTATATTACAGCCACATTTATGCAAAGTTACAGTCTAACTATGTTTTTCAGGTCCAGATCTGCAGATCTTCTCTTTTATACATTGTACTCTCATGAAGCCCTTGTTGGGTTAATCTTATTTTGTATAAAGAGGGAGTGATCTCCATTTTCTCAGCCATTGGATACTTGTAGACTCTAGATCTGTTATGTCACATTATTTTCCGCATAAACCCTTAGTAAAATAACACTGTACTTGATTTTAGCCACCTAATGAAATTTTTGTCAAGCAAACAGGTGGCTAAATTGTTTTTGAGCCTTCAAGTAATGCATCTCCTCCGAAAACACATCATCCTTGAAGCCCCTGTGTGTTTATTGTCTTTAAAAAGATCCTCACTATTGCTCCCACTCGCTAAGCCTCACTGCCTGTGGAAAATTGTGCTCAGAAAGTCCCCCATTTGCCCTTGTACCTCTGCAAATTCCCCCATTATTAACCTTTTTCCCACTCTTAAAATTTCCCCTTATGATTCCCACAATCCCTCCAAAATCCCCTAAACCATCCATTTCATCCTTAGAACCAAGTGAAAATCCTTCATTTGATTTTAAATGCCTCTTTTACCTCTACCAAAAGCCTCCTTTAAGCCTTAAAACACTGTCCCTAAGGATAAAAAACCCATTTTCCTCTATAAACAGGCTAGCCCCCTTCGGCCCAGCCCCAAAAACCACTTCCCCACATGACCCCAACGCTAGGACCGAGCGCTAGCCCGTAAGGCGCTTATCACAAAGGGAGAGACGGATGGAAGCGCATTCTTGTGTTAAACAAAGCAAAAAATCCGATGCGATGACATTTTGTTCTATGGGTCTCGGGAGTGATCTCCACTGTCGATCTTATTAAGATCTCACGTCCCACGCAAAATCTCTCACACGCCTTGCAACAGCCCTTTGTGAACCGTCGATGATAATCTCCACCGTTGATTCCCATTCTGATCCAATGGTCACCACACCATCGCCCGATCACTAATCGCAAATCATAAATGGTGCCACCCTCCACCTTTACGATTGCAATCCCTACCGTAAATTTCCCTTTTAATCCAACGGTCCTTGCTTCCCCGCTCCGATTGCAATCACAATTTTCAGATGGAGCCACCTTCCATTCCTCCTGATCTATGATCCTCCAATGTGATCTCCACCATTGATCTCACATAAGATCCAATGGTCTTGGGCCAATCGCTCCATCGCTCATCGGAGTTTGACCCTCCCATTGCTTCCCACCGATAAGATCACAACCGTCGATCTCCTCCCGAGATCCGACGGTCCTCATTCAATTGCCCTCCACCCATGACCGGGTCCCACCATTCAAGATCATTCCATAATGTTTTTCATTGCATTTTCATACATTTCCCATGTATTGCATTCGAAGTTCTGAACCTTATGTTTTACATTGGAAAGCCATATCATCCCGCCAAACATTAAGATTTTAATGTTTTACATTAAAGTTTTCCATTTCGCCTGACTTCCATGTGCATTTCCCGCTGTCTCACTGCATTTTTCCAAAATATCCTTTACATCCACCACTCTCATCCATACTGCACTGCCATTCTCATAGCCCTCCATAGCCATCCTTCCCATGCAAGGATTTCTTAAAAAAATTGTGTGTTTTGCAGGGTACAGGTGGTGAACACCACCATTGTTCAAAGTCACTGTTACCGTGGCACAGAACGTAGGGAAGACCATTTTCAGGGACTGAAATTATGGAGAAGAGCCTGGGAAGGTGTTATGACATGATTTCCATTAAAATAACAGAGTTAAACTCTGTAAAACCTTTCCAGAGCCATTAAAGCTCAGATTGCACAGACAGAGACAGTCACGAAGCGGCGAAGAGTATCAGTACAGAGTTAAGGAGTTCTAATGCACATTATTGAAGATGTTAAGCCTTAATTCAGTGTTTTAAAGGCAAAGTACTAGATTGAAGACCTCATGAATCACACAGAAGGCCTAATGCACAAAAAATAATATCATCAATATTTCACATCAATAGAAGTCTCCTCCTGAGAAAGGACACAATACTTATACTGTTTTAGACTATATTGTGTCCATGAGAAGGTTTCCACCCTGACAATAGTCCTAATGCTACTAGAGCATTTGTTACACGGTGTGGCAGAATTTGAAGTCATTTATCTACCTTTTGTTTATTCACCAAGAGTACTATGAGTACTATAGCAAAATCACATCAAGAGCATACCTGGAGTAAACTGCAACCTGTCAAAGACTACTTTTTCATCCAAACAGTACTAAAGATTAATGCTCAGATATTAAAACAGAATGGGTTTCGACCCACTTCTTCTACTCTGTTTTTAATGTTTCATTTATTATTTCATCTACCTCCTCTGCCTCTCATTCAGCTATAAAAGTCACGAAGAAACTCATTGTAAAGGTTGTTGATCGGATATCTGTGAATTGTAAGCTGTTTCTGTTGAGATATAGTTCTTTGTGTAAAGTTGTAATATAGGCTGAGGAAGATGTTTTCAGACTGAATGTCAAGCTGTTGGAAATGTTGTACATGAATGGTGTTTCTCTTTAATATTACAAGCACATTTTTTTTGGATCCTGATTTAAAGTAGCAGTGATGTTTTTCTATCTTTTTCTTTGTTTTCCTTTGTAGTTCATCACATTTCATTTCTTCTGGTATGCATCATAAATCTGGCATAGGATTTACCCTTGCTTGGTACCCTATGTTTCTGCTCTCCCTACCTTCTATGTTTTCTACTGATTATGTTATCTGAGCATTGATTCAAGCTAATTTAACCAGTGTAGTGGCTAATATTTACTGCTAGCTGATGTGTGAATTAATGAATCTGTCCTCAGATGTTCTTGTTGGGTTTAAATTGAAGGAATCGGGTCACTGGGAGTTTAGAACACTATCTCTATCTCACTAGGGTATTTTTCAATCAATTTAACCTTTCCAAGTTCCCTTAAGTTGGATGCCGAAGCATTGAGAGTTCAAAGTCTCTCTCTGTGATCTCAGGTTTTCACCTTTGTGTTTAAATATTTAATGTCTTCTTGTCTGAAGAGTTAGCCTTTTAGGTTTAGGATCACAGGTTTTCCAATGGCATGTCTTGTCCCTGGATCTGATTCCTGAAGGGTCACCTTGGAGGTTTCCTTTCCTTTCACCTTCTTTCTTACCATTTCATGCCACACTATCATCTTTAAGATCCAATGTTTTAGATGACTAGCCCAACTGAAAGCCTGCATATGAAATAGCAAGTAAACCCTTTCCTGACTCCATTGCCCAATGGTCTCAAGTGTTCTTTGGAATCATCCCTCCTTTTCCTAAAATCCTCTTTATTCAGCCTTGTCTCATAGTGAACCCTTCCTTCCTGTTTCCCAACAACCAAACAAAAATCAAACAAACAAACCCGTGCCTATAACTAGCCTAAAACCTTTAAACAAAGTTTCAAGGACATGTACCTTTGCCTATCATAGAGAGATCCCTCTCTGGACCTAGGAGGGATAGATCCTAAGGTATAAAGTGGTTCTGATGTTGTCTCATGTTTTGGTATTTCCAGATTTTCCAAAACATGGGAACCCCAACACTTGCTTCAGTCCTTTCTACATGAACTAAGCTTTGGGTTTTAGGATTATTTGAGACATATTGACTTGGGGAGATTTGTTTATGTTGGATAAAATGATTTGTTTCATCTCTAATTATACATGTGAGTTATATATGATATATTATAAGGTATCCAAGTCCCATTCCTCATAGGTATAGCGTTATTTTCTGAAGACAACTTTTTTATGCCCTATATTGCTGCATTTCCCCACTTGGAAAGGAGGATATAGGTCATATTCTTGCTGATATCCACTCATGAGCTGATGAGATGTTCTTTTACATCTAATGAGATGATTTACATTTCCAAGCTCATGATTTGCTGAAGCTCCAACTTTAGAATATCTTTAGATATTCTATTTTTTGTAGAAATTCCCCATTTTTGGATACTACAACCTAATTAGTGATACTTCAAAGAAATATCTCAAGAACAATGTTTTGGTGACATCAAACAAGTAGGTCTAACCATAAAAAATCCTTGATATATATTGTATTAAACCATTCATAAGATAAACAAGCTTGGGCAGGTCTAGAGCGCAACTAAGAATTCTCTAAACTGATCTAACAGAGGAAAACATAGAGGTAGTGAAGAACAAACAGAGCTAAGGTGCCTTTGAAAAACATTTATTACTATAAAACCTTTGTCCTACTACAATATAGAAGGATGAAACATAATGATACATAAGAAAACAAGAACTGAATATAATCACATCACCATTAACCAAGCTCGGGGATCTTGCAAGCACACCTTCTCCATCATCAAGCAAAACAAGCCATTCACAAATTCCACAACACCAATTTCTTCTTCAATCTCCAAAAAACCATATATTGCTCTCAAGAGTCATCAAATGCCAACATTTTAAAATAAGGCCCTCATGCTCTATTTATCTAGCAAAGGAGGGCGAAAACCCTAACTAGGGTTTGAAAATGTCAAAAATAGCCATAAATTTCATTTATGCCCAAGAGACCATGCAAGGCCCAAGGCACAAAATATCTCATGAAATAAATGAAAAAATAACTCCTAGCACCTAAATTTGGAGTGATTTGCCCCAAAAAACACTAAAATATCATTTTTCCTTTAATGAGTGTCTTTTGTTGACTTTTTGGCCAAAAACGCACAGTGAGGTCTGAACACGTAGCACCTGCACGGGCAAAAATGGGTCCACTTGCAGCCAAGTTTTGATGACCTTCTCGATGTGGCAATTGGCTCTGTGATGGCCTATTAGAAAGCCTACTTAGTCTAATTTCCAAAACTGCCCTTGGTTTTCTAATTGGGCTCGATTAACCTGTCCAAAAAGGAAATCTCCCAAAACTGCTATGGGCACAGCGCCAAGCTTGAAAATGAGGCAGAAAGGTGAAAAATAGGGTGTTTTTGACCCTTTTGGAGAATCAAATCAACTCCAAATGACTTGAAAATTGGTGAGCATGCAATACTAAAGTTGGGGATGCCTGAGGTGAAAGCATAGTGCCAAGGGTTTTGCGCTTAGAGGCCTCACAATTTGCAAAAAACAAAAATTTGTCAAAATTTTCCCAAAATTGGCGGATGTCTTCCTTATGGGGTTTGAGAGGCCTGTAGAGAAGATTCAGCCAATAATCCAAGGTTTTCTTGTTCTTTTTCCTCTTTGAGTGCTTGTATTTTGGCATGGTTCTTTTTGAGTTTAACCCTTGGAATTTGGTTTCTCCGATCATAATGATTGGTTATCTTCCTTTGGAGATCAAGATCTTTATTGGCTATCTACAATTTGGCCTTCAAGTGTATGTTTGCTCTTTCTAGCTAAGGATCCTAGTCATACTCTATCTCCATGGAAATAAGCTCATCTAGAGGGAGTTTCTCTACCAAGGTTGATTCTTGTTCTCTCTGTTTTGCCAAGGCCTTCTTCAAACCCATGGTTTTTGGTCTCCTCCTAGACTTCCCTTCTTCATCTTCACTTTCCTCATAGGTGCCCATGAATTATTCTAGCTTTACTTGTGCCCTTTGAGATTTTTTTCGGGCTCTGATTTCTCTAGCCTCATAAATGGAATTATGTGCCCCTAATTTCCTGTTCTCCATCTCAAGGACATCATTCACACTCTTGGCCATATCTAGATTTTCTTAGAGGTCTTCAATTTGGGCATCTTTGTTCTAGAGGAGCAAGTTTGAGATCCTTGCTTCATTTTCTTCATCACTGTCAACTTGGATGATTTCAAAATATTTCTCAACCTCATGCTGATCTTCTTCTTCTTCCTTTACCTTTCATTTGCCTTTATCTAGTCGCCTAGTGGAATGTGGAAGGCATGGCCCCTTTCCTTTTTGAGGGAGCAAATGCATGCCTTTCCCCTCTTTGATATGTGAATGGAAGAGGTTTTCCTGTGATGTTTTTTGTGTCTTCCTCATGGCTGTGATCCTTTTTGCTATCATCAAACTCTTCATTTTCATCTCTATTACCATTAGCTTCACTAATAGTCTGGTCCTTGGTGTCCTTGATGTCATTTTCATCATTTTTGTCATCAGTCATCATGTTATGTGCTTCATCATTGTCCTCTTTGTTTCCAATATCATCACTGCCCCTATTACCACTAGGAACCTCACTTTTTTTAATGTTATTGAGGCTCTGAGTTTTGCTGATGTCCCTAGCATCATCATTATCACTGTGGAGCTCATTGTTGTCATGACTGTCGTGACTGTTGTAATGACTGTCATGACTCTCTTCTTCCTCACTGATGTTTGCTTCATTGGTATCCATGCTGTCTTCAGCCTCTTCATTTCTATATTGTTATCATCTTCATTTTGGCTTCTCTCTTCATATTTTACCTCATCTCTGTCATGACTATGAGCCTCACTATTTTGACTGTCATTAGGGCTTCTTAGTCTCACTAATTTCCTTAGGATCATCCTCTGTTTCTTTGTCACTTGCTTTATCTTCATCATTATCCACCTCCATGTCTTCTAATTCATTGCTGACCTCTTCTTCATCACTGCTTAATTCATTTTCGCTGTCAGCTTCCTCATTTTCTTCATTGTTATCCTCTCCCTCTGTTTCCATGTTTTCTGTTTCTTGTTGGCTTGACTCATCATCACCCTCATCTTTATTTTGGTCTGATTCATTGTCACCCTCACCCTCATGGTCATTTGGCTGTTCACTGCCACTTCCTTCTTGATCTAGTGCATTAGGAGAAGGTGAGGAAGGGAGGTTTTCTTGATGAGGGGATACTTGTGTAGATTATGAGGCATGATCAGTAGGAGGTGATGGAGGAGTAGAGGGAGGAGGATGAGATGGTGAAGGTAGATTTGGCTAATGATGGGGTTGTGGGCTTGTGAAAACTTCATGGGCTATGAAAACCTCCCAAGGTATGCCTTTTTTCTCCAACCGATGTAGCAAAACCATCTTGATCATCGAGTGATGGAACAAACTTTGCATTTTTTGGGAATAGTTCCTTCTTCGGAAAACATAAGACATATTTTCAATAGTCCTATAGAGGTAGTAGGGTAAATGAAGCATCTTGACCCTAGTGAAGTGCGCGAGAAATATAATATGATAGGAGTAGAGTATAGAGTAACTTCCCTCACAGGTAAAATATTTCATGATGACCCTCATCAAAGGTGCATACCTCTCCAGCAAGTGTGAGAAAGGAAAAATAGTCTTGCAGCCTTCTTTGTACCTAGGCTTGAGAAATGGCTCACAGCAGCTCATGTCCAAATTTGCTCTTTTGAACCATTTTTCACCAACATCAGGTATACCTATAGCACTAGAAATGGCATCTAATGAGAGCTCAAAGTTCACCCCTAAAAATCTTGATTGTTTGTTATGTAGGTTAAGAATGAATAAACTTGTGAGCTCTAGGTGATTTTTTACTTGTTGGACTCTTTCAAACTGAAAACACCCTACATTTTGAAAGCATATGAGAATCATGGGAGAGGTAGTAAGCTCCACAGTATCTTGGGGTTAAAATATATTAACCTTCCCACCCTTTTTCTTTTTTCTCATAGGCACTTGGTCTCCTTGACTGCTAACACTCCTTTATTCTCCTGACATGGTGGTTAGTGCTACCTTTAAACAATGTTAGGCATGCTTGTAAAACTTGGTAGGAGGAGTGAAATGAAATGATGGTGAAAGGAAATTCTTGTAAGTGAGTGAGATGGAGGTGTGGGTTTATGACTAATTCCCCTTTGAGCTTTGATGAATGGTTAACTTGAATTCACTATAATTACCCTAATTGACATACTTCTTGACTGATAAATTCTTGCTTGGAGGTCAAAACAAAATGTTTTTCATGAGGACTTAGGGTTTCTAGTCATTAGGTTTTTGACCAATTTCCTTTAACCATTAAATCATCAAATCTATTGGAGGGCAAGGAAAAACATCCACCTACCAAATTTCAACTTCTTTGCAGGTCCTTGGATGCATCTTGGAGGTGTCCTTTCATCATTTTTTGGCAACTTGAAGGTATAGGAGGGCTTCTGGCTTAGGATCAGTGCCTAAACATGTTTTCGGGACCCTTATGCGCTAGTAAGCGTAGTGCCTACACACACTATCAGGTGTCGGGCCTCCTGAGCATAGCGCCTGCCCACGTGCAAGCCTGCTGGGCTTCCTGGGAATAACACTGAACGTTTGATGTGCCTGTCGTGCTGTTTCTGGGTGAGCGGGTAGCGCCCAGCTAAACACATAGCACATTCACCTGAAAAAGCAATGCAATGTATTTTTACACTGAGAAATATCCCAAATGCATAGCACTGGGTGTTGTAAGTGCAACGCCTACACAAACGTGCAGCACTGGGCAAAATCACCCAAGTTCTCACTGAAAACTGAAATTTTCTCTTTGAAGGATTTTTTACTCTTTTGCATGTGCATAATGAGCTAAGTGAAAAAAAAAATGACACTTTATAGTCTTAGGATGACAAATTTATCCCTTGTAAACCCACTTTCTAATGTTTTCAGTCCCTTGGTCACTTTTACTGATTTTCATTTTGATCTTTTGCTGTAGGTGGCTTAAGAAACATTTAAGTGATATTTTTCCTTTCTAACCATTTTTCTTTGTTACTCTTCAGGTTGATGACATGGTGAAATTTGATGTTCTTTGACCTATACCTTGGAGATAAAATTTCCTTTTGCTTGAGGGGTGACTAAGAAACTTTTTTTCATCCTTCTCATTTATCTCTAGGCCAGATAAATCCATTTTTGACAAGTAACACAACATTCACAATCATGTATGCTATCTCCTTTTGGCCACTACTAATTTTCAGGTTCCATGACATACTGATTTAGCCCTTTATGATGTTCTTGGAGTTTGGCACATTCAATTACACAAGAACAACCTAATGATCAACTTGGTTTTCCATCTTGAAACTCAACACTATGCTTTTATTCCTTTGATCATTGAGTGAAAATAACTGGAAATGAAGGCTTGACCTTCCTTATACTAATACCCTTTTCATTCTTTCCCTTTGAGGCAATGAGATACTTTACCTTAGCAAACTCTGGAAGTCACCTACAATAGTCTCTTCAAACCTTCTCTCTGCTGTCATCATGGAGGCCTATCATCTTCTTTTCATCTCCCTTGCCTATATTTCCAAAACCTTAGTTTTTTGGGTTGTTTGAGAAGAGTTATTAGTGTTCTCTTCTAAGTTCTATATAGCCCTTTCAAGTTCATTCATTTATGTCCAGTTCACCTCACCTTTTTCCCTTTTTCATTTATTATTTCTAAAAATCTTCAATCCATTTTTGGTTCATTTGGTGTGCCTTCTCCATGTGATTTGCTGCATTGGCTCCTTGCTTGGCACACTACTGGCCCAATCAGTCTTAGAAACCCTGATTTTTCTTGAACATAAGATGCTTTCTCCTTCATGTGCTTGTGTATATCTTTAATGAGGAGTGGGCCTCTTACCTTACCAATTTTCCTGCTAATAGTCACCTTGACACTCCTTCTTTCACATTTGATTAAGCTTCTAGCACATTAAAAACAATTATTTAGAACACCAAAGATAACCCTACAACCTATGAAACCATAATGACCTGGTGGAAACCTCCTTTGACTTGTTCTTTGACTGAAAACTTGACTTGGGGTCTTCAAGCACAAAAAACAGAGTTTTTGACAAATTGATGTATTGAAAGTCCAAAATCCAATGTACTTGATTTATCTAAAGACCCTACAAAGATAGTTTTGAGACCATCAATGCTTGAGGCATCTAGTGAACATAAGAAGGAGTAGGCTGTTTGGTAATCCTAGATGGAAAGTGGAGGGGTGAAGAAAAGGAAAAACATAGTGCTGAGGTTATGGGTGGGAAAATAGGATAAATAAGAGTGGCATGAGCCCTTGAGGGGTCTTTTAGGAGTGGTAGTTTAACCAATGAATGGAAAAATAGTAGAATAGTGAAAATTTTGGTTTAAGGATAATGAAGGCAGTGAGATTTCTAAAACTCACAATATTCACGAATCTTGTTTTTAGAAATCTAAGACAAGAATTTAGTCATCTACAAATAGCAAAAATTACTGATGACTAACATTCTCCATGGGGTGAATTTTTCCTTACATGACCACATAGATCAGTATGTATAAGTTCAAGAGGCTTACTTGCTGATCCTTCTTTGGCATTGAACTGAAACCCGGTTTGCTTACCAAATTGGCATGATTTGCATATGGTAATTTCAGGAAGAGTGATGCTGGTTAGATCACAAACAACTTTGAGTCTGCTAGATTTTCTTATTTGAGAGAAGCTCAAATGTCCCAATATTCTGTGCCATAACCAATTTTATGTAGATTTACCTAAGTAGAATTTCTCTTGGCCACATTTCAACATATATAGATTTCTTAGTGTTCTAGTTCCTTTTATTATTGTTTTTCCGATGTCAAGTTCACGTAATACACATTCTTTTGAACTAAAGACAAATTCATTTCCTTGATCACACATTTGGTTTACACTCAACAAGTTATGCTTTAACCCATCCACATACATAACATTGTTAGCTTTAACCTTTTTTTTTAGAAACACAAAACCTTTACCCTTAATGATAGCAAGAGAGTCTCCAAAAGTAACATTCTTTTCTTTCTCTAATGCATTATATGAAAGAAGTTTATTTTTATCACTTGTCATGTGTTTTGAGAATCTGCTATCAATATACCATTGATTTTATTCTCCTTATGCAAATAATGCTATGCCACAGCTTTCAACCTGTGAGTCCTTCTTTCTCCATACCTTGGAATTTGTGGGTATGTGTTCTTTTGGCTGAAGTTTTCTCCTGCATTTAGATTCTTCATGTCGAAAGTTATTTCAATAAGAACATTCAATTTCGCTTTGAAGAGGAGAAAATTTCTTGTAAGTATTCTTCTTTACTCGAGTCTCATTTCTTTGATTTCTAGCTTCTCAGGTCATGATGGTTTTGTATGCAACACATTGTACAGCTATAATATTCCAAAAATTTAGCCTTCATCTAAATGGAATATTATAGTTGGTTTTATCACTGCGTAGGTGAATAAATGGGTAGGGAGGCCCATTAACCTCTTTAGAAGGAATAATAACACTCCTAATGTGAAAGGAGGAATAATAAGCAGTTGGATTGAGCACCTTTGGGTGTGAACAGGGATTGGATCATGTTGATTCAGTCAACTTTGACCAAGTCAACAATGTTGTCTAGATACATTGAATCTCCTTGATGAACAACGCAGTTTTAGTGGAGGACAACTTGCATGAGATTCGTGGAAAATATGGATGGGACCCAATGTGAAGAGGTTCAATTGATATATATGGAGAGGATGGGAGGATTTTTGTTCATGTTTTGATATTATCATTTGATATTGGTCTTCTTAGACTATTGCTTCCTCTTGCTTTTTAACAGGGTTGCTGTGTTGTTTAGCACCGAGTGTTCCCGAGCGGGAATCCCACCTCTTCCCTTGAGAGGCCTCTTGGGAGAGTTTTTTACTAAATTTATCCACATCCAGGCTTGAGGCCAAGCAACAATATTCAGCTACAATGTTAGTTCTGTAGAGAATAGTGTTGTGTTGCACAGTGTTGCAGTGGAGGTTTGATAACACCATTTCCAGGTCTGTTTCTCAGTAGAGGGAGCCTTCCTTCTCTTGAGAGATCAGCTAGGAAGATTTTTGGGCTTATTTCACATCTTGGTATTTGGCCAAAGAATTCCTCATCTCCTACAATGTAGTCCCTTGCAGGAACTGCGTCAGTTTTCATAGAGCTGCAGTAGCAGGGTTTAAGCCCTTGTTTTGAGACTAGTTTCCTTGGGAAAGGGCCAACCCTTCTCCCAGAAAGCTAGAAGAATGGATCCTCATCCCTCTATTGTATTATTCAGCTATATTAATGTAATTTTTCAGTAATACTATGTTATTTCAGAGCCAAATATTCAGATCTACTCTTTTTGTACTCAAGCTTTCAGGAAACCCTTGTCGGGTTATCTTTATAATGTATTAAGGAAGCCATATCTTTATTTTCTTAGCATATTGTTCAATAAAATTATATATCTATGATTTTGTATCCTATTTTTGTAGAAACCCTCAGAAAATAACGCTATAATTTATTTTTCATAGCTTAATTCATGGGCTTTGGATATTTTTAAGATGATTTGCGGCCGGGAGATCTGTTTAACTTAGTAAAGGGGATTTTTTTTTTATTCCATTTCATATATAAAGGCAAATATATATATTTTAAGCAACCTAAGCTTTATTTCCCCTTGTTACAGCGTAATTTCCTGGGAATAATGTTTTTAGGGTCAAATTGCTACATTTTCCCCACTTGGGAGGATGTAGAAAAGCTCCTTTTACTGTTGTTTAATTCATTTTATGGCTATGTGTTTCTAAACACATTTTTTGAGCTAATTTATCACTAATACTCCAATATTGTGCTTATGCACTGTTGCATTCCCTTTTTGGGATATTATAGTGGTATCGGAGAATAATCTTGGCTCATCCTGTGGAACTCAGCCATTATGCTATCAAGAGAAGAAGGAGAAGAGAAGATTTACAGAAAAGAGAAGACTCCATTATGTGAAGGAAATAAGGAGGAGAGGCTCTCAAAGCTCCTTCCTAAATCTATGCAGAGCATTAAATAAGATCTCAAGAAAATGAGAAGGGAGATGGAATCTCTAGAGGAGTTTGAATCTAGAGCCAAATATAGATTGGCACATGATAGGTGTGAGCATGCAGCTACACCCTATTATGCATAGTGTAGTCAAAGGTCCATATTTATCATGAGAGAGATGAAAGAAGGAGGAATGCCTATGAGGGAAGCTCTTAGCAATTTTTTTCAAGAGTATGAGTCTCAAACTGAGAAGTTTAGAGAGGAGCAGGCTGCATGACATGGGTATATTTTCTTTATCTACTTTTTATGGATCACCAACATGTTCAGCCAAATCTTGGGTGGAGGAGCTACACACCTATTGGCAGCAGCACTAAGTTTCTGAAGATGAAGCCATCAGAGTTGCAGCACCACACTTTGAAGGTAAGGCCTATGCTTGGTGGATTTTTGAGTCATTTTCATTCAAAAATGCAAATATTTATTCTTATGCAAATTTCACTAAGATATTAGTGGAGAGGTTTGATGGAATACATTCTAAAACACTCTTGGGAGAGCCAAACAAACCAAAACAATCAGAACTTGTGCATGGGTTGGAAGAACCTATAAAATCACATCCACTTTAGATAATTGTTGGAGAAGCTCACATCTTGCATAACACCTTGATAGAGGCAAGGTATCTGTTTTGATATCTTTGGACAAGAGGGCATGCAGGTTCCTTTTTCAAAAAAGGATCCTCTTATTGAGAAGGTGACTCCCATTCATATTAAAGAGGAAGAGAAGGATGGCGATAGCAACGCTGTCACATCTAGAGAATGTCTAGTCCCTCATGCAGAGGAAAGAGGAGCACATGCTCCAACAGGAGGAATTATTGTGTAATTTAAGATATTCCCTAGGATCCCACTATTAGTATGAATCTTAATTCCAAGCATACGAAAAAAGACCACTTTAGCTGCGCATAAAAAATGGCCCTAACAACAGAAATGACTACTAATATCTTCAAATCTGCAGTTAGGTGATCAAGATAAATGCTACAAAAATCTATATCTATGCATTAGAAGACATTAAACAGTAGAAAAAACAAGATTTGTTCCATGCATCCAATAGACAAGACAAGAACATATCAAATGAATTTTGTATTAATGGCATCTGGGAGGAAAACACAAGAGGGTGTTCCCGGTTCTCCTCAATGGGATGGGTTCTTGTAAGTCCTCAGCACTTCAGATTTAGAATTCCTCTCTCTTGATGGTGTAGAAAACCCAGAAAAAAAATGGAAAAGTATGGCTATGATCGTGGATCAATAGCCAGACCAAGAGTTGAGATCCAGAGTGATATTTAGGCAACAAAAGGTGAAAAATGAATGGGAAAACCCTTTTATTTATAATAAAATATTGAGTTAGTCTACATATTGGTGCACAATTAAAATATTATTAACCAAATCAAGATCCAAGTTTTATGGAATATTTTATTATATTTGTTGGAGGGAAAAGGAATTTGACTTGAGTCAAATCCCCTTATTTGTAAATAATAAATAAATAAATGATTTATTTATCATTTTAAGGATGTGATTAAGTAATAAGAAATAAATAAATAATTTATTTATCATTTTAAGGATCTGGTTAAGTAATAATAAATAAATAAATGATTTATTTATCATTTTAGGGATATGGTTGAGTAATAATCAAATAAATAATGATTTATTTAATTATTTAAGGGAGATTTAGTCATATTTAACAAATAATATTATTTAAGTGATGTTTAAATAATTATTCTTAGAAAATAATATGATAAATAATGATTTATCTAATTAATTTCCTTGTTTTGGGTTAAATATAACCAGGAATATTAATTAAACTATTGTTTAACTAATTATTCCTTGAGGAAAATCAAACAAATATGGATTTATTTAATGTTTCCCTATGGGGTTTCCTGTTTAGACCATAAAAAAATTAATAAAGGTGGTTTTACTAAGTTATTTTCATAGTGAGTGCAATTATACTTGGGGTAAAATTGGTCTTACATGGTGTACTTCGGTCTATCTAATACTAGTGGGTTAGATGACCAAAAAATGGTGTAACAAATTGCCCCCTAGTGTGCGAGCATTAGGAGCTAATCGTATGACCGAAGTATGTTGTAAGAACTCAATCACTGGACATAAAAGGGTAATTCAAAGAGAGGGGAGTATAAGGTAGACCAAAGTGCTGAGAGAACTAGACCCTGAGGAGGCGAGATTTATAGGTGCAACAAGTCTGTTTAATGAGTGAGTACCTGCTATAGGCGGTGGGGAAGGCATACCTATGCCCGCCGAGGCAATAGAACAAACAATAAGGCATCCAGAAAACCACGGGACGAAATAATAAAGCATATGCTGGCATAAACATGAGCTAGATGAATAACATGAAAATGAATCCCACATACATTTTGTGCCTGGGATAATAGCCAGGACTTTGTACAATAATATTTGAGTACATGAGATATGAATACAACCCAGATGCCCCTGTAAACAGGAAAGGGCTCTGAAAATTTGAGTGATATATGCAATCAAGAAGGTGCTGCAAGCGACTGAGGTCAGTATCATCAAATCTATGGAGCTGGATCAAAGGCTGAAGTGAAGAAGTCATCCAGGTATGTGGGGGGCTACCTGTAGGGCCACCCGCTCATGAGGGTTGAGACATCTCACACACACCTAGGAATCACCGATATCAGCTGCTGCATCACTGATCCATCAAGTATACAGATCTTGATCATGCTGAAGTGAGCTAGAGCTGAGAACCAATCAAGTCAAAGGAAAATAAGGAGTCCCTTTGTCTAATCTGGGGCACCGAACAAGAGTGGAAGCTGGAACCAAGGTACACTGCCCCTAGACCTGTCTTCTAGAATGAATGAGTTGATGTCGACAGAAGGAGGTTCGCCATAGGCGAGGTAATAAGGGATCCACAACTAAGGCATGAGAGACAATAGTAGAGCGATTGACAGACTTACACCAATGATGATGATGAAATGGGGGGTACTGAGTGGCAAACAGATGACTTCCCTTGTTAGATAATAAAGGGAATGAATGACTTGGTAGTGACTGAAAAATCATCATGAGGGATAGGGGACAGTGGGAATGAAGGCCATAATGTGCGACACGAGAGAGGAACCAAGCAATGAAGGGTGGAGGACTATAGAGGGATGCAAAGGGACTCGGGATAGACTCCATGAAAGCAATGATAACTCAACTCGGATGCTCTAAACAAGGGTGAATCGATGTTGCTGCCACACATATAAAGGGTCCAATGGGGACCATAAAATCACAAGTAGAAGATGGTAACTCATGAAAAAAGTTGACACGAGCATGGATAATTATGGAGGCAATGTGGTGCCTCCAATATGAGTGTTGCAAGTGAAGAAATTTGATTTTGGTGAAGGGTGAAGTGGCACTTCTTGGGAAAATGTGTCCCGATGAAGTATTAAATCACTAAAAACTAAGAGATACCCATTTTAGGAATTTCCAATGGTACATACGGTTCATCAAACTAAGCTACGGTTTGGCCACAGCAGGCGAAAGAAAAATCAGGGATTTTCTTTTAATAAGGCGTTTTCCCTCCCAATTCACTCATTCGCAGGTGGAGCTATGGTGAATGTAGTGAGGAGAGAAGGCCCTAAATCTTGTGGTGATGGTAGGAGAAAAACCAACTGTTGGAATTGAGAGCAGTCAGTTGCAGGTAAGAGGCCTAATCCTACTATTTCATTTCAGTGGATTGAAAGTTAAGTTTAGGTACCCAGAGCTCATGAACAGGCCAGGTTTCACTTTTTGGGGTCTTCTCTACGACTTGGATAATAGGTCTTGGGCTGCAAACTGCGACTTGTCTCAAGGAATGACTTGAACAGTGCGACCTATCAGAGAAAGGGGTTTTTAGTGCTGTTTTTGGCTGAGATATGGGATTTTTATGGTTGAGGGGCGTAGGTTCCCCCAAGCATGTTGTGGACATGCCAAAATGTATTTAGAAAAAGGGAAATATAAACACATTTTAATGATGTGGCACACTATTTGTTTTCGGTATGGTTATGCATTTTGAGAAGGGAAATAGATGATTAGCAATCTATTATGGTACTGCATATATGAATCAAATGGAATTTAAGTTTCCGGGTTGGAATTCATGGTGTTACTATCCCAAAGAGATGATTTTGAGATAATGAACTGATGTTATCCTAAAAAACCCATAGGTTTGTCAATCATAATGCCTATGAGACTGGGTTGCTGATGTAATATGAAGGAATGATGAGGGGTATCATCCCTAAAGTTATCTGAAGTGATATGGGACTCTAGAGGTTCTTCTAAATGAGGAAGAATAATGGGAATAGAGTCATCATGACTAGATTCACTAGGAGAGTTGTGGAGAATTACTTCTCCTGGTCACTCAAATATGGGTGCACCCTTTCCCAAACATTGGGTGTCAATGTAATGGCCGCAAGGTGCATGTGGTTCGAATGCATGATTTCGATGTAAGGGGGGATAGATAAAGTCAGGGGTGGTGGCTACTTCCATAATGTCGTCATCGTAAATAGAAGATCGGGTGAATGATGGAAGAAAGACCACCTGACATGGCGAAGCTACCTTACTCATCATTATGAGAAGAGAGGTTCACATGTGCATCATCACAAGGGGTGACAGAAAAGTGAGCAGATAGAGGATCTACTGATGTTGACCTCAGGGTGGTCACTGAAGGAGGTCAGGAAAAACATCATGGGGAGTCTCGAAGGGGACTTCCATCAAGGGTCTCATGGATGATGATAAATAGCAGATGGAGGATGAAGGCCCCATTATCTCGACATCATAAGGGGGAATGTTAATGGGAGAATCTGTGTCCTCTGGTGTTGCCAAAGCAAGATGCGAAAATAAGGGAGTGGTTGACTCATTGCGATCGGCCTTGAATTGGTGTAAGGCTTCTAAAGAGGAATGATACTCTTTAAGCCGAGGATAGAGGTGAGTGTAATGGCCATGGAAATCACACAAAGCACAAAGGTGATTTGTGTGCAATGGTTTGAGTTTCAGGATTGAATCGGTTATAGTGACATATACCTCTGGGATATCAGATTCCGGAAATGTCTCATTGACCATGGACTTGAGGTGAGGCAACTCCGGACAAGTATGTGTAGCATGGCCGAAAACATCACAAAAAGCACACTGGATGGTATGCTTTGGAGGCCGAGAAGGGGTAGGGTTTATTGGGGTAGCCTTGTCTTTTAATGCCCCCTTGCGAGATTTTCCCTTCTTACCCGAAGCAGTCGCAATGGGAGGTGGTTCCTGTTGAGGTGAATGAGTCATTGTTGCCACGAGAGAAGTCATAGGGATCGGTTGAACTGGGGTCAAAGCAAGATAAGGTTTGGGTTGACCAAGTGGGGTAGCGGCTAGAGGATCGAGGTGCCAAACGAGAATCCCAAGGGTCAGGTTAGGAAGAGAGTGGGTGGCCATAACAGGTACTGTGTACACTCCTGGTGGGGGAGCTAGGAAGGGTATCTGACTAGAGGGGTAATGACCAGGCAGGATGGCTCCAAGATGGTTCAGGGCTGGAGGAACTGTTCCAGGAGGGTAACGGGGGTCATGAGTACCAACTGAAGGTGAAGGGCCAGGAGAAGAAGGTTCAGAAGGCTGATCAGAAGACATCATGAGAATATGGCAATCAGGAGAACCATATGGAAGAGGTTGAGTGGCCACCTAACCTTTAGGTGGTTAGGTAGCCACAAATCCTTGCTGAGGGAAAGGATCAGTAAACACAGCGGGTCGACTAGGTGCAGGACTAGGAGGAACGACAAGGATGGCTTGATGTCCTCTCAATGTTTCTTGAGACTCCCATATCTATCGCATCTGTGGAAGAAGAGGAAAATCATGTGTATAATGACCATAAACACCACAACAAGAATAGGGCTTGTTCGTACAAATAGGCCTATCTTGCTTGGGCTGAGTGCCTTGTTGCTGGTTTGTAGTGTTAGGAGCATTACCTTGATTAGGTCCAGAATTACTAGGGGTAGCTTGATTTTGAGTGCCTTTCCTCTTCCTTTTGGAGGGAGGACAATTAGTCGCACCCTGCTATGCATATAACTACCCCTGAGGGGGTGGTGGCTGCTGTTGCAGGGGTTGAGAAGTCAAGGGAGGAGGTGCAAATGCTGGAGGAGTTGGAGCACCATGCTTTGGATATGGGTAATAAGGAGGTTGGGTAACAGTGTGGTAAACAGGAGGTTGGGAAAAAAGAGGAGGCATGCTGTATCCTAGATACATGCTATCGAGAGGGGGAAAAGTGTAGGAGGTGCTCGCCTCCCTATGAGGAAAGCCATAGCCCATGGGGAGTTGAGAATACGGATTAGAGAGAGCTCTTATGATACCATCAGTGGCGTGAGATGCCCCTGGTGCGTTGGCACCACCGGGTCTGGGAAGATTAGGTAAAACGGTATAAACATAACCCTATTGAGCGTAGATCAGGTCATATTTTAACGCAATTTTGAGGGAGGCTTCTTTGGTTTGAGGAAAGTGTGATGTGACATATTTTCCGATAGGTGGAAAAAGAGATCTAAGGAACTAGTCCATGTAGACACGGTCTTCGAAGTTAGGAGCTCAAAATAGGCTCTTTCGTCTCTACCATTCCTAAATATGGTCGGATAGGCGGGTTGCAGATGATTGAAGGAAAGAGGTCAAGAGTTCGGTACCAATTTCATAATGAAGGGGAAGCTAGAAATAAGACAAAAAATCCCAGGCAAGAGTCGCAAATGTGGTATGGGAGGAAGGGGCCTGATCAGCATACCACTTAGAAGCTTTACCTATAAGCGTTCGTTGGAACAACCGAATATAGACAGAGTCATTGGTAACTGAGTTAGACGAACACCACATGTGGAAAGATCGAATATGATTTGAAGGATCTTCTCCAACAAGGCCTTCAAAATTTTGGATGTTTGAAGGGAGTTTTGTTGGCATAAAAGGCCAACTAGCATCATGGTGTATAGGGTCATTTATCAACTGGTCGAAGTCAGGGAGGCTGAGGCTTGCCATGAAAGGGAGCAAGGGTGTAGCCGGTGTAGTGTCCGTTGCGGTCCCACTAGTGGTATTCCCAGCATGAGGGCCGAGGTTACCACTAGTGTTAGGTCCTACCCCAGAGATGGTGAAGGTGACAGGGGGAGAACCAAAGGCGGAAGGAGAGGAAGAACCGAAAGGACTAGTAGAAGAGTCAGAGTGTGGACTCGGTTGAGGACTAACTCGAATCCTATGCGGAGGAGGAAGTATCCCTACTGGAAAATGAGGATGAAGGCTAAGAAGTCTCTAAGATGAATGCCTTGGTGTTGTAATTATGACGACATAAACATGGCACAAAGGAAAAAGAGACTGACAAGGGCAGGGAGGTGCAATATCAACCGATTACAATGTCGAAACAAGGGCAAAGAGGTGCAGGATCAATTGATTTCAATGTTTTAGTGTATTTTCTTGGCGGTGTTAACCAAGCCCTTTTTTGCTTAGGGTGTGTGTGTGAAGTGTGTAAATTTTAATTTTTAAACCTAGACGTTTGTAGAGAAAAAGAAAAAATGTGATGTATAGCTATAAATAGCCTACAAATAACAGTATATAAGCTTGCAAAATAGAAAATAAGAAGTTAATAATGCAATAATCTAAACCCAAGGAGGCGGGCCTCTCAAAAACTAGTCTATAGGTGAGTGAAAAAACTAATCAAAACTCACTAAAACAACCAATATATCTAAGGTCAGAAGGGACAATGATCTAAAGGACAAAATCTGCTAGAAAGTGGTGCAGAAACAACAACAAATCAGAGGAAACATTGCTGTAAAAAGAGGTGGCGAAAGGCTATCTCCAGGAGGAAAGCAGAGTGCACCCTAAAGGAAAACCAAAAAAAAGCTAAATGATGATATTTGGATGGATAACAAGCTGATCTGAAGTGAATTTGAAGGTGAGGTATCAGATCTGAAAAAATGGCTGAAGACTCTGAAATTTCAGACAACCTGCAATAGCAAAAACTCTTCCACAAAAAGTGGAGGGTACTAAAGCCCTAGGGGGCTAGGTTCCCACTTATTCGAGTGAAAAATAACAAGTAAAGGTCCAAAACGGGAGGAGACGGAGGTCAGAAAACCCTGAATACAGGCTCAGACAAACCCATAAAACTTTCAGAAAAATCCTTGCAAAAAGTCCAGGTCACAGTTTCTGACCTGTTTGTTGGACATCGGGTTCAACACTCCTCGTGTGTTTACATGGACTAACCACCTCTCGTGGATCCTAACTCTGGCGATTGTAGCGGAGACTAACGCTTGCAGGTTTTGGTCTAACGGAAATAGTGATTCCAACAAGTGGTATCAGAGGGACAGGTCTCGAGTTCAAAACTCACCCGGCTCGCATTGGGGGGGAGATTGTTGGACATTGGGTTCAACACTCCCTGTGTGTTTAGCGACATGGACTAACCACCTCTCATGGATCCTAACTCTGGTGATTGTAGTGGAGACTAACGCCTGTGGGTTTTGGTCTAACGGAAATCGTGATTCCAACACTGTTTTCAGTAGAGGTCACAATTTTTGGGCTAAAAAGTGCACCCTAAAGGTCTAGGTCACAGGTTTTGGGCCAAAAAATGCAACCTACACTTTCGGCACTCTCGGTGGCAGGTTTCTGAAAAATTTGCAGTCTCAGCTGTGGCTGATGTCTGTCACTTGTGCAATTGGTTCGAAAACACACGGAAGTCAGAATTTTTATTGTTTTAGTGTTTATAGGTTAAAAACAACATCAAGAAAAGCAAAAACAAGGGGCTGAAGAGAAATCCTAGGGTTTGAAGTAGCTATATATGCAATGATCAGAAAAACAACAGAGGTCATAATCGTAATTCCGTGTGGAGTTGCCAGTTGTTAGTATGAATCTTAATTCCAAGCGTACGGAAAAAGACCACTTTAGTTGTGCTTAACAAACTGCCCTAACAGCAGAAATGACAACTAATATCTTCAGATCTGTAGTTAGGTGATCAAGATAAATGCTGCAAAAATCTAGATCTATGCATTAGAAGACATTAAACAGTAGAAAAAACAAGATTTACTCAATGCATCCAATAGACAAGACAATATTATATCAAATGAATTTTGTATTAATGGCACTTGGGAGGAAAACACAAGAGGGTGTTCCCAATTCTCCTCAATGGGATGGGTTCTTGTAAGTCCTCATCACTTCAAATTTAGAATTCCTCTCTCTTGATGGTGTAGAAAACCCAGACAGAAAATGGAAAAGTATGGCTATGATGGTGGATCAATAGCCAGACCAAGAGTTGAGATGCAGAGTGATCTTTAGGCAACAAAAGGTGACAAATGAATGGGGAAACCCTTCTATTTATAACAAAATATTGAGTTAGTCTAGATATTGGTGCATAATTAAAATATTATTAACCAAATCAAGATCCAAATTTTATGGAATATTTTATTATATTTGTTGGAGGGAAAAGGAATTTGACTTGAGTCAAATCCCCTTATTTGTAAATAATAAATAAATAAACGATTTATTTATCATTTTAAGGATGTGATTAAGTAATAATAAATATATAAATAAATTATTTATTTATCATTTTAAGGATGCGGTTAAGTAATAATAAATAAATAAATGATTTATTTATCATTTTAGGGATATGGTTGAGTAATAATCAAATAAATAATGATTTATTTAATTATTTAGGGGAGATTTAGTCATATTTAACAAAGAATATTATTTAAGTAATGTTTAAATAATTATTCTTAGAAAATAATAAGATAAATAATGATTGATCTAATTAATTTCATTGTTTTGGGTTAAATATACCCAAGAATATTAATTAAACTACTATTTAACTAATTATTCCTTGAGGAAATCAAACAAATATGGATTTATTTAATGTTTCCACATGGGGTTTCCTGTTTAGACCATAAAAAACTTAATAAAGGTGGTTTTACTAAGTTATTTTCATAGTGAATGCAATTATACTTGGGGTAAAATTGGTCTTACATGGTGTACTTCGGTCTATCTAATACCAACGGGTTAGATGACCAAAAAATGGTGTAACACTCACATATGGAAGACAAAGCACAATCAATGAGCAGCATGATTGTGAGATATTACTGATGAAAGGAGAAGGTAGGGAGGGAGGTCAGCATCATTTGATGAGGAGCACACACCCCTATCTATTTCAAAGAGTTGGTGCAAGGAAGAGGCAGACTGATTTGCACTATGAGTGCAAGCGAAAGGTTTCCCAACCATATGTATAGTCTACTCTTGACATTGATGTCTCACTACATGGAGGCATTCCATCCGTGAGGGCACCAGATCTGGAGTTGGTAAGAGACATCTTGCCATTTGGTTCACCCCTCTCAGATTTTGGAGAGGTGAAGACTTTGGAGGAGTCTAGTATAGCGCAGAGAGTTTGGGATGGACTCAAGGAGGAGGGGGACATCCTTCCATTTTCAACATCACCCACTCTCACTACACATGCTGCGCTGACAGAAGTTGCTGCAATATTGGAGGATGGCACCTTCAGGGTGCAAGGGAGCTTCTCCATGGATTTGGAGAAATAGAGGGTACTTCCTTTGAGGAAGGAATCCTCCATACTTTGGAGTAGATGGAGACCACTCATGCTTACATTGGCCAAGATTGGGAGATTCTTTTTGGATGGGAGCTTCTCATGGGAAGCCAACTTCTAAAGATCAATACTTATTTTTTAGCATGAGAAACTACATGATGGGCATGGTAGCAATTTGGAGGATGACTTTGCCATGAGGGATGTCAAAGGAAAAGACAAAATCATGTGGAGAGCTTCACATTGTAGATCATCAATGCTGTCTCTTGGGAGGATTGATGCATATTGGAGGTCTCAACTCTTGGTAGAGTACTCCAAGGATCTTGGTGCTTGCATGATTCTTTATGATGGAGATGATAGATATATGGTAGATGATGTGGTCATCAATTCTTATGCAATAGTCTTCTTGAATAGAGCTTCGGAGCTCAAGGAGAAGCTGCTACATGCAGTACATGAGGACTTCCTTTCCATGCACTTTGATGCATATCTTTCCTTGGTAGAGAAGTTCATTTGGGAGTGCATCCAGCATGATATATTTCAGCATATAGAGAGATGAATAGCCCAGATGGTGATAGAGAGGATGTCATAGCCACTTCCCTACTCTTTGGGGGTGAGGGAGAATTTCCGGTTGAGCCATTCCAGCTCAAGGTCCCAAGTACATGGTGGAGAAGGTATAATTTCACATTATGTTTTGTACTTCTTTACTTTATATGAGCAGCATGTTTTACCAAGGAGGATTATCCCTTCTTGCATATTACATGATGATTTACCTGAAGCCACTTGCAGCATTGATATTGGCTATTTTATTGGTGGTTTGTGGGGGAAGCCACATGATTTTTGGTGTGCACCTTTGACACCACATTGTACTTTCATGTTCCTATCTTATAGAATGACTGTGGCAGAAAACAAGTGGCTGGGAAAGCACTTGTTATTACTTGTTTTGATGCAAACAAGGGATGCACTGTGTTGGTTCCATGTGTTGAACTATGATCCACTCTCCGGTTGTCATATGGCAACTTGTTTTCATTGGTTTTTGCTTCCATATTTTGCTGATATTCTTATGTTCATGGGGAACTTTGTTTGGAGAGTGGTAGATGAGTTGGAGATGCCCATTGGGAGTATGATTCTCCCTAATTTACATGATGCATGTTTCAGGGGAAGCAATGGGATACCCATGATTGCCAAACTACATCTCTTTTCTCCATGTGGGAAGAGCCATTTGGAGAGTTTGATTTTTTAGAGGAGGCACTTCATGGATTATTTGTTTGGTGGGGTAGCTTGGGCCACTCTTGGAGGTCATGAAATTTAAGCCAAAGATCAGAAACAACCCCATACTTACCATAAATGGAGAGAGAAACCACTTGGATGGGAGGATCCAATATCTCCATGCAGCCCAAACATAGTGTATGAACCGAGGGTTGAGGATCTTTTTGATGAGCTACCTAGAATGGCTCATTTCATTTGGATGATAGCATGGGTGTGGGAGTCTCTCATTGGGAATAATATTCCCCATGTTTTTCATCACTCCTAAATTAAGGATGTCATTAGACATCAAGGAGGTTTCCACTTACACCTTCCACCTTTCTATGATGTGAGCCACGTGGTTTTGCATACTTGGGAGGAAACATTGGAGGGCAGATTTGTAGTAGAGTATTTTGAGCAGTGGTGGGGACTATTTATGAGGAGGCCACAAGAAGAGGAAGGGAGGAATTTTGCTCCACCTTTAAAGTTGCTTGAGGACAAGCAACATTTTGGAGGGGAGGACTATAATATTCCAAAAATTTAGCCTTCATATAAATGGAATATTACAATTGGTTTTATCACTAGGTAGGTGAATAAATGGGTAGGGAGGCCCATTAACCTCTTTAGAAGGAAAAATAACACTCCTAATGTGAAAGGAGGAGGAATAAGCAGTTGGATTGAGCACCTTTGGGTGTGAACAGGGGTTGGATCATGGTGATTCAGTCAACTTTGACCAAGTCAACAACACTGTCTAGATACATTGAATCTCCTTGATGAACAACGCAGTTTTAGTGGAGGACAACTTGCATGAGCTTGGTGGAAAATATGGATGGGAACCAATGTGAAGAGGTTCACTTGATATATATGGAGAGGATGGAAGCCTTTTTTATTCATGTTTTGATATTGGTCTGCTTAGACTATTGCTTCCTCTTACTATTTAGCAGGGTTGCTGTGCTGTTTAGCACCGGGTGTTCCCGAGCGGGAATCCCACCTCTTCCCTTGAGAGGCCCCTTAGGAGAGTTTTGTACTACATTTATCCACATCCAAGCTTGAGGCCAAGCACCAGTCTTCAGCTACAACGCTATTTCTATAGAGAATAGTGTTGTGTTGCAGGGTGTTGCAGTGGAGGTTTGATAACACCACTTCCGGGTCTGTTTCTCAATAGAGGGAGCCTTCATTCTCTTGAGAGATTAGATAGGAATATTTCTGGGCTCATTTCACATCTTGGTAGTTGGCCAAACCATTCCTCATCTCCTACAGTGTATTCCCTTGCAGGAACTGCGTCATTTTGCATAGAGCTGCAGTAGCAAGGTTTAAGACCTTGTTTTAAGACTAGTTTCCTTGGGAAAGGGCCAACCCTTCTCTCGGGAAGCTAGAAGAAGGGATCCTCATCCATATATTATATTATTCAGATACATTCATGTAATGTTGTAGTAATACTGCATTATTTCAGTGCTGAATATTCAAATCTTCTCTTTTTGTACTCAAGCTTTCAAGAAACCCTTGCCGAGTTATCTTTATAATGTGTTAAGGAGGCCAGATATCTATTTTCTTATAATATTTTTCAATAAAGTTCTAGATATATTATTTTATATCCTATTTTTGTAGAAACCTTCAAAAAATAATTCTATAATTTATTCTGCATAACTTAAGTCATGGGGTTTGGAAATTTTTAAGCTGATTTGAGGCCGGGAGATCTGTTTAACTTAGTAAAGGGGATTTGCTTCTGATTTAATTTCATATATAAGGGAAAATATATATATGCTAGGGAACCTAAGTGTTATTTCCCCTTGTTACATCATAATTTCCTGGGAATAACGTTTTTGGGGTCAAATTGCTGCATTTTCCCCACTTGGGAGGATGTAGAAAAGCTCCTTCTAATGTTGTTTCATTCATTTGTTGGCTATGTGTTTCTCAAAAACAAAATTGAGCTAATTTCTCATTGCTACTCCATTATTGTGCTTATGCACTACTGCATTCCCATTTTGGGATATTACAACAACTTTATGACTAAAATTATGACATGAGAAACATTGTCCATTAAAGAAGAAATTTCTCCGATCATGAAACCTTATATTTATGTTCCTGTTGATTGATATTTATATTATTGTTCTTCCATGAATTGAAGTGGTCATGCTTTACCTATGTAGTCTCTTTGTTCTTTTGCTGAGTGAAAAAGTGTTGCTGGCTAGCTTTAGCTGCATTTAGATAGCTTGGTGCTGAAGAATGAGAGGATTCTCCAATATATCCAAGACCTGTCTTTACAAGAGGAGAGTGTTGTACCTTGATAATTTCATCTAAGGTTTCATATCCTTTATCAAATCTAAGATTTAAATTTTTTACTTTCTCAATTTCCTTTCTTAGACTTACTATTTCACATTCTAATTTCTCATTGTGCTTCTCCTTTTCTATAAGTTGATTCTTTAGAGTATCTATGGAAATTTTATTTTCTTCCAAAAATATTTTGAGTTGATTTATTTCTTCAAGAAAATAAATTTCTTCTAATGCATCCATAAAAGTATCTTTAGCCTCACTGGAGTCTTTTTCAAAAACCATGAGCAGTCTAATATCTTGATCAGATTCTCCTTCTTCACTATTTGATAGACCATCACTATCTTCATGAGTATAATAAATTTTTCTATTGATAAACCATTTCTTATTTCCCTTTTCCACTTCCTTTCCCTTTTCATGATTATCTTTATGAAGACATTTAGCAGCATAATGACCAACTCTTCCACTAGCAAAACATTTAAAAGGAACCTTACCTCTGAACCTTCCAGTGCCAGGTTGTAGCTTCTCTACAAAATTTATCTCATATTCTTCTGAAACATACCATGATCATTATTGTTCTCCTACTTCCTTTCCTTTGTAGTAGCTCTAAAGAAAAATTATTTGACTTAAGATGGACCTTCTTTCCTCATTTCACATGCAGTCAGAATCCCATGAAGTTGAACAATAGTAAGAGTTTGTAGATCTTGCTTCTCTTCAATAGCAAGCACTTTTGACTCAAATATGGGAGTTGATATCTTAAAAACTTTTCTACTAGAGTAGTGTCAGTTATGGTTTCTCCCAGATTGCTCATAAGATTTACAATATCATCTAGACATAAAAAGAAACTAGCAATGCTTTCCTCATTATGCATTATGATTTTTTCATATTGTATTATGAGAGTTTGGAGTTTAGCACTTTTTACCTTGGAATCACCTTCATAGCTTAGAATGATTTTGTCCTATATCTCCTTTGCTATATTAAACTGCATGACTTTGACAAATTCTAATTTAGTCAAACTTCCCAATAATGCATTGACCGCCTTTGCATTTGTTTCATAGTTCTTTCTTGCTGTTCGATCTGTTGGAACTGAAGCTGGATATTGATAACCTAATTCAACTATAGGCCATACATCTGCTCCAAGAGACTGAACATAGGATCTTGTCCTTGTCTTCCAAAAGATTAAATTGTTTCTGCTGAAGAGAGGAGGCCTGATAGATGCTTTCCCATCCTGATTTCTCATCCTAGATGATCTTCCTCTAGCGATTAAGATTCTTCAGAAGGACCTGCTCTGATACCAATTGTTGGGAAAAATACTAATGGGGGCGGCGGGGGGGGGGGGGGTGAATTAGTATTTACAATAATCAAAATATTTTACTTTTCTCTTGCTGATTTATATACGCAACTTTGATTAACCCAACAAGTGTATATACGTAGATACACTAACAAAAACTTGCGAATACTGATATAATTTTATTGATAGATGAAATTTCAGAAAAAATCTTTAACTGAGCTTATCAGTTATGCATCAAATAGTTAAGTAGTAAATATGTGCATTAATAATAGAATAAATCATCACACAAGAGCATCACACATGAACACTAAGATTTAAGGTGGAAACCCAATTCGGGATAAAACCACCGATGTTGTCGTCTTTGTCTTCAATATTTATTATATGGAAAACTACTTACAATATTGTACTGGCGCAGACTCATACTAGCATGTAGGCACCCGCCTACAGAAGGTTGCATCCTTCTCTCATTCTCCAGCTGCTACTGGAAGGGAGCTCCAACTCCTAATCTCGTTTACCAACCACTACTGGAAGGGAGCTTGAAACTCCTGATTAGAACACCAGCTTCTACTGGTAGGAAGATTCTACTTCCACACTGAAGGCTTCAACTCTCAGAACCACTGCAGACCACATTTCATCAATTTTCACACTAGATCCCACTATTTCAACACAACTCATCATAAATATCATCAATAATAAAATTAACCCAAACTCCAATTAGAATAGTGAGATCAATGTAATCAAAACACAATAATAACCCAGATTTCTGAATCATTATGCAGAATCAATCTCAACCCTGATCATACATTATCTTAAAATACATACGCTACTTCACTTTACTAATCCCGCATGTATACGCGCTTTCCTTCACACCAACCTGGGTATAGATCTGAGAATACTGAATTTACAGAATATGATAAGTCTCAGAACCAGATTTGAGGCTTTTAGTCAAATATCTTTTCAGTATTAAAGAACCCTTAATCAGTCAGTCATCATTAAACATATTTACTCACTCATTGATCAGATTTGTACATATTCAACTTAGCAGCACATACAGTATTCAAGAAACCCATATCTACATGAAGACTTCATTGACAGACAACATAAATACAGTAGCAATAAACAGATAACCTCTTTAGTAAGCTTCAGAAAACCCTGACTTCCATATGCATTTTTTCTAAGACAAAGCCGCATATATACATGCTTTCACCGAGACGAACTAGAATATAGATCTGCAAATATTAATTTTGTAGAATGTTTTAGATCTATATACTTACCTAGATTTCTTCACTTCAGTTTGGAAAACATGTGCCAGGTCACATATCTAATCATCCCTTCAATAGATCAAGTACATAGTCATTTCAGGTCTAGAGATCCCGATCCATCATTGTATCCAAGGGTGCATCATAGATTCAAATCTACCAATAAAGAAAAGTTCATCCCATGCAGATATACTTTAGAGAGAAGTATTCAGTAACAACCCTTACACATGCACACCCCTTCCACTATGATCTTCTTCTCCTTATATAGATTTAGCCTTTACCAATACCATGAGCCAAAACCACAAAAATATCGATGGTATTCTTGGGCGGAATCAAATAGACGACAACGATCAATACTGTGGGGTAACACCATGGTAATGCCCCCTGGTATCATAATTTTAGAGCACAAAATCATATGAGACTTTTCTTCTTCATACCCGTGTGTCTACGTGACTTATCTTCATAATAACTGCGAAAATACTAATTTTGGATGTATACGCGGGTTGCTTGTATACCAAGTAGCATATGTACGCAGGTTGCCTTCATCAAACATGCGTATACATTATGAAATATTATATTTATTATTTCTCTAATCCTAACTGGATTACCTTTCTCTGTCACTTCTGAACTAACATGTAGATACATCATTTTTACATCTTTAACACATATGTTGCTTATTAAAAGGCAAATCATCAAGTAGGTTTCCATCAAGGAAAACATATTGCATCATATTTCCAACATAATCTATCACTCATAATGCAAAATAAAGGATATGGAAACAAATTTTTGAAACTGTTGGCAAATTTGGAGGTTTTTTTATTTTTGGAAAATTTTGAAATTTAATGATGCATAGAAGTGCAACGAGTGCATGCTTTGCATCTTTTCAGAGGCTATAAATGAGGTCAAACCTACATGGTTGGATGGATATTGACAAGTAAATCTCATATATGTACCTCCTTTTCCATGTCAACTCACCATTTGGGATAAAAAGTAAGAAAATAGATTAAAAAAAAAAATTTCCACCTTTTCAGACCCTTCGTTTCACTTCTGGGATTAGTTGTGGAAAATTGAGTTTTTAGATGCCATGAAGGATGCGTTTTGTAGGCTTGCAGGTTCATGAGGCTAGTAGACATCCAAGGCTATCTTCAGCATCTTTCATTTCAACAAAATCATCAAAGGAAGCACCTCAAAATTTCCTTCCAAGAAGAACAATGTGCTTCTGTTAGGCACGTTGCACTTCTGATAAAGCACATTGTGCTTCTGATAAAGCACTTTGCACTTATGACAACAGTGTGATTTTTTTGAGTTTTGTCAGTCAATGTCAAGTTCTCATGGTGTAATTTTCCCTTTTATGCTTTGAAATTATGTAATTAATTTTAATAGAGCTCGTGAAAGACAATTTTATGTAAATTTGATGGTCGTTAATGCTTGTAAATACAGTCAAAGGCTAAAATGATATTTAGTTCCTAACATCCCTAGTTTTAGGTTTGGTTAGAGAGATTAATGTGATTAGTTCTTATCTTGATGGATTCAATCCCTGAGAGGGGGGAATGTATTTTTTGGTCTATATGTAGCTTGTTTTCAGTTAGATTCAAGGTTGAACATCAGTTAATCAAAGGCTTGGAGCTTGTGTACAATATATTTTTGCATAAATACAAGATAATTGTAACTATTATCTGGGATTCATGTGGTATGCCCTAAGTAGCAGTGTCTTTCTTCTGTTTCATCAATATATTGAATGTTTAGTTTTCCCTAATCCATTAACATGATTTCAGATGATTTTCACATGAGGTGTTAAACACAATTCATAATTTCTATGCTCTATTTTTATGAGGTTTTCACATTTATGTCTCTTTTCTTCTGATAAACAAACTCATAAACCTTATGCTCATTTTTATTTCTCCCTATTTCTACCATATACCATAATTATAGCTAATAATTGTTACTGAACATACCTACCTTGCACCATTATATCCTTGTGACTGAACCGTTAGAAACCCTGACCTAGTTCCTTAGACCTTTTAATCCGATCCAACAAACCCTAAAAATAAAACCCTCACTCAGCTTCATAACTAGCTCAAGATATATTTTCCTCTCCAGTCACTACATTTCCTCTGAGATTGCAGAGAGAGTGCTCTATGATTTTCTAGGGCTAGCTACCAAGTTGAAAGTGGTCTGAGGTGACCTCCTTCGGTCTCCTTTCTCAGCATTGGGACACTGTGGAGGATAACACGTACTCCATGCAATATTGAAATAATGATTTAGCCATATATATGCACTATATCACATCAGCATCAAAACATCATAAGTAACATCATAATTTCTCCTTATCTAATGATCCAGGTGGATGTTTCTGTCCACCCACCTATTCCACCTAGACCTCCAGCCAATTTCATCATTTTCCTTGTCTATAGTAGCATTTACTATTTTTACCAAGTTTTCAGTCTTGAACTTCCAAAGCTGTTTTGACCCCCTAAACACCGTTTTTTGAGGTTTGTAGTAGGCCCATAACTATGAGTATAGCCCTACAGCAAATCATGTATTACTCAGAGAGATATTTCTGATGATATATCGTACATTCCAGACAGAGATAATATGACCAAATTATGACCCTGGGAAGTTGGCTACCAATCTAACCCCAACATGGCCTACAAACTCTTGGCATTATATCTCCCGGGGTTATCATTTTTGGATGTTTGGAGTTTTCCCATGTTTTTTAGTAATAAAAAGGCCCTTGAGCCTCATTGTAATGTAGTTCATAGGTATGTAGCCACCACATCTCTTCTCAGAGATAAGACACCATCACCCGATCTAGTTTATTTCCATTCTATCTATACACATATTTCATTTATTTGATATTAATGAAATGAATTTTTATTCCTACTCCATCTCTGTGTTTATGTTTATTTCTATATTTTATTTCCTTTTTGCATAAGTATGGATCAGTAGTATCACAGCAGTCTACTCTTTCTCGATCTTTATTTCCATGTCCCTAACAAGATCAAGGTATAAGGAGTTAGGGATTGATCCGGTTGAACGTTTTCAAGATCATCCTCGAAAACCTCGTTGACCTCCCATGGCAGAAGAAGAGAATCGCGATGGAGAAAGATATCCTATCAAACTATTTCTCAAGGAGGCCCTAGAGAAACAGAGGAACGCGATAATGGATAACTTTTCCCAAATCCTTCAACAGCTTCCCACTAACGACACATCTTCATCTTGCATCCACTCTGGAGGTCCCACTCCTTTTAAGATAAAATTTGACTTTGACATCCCCATATTTGAGGGCCAAATAGATGAAGACGTCATAGATAGATGGCTGAACCTATTAGAATGATATTTTTCGGTTCATGACTTTTCCAATCGGGAAAAGATTACTTTTGAACTCCTCAAAGCCACCCCCCATGTTAAGGACTCATGGGAAACCTACTGTGAGAAAAAGGACGAGAGGGAATCCTCCCTTCTATCGGTTGCACCCACTTGGAATTATTTTCGAGATACCATCAAGGAACAATATTGCCTCGTGGGGAGCTAGGAGGATAATTACATACAATGGACAACACTGTGGAAATAAAGGGATCAATTTGTGCATGAGAAGATGAATCTATTCCATACCCTGCGCACATAGTTGGGAATTAATGATTCAGAGAAACATTTGGTGCTTCAGTAATACTGTTGTCTCCATAGATACATCTAGGAGGAAATGGACTTCCTCAACATCTGCTCGCTTGGTGCAGCATACCAGTAGGCTGCCAAGATTGAGAAAAAATTCAAACAGAAGAAGCGAGAGTTTTCATATGTGAATCAGAAGTAAGGGAAAGGTGCCGCCAAACTGTAGAACAACAAACAAAGCCAAGGTGCGATGGCCCAGGACAACTCACCGAAGATGTTATCACCAAATTGATCTTGATTGGATGCTCATCAATCAACTCAATGTAACTCTTTTAAACCACTTGTAACTGAAGATTAGCCTCTTCAGCTTGAGAGGGCTCTCTCAAAGGAGGTTTATTATTTTGAATAAGGATAATACTAGATGGCTAACTCTATGAATTGTGACTTGGTTTTTGTATGATTGAAGGTTTAAAAATGAAGGCTTTCTACCATTGGTCTATGGAGTCAACATCAGTACTCTTAATGAAGGTCTTTATTCACATGGAAGCTGAGGTAGATAGAGGTCTTTAATAAAGATAATTCACACACATAATATAAGGAAAGCATAGTAATTTCACCCCTAAAGGAAGTCACACCATAATAGTATGAATTCTGAGTAATTAGATATGAAATCCACTGCAAGTGATTAGACATAAAAATACATAGCCACAACACATTAAACACTCATGAGAATCTCAGGTCCAGAATTAGAATGTCACTGTATATTACTGATAATGGAAAAAATCATACAAGCAACAATTTGGTGAAATATTCTCCAACCCTTTTCTCTTCGATGTTTAGTCTATAAATAAACATTCTTTATAAAGAATATGACCTATCTAGCTGGCTAGATCTTCAAATTCTACTCTGACACCTATCATAATTGAAACTACTAACTGGAAACAAAAAAAGGATACTTATCCTTTAAGAAATCAAACTCCTAATAGGACTCTATCTCCTATTTATTACATTCGGTTCTCCTAACAGTGAAACAATTACATAATAGATATGACATGTTTGAGGGATAATTCACTATCACCTTACATATTTAAAACACCCCTATATCTGTGGAGCACAATCCTACTTTTTAGGGATGGATAACCTTCACTTTAATCACTATTCTACCTGATGAGCTGGCTATGTGACACTCCTTTTGAGCAATGCTTCTCTGCTGATATGGTCCATTGACATGCTAGATCTCTCTAGTTGGCTAATGTGCTATTGGAATGCTCACAAATATTCAAAAATATCCTCACTACGAAACATGGTAGTTTAGGTAGTTTTGTAGCGTATGAAAACTTTCTTTTTCACCTATATCCTTGAAAAATTTTCTATTAAAACACCTTTAGTATGCCAAGAAACCTTGCAGATTGTCAATCTCCCTCCATAATACTTGAAAAAACTGAACTGTAAGGCAAAAATGCACCTTCAGAATTTTTCGTAGCTTTTTTTTGGCTTCAAGCATGAAGTACGCTACGAAACTGTCTAAAAAACCAGAATTTTGCTGAGTCTAAGACTATCTTCAAAAATTGATCTGCAGAGGTAAAATTTAGGTTCTTTGTAAATTATGAACCTCATCAAACATATTCCAATTCAATTTTTCATTCTTTCGGTGTTTCTTCTTCATTCACAATTAATTAGCTGATGGGTTCTTCTACCACTCTCATCTTCAACCCTTTCTTTTCTAAATCGGTTTGAATCAAATCCAGTTGCTCTTGAAGATATTCCACTTGATATTTTAATGCTCTGTTGTTGGATTGTAAGTGCAAGTTTATCCTTTTAATGTGTTTGTCCTCCCCTCTTTGTGGTTGAGTCCATTTCAGAAACATTTATGTATTGTCCAAAGTTTTTGAAACACTTGTGACTTTCTCTTCCCATATTTTCCTCATCTTTTCAAATTGAACCTTCTTAGCCCTATGCCTCTTTGCCTCAAGCTTTAAAACTGATATCTCTTTAGCTGATTCCTTCAAATTCTCTTTGAGGGTTTCTATTTATGATTTTTCAATCATTTTATCTTTGCCCTTTATTTGCCTGATAACTACTTCCTCTTTTGCTGATGGAGACAAATATATGATGCTTTTTGGCTAGGTAGCTTCATTTATTTTCTCAGTCTCTTTTCTTTCCATGACCTTCTTTGCATGTTTGGTCATTGGCTTCCTTGGTTGAAATATAAAACCAGCATCATCACCTGCAAAATCTATTTTTTTAGCAGTCTTACCTTTCTTCAGCTTTCTTCCTCCATCTTCAATGTCTTCAACTTGCACAATGGGTGACTCTTCAATGTTAATTGCATGAAGGATATCCTCCAAATTTCCTTTAGCCAATGTCTGGCTTCTAGTGAATCTCTTTCTACCTTGTTCGCTGACTGTATGCTTCTATTTTGTAGGTGCTGCATGAGGTGTGTCAGTCTCTTGCAAAGGTTTTATTCCCATGTTCACTGGTTCTGTAGGAGATGATCTATTTTATTCTTCAACTTCTTCTGCCACAAATGGTGATGAAGTGGTTCTAGGTTTTGAGGCTTTCTTAGGAGTGACCACATGAATTTCATAACCACTCATGAACAAAAAAGAAATCCAATCTCTGTCTAACCTCCTCAATTCTTCTACCACTAATAGATTAATTAGACCATGATGAAAAAGAGATGTATCATTTCCCTCTGTCTTGATTTGAACCTTATCTGACATTTTCCCTGGACTTTTGTATAAATATAAAGGTAGGTCAAGTGACCTCTTACCTACAAAATGCAGAAGAAGTTTGAGATGATAGGAGTAGACCATGTGAAGCCTTCCTTCACTGGTAAAATACTTTTGAATGACCATCAATAGCTTTGCATAATTCTCCTTCATGAAACTCTTAAGGATAGCATTTGTCAAATCAACTTCACTGTGTTCTTGCTTGATAAATTGTTTGCAATCCTGCATTGTGAATTTGATACCTTTAAACCACTTTTCACCACCTCTGGGGATTCCTGTAGCTGAGGATATGATCTCTGGTGTCACTTTAAGGTTCAGAATTCGAACCTTTGATGTTTTTCTTGTGAAGCTGGTGGAAAAATCCTTTGAAACCTATAAATTAAAAGCCAGCAACCTCTCAGAAAATTGCAAGAAACTAGTAATTTTGAAAACCTACATGGTAGTAGGGTATTCATTGAGTAATTTCATATCCATGGGATCATACCTATGGCAATGGCCACCCTTATTTGTTTTCTTTCTTGCAGCCATTGATGATTTATAGTCTTCACTGCCTTGCTTGTTGATGACACCTGCAGAATTCAAATTTGACAGCAACTTGCTTGACTCGACGAAGCAACTCTCTAGGGATTGATTCACATGCAAAAATAAACCAAAATATGACAAAAGGCTAATTGAGGTGAGGTTTAAAGGTTTTAATTGACAACTCGAGCTTCAATCATCACACATGCAAGAAAAAAGGTAATGATGACATCAAACACGGCTATGTACTTTTTAAGTTTTCCATAGAAACCTTGAATTACCTCTACCTTTAATTATCTAATCAGAAAATGACATCTCATACAAATCCGACAATACAGGTTAAAAAACTCATTTTCGTAGCGAAATTAGTGAAGCTTCTAACAGATTCGCTACAAAACTATAGACAGTTTTGTAGCGAATCTGTTGTTTTCCTGTGTAAAATGCTAAGAAAATACGAAAAACTTAAATATATGCCCTTTTGAGTTTGAATGCATGGGGAATGAAAAATGATATGATATGGAACTGATTTGACTGAAATGGCATAGATGGAGGTAATCATAAAACTTAGGATAGCCTTAAAAAATGCAAAACATTTCCTATACTACCTTCAAATGGCTTAGGAGACCTTATCCATTTGGTGAGTGACCTATATGACCCTATCAAGAAATGTTTCACAAATTAATTATTGATAATAATGTCTCCACTTGGGATGGTGTGCCCCTGTGGTACACCAAAGAACCTGTAGTTCCACTGCCATCTATCTTTTTTTGAAAATAAACTTCTGAAATTTTCCAAGCCTTCTTCAAACCCTTGTGGCATTCACCTGGGGCTCAAGTTTGATGATCAACCCATATTTATTAGCAGAAAATCATAATAAAACTGAATATATACAATGGAGTGAAAATTTAGTAAAACTTAAGAGGAATAATGCTTTATAAACCTGTCATTGACGAGCCCTCTAGCACAAAGTTGTCCATCCATATCTTGAAGTAGACAAGTGTTGTTACCATGTTATGCAACTAGTATGAATGGCCCCTTCCAGATGTTTTCAAACTTTCCATGTTTCCCCTTTTCTTCAATTCTGGCTTCCCACTTCAACACCAAATCTTGAATATGGAAATTTTCTTCTTTGACCTTTATGTCAAATGTCTTCTTTACTCTGTTTTGTGACTGTTGATGGCTATTGTATAACTCCTCCCATTTTTCCTACAGAGCCATAAGTTGGTTTATCCTCCTATGAATAGAATTAGGCTCCTTTTCTAGTCCTTGCAGCAATTTAATCACAGTCACTCCCAAGGATGTGGGAAAAATGGCTTCAGCTCCATACACTAATTCATAAGGTGAAGTACCAATGAATATTTTTTTACATACTCTATCAGCCCAAAAATCATACTTCAACTTCATATGCCATGATATTTTTTTTTTCTTGCAGCACCTTCTTGATAATTCTCACAATTCTTTTATTAGAAGATTCAGCAAGATCATTACCTTGTGGGTAATAAGTAGTAGAGTGTCCAAGTGTTATATGATATTGATGAAAAAAACTAGTCAAGCTTTTGGATTTAAAATCTTGTGCATTGTCAGTAATAATATTCATAGGACAACCAAACCTAGACGTTATGTTATTCTCTAAGAACTGGATGATGACTAAATCATTTTCCTTCATTGTTGGGATTGCTTCAATCCACGTAGTGAAATAATTTGCTGCTGTCAGGATCCATCGATGTTGCCCTGAAGATGATGGGTTTATTTCACCAATAAAATCCATCCCCCATTGTTGGAAGGGTACCTCAACATAAATTGACATCAATGGTAAAGGAATTGGCTTTCTCTTACCATCAAAAATCTGACATTCATGGCAGGTAGCTATCTTCTTGTAAACATCCTTGAACATGGTGGGCCAATAATACCCTGGTCTGAGAATTTTGTTTGCTATGGCCTTCCAGTAATGATTTCCTCCACAATATCCTTTATGAAACTCTTCAATGAACCTTTCAGCTTCCTCTTCCAACAAACAGTTCAAAATAATGCCTATTATCTATAATGCAATATCTTAGATATTTCGGCTTCACAAACCTTGCTTTTGATTTAGTCAATTCTGCAGGAGCTATGTGATGATGCAAGACAAAGGTAATGTCCCTGTACCATTCAAACAACATAAGATTCTCTTCAATAGGAATCAGATCTTCATCTTCCTCTGATAACTCTGAAATTTCTGCAATAAAATCCATGTCAAGATAGTCAAGATTAGATTGTGCCTTCATCTTTTCCAACCCCTGTCCCTTCACCAATTTTGTAGGTCTAATTTCTATGTCATACTCCAGTAAATTAGCTATCCACTTCCCTCTCTTGCCATCAGGATCAGCTTGTGTCAATATGTCCTTAACCACAGTGTTAGGCACAAATGCTACGATATGAGAATGCAGAATATAGTTTCTCAAATCCTTAATGGATTTGATCAAAGCATATGCATTTTTTTCTAAAATATTGTATTTCAACTCTGAGTTAGCAAGGGTTCTGCTAAAGAATGAAATGGGTTGCTCTGTACCTTGCTCTCCTTTCTACAGTAAAACTCCAGCTATAGTATTTTCAGATGCAAATGTAAAAACCAAAAATTATTTTGAAAAAATTGGACTAATAAATACTGGAGCTTGAGTAAGTGCTTTCTTTATTTCTTCAAATGACTGCTTTGCTTCAACTGCCCATTTAATATCATCTCCTTTCTTCAACATCTTGGTAATGTCTTTGACAATCTCAGCAAAGTTCAGGATGAACCTTCTAACAAAATTTACTCTCCTAAGAAAAGACTGAATTTCCTTCCTGTTCCTTGGCAGGTCTATCTTATGAATGGCATTGACTCTATTTGGATCAATATTTATCCCATAATTTGATATAATATGTCCAAGAAAATTTCCAGAGGTTAGAGGAAAATTAATTTTAGTGGGATTAAGAGAAATACCAAATCTTCTACACTTCAGTAGAACTTTCTCCAGATGCTTCAAATTATCTTCCTCCCTTCTTGAAATTGCAGTTATATCATCCACATAGACCACTACTAACTTATCTTTCTCCTCAGCAAAGGCAATGTCCATTACTCTTTGATAAGTCGTTCCTGCATTCATCAAACCAAAGGGCATCTTGACATACATGAATGTTCCCCATGGTGTGGTAAAAGTAGTTTTCTCCTGGTCTTCTGGGTGTACCAATATCTAATTGTATCCTAAAAAACCATCTAGCATAGACATCCTTTGAGAGCCAACAATATTCTGCAGAATTTGATCCATCTTAGGAAGAGGGTAGTTTTCTTTCAAAGAAGACTTGTTCAATTTTCTGAAATCAATGTAGATTCTCATCTCTCCACTCTTTTTTCTGACTAGTACCAAGTTAGCAAGCCATTTTGAGAATCTGATAGAAACAATAATTTTTTCATCAAAAAGCTTTTTAATTTCCTTCTCAATCAGAGGCATGAGCAATGGATTAATCCTTCTCAATTTCTGTTTGAAAGGTTTTTCATTCTCTTTGATAGGAATAATATACTGAATAATAGTAGGATGATATTTTTTTAGGTCAGCATAAATCCATGCAAAAACATCAATGAACTTCTTCATCATCTCAAAATATTTTTGTTTCATTTCCACAGAAAGAAACTTTGAAAGCTTTATCATTTTAGGCACAACTACTGTACCAAGATTACAAGTCCCTACCTTTTCATAACCAGCCTGCATCCTAGGGTATTTAAAAACATCATTTTGGTCAAAAAAAATTCAAGTGGAATAATACCCTTGGGTATACAATTATTTTTCGGCCACAAAAATTCAGAATTACCCTTAGTTTCAACAAACATGTTTTGTTGATCTACTTGTGTGCTTTCAAATTCCTCTTTCAACTCTATGAAATTTCTAACTTGCTAGTCATCATCAAACACTTGCCAATGGATGCTATTTTCTGGGATAGTAGGCCTATGCGAAACTTCAATCTCATACTTCTCAGTAGAATCCGTAGGGATGACAAACAAACTTGCAAAAACAATTAGGGAATCAGCCACTGATTTTTGATCCCTAGTTTTCAAAATAAATGAATATTCTTGAATTTTTTCCAACATTTCCATAATCATATTTCTGTAATATCTCATCCTCACATCCTTAGTTTGATAGGTTCCTTCAACTTTCTTGATTACCAATTCAGAATCTCCACAAACTAAAATCTTTTGAGCACCCAATATTTTCAAAATTTCCAAACCCAAAAACAGAGATTCATATTCAGCCATATTATTTGTACAAAAAAATTTTATTTTAAAAGAATAACAATTACTTTCATCATCAGGAGTAGTGATACATATGCCTGCTCTGGTGCCCTCTCTTCCAACAGATCCATCAAAGTGCAAAAGCCACTAGCCTTCTGCCTTTTCTTCTTTGGTTTCTTGATTTTCAACTTGCTGATTTTCCATTTCTTGAATTTCTAATTTCCCTTCACTTTCTACTTCATTAGTTAGCCCATTGAAAATAATTGTTGATACTAATTCAGTTTCAATGGCATAAATCATAAAATTATGAGGTTTATCCTTGCTTCTTACCATATAGGCCATCCTAGTCTCCCTGTACAATCTTCTTTTTTTACCAAAAATAGGAATGGCAGCATATGTCAAGTCCATCTGCATGGTGTCTTTGATTTTTATTGCCCAAGATCTGGATAAGAGCATGCCAAACTTGGGTGGAATATCTGTCACCACAATTTCCATTACCACTGTCTTGACATGCACATGTGTTAGGCCAACAACAACATCCTTTATCAATCCTATGCATTGAACTCTTTTAGAATCAAAAGAAAAGAAATCCCTGTATGGGCTAGTGATCTCCAAACCCATCCTCTCCATAATCACCTTAGGCATAAGGTTATGAGAAGCCCCTAAATCCTACATGGCATTGTGTGATGTCAGGTCGTGGATACTAAGGCCGACATAGAAAGGAGGTACTTCTTCATTCTGCTCATCTTCAAATCTTGGTCCCAAGTAGATGGTAGGATGGTCTTCCTGTACATTAAGGACTCATCTGAAGCTCCTCGTTGAGAATTCAACATTTTTACAATTTTTCTTCTGTACTCATTTCCCTTGAGAATTTCTCCAAAAGGAACAGGAATTTTGATTTTGGAGATCTCATTCTCCAAACTGAAAACATAAGTAATATTTTCACTCTCTTTGACAGGGGGAGGAAGTGGTGGATTCTTTTTAGACTGAACTACATTAGGAGAATCCTTCTTTGGCTGTGTTTTATTTACAGTTATAGAAACTGTTATCACTTATAATAGTGTGAAGCATTACTTGACATGGTCATATAGTTCATATATCAAAGGTCTCAAGTTGGTATAGGAAATTTTATTTTTTCATATTTAACCTATCCTAAGTTTAAAGACCACCTCCATTTTATCTCAATCCACCTCCATTCAGGTCACGTCATGTCCCATCAATCATCATTTGCTGTCATTTTTCATTTCCCAAGCATTTAAATTTGAAAAAGGACATTTTATCGAGTTTTACCTCTTTTCATAGCGTTTTACACTGTAAAATAGTCGTTTTCACTACGAAACTGTCTAATAGTTTCATAGCGAAAGTGTCAGAGAATGAACTAGCTACGCTATGAAAAATAGTTTTTCTATCTATCTTGTCAAATCCATTGCAAGGTGTCAGTTCATGATTAGAGGAGTTAGGGTGGATGGCATTCGAGCTAGTTAGGGTAAATTCAAAAGTACAAGGTCATGTCTGAGATCATCATTACCATTTTTAGCAAGCATGTGTCAAGATTAAGGCATGAGTTGTCATCGAAACCATTAAAAATTACCCAATTGAGTATTTTTGTCATTCTCTTCTTTATCCTTGCACGTTATTGAGTTTTTGGAGAGCTGCTTCATCTAGCCAAGCAGGTTGTTGGAATTTTCAAAGATTGCAGGTGTCATTAATCAAGCGAGGCTGAGAAGATATAAAATCACCATGGCTGGAAGGAAGAAAACAAAAAAGGTGGTTACTGTCACAACCTCAAAGGTGGGAACGTTAAACCTCACAGTAACACTAGACAACATTGCAGCAACAACAGGAATCTGTAGAGGAGGGGAAGAATGGTTTAAAGGCATCAAATTCACCATGCAGGACTATAAAGAGTTCATCAAGCCAAGGAATAATGAAATTTATCTCACAAATGATATCCCAATTAGTTACATGAAGGAAAAATTTTCAAAGCTGATGATGATCATTCAGAAGTATTTCACATGGTATACTCCTACCACCTTAGGCTTCTACTACATTTTGTGGGTAAGAGGTCTCTTGACTTGCACTTTTACTTATACAGAAGTCTAGGTAAAATGTCAGATAAGGTTCAAGTTAAAACAGAAGGAAATGAAACTTCTCTCTTTCATCATGTTTTGATTAAGTTGTTGGTGTTAGAGGAGTTGAAGAGATTAGGCAGAGATTGGACATCATTTATGTTCATGATTGGTTTTCAATTAGATGTTCTCACTCCTAAAAGAGTTCCCAAACCTAGAGATATTTCATCACCAACAGTGGCAGAGCAGTTAGAACCAGTGAGCATGGAGACAGAGCCTTTGTAGAAGATTGACACACCCAAAGCTACACCTGCAAAACAAAATCCAATAGTTAGCAAACATGGTAGCAAGAGAGTTTCTAGGAGCCAAACAATGGTTAAGGGTAACTTAGAGGACATCTGGTATGCAATTGATATTGAAGAAACTCCCATTTTCCAAGCTGAAGACATAGAAGAGGGAGGAAGAAAGCTTAAGAAAGGAAAAACAGCTAAAAAACTGGAGTTTGCAGGTGATGATGCTGGATTCATGTTTCAACCTAGAAAACCAATGACCAGGCATGTAAAAAAGGTCATGGAAAGCAGCAATGAGATTCAGAAGGTTGGTGAAACTGCTCAACCACCACCAAGTATGATAGACCTTTCCTCACCTGCAAAAGAAGATCTGGTCATCAAACAAAAGAAGGCGTTACACCATTTTTTGGTCATCTAACCTGTTACTATAAGATGGACCTAAGTACACCATGTAAGACCAATTTTACCCTAAGTAAAATTTCTTTCACTATGAAAAATAACTTAGTAAACCACCTTTATTAAGTTGTTTATGGTCTAAACAGGAAACCCCATGAGGAAATATTAAATAAATCCACACTTGTTTGATTTTCCTCAAGGAATAATTAGTTAAACAACAGTTTAATTAATATTCCTGGTCATATTTAACCCAAAAAAGGAAAATTAATTAGATAAATTATTAGTTATCTTATTATTTTGTAGGAATAATTATTTAAACCTTATTTAAATAATATTCCTTGTTAAATTTGACTAAATCACTCTTAAATAATTAAATAAATCATTGTTTATTTGATTATTACTCAACTAGCTCCTTAAAATAATAAATAAATCATTTATTTATTTATTATTTACAAATAAAGGGATTTGACCCAAGTCAAATTCTTTTTTCCTCCAACAAATATAATAAAATACTCCATAAAAGTTGGATCTAGAATTGGTTAATAATATTTTAATTATGCACCAATATCTAGACTAACTCAATATTTTGTTATAAATAGAAGTGTTTTTCTATTCACTGACTACCTTTTGTTGCCAAAAGATCACTCTGGATCTATACTTTTGGTCTGACTCTGATCCACCATCATTGTCATATTTTTCTATCTTTTTTCTTGTGAGCTCCCTTTGAGTTCCATTTTGTTAGGGTTTTCTACACCATCAAGAGAGAGGAATTTTAGATCTGAAGTGTTGAGGACTTACAAGAACCCATCGCACTGAGGAGAAATGGTAACATCCTTCTATGTTTTCCTCCCAGGTGCCATTAATACAAAATTCATTCAACATATTCTTGTCTTGTCTATTGGATGCATGGAGCAACTCTTGTTTTTATTTACTACTTAATGTCTTTTAATGCATAGATCTAGATTTTTGTAGCATTTATCTTGGTCAACTAATTGCAGATCTAAAGATATTGGAAACCATATTTTCTATTAGGACTGTTTGTTATGCATAGCTAAAGTGGTATTTTTTCATACACTTGTGATTAAGATTCATACTAACAACTGGTGACTGCACACGGGTTTACGATAACAACCACTGTCATTTTTCAGATCCCTGCATATCCAGCTTCTTCAAACCCTAGGATTTCTCTTTAGCTTCTTGTTTTTATTTTCTTGATGTTGTTTTTAACCTATAAAACCCTAAAACATTAAAAATTCTAACTTCAGTGTGTTTTTGGACCTACTGCGCACGTGATAGACATCAGCCGCAACTGAGATGACACATTCTACTGAAGCCTGCTCCCAAGAGTGTCGGAAGTGTAGGTCACACTTTTTGGCCCCAAACCTGCAACCTGGAGCTTCGGGATGAATAAAATTGACTAAAACCTGCAACCTCAGCAAGAAATAGGTCAGAAACTGCGACCTCACTTTTTTGTGGGAATTTTTCAGAAAGTTTTCTAGGTTTTTCTGGGCCTTTGTTCAGGGTTTTATGACCTCCGTCTCCGCCCATTTTAGACCTGTACTTGTTCGGTTTTTCTCAAAAAAGTGGAAATGTAGCCCCCTAGGGCTTCAGTACCCTCCACACTTTGTGGAAGAGTTTTAGCTGTTGCAGGTTGTTTGAAATTTTCAGAGCGTTCACCCTTTTTTCAGATCTGATACCTCACCTTCAGATCCACTTCAAATTGGTTATTTATCCATCCAAATCACCTCCTTTATTTTTTTTTGGGTTTTCCTCTAGGGTCCCCTCCGCTTCCCTCCAAGTTATAGCCTTTCGCCACCTCATTTACAACAATTTTTCCTCTGATTTTTTGCTGTTTGTCTGCAACTATTTCCAGCAAATCTGACCTTTAGATCCCTCTCCCTCCTGACCTTAGATCTATTGGATATTTTGGTGTGTTTTGACTAGTTTTTTTTACCACCTACAGACTACTTGTTGAGAGGCCCACCTCCTTGGGTTTAGATTATTTCATTATTAGCTGTTTTTTTTTCTATTATTTCAGTTTCATATAGTGTTATCTGTAGGTTTATTTACAGATATACAACACACTTTTTCTTTTTCTTTAGAAACATCCGCGTTTAAAAATTAAAATTTAAACACTTTACACACACACCTTAAGTGAAGAAGAGCTTGGTTAACACCACCAAGCAAAGACTTTAACATTGAAATCAATTGATTCTACACCTCTCTGCCCTTGTTTCGACATTGTAATCAATTGATCCTTCATCTCTCCGCCCTTCTTGGTATCTTTTCCCCTTGTGCCATGTTTGTGTTGTCATCATTGCGCCACCAAGGCATTTATCTCGGAGACTTCTTTGCCTTCATCCTCAGTTTCCGGTAGGAAGAATTTCTCCTTCGCATAGGATTGGGGTTAGTCCTCCACCGAGTCTGCACTCTGACTCCTCTTCTGGTTCATAGGGTTCCCCTTCTGCTTCTACCCCCGGTTCACCCACTATCACCCTCACCATGTCTGGTTCAGGACCTAACGCTGGTGGTAGTCCTGGCCCTAATGCTGGGAATAATACTAGTGGGGCCGCAACAGGAACTGCCCCGGCTGCTCCCTTGATCCCCTACATGGCAAGCCTCAGTCTTCCTGATTTTAACTAGTTGATCAATGACCCTATACACCACGATGCTAGTTGGCCTACTATGCTGACCAAGCTCCCTTCTGACATCCCCAAGTTTGAAGGCCTTGCTGGAGAAGGTCTTATAAATCTTGTTCGATATTTTCACATGTGGTGTTCGTCTAACTCCATTACCGATGACTCTATCCGTCTTCGGTTGTTCCAACATACGCTTACAGGCGAAGCTTCTAAATGGTATGTTGATCAGGCCTCATCCTCTCATAGCACCTTTGCGACTCTTGCTCGGGCTTTTTTGTCTTATTTCCAGCTTCCCCTTTTTTATGACATTGGTACCACATTTCTTTCCATCAATCGTCTACAACATGCCTATCCGATCATGTCCAGGAATGGCAGAGAAGAAAGAGCCTATGTTGAGCCCCTACCTTCGAAGAATGTGTCTACATGGACTGGTTCCTTAGATCTCTCTTGCCAACTATTGGAAAATATGTCGCATCGCATTTCCATCAAACCAAAAAAGCCGATCTCCAAATTGCGTTAAAATATGACCAGATATACGCTCATTCAAGTTATGTTTATACTGTTCTACCTGATCTTCCTATACCCGGTGGTGCCAATGCATCGGGGGCATCTCATTCCACAAACAGTATCATTGGAGCTCTCTCTCATCCATACGCTCAGCCTCCCATGGGCTATGGTTTTCCTCAAGGGGGGGGGGGACAGCACCTCCTACACTTATCCCCCTCCCGGTGGCATGTATCTAGGATACAACATGCCTAATCATTTTTCCTAACCTCCTATTCACCACAATGTTATCCAACCTACTTATTATCCATATCCAAAGCCTAGTGCTCTAGACCCTCCAGCATCAGCACCTCTGCCTCCCTTTCCTTCTCAACCCCCACAACAGTAGCCACCACCCCCTCAGGGGCAAGTGTATGCACAGAAGGGCACAACTAATCCTCCTCCTTCCAAAAAGAAGAGGAAAGGCACTCAGAATCAATCTGCTCCCGGTAATCCTAGACCTAATCCTAAAAATAATGCACCTACCACTTCTAACCATCAACAGGGCACACAGCCCAAGTAGGATAGGCATGTTCGCACAAATGATCCTTGTTGTTGTTGTGGTGTTTATGGTCATTACACGCATGATTTTCCCTTTTTACCGTAGATGAAGTAGATGTGGGAGTCTCAAGCAACATTGCGAGGACAACAAGCCTCCCCTTCTGTCCCTCCCAGTGATGCACCTAGTCAAATGGTTGTGTTTACTAATCCTTTCCCTCAACAAGGATTTGTGGCTACCCAACTGTTGGTGTCTGGATATGAACAAGATTCAACCCTTTCTCCACATAAACTATCAACCTGAGGGTGTTAGTTATTTCAAGACTAACAACAAAGTATATGCAGATACAAGAACTGTGGTCTGCTGTGAATCACAGGTTTAATCTATAACATAAATACCATTGTAACAAAAATAAATAAACTACAGAAATAAAAAGCATCCACGGAAATTAATGTAACTGTAACAACAATTAAAGATTCACACAAAACACGGTACTGAAAGAAAAGCAAGAAGAACGTAGCACTTGGTCACAAGAGTGGGCCCAACTCTTGGATCAAGGCTACGGAAACTCAAGTATTAAAGGAGAAACAACGAGCTACTATGTATTGATTAATAATAAGAAGATTAATTACAAGATCTGTATCTGTGTAAGGGGTCCCTCAATTCACAGCTCGAGGCTTCTTTATACCATAACCCTGAGATCCCCCAATTTCTCCCAACAACTCCATTGTTACATCCATTGCTGTTATGTTGTAGCAGCAAATAAGGGATGTGCTAGAAAATTATGGGCTGTGCCCTGTCTTGCAGTTGTGATGCGCCTGTTGTAGCCAAATCTGAAGAAATATAGGATTTAATACATGAAAAGGTAAAACCTTCATGGCGAGTACATCATTAATCAAATATTCCATAAAATATAGGAAGAAGGGTTTTACCTCGTGCTTCTAAGATGATTAATGGCACAAAGAGATAGAAAGGTAGGGTAAAAATGGGAGAAGAAAATATACATATCCGGTGCCCAACATCTCCCCCCAACTGATCTATCTACATGTCCTCATGCAACTCGTCGTCTCCTCCGGTTTGGATTGGACTGACTATGATCGGTATGAAGCTTTGTGAGGTCATATACTACTACCATCTCTGTTCCTGGTGGCTTATATTCTTTTTTCAAAACAACGTCTTTCCACCAGTCGGGTTCAACGTTATAAGAAGGAGTATACTATTCAGCTGGAAACCATAAAAGGGGAAATTGAAATCGAAATCCCATCCATCTAACCCCATAGGTATGAATACATGCCACATAACGCGGAATTATTTCTAAGGCACATGTAAAGTTAGGTGCCCCAAATGGTTCTCTTCCCCTGACTACTAAAGAGGACAACATCCATCTTTTCTGACAACTATCTAGGGCTTCCTGGCAAAATTTCGTAATCTGGCCAACACAAGGGTCAGCACACCACTTCCGAGTTGCTGTCATATTTTCCTTTCGGCCCTCAATATGTAGAAAGGTATAATTTTTATTGTAGATATTCGTTGACTGACCATGATCCCATCTTACCATTAATGGCTTTCCAGCTTGATTTTCTTCAAATGTATCCCAGGCCTTTCTCCATTTAATCTGATTAATGGTATAGGAGGTAAAAGCCCTTAAATGGATGTCCCCCACGAATGGAACAAAGTTAAAGGACTGATCATGCCTTAAATAATACCCATGCATATAGAGCTCACACAATAAATGTTGTCCTATAACATCATGAATTTTTAAAATATGGAGAAATTGAATGGGGTCCTCAATTTCGTACCAAATCTCCTTATAAATACTTTCAAGACAAAAGAAAAGAATTTTTTCATGAAGGAATAAGGAATAGCTATGTGAAGGAGGCCTATAGGGCATTACCTGTTATGCTAGGGAGAACATATTCTCCTTATCTATCTTTAGCAACTGAACCTGTTATTCCAACTCTTCTATCCTAGCCTTTTGTTTGGCTTGCTTCAACCGAGCCTTGTATAATTGATCTATGTATCCTATAATGACTCCAGCAGCCTGTTCTCGAACCCTAACTGTTTCTTTCTTGTATTTGCTCGCTGCAGACTGCCATTTTTGAATTTCGGCGACCAATACGAATTCCTGACCTTCAAGCAATTCTTTGATTGTGCCAGTCTAGGTAGCCACAGTGGAGACTTCAACCTTCGGCTTTAATGACCTCCATTTTTAGACTTTTACCTTCCTTTTTAAACACGAAAATTGCTTCTTCAAACTCCAAACTTCTCTTTTCAGTCTCATGGTTTCACTGAATTACAGCTAGTACCTTTTTTTGAGAGGTAACCTTCTTTTCTCACACTATTCGATCCATTCTTTTTTAACAACGAATTTAGGTTCTGGATCTACGACAGGCTCAAAAGGCGGCAGGATACTACCAGTATCTTTTCCCAATTCTGTCGTCAAAACCTCTTGGCCGGGTCCCTGACCCACAGGTCCTTCTTCTACTACATTTCTTTCGGAAACTTCTGCTGTTTGGCCAGCAAATTCATCGACCCTTCTGTTTTCCGATATTTCTACAGAACATCTTCTCCTTATCTGTCTTTAGCAACTGAACCCGTTCTTCCAACTCTTCTATCCTAGCCTTCTTTTTGGCCTGCTTCAACCGAGCCTTGTATAATTGATCTATGTACCTTTTAATGACTCCAGCAGCTTTTTCTTGAACCCTAACTGTTTCTTTCTTGTAGTCGCTCGCTGCAGACTGCCATTTTTGAATTTCGGCGACCAATAAGAATTCCCGACCTTCAAAAAATTCTTCGATTCGGCCAGTCTGGGTAGCCGCAGTGGAGGCTTTAGCCTTCGGCTTTAATGACCTCCATTTGTAGACTTTTACCTTCCTTTTTAAATGTGAAACTTGCTTCTTCAAACTCCAAACTTCTCTTTTCAGTCTCATGGTTTCACTGAATTACAGCTGGTACCTATTTTTGAGAGATAACCTTATTTTCGCACACTGTTCGATCCATTCTTGTTTAACAACGAATTTAGGTTCTAGACCTAGGACAAGCTTAGAAGGTGGCGGGATACTACTGACATCTTTTCCCAATTCTTTCATCAAACCCTCTTGGCCGGGTCCCCGACCCACAATTCCTTCTTCTACATTTCTTCTAGAAACTTCTATTGTTTGGCCAAACAATTCATCGACCCTTCTATGTTCCAATATTTCTATAGGAAATATTTCTTCCTGGTGAACTTCCAATTGTTCTGGTTCAGTGGTGTCTAGGCCAACCTTGGCTGTGTCAATAAATTTTAATATTGGGGGAACAACAACTTCTTCCACTAACTGCTTAGGTGAACGAAATCCCCTTGCCCCTTTGGGCATCATGGATTGGAACGGAGAATAGGGAAATAACCTTCATCATCATTCCTGGGTTGGACTAGGAATTCATGTATTACTACCTCAACCAGAGTTGATGCTGGTTCTTGTGGAGCAGCGTTAATTCTATGGCTCAATTCCCTTCTTTCCTCTTGCCCTTTTTTATCACATCTTATTCATGGGTCGATACTGGTTCTTGTGGAACAATATCGACCCCCCAACTCATTCCTTCTTTAGCCTCATTTTCCCTGGAAATCTCCTTCATTTTTACAGTTGTTACCAACTCTTGAGGCCCAACATCTATTCCGCGCGTCAACTCCTCCTATTCCAGCCGAATTGGGGGTGGTTATTGTGTAGCACCCCCAACTGTATCAACATCCATTTTAATCGAAGCAAGTGATTTTGTTTCTTGCGAAACATCATCACTTGCCATCTCTCTATCCACAATTCCATCCCTTTTTTCTTCATTGGCAACGGTTGCTGACTGTATCACAATATCAATTTCCTGCATAATGTCCATAATCCATTTCTCTGTGGGTTCCTCAAGCGAAGCTGGTTCTTGTGTGCCAGCCTTGTCTGTGCCACTAATCAACTCTTCCATTCTTATTTCCTCTTTCGTGGCTTTTTCTAGTGAGGTTGGTTCTTGTGTGATAGCCTCATCTTCGTTGTCAATTGCTTCCTCCATACTCATTTCTTCAGGTTCCTCCTGATCAATCATCATCTCCTCTTCCTTAGGTTCTTCCTGATCAATCTCTGCTTCCATTTCCTTGGGTTCCTCTTGATTGATTTCCTCTAAAGGTTCTTCTTCCACCTGCCCAACCGGAGAGGCTGGCTCTTCTTCTCTAGCAACAACCATAGCTGCTACCGCTTCTTCTGAGGATTCACAAAGTTACACCCAAGAAACCCGCAACCTGCTTATTGTATGCATGACCAATAATCACACCAATCCATGTGTAGAAAGTACTACCATCATCCGGTGGGAGCACCGAGCAGCCTGTGCCATATGTTGCAGTTGTTTTAATAGAAATAATGGCATGTTTAAGGCATGCTCCTGATTTTGTGGAAATCGGAGGTGCATTAGAATTTTTCAGTGATAGTTGAACAGAGCTGAGGCCCGATCCTTGCAGGTAATGTATTTAATCATGAAACCTACAACTTCATTCCAAGGATATGGTACATTTCTATGCTTGTATCCCTTGCCCAATTGAACTACACTTTCTCCTTTTTGCAAAAGAAATTTAGGAAACTCCGGGAGAGAAATATTTCAAGAAAACCATTGCTGCCCCTGCTGTCTCAGCCCGCTAACCTCTGCAATTAATTCCCCTGTAACAGGAATTTCAAGACCTCTAACCCACAAATGATTCTCCTCTAAATTGAGTGCGAATTCCATTGTGATACCTCCATCGAATCCTTGTAATCTATCAAAGTAGACATCCCAACCTACGTCGACAAAAAATTTCCAAACCTTTGGATTGTTGTGAACTTAAAATGTTTTTCAGGCTCATGCCGCACAGTCAGCCCACCCATACTGTGGAGACTTGTAGCAGTAGACCGTTGGGAAAGGTGGTGGATACTGGATTTTGAGGAACAGCATAGTGAAAGTGGATAGGTGGTAACGGTAAATACGATTGGTAATTCTTGAAAACCAAGAAAAATAATAAAGGAGTATGGTAAGTGTAATAAAATAGGAATAATAATTACTCGTATAGGATAGATGAGACATTTTGCGAATCCAAATAGGATTAAATGATGGTACCACATATTGATGATTCGTAAGATGTACCATGAGTGAGATGTCATTCTTTACTTATGGGATAATTATTACATCATCCTTGGCATGACGACACCACCCCCCCGACTTAAATTTTTTACGTTCGTGGCATTAAAGTCTTCACATGAGATATTTCATTAAATCAGTACAATTCATGTGGAGGCGTACCTGACGGCCTACCTAAATGATGGGATGGTGTAGCAAAATTAGAGTAACAACATCAGTGTAATAGCATCGGTGTAACATCATCGGTGTAACAGCATTGGTGTAATAGCATTGCTGTACCAGCATTGGTGTAATAGCATCTGGTGTAACAACATCGGTGTAAAAACATTGGTGTAATAGCATATGTGTAACAACATCAGTGTAACAGCATCCGGTGTAACAACATCGGTGTAACAACATTGGTGTAATAGCATCGGTGTAACAGCATCAGTGTAACAGCATCTGGTATAGCAGCATCAGAGTAGCAGCAACCAAGTAATAGCATCTGATGTAGCAGCATCAAAGTAGAAGCAACCAAGTAATAGCAACATGAGTAGCAGCAACCGAGTAACAGTATCCAGTGTAGCAGCATCGGAGCAGCAACAACTAAGTAACAACAACATGAGTAGCAGCAACCGAGTAACAGCATCCGGTGTAGCAGCATTGGAGTAGCAGCATCAGAGTAGCAACAACCAAGTAACAACAACATGATTAGTAGAAATCGAGTAGCAACATCTGGTGTAGCAGCATCAGAGTAGCAGCAACCAAGTAACAACAACATGAGTAGTAGCAACCAAGTAACAGCATCTGGTGTAGCAGCATCAGAGTAGCAGCAACCAAGTAACAACAATATGAGTAGCAGAAACCGAGTAATAGCATTTGGTGTAGCAGCATTAGAGTAGTAGCAACCAAGTAACAACAACATGAGTAGTAGCAACGGAGTGGCAACAACCAACTAACAACAACTGAGTAGAAGCAACATGAAGATTCCTTGATTTTTACTCCTTAGTCGTAGCTCCTGCAAGAATACAAGAAAATAGAACAAAATTATTTATTATTATTATTATTATTATTATTATTAATTTATATATATATATATATATATTGTTATTTATTATTATTATTATTATTATTTTTTACGAGGGTGTAGAGGAAAGATTCTCTACATTGATAACCTTCAAACTAGATTTCTCAGAGAGTTGTTTAATAAAAGCATCCTTAGAAGCCGACTGGTGGTATAGTCTCAAGCGATGTCCATTGACTATAAAGGGGGTACGTGTATCGTCAATTGTAACTAGCCTAACTATTCCATTATCAAATACAACATTAAGCTCATAAGGTCCCATCCAGTGAGTGCAAAGCTTTCCCTTAAAATCCTTGAAACGAGAGTCATAAAGTAGTGCCCAATCTCCACTTTGAAATACCTTGTTTATGATAAACTTATCATGCCATTTCGTTCTCTGCTGCTGAATAGCAGTAGTTCACTCAGTATACAAAGAACCTATATATATATATATATATATATATATATATATATATATATATATATATATATATATATATATATATATATATATATATATATATATATATATATATATATTTACAAGGGTACATAGGAAATATTCTCTACACTGATAACCTTCAAACTAGATTTCTCAGAGAGTTGTTTAATAAAATCATCCTTAGAAGCCGACCAGTGGTATAGTCTCAAGCGATGTCCATTGACTATAAAGGAGGTACATGTATCGTCAATTGTGACTAGCCTAATTGTTCCATTATCAAATACGCCATTCACCTCATAAGGTCCCATCTGTTAGAGTCGGTCTGGTCAGTCCTCCATCAGAGATCAAAAACTCTTTTTGCATTTCATGTTTATGTGTCTCGCTCGATTCACTCAGTTGCATTTTGCTAGGGACATGTCATTAGCTGATGGAAGGGCCTTGTTGTTTATTTTTCTTATGTCATGTATCATCTGGCTTATTATTGATCATTGAAAGTTCATCAAAATTCATTGAAAGTCAATGTTTTAGTCATTCATAGGCATGGATGGTTTTTGGTCAGCAAAGAGTCTGTTAGAGTTTTTAGGTCTAGGGTTTTGTCAACTTAGTCTGCATGAGAGGTTCCAAATCAGTTTCCATTACAAAATTTCATCATCAAATAATGCTGAAGAGTGATTCTTCTTCAAAACTCTGTTTTGAAGAAGAAATCATTAAATTTGTTTTCAAATATGTAATTATTCAAATTTTTTTAGTTGAAGATGTTCACATGCAGCCTCCCCTGATCCTTTGCCGAAATCCAAGGTCATCATCCCTGCACAAATGATAAGGAGCCATCATTTAAGCTCATAAAATTAGTGTGGAATGCAAGCAGAACAGAGTTGGTGTTAAAAATGAAAATGCTACAATTAAAACATTACAAAATGGGGTATTTTCATGGTTTAAAAAATCTATTTTCATGCTGAGGACATCCAACAAAGTCGAGCACAATTGTGGAGAGGCGAAATCTTTTGTTGAAGCTAGAATTGTGGGTGAAATCCACTGCATGGCGCATTGAAGTTGAGCGCGACGCACATAGGGCGCGCGACGCATTGGGCGAAATTTCACAGTGTAAAATCTAACTGGTGTGGTGCACCCATACAGTGCGACGCGTTGGGATTGCACACGACGCATACAGCCAGAGGCCCAAAAATTCTCACAATTCCTTTGAATCACCCAGAACTTGCACGGATTTGACAGGTCTTTGGTTGCTGAAAATTCACTAAAAGCACGGATCTACCGTGAAGCATATGGATGTCAAATGAATATCAATGACATGGAATTTGTCCTGGTAGTCATGAAAGTGCTGGATATACAGAGGTTGTAGATACACCAAAGAATGCTGCAATCATACATCAACACATGTGCGATTCGAGAAAATGCTGAACAAAAGGTGTGGCAGAAGCTCAACTATTTCTGGTTTTTAAAGAGAGAGTGGAAAAGCAATGTTAAAAGGGACGAGAAAAGTCAGTGGTGCCTCTGAAGGTGGTTGTGCTGGGGTGCATGGCAGAACGCTTGAAAGAAAAAATAATTGATGATTGATGTAGTTTGTGGGTCTGATGCTTACAGGGACTTGCCTCACTTGCTAGAAGCGGTAGATTATGGTCAAAATGGAGTTAATACACTTCTGTCCCTTGAAGAAACATATTGCTGATATCAGTCCAGTAAGAATTGCTAGTGATTCAGTTACATCATCTGTCTCCATAATGCGTGGATGTAACAATATGTGTTCATTCTGCATTGTACCTTTTACACGAGGGAGAGAGAGGTCACAACTAGTAGAGTCCATTGTGAGAGAGGTGGGAGGGCTTTGGGAGCAAGGTGTGAAAGAAGTAATGCTTCTTGGTCAGAATGTGAACAGTTATAATGATATCTCTATCCTTGACAGGAATGGTGCATTTCCTACAGGGATCAGTTGGGCTCTTAGTCAAGGCTTTTCCATCATATGCAAGGCGAAGAATACTGGACTGCGTTTTTCCAATCTATTAGACCGTCTATCTATTGAATTTCCTAAAATGCGGTTCAGATTCACATCTTCCCATCCTAAGGATTTTCTTGATGAATTGTTGTTCCTGATGAAAGATCAATGGAACATCTGTAAGAGCATTCATTTACCAGCACAGAGTGGGAGTATAGCTGTTCTTGAAAGAATGCGACGAGGTTATACACGAGAAGCTTATCTAGATCTTGTAGAAAGAAAACGGTATATTATTCCTGATGTTGGCTTAATTCCCCGGTATTAAAGGAGAAATTACAACTGGAATTGGCGGAACTCTATTTCCCTTCATCAAAGGCAGAATTCAAAACTATTTTTATTAAAAATTAGTTTTTATTCAAAAGGCAAACGTAAGGTGGAAAGTCAAAGATCGAAAGCCAAAATTAGACGCAGAATACCTACCACAGCAGAAAGATAGGAACAGGTTGCCTATTTTTGTCTTCAGTTGCAATTCAGAAGGTATACGCTACAGATTCTGCCTACTCGTTGATCATCAAACAGATTTCATATTGTACGCTGCTCCCTTTCAGAACAAATAATTGGCTTTTCAGCTATTGTTTGTTAATGATAATTAAATCATCCCTTATTTTTGGTCGATCTGTTTTCTCATAGTTCAGTTTATTTATTCTATTGTAAAACATTTGTAAGGGCCTGAGTTCTGGAAAAAGTGTGGGAGAAAAACTCACAGCTTTCACTGTACAATTTTGACAGAGGATTAATGAAAGGATACAGCTCTGGTTTATGAGATTCATGTGGCGTGAGTTTAGCATATGTTTCTTCTTTCTGTTTCATATGTATCTTGTTATGTTTTACAGTTCATTCAAAATCATTTCCAGTTGAATGCTTTTTAAGTAAGAAAGGTAGAATTCAGTTTATTGCTCTGCCTTGGGAAGGCATTCATGCTTTTGTGTTTCTTCTTCTGTCTGAAAAGGATTCATTCATTATGCCCTCTTCAGCTTCTTAACAGTCCTTCCACATCCATATTATTTCAATTTGAATGCTAAACCTCTTGCCTATCTTGCCTCATGAGATAATCTGTGTCTTTGATTTAATTTCTTTGCTCATGCTGTTCTTTGTCCCATGCAGTCCTGAAAACTCAGTCATTCATTAAACTACCTCTTTCTTATTTATTTACTAGCCTAAAATCAGTATTCATTATGGGTCATCTCAGGCCCTATTGGACATTTTTTCCGAGATAGACCCGGAGAGAGCCCTCTCCTGTCCTCGTAGGGCTAGCTACGAGGCTGAGTGTGGTTTGGTGTTGTCCTTCTTCTGCCTTATTTCAACCTGAGGTGGATTTGGGAACTAACACCATCCACCGAGTGCAAATCTTTCCCTTAAAATCCTTGAAACGAGAGTCATAAAGTAGTGCCCAATCTCCACTTTGAAATACCTTGTTTCTGATAAACTTATTGTGCCATTTCATTCTCTGCTGTTGAATAGCAATAGTTCACTAGACAACCATTGAACGTATTTCATCAAGTTCATTAAGCTAAGCCATTCGGTGCTTCTAGGCATCTGATAGATCTAAAACAACTTCCAGGGCTGTTCTGGGTGTGCTTATTTCAAATTCAATAGGAAACAATGGAGATTTCCCATAAACCAACTCAAATGGTTAAAATCCGGTTGTATTTTTCCATGTTGTTCTATATGCCCATAGAGCCTCCAGAAGTTTCTAAGCCCAATCCTGACGATGGTATGCCACAGTTTTTGTCAAAATATTTTCTAATGTCTTATTTGTTCTTTCCACTTGTCCATTCACTTGGGGATGGTATGGAGATGTCACTCAATGTTTGACCCTGTATTTTTGCATAAGATTTGCTATCTTGTGTGATGTGAATTATGATCCTCCATCTAAAACAACCTCTCTTGGAGTACCGTACCGAGAAAAAATTTATTGAAATAGAAAATCTGAGACTACATACTCTGTTTCTTTCACAACTGCTTTGGCTTCCACCCACTTAGTAACATAATCAGTACAGACCAAGATGTGGACTTTCTACTGGGAGGGTGGGTTAAAGGGTCCAACGAAGTCAATAGCCCATTTCTTGAAAGGTTCGAGAACTAGTTGTGCCTGCAAAGGCATTTCATCCGCTTTACCTAGCTACCCCATACTTTGGCAACTATCACACCTCCTCACATAATTCTGAGCATAAAAAATAATGGAAGTCCAGTAATATCCGATTTGTAGCACCTTATGGCCTATTATTTTGTCTGCGAAATGACCTCCACAAGGGCCATCAAGGGAAGCTTTCAATATTTCATAGATATCATCTTCAGACACACAACACCGGATCTACTTATCTACTCCTGTATGAAATAGGTACCCTGCCATCCAAGAATATCGGGCACTATGATGAATAATCTTTCACTGTTCCCTACATGAAAAATGAGGAGGCACTTTCCCTGTAGCAAGATAGTTAACAATATCTACATACCATGGAGGTTTAGTAGAGACTTCAAAAAGATGTTCATCAGGGAAACTGTCTTCTATTGGTGTGCATTCATTATTGTTATCCATTCTAGATAGGAAATCAGCTACTACATTATCTTTTCCTGGCTTATCTAGTATTGTAATATCAAATTCTTGAAGCAATAGTAACCATCTAGTAACACGGCAAGGAGTAATGGGTTTATTCATCAAATACCTGATTTCTGCGTGATCAGTATGGAAAACAGTAGAATACCTGGTGATGTAGTGTCAGAACTTATTGATGGCATAAATGACAGCTAATAATTCTTTTTCTGTCACCATATAATTTAGTTCAACATGAATTAGATTCTTGCGGATATAATAAATTGCATACGGTGTTTTGTCTACTTCATGTCCTAAAACAACCCCTACTATTGTCTGAGAAGCATCAGTATGTATGTGAAATGGTAATGCCCAATCAGGTCCTCGAAGGATTGGGGCCATGCACACCAGCCCTTTAATTTTCGTGAAAGTTGTCTTGCAATCTTTGGTCCATAAAAATTATGCATATTTTGTTAGCAATTGAAATAATGGATGTGTGTGTGAGTTTTGGGTACCAGAAAATGTAATATTACCTCTACTTTAGCCGGATCAACTTGAATTCCAGTGACTGAGAGAAAATTTCCTAGTACTACTCCTTCTTCCCTCATCATATGGCATTTGACTATACTCAATGATACATGGGTTTATTTACATATTTTGAGTAACTTCTCCAAATTTCCCAATCACTCCTCAAATGAATTCCCATATGGAGTAAAATCATCCATATCGATTTCAACACTATCATCGACCAAATCAGAAAAAATTCCCATGATTGCCCTCTAAAAGGTAGCAGGAGCATTACACAGGCCAAATGGAAGGACCCTATATGCAAAGGTTCCCCATGGGCATGTGAAAGTTGTCTTATCCTGGTCTTCCAGGGCTATCTGGATCTGGTTATATTCGCTGAATCCATCTAGGAAGGAAGAGAATTTCTTTCCAACCAAGGTGTCCAGGACTTGGTCAATAAATGGCAAAGGAAAATTGTCTTTTTGTGTTGCCTTATTTAATTCTCTGTAATCGACACAGATTCACCATTCACCATTCTTTTTGGGAACGATAACTGGCAGGGATACCCATTGGCTATCTAAGATGGGATAAATGAATCCTACATCCAACAATTTTTGTAATTCTTCTTTAACAATGTTTTTGAGAGCAAGATTCATCCTCTGTTGAGGCTATCTTATAGGGTGGTAATCTTCCTTAATGTAAATATGATGAGTGCATAGACTAGTAGGGATACCCTTCATGTCAGTATAATCCCAGGAAAAATCTTCCTGATGTTCTTGAAGGACTTTCAAAAGCTGTTTGTTCTAGGATTAAGACAGATTCGGGTTGATATTAATTGTTTTCCCTGGTTCAATCTCGATCGGAGTACTATCATAGAAAGGGGTCATAGGAATGTCTTCTATGTCATCTTCTAGTTCAATGTTTTCCTGTGTTTCACAGCTCATAGAAGATTCTAGAATATATTGAGTTCGATCAGGAATAGAACTAGAATCATTAATGAAAGCGTTAATGGCATCGTCTTCCATCTCTATTTTAAATCGAAAGGCCTGGCCAATAGTGAGAATTTGTCTAACATCTTCATTTTTAGGTTTAGGCTCTTCTGCAGGTAGAGGTTTCTGACTGGTTAATGATTTTTTAGGTGGGTTTGGTTTCGCAGGAGAATAAAGCTTGAGGTCCTTCCTAACTGTCCCATTTTATATGATCATATGTCCAGACCGAAATCCTATATAGGCATCTGCAATTTCTAGGATCAATGGGTGAACACCTACCGAAGATCGAGTTTGCAATATAAGGAGGTCCACAGGGTAATTCCACGAGTCTACTGAAATGATCACATCCTCTAATTTCCCTACTGGTTTAATTGTGGAGCTATCTGCAAGTTCTAGAATAGTAGGGGTTGATTTAATGTTTCCAAGTCCTAATGTTTTCATTGTTTTAGCAGTGATAATGTTAATGGATGCTCCCAAATCCACCAGTACATTAGGGATTTCAATCCTATTAATTTTTACTATTAGAATTGGGTTCCCAGGATCTCCGTATTTTAGAGGCATGATCTTTCCTAACATGATATCAGATAGTCTGCCCATTACATGCACAGTTAATGGATCCTTAGGCTTTCTACCCGGTTTCTTTGAGCAGTATTATTTCAAAGTCTTTGCATAAATAGGTACGTCCCTCATAGCTTGTAAAAGAGGTATTTTAACAAAAATATTCTATAGTTCCCCTAGAAAATCAAATTTTGCTTGAGGGTTTGGTTTGCTCAAGGTCAATATTTCATGATATGGGGGAAATGTTAAATGACCATGATTAGGAACAACTTGGGGAGCTATCTGGTTTATTATGTTTTGATCTACATTCACCCTCACTATTCTTTGTTCTGGTTGTGTATCTTCACTGTAAATTTGTTCTGTGATAATGGGTGAAGTAGGTGCATTTACTACTCGGCCAGACCGTAGATTTATCTCATTGAGTGCTGCAGTAGAAATGTTGTAGGATGAAAGGTTCAGCGTGTCTGTCTCTTGAACCCATTTTTTATTTGGATTTGGGTTGGGCTGGAGAGGAAGCTGAGGTCTAATGGCTGAGTTTCTTGGGGGCACATTGGAAGGAAACTGAAGTTGTTTCTGAGGCATAAGCTGAGGAAACTGTCCAGTAGGAGGGGATCCACACCAAGTCTGATTCCATGAAGGATTCAGATTGGCTTGAGGAACCCATTGCTGCCAAGGGGGATACTGGTATTGAGGCCACATGGCTGAAAATGATGCAGATTGGTGACCCATACTAAAATTATGAAAATACTAGGATGGGTCCTAGAACATGCCTGGATTCACCATCAGTGATCGAGGTTGCCATGGCTTTTTCTGTCCCATGAAATATAGCTGGTCCATTGTGCTTTCCTCGCTTGCTCCTTGGAAAACATCTTTAAGCCCAGGCAAGGAAAGACATGCAATGGTCGCGTGAGTCTATTCGTAGATTGCGTAGGCTTCCACCATGTTCAGCGGGCATTCTTTCAAAAGGTGTTTCTTCCTACACTGAGGGCAGAATATGGCCATGGTTTTATCCAGCTCTATCTGCTTCTTTTTTGCATGTAGAGTGTCAATTTGGGCTGATAGCGTACTCAGGATATCAGTCCTCAAATTATATAATAGATTACTAATCTCTTCTTTTGTGACCCCTCTACCGGAGATATTTATCGACTGAATATCCTGTCCACTTCTTGCAGCCCCCCCTGAACATTTGATACAATAATCACAAATAGTTTCAAAAATCTCTTTTGAAATATCTCCTTTACCCACTATATTCAGGAGTTGCAGAGAGTCTTCTCTGAGTGCTCTGAGAACAATTATATTTAAAATTTCCTTATCCAAATCACTATGTCCAGACCTCTGCAGTATGTATTTAAATCTTTCTACACAGACCTCCATATTTTCATCTTCCTGCTGTGAAAATTTAAATATTTTCTCCTTGATGTCACGAGACTTACAATAGTCTTTTTATTTTTCCAAGAAGGCCTTCTTCATTTCATCCCATGATGTAATCGTGCTTCCCCCTAAACCCATAAACCATCTAAGGGCTATCCCCTTTAGAGTAGTAGGGAATATTTTCAATTTTTGAGCATTAGTCATATAGTCATATCCTCGAAAAACAATATCAAATTCAAAAAGGAATGTATCAGGGTCCTCCGAAGAGAGCCCATGAAAACTAGGCAAGGTTGTCAAAGGTATGGGTCTCATTGGTGCATCGCCTGTAACATTTCCTACAGGAAAATCAATGGAGGAACTTACTGGTGCCATGAATATCTTCTAATACTCACTTGGAATTTCGGTTGGTTTCACAGCCGGTATTTGGAGTGATTCAACCAAAGGTGGTCACACCGCACTACCCTGGTCACTTAGTAACTCAGAGTCCTTCGAAAATTCCTTTACCAGATCAGAGTCTCTTAATTCAGCAACATGAATTCTTACAGTGTTGCCTTGGTCTCTTGGGGACGAAAACCATTTTTGAGGTTCTTATTCCTAGTTAGAGTTGCTCAATTCTTCTGATCCCTTACTTGGCACTTCTTCCCCTTCTGCTGTTGATAAGGATTTCTCTTCCACTAGTACCATGTTTATTAAATATTCTGTTGTGGAATGAACATCTTCTGGTACCATGGATGGCACTGGTTGTTCCATATACTTCCCTTTAGACTTTTTCTGAACCCTAACCCTAGCAGCAGCACGAGATGATGCCTCAGATCCAGATTTTTCAATAATTTCCTAAATATACGTCTTGCTCACCAAATCCTTCTCTTTCTTTGGGGGTCTTCCTCTACCCCTCTCGTTCTAATCTTTGTTCATACAAATTTTAGAAAGGGTTCATTAAAAAAAAATCAATCATTAGCTTAGGACCCAAGGTAGGACAGATAACTTCCTCCCCGAGACAAGAGAAGAGATTCACAGGAAATAAAACAAAATAACAAAAGAAAATAAATCAAAGTTAAGGACCTGGAGCAAAGTAATAACATACCCTCTCCAGGACAAGAAATTGGCCACTAGAAAGAAAAACAAGAAATAAAATAAAATAAAAAAACAGGAAAGAAAGAAAAACAGGACTACGCCTAGGACTTAGGGCAAGGTTTTACAAAATACCTTCCTCAAGACGAGGGTTTATTTTACAAAGAACAAAATAACGCAAGAAACAAGAAAGAAAGAGAGAAAAAAGAAAATACAAGGCACTTATGCTCAAGACTTCAATATGGGCAATAGATTCCCACCTTAAGACAAGAGATCAAATCTGAGATCTACTGCAGATCCTATTCTTGCACCTGTTAGCCTTCCTCGACAACGAGGCCAAAGTGTTGGTGTCTGGATATGAACAAGATTCAACCCTTTTTCCACATAAATTATCAACCTGAGGGCGTTATTTATTTCAATACTAACGACAAAGTATATGAAGATACAAGAACTGTGGTCTGCTGTGAATCACAGGTTTAATCTATAACACAAAAACCATTGTAATAGCAATAAAAAAACCACAGAAATAAAAATCATCCACAACAATTAACATAACTGTAAAAAAAATTAAAGAGTAAAACAAAACATGGTACTGAAAGAAAAGCAAGAAGAACACAACACCTGATCATAAGAGTGGGCCCAACTCTTGGATCAGGGCTGCGGAAACTCAAGTATTACAAGAGAAACAACGAGCTGCTGTGTATTGATTAATAATAAGAAGACTAATTACAAGATCTGTATCTGTGTAAGGGGTCCCTCAATTCACAGCCCGAGGCTTCTTTATACCATAACCCTAAGATCCCTCAATTTCTCCCAACAACTCCATTGTTACAAAAATATACATCGTTACAATGGCAACCGGATTGCCCAGCAAGAAACCGTAAGAAACCCAAAGATAATGCTGATACATCCATGGTTGTTACGCTGTAGCAGCAAACAAGGCAGGTGTTGGAAAATGATGGGTTGTGCCCTATCTTGCGGCTGTGACGTGCCTGTTGTAGCCAAATTTGAAGAAATATAGGAGTTCATACATGAAAAGGTAAAACCTCCATGGCGAGTACATCATTAATCAAATATCCCATAAAAGATAGGAAGAATGGTTTTAACTCATGCTTTTAAGATGATTAATGGCACGAAGAGATAGAGAGTTAGGGTAAAAATGGGAGAAGAAAATATACAAATCCGGTGCCCAACACCAACCACCTGAAGGTAAGGTGGCCACTCAACCTCTTCCATCTGGTACCCCCGATTACCAAATTCTCATGATGAATTCTGACCAACCTATAACTGTAGACCTCAACCTTCATACTCGGTCTCGTCAGTACAACAAGCCTCCCACTATGTCTGTCCCCGAGCCCCCTTCTTTAGGTTCTATATAGCTTCTTTTGACACCTAACGGTTCTTTTCAGATCCCTCAGCCTAAGGCAGAGGTTCATACCAAGATCCCTAAGGGACCATTACACCGAAATGCTACTTCTGGCAAAGCTTTCCATTCGTATAACATAGTAGATGATTTGGCACAATCTCCTGTTGCCATCTCAACGCTGCAACTTCTCCAGTCGTGCCCTTCACAATGAAAATATCTACTATCTGCCATGGGTGCTGTAGATCCCTCAGATGATTGATTGATCATCTTCGATGTTGACCAGTCAGAACATCCTCCTTTCCCTGCTTTCATCGCTTTCCAAATCCCAGTCAAGATCCGTAATGCCAACGTTTCCCGATGTATCATTGATGAGGGGGCATCCACCTTTGTGATGTCCGCTTCGGTTTGGAAACAACTCGGATCACTTGAGTTGGCTCCTTCCACGACCACTCTCTAAGTGTGGGATGGCCGCACCTCCCAGCTCATTGGCCTATTCCACAATTGTCCTATTACTCTTGCAGGCAAGACTATTTGCATTGACGTAGAAGTCATAGATGCCCCCTTAGATTACAACATTCTATTGGGTCATAGCTACACCTATGCGATTTCTGTTGTACCATCTACAGTTCACAGCAAGATGTCCTTTTCCCATAATGGAAATATAGTCACCATCGACCAGTTGACATATTACAAACCGAAGTCTCAGACCTCCCCTAAGTCCATTATCTCTTTAGTGACCAATAAGAAAACCATCGATCCTTTGACCAGTGTCTCACCTAGAGTCTACAAAGACTCCTCTTTGCTTGGTACATTCCTTGGCCTTCCTCCTCCTATGTCTGATCCCAACCCATCGAATGTTTGCATGATGCAATAATCTCGGGATTCCCTCAAGCAGCTCGCTTCAGCTAGCCAGCAGCCTCGCCCTCCACAACCTACTCCTAGCCCTTCGATTCAGCCTTCTGAACCTCCTCCTCCTGGCCCTTCACCTACAACTGGTATCCATTAGCCTCTATACCCTATTGGAATGGTTCCTCCAGGCCTTAACCATCTTGGAGGTGTCCCACCTGGCCATTACCCCTTTGATCAAATACCGTTCCTAACTCCCCCTCTTGGAGTGTATTCGGTACCTGTCATGGCTACCTTATCTCTTCCTAACTTGACCTTGGGGATTCCCATCTGGTACCTTGATCCCCCAGCTGCTATCCCACCTGGTCAACCCAAACGTTATCTTGCTTTGACCTCGATTCAACTGATCCCTATGACTTCTCCTTCTGTTTCAGTGCCCCAGCCACCTCAATAGGAACCTTCTCCTGTTGCGAAAAATTCGGATAAGAAGGGTAAAGCTCGCAAGAAGGCATCTAAAGACAAGGCTACCCCAATAAACCCTGCCCCTCCTTGGCCCCCAAAGCACACTATCCAGTGTGCTTTTTGTGATGTTGTTGGTCATGCCACCCATACTTGTCTGGAGTTGCCTCACCTCAAGACCATGGTCAACGAAGCTTTTCCGGAGTCTGATATCCCAAAGGTCTATGTCAATATATCCTATTCAGGCCCAAAAATCAAGTATTTGCACAAAAATCACCCTTGTGCTTTGTGTGATTTCCATGGCCACTATACTCACCTCTGTCCCCGCCTTGAAGAGTACCGCTCCTCTTTGGAAGCGGTTCGCCAATTCGAGGCCAAGCACAATGAGTCCACCGCTCCCTTATTTGTGTGTTTTGCTTCAACAAAGCCAGAGGACACATCCACTCCTATTGACATTCCCCCTCCAGATGTCGAAATGACAGAGTCTTCAGCCACTGTCCACTACCTATTGTTAGCCACCTATAAAATTTGTTATATCAAATGGTGGCTAAATATTTTTTAAACCTTCAAGAAACAATTCATTTCCAAATTGTGATTTCTTGAAGTCTTATGATGTCCTTGATCCTTGGTATTAATATTCATTGTTGTTTCACTATTAACCCTCAAAGACCTTGCTGTTTACCAAAAGAAAAACTTCTCATGAGGCTCCATTTTTCATCATTTCACTCCTCCTTTTTACTCATAAAAAATCCCATTTTCATCCTTATCCCCTTCATAAAATCCCTCCATTAACCTTCATTGTAACCTTCAAAGCATCAAAACCCTTTTAAAACCTTATATTTCCCCCTTATTTGGTTTTAAATTCCCTTCTTTCATCTATCGGAACCCCCATTTTGCCTTTAAAATCCTTGTTTTAAGCCTAAAAATGGTCTTTGGTACTATTAAGGTGAGCTTATAACCTTAAGCCCTTCCCTCATATGACCTAAAGCCCTGTAGTTGGGCATTAAAAGGCCTAAAAAACCCCGTCATAACCTTGCCTTTCTTCTATTTTCCTTTTCCCGACATTATAGTCCTGAGAAAATCTGGACCGTTGATCTCTACAAATCAACGGCCATCGAGCCCCCATCTTTCCGCCCATTCACCTGCCTTTTCCTTTATCACTTTCAAAACCTCTGTGTTCTCTCTTAATCCTGACCATCCATCAGAAAGATCTGACGATCAGAATTAAACTTGATAACCTAGTTTCGCCGGGGCCTACCATCCACCATGTACCAAGCTCGCCCAATCTAATTACGACACCTGGCCCCCACTACATTCCTCGTCCACACAAATTTCCCATCACGCTCATTCTGAATCACTGGATCTGGCACCTCTGATCCAATGATTAACATTGCATATCGCAAAAATTCCGCGCCCAAAGTTTAACGCTCAAAAATTTTGCGAAATAGGTGGTATTGAAAATCCAAGTGTCGACTGACTTATCGTATCGCACTCCATCTACAAAATACCACTTACCCCCCAAATGCAATGCGAAAACCGCTGCTGATTTTTTGAAACCACCCTTCTCCAATTTTGTGCCAAATTCAAAATTAAACCTGGTTAGCTGTTTCTACCAGGATTTCGTCCTCTACCGCTGCATTTCATCCATCCTCAAGAATTTCCACTACCTCCATTTAACCTCTGAAATGCAGTTTTACCATGAATCGCAGGGTTTTATAATAATTTTTTGTGTTTTGTAGGGTTTAATGATGTTTTTCTGTATACTTCCACAGTCACAGACAGGTGACCAAATGAGCATAGGGTGACGATTTTGTGGCTTAAAATCAATGAAGAAAGGAACCAGCAGGTTACAAATTCATATTTAAATTAGTGGATCAGGATCCCCAACCCTCGAAGAAAACCTCCTATGATGGACAACCACCTGTGCAAGTGAAAACAAAACAGCAAAGTGTATCAGAGTGAAGGATCGGAAATGGAGATCAAGGCTTAATTAAGCCTAAACTCACCTCAAGAACAAATTAAAGTGTTTTAAACAAAAACAAAGAAATTATATCAATCAAAGAAAGCCTCCACTGCCACATCAGAGGCTAAAATATCCTTTCAGCTACCAAAAGTTCCACCTACAACTTTCACAAATTAAAAGAAGGCATAATTATTGCCTAGTCAGTGATATTTTGTTTAAAGACAGCCAGAGTTATTTCTAGCCTGCCTAAAGAGTTTTAAAGTCAAAAAAATCTGCCGAGTAGCTAAATACTTAATAAAAACCAATTAATATAGAGAAAATATCAGAAATCTTCTCTATTTGAATGCCTCAAAGATAGAGAAGCATTAACTTGTATTAATTGAACAAATTTCCCTTTTGTTTCATTCCACCTCCTCATTTTTATATAAAATCTCCTTGAGGAGCACATTGTAAAGGGTTGGTTATTGGACCTTTGATGTAATAGTTGTTGTATCGAATCATTGTTGAATGTAAATAAAGTTCTAAAGCTATGTTAAGTTACTGAAGAAGTTAGGCTGAGAAGAGAAGTTGTTGCTGTGATGAAACATTGGACATGTAGTTTGTAACTGGATTGACATCAATATACAAGCTGATTTTTGGGATCCTGGTCTATATCATTGGTGAAGTACCTCTTACTGTTATTTTTTTCCTTTCATGTATGCCATTTTGTTCACTTTTCTCTGATAAAGAACAACAAATATAGAGCTAGGATTTACTCTTAGAAGTACCCTTCTCTCACTGATAAGCTTTATCTATATGTTTTCTGATAATTGTGATATTTGGGAATGACTTAAATTAAGTGTAAAAATTATCAGGGAATGTTGGTTAGTCCATGTCTTGATGTGCAAAACTTGAAAGGAAGTTCTTGAATGATATTTTCATTACATGCTAAGTAGAGTTAAACTAGAAAATTTTATGGTTTGCCCTGTCTTCTAGTTCTTTCTCCAATGGTTTTTTGAAAGTTTCCCTAAGAGTATGCTAAAAGCAGGCTTTGATTTTAATGCATCTGACCTGATCTTAAGCTGCACTTTGTTTTCTTATCTGTTTTCATCCCTTCTGAAAGTAGTCTAGTGAGATTACTGGATTGTTGTCTGATAAGTTGGCTTTAGTACAAGCCTATCCAAAGAAGTCTATGGTTAGCCCTGTCCTTTGGTTGGTTTCAAACAGTTGCTTAAAAAGGCTTTTCTTGTATGGAAAGTTGATAAATCCTTGTTGAAATTATTGGAATTTTCCACTTTCTTAACACTTTTAATGTTCCATTTTATCATTTAATCTAAAGGATCTTTTGATATAGATGACTTGCCCCTTGGACCACTCTTGAAATTTTTGTACAATTAAACCCTTTTGTGACTCCATTGCCCAATGGTTTAAAGCTATTTCATACTAATCCTATTTGTTGAACACATCTCAATACACTTGCGTCTTCACCTTTTTGAACTCTTTCATTTTGTGGTATTCCATCTAATTAAAAATCATACCTGACCAACCAAAAAAACAAAAAACCCTTGTTCTTAATAACTAGCCTAATATCACACTAAAACCTTAAAAGATAAATCAAATATTTGCAATTATAGAGAGATCCCTCTCCGGATTCAGGAGGGATAGATCCTAGAATCCCAAAGTGGTTTTTGATGTAGTCTCTGCAATATTTAGTCTTGCCACTCTACTAAATTACAAAGGCCTAACGCCTGTCATCATCTATGAGATCCTTGATGGAAGACCCCCATAGGCCTTCCCCTTCTATTTTGCCTAACCTCCCTTCAGCGACCACCTCAAGATCAACATCAGTGGATCCTTCATCTACTTGTTCTTCAGTCACCCTCCATGATGATGCGCACGTGAAACTTTCTTCTCATGATGATGAGTTAGGTAGATTTGTCGTGTCAAGTGTTTTTTCTTCCTCGAGTCACCCCATATTCTATTATGATGATGACACTATGGAAGCCATTACCACCCCTGACTTTATCCATCCCCCCTTACATCAAACCCATGCAGTCGAACCACATATGCCTTGTGGCCATTACATTGACACACAATGTTTGGGTAAGGGGGCACCCATATTTGAGAGGCCAGGAGAATAGTTTCTCCACAACTCTCCTAGTGCATTTGGTCGTGTCAACTCTAGTACCATCATTCTTCCATGTTTAGAAAAACCTCTAGAGTCTCATATCACTTCCGATCACTCTAGGGATGATACCCCTCATCATTCCTTCATCTTCCATCAACAACCCAGTCCCTTCGACATTGTTGTTGACCAACCTGTGAGCTTTCTAGGAGAGCACCAATTCACTATCTCCAAATCCACTCTTTGGGATAGTGACACCATGTATGCGAACCAAGAAACTTAGTCCATTTGCTTCATATATGCAATACCAAAAGAGATTGGTAATCCTCCATTCCCTTTCTCGAACTGCATAACCATAACGAAAACATATGGCACACCACATCATTAAAATGTGTTTAGATTCCCCCTTGCTAAATACATGTTGGCATGAACATAACATGCTTGGGGGCACCTATGCCCCTCAACCATAAAAATCCCAAATCTTAGCCAAAAATAGCACTGAAACCTCCTTTCTCTCAGAGGTCGCACTTTTCAAGTCATTTCTAGGGACAGGTCGCAGTTTTTTTCCCAGTACCTGCTACCCAGGTTGCAGAACAAACCCCAAAAAGTGCGACCTAGCCTATTCATGAGCTCTGGGCACCTAAACTGAACTTAAAATCGATTGAAATGAAAGAGTAGGATTAGGCCTCTTACATGCAACTAACGGATCTCAATTACAATAGTCGGTTTTGTTCGCTACAATCGCCGCAAGATTTAGGGCCTTCTCTCCTCTCTACATTCACCACAGCTCCACTTGCAAATGAGTGAATTTCGAGGAAAAATGCCTTATTAAAAGAGAAACCCCTGATTTGTATTTCACCTACTACAGCCAAACCGTAGCTCAGTTTGACAAACCATTTGTACCGTTGGAAAGCTCTTATTAAGCCCTCAAATGGGTATTTGTTATTTTTTTGTAATTTTATACTTCACCAAGACACATTTTTTCCATGAAAGGTCACTTCATCACTCTTCCAAATCAAATTTCTTCACTTGCAAGACTTGTACTTGGGGCACCACTTTGCCTCCATACTTGTCCATGCTCGTGTTGATTTTCGTAGTGAGTAACCATCTTGTACTCATGTATCTATGGTCCCCACTGGACCTTTTATGTGTGGTAGCATCATTGAGTCGCCCTTGTTTAGAGCATCCGAGTTGAGTCATCATCGCATCCATGGAGTCTATCCCAAGTCCCTTTGTATCCCTCCATAGTCCTCCATCCTTCATTTCTTGCTTCCTATCTCGTGTCGCACATTATGGCCTTCAGTCCTACTTTCCCCTATCCCTGATGATATTTTCTCAGTTGCTGCTAGGTCATCCATGCCCTTTATGCTCTAACAAGGGAAGTCATCCGTCTGCTACTCAGTACCCCCCATTTCATCATCATCCCTGGTGTTAGTCTATCAGTCGCTCTATTATTTTTTCTCGTGCTTAGTTGAGGATTCCTCATTGCCTCACCTATAGTGGACCTCCTTCTGTCGACATCAGATCATTCATTCTAGAAGATAGGTCTATAGGGTGGTGTACCTTGGTTCCAGCTTCCACTCTTGTTCGATGCCTCAGATCAGGCAAAGGGACTCTTTATTTCCCTTTGACTTGATTGTTTCTCAGCTCCAGCTCCTTTTTAGCATGATCGAGATCTGTATAATTGATGGTTCAGTGATGCAGCAATTGATAACAACGATTCCTGGGTGTGTGAGATGTTTTCAGCCATCATTAGGGGGTGGCCCTACAAGTAGCCCCCCACATGCCCAAATGACCTCTTCATTACAGCCTTTGATGCAACTCCATATATTTGATGATGTTGGCCTCAACCTCTTGCATCGCCTTTTTTTTGCATGAATCATTCAGATTTTTAGAGCCCTTTCTTGTTTACAGGGGAATTTGGGTTGTATTTGTATCTCATGTACTCAGATATTATTGTATAAGTCCTGGCTATTATCCCAGGCACAATATGTATGTGGGATTCATTATCCTGTTTTTACCTGGCTCATTTTTATGCTAGCATGTACTATATTGTTCAGTCCCTTGTTTACTGGATGCATTATTCTTTGTACTTTGTCTCGGCCAGCATAGGTATGCCTCCCCTACCACCTATAGCATAGGTACTCACTCATAAAAGAGAGTTGTCGCACCTGTAAGTCTCGCCTCCTCAGGGTGTAGTCCTTTAGTGCTTCGGTCTACCTTATATTTCTCTCTCTTTCACTTCCCCTTCGGTGTCTAGTGATTGAGTTCTTACAACGTACTTCGGTCATACGATTAGCTCCTAATGCTAGGGGGAAATTTGTTACACCATTTTTTGGTCATCTAACCTGTTACTATTATATGGACCTAAGTACACCATGTAAGACCAATTTTACCCTAAGTAAAATTGCTTTCACTATGAAAAATAACTTAGTAAACCACCTTTATTAAGTTGTTTATGGTCTAAACAGGAAACCCCATGAGGAAATATTAAATAAATCCACATTTGTTTGATTTTCCTTAAGGAATAATTAGTTAAATAGTAGTTTAATTAATATTCCTGGTCATATCTAACCCAAAACAGGAAAATTAATTAGATAAATTATTATTTATCTTATTATTTTCAGGGAATAATTATTTAAACCTTATTTAAATAATATTTCTTGTTAAATTTGACTAAATTAATCTTAAATAATTAAATAAATCATTATTTATTTCATTATTACTCAACCACATCCTTAAAATAATAAATAATCATTTATTTATTTATTATTTACAAATAAAGGGATTTGACCCAAGTCAAATTCTTTTTCCCTCCAACAAATATAATAAAATATTCCATAAAAGTTGGATCTAGAATTGATTAATAATATTTTAACTATGCACCAATATCTAGACTAACTCAATATTTTGTTATAAATAGAAGGGTTTTTCCATTCACTCAGTACCTTTTGTTGCCTAAAGATCACTCTGGATCTATACTTTTGGTCTGACTTTGATCCACCATCATTGTCATATTTTTCTATCCTTTTGCTTGTGAGCTCCCTTTGAGTTCCATTTTTGTCTCGGTTTTCTACACCATCAAGAGAGAGAAATTTTAGATATGAAGTGTTGAGGACTTACAAGAACCCATCCCATTGAGGAGAATAGGTAACATCCTTCTATGTTTTCCTCCCAGGTGCCATTAATACAAAATTCATTCAACATATTCTTGTCTTGTCTATTGGATACATGGAGCAAATATTGTTTTTATTTACTGCTTAATGTCTTTTAATGCATAGATCTAGTTTTTTGCAGCATTTAACTTGGTCAAATAATTGCAGATCTAAAGATATTGGTAGCCATATTTGTTGTTAGGGCTGTTTGTTATGCACAACTAAAGGGGTATTTTTCGTACACTTGCGATTAGGATTCATACTAACAAAAGGGTAAAGAGAAAATCACTAAAAAAATTAGAATTTGAAACCCTTAAGGAATAGTTGCAAGAGGCAAGGGAAGAGATAGCAGTCTTGAAGAAAGAGGAAAATAATCATCGAGATGAAAGGGTTCAGTTTGAACAAATGAGGAAGACTTGGGAAGATCAAGTCACAAGTGTCTCAAAGACCTTAGACAATACATATAAACTGATAAAGTGGACTCAACCACTAAGACGAGAGGTCAAGCACATAAAAAAGAGAAATCTGCACTTGAAATCCAAGAATAGGGCACTGAAGGATCAAGTGAAAGATCTAGAGACCCAATTGGAGCTGATTCATGAAGAGCTCAAAAAGAAAGGTTTGAAAATCACTGTGGTGGAAGAGCCTATAAGTCAACTGATCATAAATCAGGAGGAAACACCATAGGAGTAGTAAGTTGAGATGGAATATGTCTTATAAGGTTTATAACATGCATAAAATCAATTTTTTGTAGCAGGATATCAGTTTTTGAAGACAATTTTGAAAAGAGAAATTTATGGGCTTTTAAACAGTTTCGTAGCATTCGTCAGGCTTGAAGCTAGGAATACGCTACAAAAAAACCTGGAGCAGCCTTCTTCTTTTTTAAGTCAAATTTTTCATGATTTAAGGAGGGAAATTCATAGTGTTAAGGTTTCATGAAATTATTGATAGAATGAAACAACAAAGAATTGAAGAGGATGGATGGAAAGGCTACTTTTCTCATGCTACCAAAACTCGCTACGAAACTGTCCTGCTTTCGTAGCGAGCAATTGTTAAAGGTTTTTGAGCATCTTAAAGGAAACTTTGGCCAGTTGGATACCTCCAAGATGTCAAGGGAGCTTATCAGCATATATTTATGACTTGAAGGAAGTGCTATGAAGATAGGTCACCAGTCAAAGCAGCGTTAAAGATAAGGGTCACCTATTCCTAAAAAGCAGGGTTATGTTCCATAGATTTAGGAGGGATTTAAATATGTAAAGTGGTGATGAACTCTGTCATGTGTCTTTCAAGCATGTGATACTTATTTTGTAACTATCATGCAACTGTTTCATAGATAGGATAAGAGCAATGTAATAAATAGGAGTTAGAGTCCTATTAGGAGATGGTGTCTTTAAGGTGTAGCTATTAGTTTTCTATTAAAAGTTATGTATTTCAGTTATGAAATGTGTCATAGGAGAATTTGATGATCTAGCCACCAGGCAGATCATCCTTGTTTTAAATAATGTCTATTTAAAGACAAAGCATTGAAGTAGTAAAGGGTTGGAAGACATTTGCACCAAACTGCTACTTTTATGTTTTTCACCTATATCAATAATACAAAGTGACATTATTCTTGACAGACCTAATATTCTCATGAGGTTTTTGATGTCTTATTGATTTATCTTTATGTTTCATCACTTGCAGTAGATTTCATCTCTATTACTCATAATTCATAATTTTATGCTCTTAGTTCCTTTAGTGATGAAATGATTTTGGTTTCCTATGTTTTATGTGTGAGTTGCCTTTGTTAAAGGCCTCTATTTTCCTCAAATTCCATGTTTAAGAAGCTTTGTCTCTGAAAATACTGATTTTTGACTCCATAAGCCCAATGGTAGCAAGAATGCATTGTTTTCAGCCTACAATCATAAAAAACAAGTTACAATTTCCATAGTGTTAGCCATCTAGTACTATCATTATTTAATATCATAAAACCCCCTTGAGAGAGCCCTCTCAAGCTAAAGCATCCAAGCTTCAGTTAGAAGAGGTTTGAAACAATTACATAAGTTGTTCAATAAGCAACCAATCAAGTACAATTTTGTGATAACAGAAACATTTCTGTTTCTGAGATTGTATTGCTTATGCATCTCAAAAATTGCATGATGATAACCCTTAAGATAGTTAGATTTTCCCTCGCCCTTATTTACATCATGATCAGACTCATCATGCTCCTCTTTGATCAAAAAAATTCCAGAAATGTTTTCATCTAGGTAGTGGATAGCGTCTTCTTTAATCTCAAGTTGATTTTCTTCTTCATCAATAAAATTCTGCTAAAAATGAGGCATTACTTGAGGGTCAGGCTGATTTCTATTTTCTTTTTGTCTTTTGCTAATTCTGAGGCCTTCTAAACTATGGATTTCTAAATTGTGGATAATGTTGTGCAGGAGGTGCAAAATAATTTCCAAGGGAAAGTCTATCCATTATTTTTTCCATAGTCGTCATCATAGAATCAAAATTATCATCTGAGGTGGAAGGCATTTCTTCTTCTTTTAGTTTTTTTTTACCCATCTTAGAATTCTTAGCTGCTATCATGTTTACTTCTACTTTCACAACATCATTTTTCATTTCTGCTAGTGAAGGGGATTCTCTTTCTCTAAGAAGAATAGAGAAGTCATAATCAAATGCCTCAGCATAACGCAATTGAGAAGCTCCTGGTGGAGGTTTAAGATGAGCAGGTATAGAATCATAAACTTTGTTAAATCTCTTGGAGAAATTTTGGACAGTTTCATCTACAACTCTTTTTAAACTATTTTATTTAGCAAGGGCCTACTCAAGGTTTTTTCTATTCCCCCATTTTCTCAAAAAAATATCCTCAAACTGATTCCAATTATCCAAGCTTCCTGGAGCTAGAGCTTTAAACCATTTTTTGACCTCACCTGTAATTTTGAGCAAATAGTATCATTTTAACATCTTCATGGTCTACGTCCTCTCTGTCTATGAAATCATTAAATTGGTCTACATGTTCCTTAGCTATAATTTATTCATCACTCCCCCAGGTTTTAATTCTAGCTGAGTATTTACATGGGAGGGCATTAAGAACAGCTGGGAGAACAAGTGGAGCATATCTAGCAGGTGCAACAGGAGGTGGAGGTGGAACATTTATAGCCATGGTAACAGGTACTGTGGTATTTCTAGGAACAATGGTAGTAGAAGATGAGCTATTAGGAGGTGGTGTAGTTGGTATTTGTAGCCCAGATACAAATCAGCTCTAGTCAAGTAAAGGAATACCATATTTTATTCTTAGAAATAATTCAAATGGGTCTAATTCCTTTAACTTATCAAAATATTCCCTCTCTAACAATAAATCTGATGTAACTGCCTCATAGAATTCTTCTCTTTCTTTTTTGGTTACTAGTGATGAGGTATCAATACCCCGTGTTTTCAACTCTATACCAATCTCAGTCAATTCATTTTCACTCTCAGACCTAAAAAAAACTTCATGAATTTTATCATCAAATTTCTTGTCTTCAGGACTTCTTACAATTTCAGAGGACAAAGCTCTTGAGTGTGATGGAGTACCTGATTTTGAAGAGCTGCCTTGAATGCCTCTGGAAATTGTGTTTGTATTATGCACAATTTTAGGTGGGTTAGGATTTGGATTTCTCCTTGTATATCTCCTTCTCGAAGCCACCTTTAAACATGAAAATTTGTAATGGAGTCACCAAGGTAGTTGCAACCTCAAACAAATTCTGAGCTCCTGCTACCTCCAAGAGTTCAGCTTCATTGTTTGTACAAAAACCTTGGGAAATATGTCTTCAGACTCCCAGAAGACACACCAAAATGTTATCACCAAATTCATCTTTATTGGTTGCTCATCAATCAACTCAATGTAACTCTTTCAAACCACTTCTAACTAAATATTAGCCTCTTCAATTTGAGTGGTCTCTCTCAAAGGGGGTTTATGATTGAATACGGATAATACTAGATGGCTAACTATATTAATTGTGACTTGGTTTTTATATGATTACAGGTTGAAAAATAAATTCTTGCTACCATTGGGCTATGGATTCAACATCATTACTCTTAATGATAGTCTCTCTTCACATGGAAGCTGCGGCAGATAGAGGTCTTTAATCAAGATAATTCATACACACAATATAAGGAAAACGCAATAATTTCACCCCTAAATGAAGTCAGAGAATAATAGTATGAATTCTGAGTAATTGGAGATAAAATCCACTATAAGTGATTAGAAATAAAGATACATATCAAGAACACATTAAACACTCATGAGATTCTCAGGTCTAGAATTAGAATGTTACTATATATTACTGATAATGGACAAAAACATAAAAGCAACAATTTGGTGCAATATTCTCCAACCCTTTTCTCTTCAATGTTTAGTCTATAAATAGACATTCTTTACAATGTAGATGATCTTCCCAGCTGGATAGATCTTTGAATTCTACTCTGATACCTATCATAACTGAAGCTACTAACTTGAAAAAGAAAAAAAACAACTATCCTTTAAGAAATCAAACTCCTAATAGGACTCTATCTCCTATTTATTACAGTTGGTTCTCCTAACAGTGAAACAATTACATAATAGATATGACATGTTCGAGGGATAATTCACCATCACTTTACATATTTAAAATACCCCTAGATCTGTGGAGCACAATCCTACTTTTTAGCGATGGATAACCTTCACTTTAATCATTGTTCTGCCTGATGAGCTGGTTGTGTGACACTCCTTTTGAGCAACGATTCTTTGCTGATATGGTACACTAACATATTGAAGGTATCCAAATGGATAATGTGCTATTGGAATGCTAAAAACTCTTCAAAATTCTCCTCACTATGAAATAGGCCAGTTTAGGCAGTTTCATAGCGAGTTTTCGTAGCGTATGAAATCTTGCTTTTTCACCTATCTCCTTGACACCTTTGCTGTTCAAACAAATTTACTATGCCAATACACCTTGAAATAAATTAATCTCCCTCCATAACACTTGAAAAAACTGAATTTTAAGGCCGAAATGCACCTTGAGAATTTTTCGTACTGTTTTTCTGGCTTCAAGCCTGAAGTACGCTACGAAATTGTCCAAAAAACCAAAATTTTCAAGTCTAAGACTATCTTCAAAAATTGATTTTCAGAGGTAAAATTTAGGTTATTTGTACATTATTAACCTCATCAAAAATATTCAAACTCAAAATTTCATTCTTTTGGTGTTTCTTTTTCATTCAAAATTAATTGGCTGATGGGTTCTTCTACCACTCTCATCTTCTGTAATATTCCAAATTTTTCCTTCAATAAATTGGAATATCAATTTTGTCTTTTCTCACTTAGGAGATGAATAATTTGGTGAGAAGGACCATTATTAATAAAAACATGGATAAAATCCCTCTGGTATGAAAAGGGATCAGCCTTGGAACTAGATTTCACACCCTCATGTGTGAAAGGGTACATTTTGCAAAGAGGCTTGGTTAAGTTTGACCAAGTCAAACAACGTTGGGTATGAGGTGGAAAGGACTACATGGGACAGCGCAGAGATAGAGGAGAGAATATTCCTTGAAGGAGGAAACCATAATAGAATGGGGCCCATGGAGAGAGAGCTCTCATGTGTTTAAAAGGAGGGCAAGGCAGCCATTGTTATTCATGCTTGTATTATTCATTTCATGTCTATTCAAACATTGTGAATTCTTTTGTTGTTTAGCAAGAATTGTCGGGGAATTCTTGTTCAAGATTCCTCCTCCTTTCTTTAGAAGCCTCTTGAAGTAGTTTTACTAAATTGTCTCACATATAGGCTTGAGGCCAAGCATCCTCCATCAAGACAATGTTATTTTTGCAGCAGAATAATACTGTGTTGCTAGGTGTTGCAGTGAGTAGTGACAACACCTCTTCCATTTCTTGCTTTTCAGAGGGAGACACTTTCTTTCATTTGGAGGATTAGTTTGGAAGATTTGGAGCTTATTTTCAGATCTTGGCATTTGGCCAAATTATTCTATTCCACCTACAATGCAGTTACCCTCTTAGACTACGTTATTTTCATGGAGCACTTGTAGTGAGGGCTTACAGTGTTGTTTGGAGGGTGCGATCTCAAGTGTAAGGATCAACCTTCCACTTTGGAGATCCATTGGAGGATTTATACTTCATATTTCTCATCATACGCAGCCTTCTCTATGCAGTTCCATATTTGAGTTGCAGTTGTTGCCAAGCAACTTTGACATTTTTTCCATTTTGTGTATTTCATCGAATCCTTTGGAGGATTGATGTATTATTGATTCTAATGGTTAGAGCTTTTCTCCCCTAGTGTATTTTAGCCATATCTTGTCATATATTTCAGTTATTATGTAATATGGAGCAGTGCCTTCTATAAACTGCATCCTCTTAGCCTGGGTTTATGCAGAAATAACAATGTTCTTCTATTTTCATGTACATGTCTTGTTGAGGCTTGCATTTCCTTTCTTGAGTGGATGTTTCCTCAAGAAATTGTACTCTCTTTGCTTATATAACATTATTTTTTGGCTATTAATATATTCTTGTCTCACAGCCCATTAAATAACACTGTCTTTCCATTTCTTGCTCAAGAATTGTTGCAGTCCCTCATCGGGCACTTTCTAAGGACACCTAGTAGTGGGAGATCTGTTTAACCACTCTAGAAGGATTTATTTGGAGCCTCCTCTTGGATTCAGGTCTTATATGCATTGATATAAGGGATACAGGTCTTGGTTTCAAATACTGTAGCTGCCATTAATGGAAAATGCATTTTCCAGTCATGCCTAGCTAGTTGTCCCGGATTGGGAATATTACAGTGGTATCGAAGCAACTTTCTTGGCTCAGCCTGTGAGTCTAAGCCCAAGAAGATCAGAATGTTGAAGAAGATGATATTTCTCTCATCATTATTCAGATCCAGCGAGAACCTCTCCAAGGAGGTCAAGAAGATTTAAGAAGAAGAAGAGGAAGGACCATGCACTTCCTATTCTCGTCAAGATGAAGATAAGCATGAAGGACACTTGGATTATGAGATCCTAAGTGATTACCTTGTTGAGTATAGATATCAACCTAGAGGCTTCATGAAGACTCTATATTTCCCTCATTTCATCCAGTTTAAGGAAGAGAAAATACCCTGCAACAAAGGAGAAATCAGAGACAATAGATTTCCGTTGTCTACTTTATTGGTTTATCTTAAGCAAAAACTTGGGTGAAAAAGTTGGAAGCTTTTTTCCTGCTACATCCTGTAGTGGAGGAAGAAGCTATTGAAATCTCAGTGCTACACTTGAAAGGGTGAATCCTATGTTTGGTGGTCCAGTCACTTGAGCCATGCAAGGGTGAAGGCTTTTGTAGAGTTCACTCGAAGGTTGATTCAAGCCTTTGATGGAGAAAGAACAAAGAAGGAAAAGCTCACACCACTTGAGGAGCTTTTTCCTAACGCTGTCACACTCATGGAGGGGTAGCTACATGCATCAACAGTTGGGGTAACCAACACTTTGGAGGAAGGAACTCTTGCAGCCCTACAAGAAGTTCCAAAATATCTTCAAGGTAGGACAAGATTTCCACAATTTATTGTTGCAGCAATTTCTTTTAGTAATTGTGGAAATTCACTTTTGCATGACCAAGGGTCAAATCACACTGCTACCATAGAGAAACTTGGTTTCACTGCACTGTGCAACATGGAAATATTCAAGGGAGCAAACCATCATTCTCATGAGCCATTGTTGGATTGTACATCACATTTGAGGTTGGGGTTTGAAGACTTGATGAAGGATGGTAGACATATTGGAGTGAGAAACCCTTTCTCCTTTCAAGATGACACTTTCTCAATGAGCTCCTCTTAGTTCAAAGAGGAACTTCTACTTTCATATCCAATACCTCATTGGTTTTGGAAGAATATTGTTGAGAGGGAGGTCTCAAGGAGAGATCCCATTATAGGTGCACTTCAACACACCATGGAGTGCAATGCTTTTCTTTCTTTCTCACAGGAGAAGATAGAAGATGGAGGACATATTCGAATGGATAACATCTCTCATGCTTGTGTTGGACATTCCTTGAGCCATACACATCATTATGGGAGGTTTTTTCCTACCAACTATTTGGGTCCTTATAGGGTCTCATTGATCCTTGAGAAGATTGCATTTCAAAATCCCATGAAGTGCAAAGACAGAGATTTGTTTTGGGAGAATGGTAGCCCTCATGGGAGGAGTAACAAGATGAAGGAAAGAATAAGACATCCACAAGTGGTTGAGTGGATGTGGTTGATGAGCAAGGATCTGGGAGGCTACCTGCAAATATATGATACCATGCAGTAGGAGGCTACGCTACGCTAGTTACTCTTGAAAGAGTTTGGCCATCACTTGGCAAACACTCTTCCTAAGAGTAGGAGGATGGAGGAGAGATGGAAGGATACTTGCATCATTAGGCAGCATAGAGTATGGATGCATGGTGTTGATGTGATACTGATATCATTCATTGTGTCTTCATCACATGAGTTGTATGATGGAAGTATGGGGGGGCAGCAAAATATTTTGTTTCTTTGCTTGTTCTTGGGAGAGCAAGGGAAGATTTGTTCTCACACTTTGTATGATGCTGCAGGAGAAGGAGATGGCATTATCTCCTTGGCTTTTGATGATAGAGAGGTACTTCCACCTTGGGAAGAAATTCTTATGTATTGCAGCATTACTAGAGGAGTCTTTGACAAGGAGCATGTTAAAGAACAAAGCTTGGTGTTGACAGGAGCTTATTTTCATGAGCTCACAACACTGTCACTTTGGAGCAGAGATTTATGGATGGAGTGTCCCTAGGATCACTTCACATTGTATGCACTTGGTGAACAAGGAGTAGGTGATGCTGATGGTCACTATTGCATATTCTTCTTGACTTTGGTTTCCAAGCATGAGGAGGATTATCTTCTTGCAGCACACGGTTCATTCATCTTCATAGCATGCCGAAATACTATGGAGAACTCACTCATGGATCCATGTACCATTTCACTTCCAGCATTTGGTAAGAAGTATGTTTATACATTCATTGGTTTCCATACTCTTACCATTACTATGTTGTGCATTGCTTCATAAGAGGGCAAGCTTTTCATATTGCTCCATGTTCATAGTTGGGCCAATCTACATGATGGAGGCAACCATATTTTATGTGGCCTTGGGAAAATGTTTTATTATCACATGTATGTTCAGTTATTGCACTCAAAAATTCACCAAATGGAGACATGCATAATTGACCATTTAAGGGGAAACATTTTTCCTTGTACTTTTCTCAAGCAGCAACTTCTAAAATTGCGATGTCACTACTGGGAAAGTTGTTGGTACCTTCTTTCACCACATGAAACCTTCAACATTTTCTTCATTTTTTTGCTGATCATGACTTAATTTTCCGATATGGATCAGATTTATATGAGAAGCGTGATTATGAGAGAGACACATGAGTTGGATGTGTCCTTGAGGGGAGAAAACTCCCACATTTTCTGCACTACATGTTCTAATGGGAGCATGGGAGGAGATATGGTCACCACAGCTACCTATTTGTTTTTCTTTTGGGTGAGCCATGAGATTGAAATTCATCCATTGTATAGCCATGGTCAAGTGCTTGATCATGTATTTTTGTTACATTCAGCCATTTACTATCCATTAGTAGATGTGATGGAGCTTGTACATTGCTTTCCATGTAATTTTCTGAAGTTGCAGTGGATGAAACTGCGTTGTATCCTTCTGAGCTATTGTTTGTGTCATGCACGGTCATGTAAAACTTGCAGAAAACTTCTCATTGGGATACTATATGATGATCTTTTCCTATTCATCATGGATGAAACATTTTGGGCCAGCTTGTTCTTCATTGTTGGAGGAGAACTCTTTGGAGGATTTTTCTTCACCTTGCCATTTAAGGGCAATACTTTTGCAGCCCAAGATCAAAAAAATATCTACACTTATCATAAGTGGAGAGAAGGACAGCATGGGATAAGCTATGATGCTTTCCAAGTTCATATTTTCAGCCCACCTTCATTTCTAGAGCTTGAGGTGGAAGGAGATTTTCAGGAGTTGCCTTGTTGGGAGGTGGCTCATTTAGTTTGGATGATTGCTCGGGGGTGGATGATCCACATGGGAAATATGTTCCACATCACATTTCTGACTCCATCCCTTGAGAGGAGACTTTCCAGGCCTATCCTTGCAGTTGCTTGAGGACAAGCAACATTTGGGAGGGGAGGATTGTAATATTCCAAATTTCTCCTTCAATAAATTGGAATATTAATTTTGTTTATTTTCACTTAGGAGATGAATAATTGGGTGAGAAGGCCCATTATTAATAAAAACATGGATAAAATCCCTCTAGTATGAAAAGGGATCAGCCTTGGAACTAGATTTCACACCCTCATGTGTGAAAGGGGACATTCTCCAAAGAGGCTTGGTTAAGTTTGACCAAGTCAAATAGTGTTGGGTATGAGGTGGAAAGCACTACATGGGACAACACAAAGATAGAGGATGGAATATTCCTTGAAGGAGGAAAACCTAATAGAATGGGGCCCATGGAGAGAGAACTCTCATGTGTTTAAAATGAGGGAAAGGTGGCAATTGTTATTCATGCTTGTATTATTCATTTCATGTCTATTCAGACATTGTGCATTCTTTTGCTGTTTAGCAAGAATTTCTGGGGAATTCCTTTTTAGGATTCCTCCTCCTTTCTTGAGAAGCCTCTTGAAGGATTTGTACTGAATTGTATCACATCTAGGCTTGAGGCCAAGCATCCTCCATCAAGACAACATTATTTCTATAGTAGGATAATACTGTGTTGCTGGGTGTTGCAGTGAGTAGTTACAACACCTCTTCCATTGCTTGTTTTTTAGAGGGATACACTTTCTTTCCTTTGGAGGATTAGTTTGGAATATTTGGAGCTTATTTGTAGATCTTGGCATTTGGAAAAATTATTCTATTCCACCTACAGCGCAGTTACCCTCTTAGACTGCGTTATTTTCATGGAGCACTTGCAGTGAGGGCTTGCAGTGTTGTTTGGAGGGTGGGATCTCAAGTGTAAGGATCAGCCTTCCACTTTGGAGATCTATTGGAGGAGTTCTACTTCAGATTTCTCATCATGATGAGCCTTCTCTATGCAGTTCCATATTTGATTTGCAGCTGCTGCCCAGCAACTCCGACATTTTTTCCATTTTGTGTATTTCAGCGAATCCTTTGGAGGATGGATGTATTATTTCTTCTAAGGGTTAGATATTTTCTCCCCTAGTGTATTTGAGCCATATCTTGTCATATATTTTAGTTATTATGTAATATGGAGCAGTAAATTCTATAAAATGTATCCTCTTAGCCTAGGTTTATGCAGAAATAGCAGTGTTCTTCTATTTTCATGTACATGTCTTGTTGAGGCTTGCATTTCCTTTCTTGAGTGGATGTTTCCTCAAGAACTTGTAATCTCTTTGCTGCTATAACATTATTTTTTGGCTTTTCATATCTTCTTATCTCACAGCCCATAAAATAACACTGTCTTTCCATTTATTGCTCAAGAATTGTTGCAGTCCCTCATCGGGCACTTTCTGAGGACACCTAGTAGTGGGAGATCTATTTAACCACTCTAGAAGGATTTCTTTGGAGCCTCCTCTTGGATTTAGGTCTTATATGAATTGGTCTAAGGGATCCATGTTTTGGTTTCAAATCTTGTAGCTGCCATTATAGGAAAATGCGTTTTCCAGTCATGCCTAGCTAGTTGTCTTGGATTGGGAATATTACATCTTCAACCCTTTCTTTTCTAACACCATTTGAATCAAATACAACTGCTCCAAAAGATCTTCCACTTGATCTTTTAATGCTCTGTTTTTGGATTGTAAGTGAAATTTTATCCTTTTAATGTATTTGACCTCCCCTCTTAGTCGTTGAGTCCATTTCAACAACATTTCTGTATTGTCCAAATTTTTTGAAACACTTGTGACTCTCTCTTCCCATATTTTCCTCATTTGTTCAAATTGAACCTTCTCAACTCTGTGATTTTTTTCCTCTAGCTTTAAAACTGATATCTCTTTACCTGCTTCCTTCAAATTCTCTTTGAGGGTTTCTAATTATGATTTTTCAATCATTTTCTCCTTGCCCTTTCTTTGCCTCATAACCACTTCCTCTTTTGTTGATGGAGAAAAATATATGACGCTTGTTGGATGGGAAGCTTCACTGATTTTATCAGTCTCTTTGCTTTCCATGACCTTCTTTTCATGTCTGGTCATCGGCTTCCTTGGTTGAAATATAAAACCAACATCATCACCTGCAAAATCTATTTTTTTAGCTGTCTTAACTTTCTTCAGCTTTCTTCCTCCATCTTCAATGTTTTCAACTTGCACAATGGGTGACTCTTCAATGTCAATTTCATGAAGGATATTGTCCAAATTTCCTTTAGCCAATGTCTGGCTTCTAGTGACTCTCGTATTTCCTTGTTTGATGACTATATGCTTCTGTTTTTTAGGTGCTGCTTGAGGTGTGTCAATCTCTTGCAAAGGTTATTTTCCCATGTTCACTGGTTCTGTAGGAGATGATCTATTTTCTTCTTCGACTTCTTCTACCATAGATGGTGATGAATTTTTTCTAGGTTTTGATGCTTCCTTAGGATTGACCACATAAATTTCATAACCACTCATGAACAAAAAATAAATCCAATCTCTTTCTAACCTCCTCAATTCTTCTAACACTAATAACATAATTAGAACATGATGAAAAAGAGACGTCTCACTGCCCTCTGTCTTGATTTGAACCTTATCTAACATTTTACCTTGACGTTTGTATAAATAGAAAGGCAGGTCAAGTGAACTATTACCTACAAAATGCAGAAGAAGTCAAAGATGATAGGAGTAGACCATGTGAAACCTTCCTTCACAGGTAAAATACTTTTGAATGACCATCAATAACTTTGCATAATTCTACTTCATGAAATTCATAGGGATAAAATTTGTCAAATCAAATTCACTGTGTTCTTGCTTGTCAAACTCTTCGCAATCCTGCATTGCGAATTTGATACCTTTAAACCATTGTTCACCACTTTTGGGGATTCCTGTAGCTGAGGATATGCTCTCTGGTGTCACAGTAAGGTTCATAATTCCAACCTTTGATGTTGTTCCTGTGAAGCTGGTGGAAAAATCCTTTGAAACCTGTAAATTAAATCCCTGCAACCTCTGACAGAAATTCAAGAAAACAATCCTTCTTAAAACCTCCATGGAAGTAGGGTCTTCATTGAGTAATTTAATATCCATGGGCTCATACCTGTGACAATGGCCACCCTTATTTTCTTTCTTTCTTGTAGCCATTAATGATTATAGTCTTCAGTACCTCAATTGATGATGACACCTCTCGAATTCAAATTTGACAAAAACCTGCTTGAATTGATGAAGCAACTCTCTAGGGATCGACTCACATGCAAAGATAAACCACAATATGAAAAAAGGCTTATTGAGGTGAGGTTTAGATATTTTAACTGATAGCTCAATCTTCAATCATCACACATGCAAGAAAAAAAGGTAATGATGACATCAAACACGGCTATGTACATTTGAATTTCACCATAACAACCTTGAATGACCTCTACCTTTACTTCTCTTATTAGAAAATGACACCTCATACAACTTCGACAAGGCAAGTTAAAAAACGAATTTTCATAGCGAAATTAGTGAAGCTTCTGATAGATTCGCTATGAAACTATTAGGAAGTTTCGTAGCAAAATCTGTTGCTTTCTTGTGTAAAATGCTACAAAAATTTGAAAAAATGACAGATGTGCCTTTTTGAGTTTGAATGCATGGGGAATGACAATTGACACGATATGAGACTGATTTGACTGAATTGGCATAAATGGAGGTGATCATAAAACTTAGGATAGGCTTAAAAAATGCAAACATTTTCCTATACCACCTTGAAATGGCTTAGGAAACCTTATCCATTTGGTGGGTGACCTGTATTACCCTATCAAGAAATGTTTCACAACTTAATGAGTGATAAAATAAGCCACACAAGAAGATAAACTCCATGAATCCAAATAATGACACAAGAAAGTGGTGTGAGTTCCACAAGATCTCCACTCACAACACAAGTGAGTGTTAGGCTAGGAAGTCATTAGTGGTCGAGCTGAAGGCTTTTGAATGTAATATTCCTAAATTAGCATGCAGCTAATTGGAATATTAATTTTTCTCTTAACATTATTTAGATGAATAAATGGGTAGGGATGCCCAAAATTCTCTTAAGTAGGCATAACATTCCTCTTAATGTGAAAATGGATCATATTCATAGCTGGATAAAGCACCCTCATGTGTGAATAGGGGCTAATGCCTGTGGACAAGGTCAAATTTGACCAAGTCAACAACAATGGTATGGGAGTAGTGGATCATCAATAGAGACAATGCAGTGTGAATGGGAGGAATATTCCATGATGGCAGAAATCCTAGTGAGTGGGACCCAAGCTGAGAAGGATCACATTTGCTATAAGGAGGGAAAGATAGCCATAGTGAGGCATGTTATTGATTATTGATTTTATGGTCTACATGACTATTTGGATTCTTTAGCTATTTAGTTGAGATTGATGTGTTATTTAGCACTGGGTGTTCCCAAGCGGGAATCCCATCTCCTTCCATGATAGGCCTCTTAGAAGAGCCTTGTACCATCATTTCCACTATCAGGCTTAAGGCCAAGCTTCAGTATTTAGCTGTAACGTATTTTTTGCAAAGTATTGTGTTGTGTTGTAGGGTGTTGCAGTGGAGGGTTGAGAAAACCACTTCCAGACCTAGTTTTTCATAGGAGGAAGGACTCCTTCTCTCAGGAGATCAGCCAGGAGGATTCTTGAGAATATTTTGGATATTTGGCACTAGGCCAACCTATCCCCATCATTTACAACATATATTTTAATTTTTATTGCGTTATTCTAGTGAGCAAGTGCAGTAGGGGTTTCAGTGCTGATTTGGAGGGTTAGATCTTCAGTGTTGGGATCATCCTTTCACTTAAAAAATCTATTGGAGGAGATCTATTCATTCATACATCATATTCAACCATATCCATCCATTTATTTATTTGTAGCTACTATTTAGCCCTAGGGTTGCATTCTGGATTTTTGGTATTTTTGTATATTTCAGGAAGCCCTTCTCGGGTTATGTTGAAAATGTGTTTGGGAGTATAGATCTCTGTTCCCGACATTTTTCGAGCCCTATAACTTCAGATCTATGTATTGAAATTTTCCAGCAGTAGTTATATCTAATAAAACTACACTGTCATAGCCTTTGGTATTTGTTGTGTAGCATTGTTCTTTATATCTCATGTACATGCTCTCTTAAGGCTTGTTTTTCCAAGATTGAGTGACTATTTCCTCAAGGACTTGTATACATTTTGCTTCTATGATCTTAATGTGATGGCTATATGATCTTCTTACATTACATGTGTTGATTTATCACTGCTATTTCCATTATTGTGTTCATATATTGCTTCAATCCCACTTGGGAATATTACATCGAATCAAATGCATGTTCCGACTCGAAGTCAAAACATGACAAGGGGAATGACAAAGGGAAGCATATTATTGATGCAGATACTAAAGATCCATATGAGGGTGAGTGTATCTTCCATTCCCAGATGTGGGTGAAAGGTTCCCAGCTATAGTTCATTGTTGACAACGGGAGACAAAAGAACCTCATTTCAGCAAAGGTTGTGAAGATGTTGGGCCTATCAACCACAATATACCCATAATCGTACACCATCAGGTGGCTTCACTAAGGACATGATCTCTGCGTTAGCCAGCAGTGTCACCTTCCGTACAACATCAAACCCTTCATGATGAGGTATTATGTGATGTTGCTCCTCTTGAATTTTGTGATGTATTATTAGGCCAAAAATACTTATGGAAGTGACATTATGTATATGAGTCTAGGCCTCACACTATTATTTCTACTTTGGCCAATAATTTGTACATGATACCAGAGGTAGCACTTCCTACCTTCATCTCTTTGATGGCTACAAAGCAATGCAGTAAGCTCATTTCCAAAACCATGAAATTTTTTTTTCTTATGATCTGCCCTTATAGAAAGAAGAAGACTATGGCCATGACCTCCATACAAGGCTCCTTGGCATGACAACAACAAAGGGACAAGGTCGTGGAGGAGTACGGGGAAATATTAACCTCACCCGCAAGGGGACCTTTGCATTATTATGTCAAGCACTCTATTGATATGATCCAAGGCACTTCATTACCCAATGTACTGAGCTATATTTGCTCTGTTATGGAGAACGAAAAAATGAGGAGGTAGATTCAAGAGGTGCCACAGAAAGGTCACATTTGGTCGAGTTCATCGCCCTGTGGTAGCCCGATCATGTTGGTGCAGATGAAGGATGGGACTTGGAGACACTGTATTGAATATAGTGCCTTGAACAAGATAACTGTCAAGAATAGCTATATGATCCCACAAATTGATGACCTTTTGGACCAACTCAAGTAGGAAAAATATTTCAACAAGATTGATTTAAAATTTGGGTATCACCAGTTACCAATCAAACCCTTTGATGTGTGTAAGACTGCCTTCAAATCCAAGGAATTCATTTTTGAATGAATATTCATGCCTTCCGAGTTAACGAATTCCCCCGTAACCTTGATGAGGATGTTGGAAAACATATTTTGACCATTCACCAACTCATGCATGGTGGCGTATTTGGATGACATCCTGATCTTCATCCAGAGTTAAAAAGAGAACCTCCACCACATTTGACAATTCCTCCAAGCATTGCGGAAATACAAGTTGTGTGCCAATTTGGAGAAATTCACTTTTTGCATGACCCAGTTTCAATATGTGGGATACATCATTGATGGGTGAGGGGTGTATGTGGACCCAACCAATATCCAGGTCATTTGGGATTGGCCAATGCCAACCACTCTAACAGATCTCTACGGCTTTCTCGGGCTTGAAAACTTCTACTGCAGGTTCGTGTTGGGGTTCTCTCTTATAACTTGGCCTTTGAGTCAAGTCACCAAGGAAGAGCGAAATCCAAATTATTTTTTTCTAAATCTAAACAGAATTCATCCATAGAGTTGAATAATCGCCTCTACTATGTACACTTTCTCGCATAATGAGACTTCCAATAGCCATTTGACATAGAGAGATATGCCTTTGAATATCCTATTGGGGAAGTGCTTACTGAAAAGGGGCATCCAGTGGCATATCACAGTGATAAAATTTTAGATACAGTTTGGAATTATCCCACCTATGAAAAATATATGTATTCCATTCTGCAGGCCTACTGAAAATGGAATCATTACATTTTGGGGAAGGAAACAATCATCTAGATATATCACCGACCCATGCAGTTCATACAGACACAAGTGAAGTTGTAGAACGATCGCCATTATAAATGGTCCTCATATCTACAAGAGTTCCATTTGAACATCAAGTACAAGAATGGTAGCACCAATAATGTTACAGATTGCCTTAGCTGACCACCGATCGTGGTGCTAACTACTGTGCTTGACTCTTATGGGCATGAGACTTCGAGTAGGTAGGATCTCTGGAAAAGTGATCTGGAATTTGGAAACACATACGAGGTGCTCCTGAAAGGTAAGCAAGTTGCATATTTTACACTTGAGGATGCACTGTTATGGAACATAGGACACCTTTGTGTTTCTTCAAGTGAATGTGCTAAGATGATTTGGGAAGCACACTATAGTCTGGTCGTTGGACATCACGAAGTGAAGAAAACAATGGCAGTTGTTGGGGTTCCCATGTTTTGGCCAGATTGGGAAGACCAAAATTTGAGACAACATTAGAACCACTTTCAGACCTCAGGATCTAGCCCTCCTGGGTCTAGAGAGGGATCTCTCTATACAAGCAAAATTTTTATGTCTTTGAAGCTCAATGTTTAAGATGTTAGGCTAGTTATAAGGCTCGGGGTTTATTTGTTTGATTGTTTTTTTGGTTGTTGGGAATCAAGAAAGAAGGTTTCAATATAAGACAAGGATGAGAAAAGAGGATTTTAGGCAAAGGAGGGATGATTGAGAGAACACCAAGACCATTGGGCAATGGAGTCAGGAAAGGGTTTACTTTCTATTCAATATGCAGGCTTTCAGTTGGGCCAGTCATCTAAAGCATTGGATCTTAAAGATGATTATGTGGTGGGAAAGGTAAGAAAGAAGGTGAAAGCAAGGAAACCTCCAAGGTGACCTTCAGAAATCAAATCCAGGGACAGGACATGCCATTGGACAACCTGTGATCCGAAACCTAAAGGCTAACTCTTTAGACAAGGAAACATTAAAGATTTAAACACAAAGGTGAACACCTAAGATCAGAGAGAGACTTTGAACTCTCAATGCTTTGGCCTCCAGCTTAAGGGATCTTAGGAAGGTTCAATTAACTGAAAGGATCCTAGTGAGATAGAGAAAGAGTTCTAGACTCCCAGTATCCCAATTTATTCAATTGAAACCTACCAAGAACATCTAAGAACCGATTCATTAATTCATACATCAGCTAGCAGCATATGGAACCACTACACTGGTTAAATTAGCTTGAAATCAATCCTCATATAACACATACAGCATAAAACATTGATGACAAGGAGAGAAGAAACATAGGGTAACTAACAAGGGTAAATCCTATGCCAGATTTTTGATGCAAGCCAGCAGAAGTGAAATGTAATGAACTAGAAAGGAAAACAAGACAAAGATAGAAAAAACATCACCAATGCTTTAGATCAGGATCCAAAGAAATGTGCTTGTCATATTAAAGAGAAACACCAGTCAAGTAAAAAATTACCAATAGCTTGATATTCAGTCTGAAAACATCTTCCTCAGCCTATCTTACAACTTTACACAGAGAACATGTCTCAAAAGAAACAACTTGCATTTCACAGATAGCCGATCAACAACCTTTACAATGAGTTTGTTCATGAATTTTATAGCTGAAAATAGGCTGAAGAGGTAGGTGGGAAACTAAATATAGCATTAAAACTCAGAAGAGGAAGAGGGTCGAGGCCCCATTCTGTTTTAAATTCTGGGTATTTATCTCTGGTACTCTTTGGATGAAAGAGTGGTCTTCGTCAGGCTGCAATTTACTCCAGGTATGTCTTTGATGTACTTGTTGTAGCACCTATACAATACTCTGGTGAATCCAAACAAATAGGTCAATAATTCAGGTCTACCATACTGTGTAAAAAATGCTTATGATATCATAGGACTGTTTTCAGGGGGAAAACTTCTCAGGGACACTACGTAAACTGAAATCGTATGAGTACCATGTCCTTTCTTGGGAGGAAGCATTCTGCTGATGTGGACACCTTGATGATATGGTTTTCTGTGCATTGGATCTTCTGAGTGATCCCCGAGATCTTTGATCTAGTACCATGCCTTTGAAACGTTGGGTTAAGGCTCAAAATCTTCAATTACAAGCCTTAAACTCTCTGCTTTCTCACTGATACTCTTTTTCACTCCATGATTGCCTCTGTCTGCGAAATCTGCGCTTTAATGGCTCTGGGAAGGTTTTATGGAGTTTAATCATGTTCCTTTGATGGAAGTCATGTCATAACACCTTCTCTGGCCATTCTTCATAACTTCGATCTCTACACATGGTCTTCCCTGTGTTTTTTGCCACTATAACAGTGATTGTGTACCATGGTCGTTTTCCACCTGCCTGTAACCCTGCAAAACACAAAAATGCGTTAAGAAATCATGCATGGGGAGGGTGGATGCAGCAAGGATGATGAGCATGGCCATGCAGTCTGGTGAATTGATTGGAACAGTGTAGGGTGATGGCAAAAAACGTAGCGGAACAATGGAGGATGGTCTGGTGAAAGGTGGCAGAATGAAGCGAATTTTAATGCGAAACTTTGACACTTTGACCTTTGGAAGAAATATAAAGGGGATGGATGAAAATGCGACAAAAACACGTGGGATGGTGACGTGGCAGGACCCAGTCAATGGTGGGACATGTAGTTAATCCGGACTGTCCGATCTTAGGAGGAGATCGACGGTTGAGAACGCGTCGGAGGGTGACAGATGGTGGGCCAGGGGTCCCTTTGCCTTGAGCTAATTCCCGAGCATCTTCATAGCACGATGACCATTGGATGGATAGCTTTGGATCAAAAAGTGTACGTGCATATCACACTAAGTCTACAGCTGAACGTTAATGCATGATGGGGGGTGGTTTTTAAATAGTACGCAGAGCAACGTGTCATGCGGTGAATGGCATCACTCTGAAATGAAAAAATACTTCCCACCTTCCAAAGGTGGTGCGATAGAAACCGATGGTTTTCTGCACAGTGTTTTGGCATGAGGACCACCGGGGCGGATGAACTACTGACCGTTCATTTGCAGTTTAAACGGACGGTGGCCATGCGATCGGGGCGGTGAAAAGGTTGGGTGACGGATGCTATGGAGCTTGCGACAACCATCCGATCCGTATAGATTGACAGCTCAAAACACTCCCGATGCATATCTACGATAAGAACTTTTTAGGCTGGCGCCAGGTTCTAGTGCCCGGGTCACGTGGAGAAATGGTTTGCAGGGCTAGGGCTGAAAGGTGCTAAACCCGAAATGTGAAGAATATGGGATTTCGGCCCTGTTTATGCAATTTGAGGCTAGGAAAGGGTAACGACAAAGGAAAAAAAGCGGAATTATACCAAACAAGGGGTGTGCGTAGGATTTAAAGGGAAAGTGGGTGGTTTAGAAGGACTAGGGGAGGGATTTCTGGGGTAAATAGGGGAATTTTTACAAAAGGGAAAAAGGTTAAAATGGGGAATTCTGCAGGGGTACAAAGGGCAAATGAAGGCCTTTTGGAGCACAATTTTTCACAATCAGTGAGGTTTATTGACTTAAGGATGGTAGAGGGAAATAATCAAAGGGAAGAGAGCATGAAGGAGCTTTCAAGGATGATGTGTTTTCAGAGGGAAATGCATTCCTTAAAGGCTCAAAAACATTTTTGCCCCCTGTTTGCTTGTTAAGAATTTATAGGGGGAAAACAGTGGCTCCACATGGGGATGCCTTCTTCTTGAAGGAGTCAAGAATTCAGAAATGATCTTTGAGGTAGGCCATATGCCTGATCTTTGAGCCATCTTCCTTCTTTGATTTTCAGCTGCCACAAACATGATATATTAGCAGAAACATTCACAAACAATTTACCTACCCAAACTATAGTCCTATCATTTTCTCTTCCAAGGTGCATTTGGACTAGCATACCCTTTACATCATTCATTTTTTACAAACAAGAAAATGAACCTATTCTATTTCTACCCTTATTGCTCCATGAGACTAGATTAAAATGTTAGTCTCATATGTTTCTCTACCTAATCTAATATCTGTTGGGATTAGACTATCTAGCAAATTTCTTCTATACATTCTACAACAGAAATTTAAAAACAGTCAAAATAGGATTAGACAGTCTAGTTTGTTGTGGATCCAAGGCATAAAGATAGTTTCACATGGACAGAAACTTGCAGAAAACTGAAAACAAAAATTTGAAGGCTTGAAATCTGAAGTTTTGAAGCACCCTTCTTTTCTTTGTGACTCAAGTTTTGAGCTTGTTAGAGTCACTTTCTCTTCCTCGTTTCAGCTCTGGTTTTGGGCATGTTAGAGCTAATCCTTTTCTTCCTTGCTGGCTCAGGTTTTTATCATGTTAGAGCCAATATTTTGCATTTCTGAGGTTCATGTTTTGAGCATGTCTGAACCTCTCCTTTCTCTCTGTTTTTTGGAACATTTTCTCTTTTCTTGAAAAAGTAACACAGCAATGGTATTTACAATGGAAATGGAAACTAAAAATTGGAAATCAGTAGAATTCGTGTTTGAGCATCCTGTCATTGACAGGACCCCCAAACAGCTCTGTACCATCTAGTTCTTATAGAAAAAAGGCATTTGGACCCACAGTGGCCTGGATGATGTATGGACCTTGCCACAAACTGTCAAACTTGCCGTGCTTTCCTTTGTCTTCTCTCCTTGAGTCCCACTTCAGAACTTTATCTCCAATTTTGAAGTCAAAAGCCTTGGCTCTTCTGTCAAACAACTTCTTTATATTTTCCTAAACTTTCATGGCTCTATTATAGACCTCTTCCCTTGTTTGCTGGAGATGAATTGTCTGGTTTATCCTTCTTACCATGCTATCTTCTTCTGTCTGAATTTCTTGGACAAGTTTAATCACTGGTACTCCAAGGCTGGTAGGAAACACTGCTTCTGTTCCATAGACAAGTTGATAAGGTGACATGCCAATGGATTTCTTCATGGTAAGCCTGTCAACCCACAAAGCATGCACCAACTTGTTGTGCCATGATTTTTTGTTCTCTTCCAGCAGCTTTTTGATGATGGTAACCAGGCTCTTGTTTTATGATTCTGCTAACCCATTACCTTGTGGGTAATAGGTAGTTGAATGACCGAGTGCTATTTGATACCTGTGAAAGAAATCAACCATCTTCTTGGATCCAAAAGCAGCAACATTATCAGTGATTATTTTCCTTGGACAGCCAAACCGAGAGAGGATGTGGTCTTCTAGGAACCTAATGATGATAGAATCTGTGGCATTCCTAGAAGGTATGGCCTCTATCCACTTAGTGAAGTAGTCTTTGGTTGTTAAGATCCATTTGTGTTGAGCAGAAGAAGCAGGGTGTATTTATCTTATGAAATCTAGGCCCCATTGCATAAAGGGACCCTCAACAGTGATGGGTCGTAAAGGTAGGGGGAGGAGCTTTCTTTTGCCTTTGAAAATCTGGCATTTTTGGCGGGCAATTATCATCTTATGGATGTCATTGAAGAGTGTAGGCCAATAATAGCCAGCTCTGAGTATTTTGTTAGTAGTGGCTTTCCAATTTAGGTGGCCTTCGCACTCTCCTGCATGGAATTCTTGTTTAATCCTCTCTACCTCATTTTTAGGCAAACATTTAAGCAATAGGCCATTTATATTTTTCCAGTATAAGCAGTTATTCAGTATACAATAGCTTCTAGATTTTAGTTTTAGAAATCTGGCCTTGGTCTTTGATAGTTCAGGAGGAGCATTGAGGTGTGTGAGCACATACAAAATGTCAGAATACCAAGGAGAGTTCTGAAACTTCTCCTCGATAGTGAGATCAAGCAATCCTTCCTACTCATCCAAGGCATCGACCATGTTTATGTCAAGGCATTGTAAATTTTTTTCAGCCATTAGTTGAGCTAGGCCCTAACCTTTGATCAATTTTGTGGGTTTTATCTCAAGGTCATATTCTAAGATCACAGCAATCCATTTGCCCCTCTTCCCATCTGGGTCTTGGGACAAGATATCTTTAACCACTATATGTGGCACGTAGGCTATGCTGTGGGAATGCAGTATGTACACCCTAAATTCTTTCAAGGCCTTAACCAAGGCATAGGCATGTTTTTCCATTATATTGTATTTCAAGGGTGCATCTCTCAGAGCTTTGCTGAAGAAAGCAATGGGCTGTTCCATTCCCTCCAGATTTTTCTGCAGTAAAATTATAGACACTGTATGCTCAGAGGCAAATGAAAACATTAGGAAATCCTTTGAGAAATCTAGGCTGATTAGGATAGGAGCCTGGGTGAGTGCAAGTTTAACTAACTCAAAATATTTCTTAGCCTCAATAGTCCACTTAACCCCTACACCTTTCTTCAGCATGTTGGTCATATTCCTGAGGTGTTCAGCTAAGTTTGGAATAAACCTCCTTAGGAAGTTGATTTTCCCGATAAAGGAATGTATCTCTTTGATGTTTCATGGGTGTGTGATTTGTAGTATTCCCTCAACTCTCTGTGGGTCTATCCTAGTCCCCTTCTCAGATATAATGTGGCCGAGAATCTTACCTTCTTGCAGCCCAAATACAGTCTTTTTAGGATTCAATGACAGACCAAACCTTATACATTTTTGAAACACTCTCCTCAGATGTCTTAGGTGTTCTTCATCAGTCTTGGAATAGACTGTTATGTTATCTAGATAGATGACAATGAAGTGACCTATTTCATCTGAAAAGGCTATGTCCATCGCTCGTTGGAAGGTTGCACCAGCGTTCATCAGTCCAAAGGGAATTTTTACATACGTAAAGGTGCCCCATGGAGTGGTAAAAGATGTCTTGAGTTGGTCTTCTGGGAGTACAAAAACTTGGTTGTAACCTGAAAAACCATCTAACAGGGAGATCCTTTTCGAGCCTACTACCCTCTGAAGAATGTGTTCCATTTTTGGCAAAGGGTAGTTGTCTTTGAGTGAGGGTCTGTTAAGGTTCCTGAAATCTATGCACAATCTGATCTCACCTGTTTTCTTTCTCACAGCTACCAGGTTTGAGACCCAATCAGAAAACCTCACAGGAACTATTATGCCTACTTCATACATCTTATTTATTTCCTTTTCCACTACAGGCAATTGTTTTGGGTTTATTCTGCGAAGTTTCTGTTTGAAAGGTTTATGGTTTTCTCTCAAAGGTATTTTGTGTTATATGATGTTTTTGTCATAGGCCTTTAAATCTTCATAGCTCCAGGCAAACACGTCAATGAATTATTTGAATAGGTCAATGTATTTCTTTTTCATGTTTGCAGGCAGGGACTTAGCCAATTTAATCATCTTGGGCTTATCTTCAGTTCCTATGTTGCATTCCTCAACCTCAAAATATGAGTGTTCCATAGTGGGCTTTTTGCTACATCATCAAAGTCAAAAAGGTCCTCTAAAGGTGCCAGCCCCCTGGGTATGTTCTTATGTTTAGCTTGCAACACCTCTACTTCTTCACTATCTGCATTTTCACATTCTTCGTTTGAATTTCCAATCTATTCGTTTAAAGTGTTTATTTCTATGTTACAGGGTGGTTCTTCCTCATCTGAGGGCTCATCACTAAGGTAGCTATCGTCAGATTTAGAGTCTGAATCAGAAAATTCAAACTCGTTCCTGCCTATCAAGAAATCTTCAATCTGCTTATCACCCTCAAAGACCTGCTAGTATTTTTTGTTATCCGGCATTGCAGGTCTAAATTTGGTCTGAATGATGATTTTTTGGTCACTAGGGGGCTTGTGATACGCACTAGCCATGCAGGCTAATCCATTTGCAATTGCATTCCAACTCCTAGGGACAAACACTAGTTCGTATTCTACAAAGGTTTTCAATAGATCCATAGCGCCATTCATGTACGCTCTCAGCCTAGGGTGTTTCACTATGTATTCACCATTCACTTGTTTTATAATCAACTCAGAGTCTCCATGCACAGCTATCCTATGGGCTCCTAATTTTTTCAACAGATTCAAGCCTAGGATAAGAGCCTCATACTCTGCAATATTTTTTGTACATTTGAATTTCAGGTTACAGGCATAACTCTCTGCATAGTTACTCTCGATGTTACGTACCCACACTCTTGCTGTTGTGGTTCTCTTGATGCATGACCCATCGAAATTCATTTCCCATAAAGGTTCATTCTGGGGCTCAAAATCGTTTTGTTCTTGGTGTGGTGCATGGGCTTGCGGAGGGTGACTAATCAATTGACTGCATTCTATTTCTTGTTCACTCCAAGTTTCTGTTTCAGTGCTCTCTCCAAAGTTCTCTACATCGTTCTCCACCGAGTCTAGAGTAGCCATTATGTTAAAGTACATGGGGTCTGTTTCCTTGTTTGTATCTCTATTTTTGAATTCTGACCCCTCTAAGGATTCATCATTACAAAGGATGAAAGAGTCAAGATCTGTGTGCACAGAGTATAAAGGTGAATTTTCAGGCTTTTCGGGGCTCCTGACCAGGAGTTTCATTTGTGCCTCTCTATATAGTCTTCTAAGTTGGCTAAAGACTGGGATTGTGGCATAGGACCCATCCATCTACATTGTACCTTGCAGCTTGGCTCCCCATGATCTTGATAATAACATGCCATACTTGGGTGGCACATTTGCCACTACAACATCCATGATCATACACTTGGCTGGAATCTGGGTAAGGCTCACACATAAATATTTGATCAGGCCAAGACATTTTACCCTGCTAGAATCAAATGAATATAAGTCTTTATAGGGACGAGTTATCTCTAGGCCTAGCCTTTCCATAACTACCTTAGGCATTAAGTTTTGTGATGCCCCAGAGTCATGCATTTCATTGTGAAGGATCTTGTCATGAATATTGAGACTGATATAAAAAGGTGGCACTACCCCTTCCTGAAACTTCCCTTCTATCTTTGGACCAAACAATATTTGGACCAAACAGAAGAGCTAGTTGATCATCACTCAGATTGACAGTATCACTATTTTCACCTAGATTTAAAGCTTTCAAAAATTGGCCTTTATATACATCCTGAGTGGCCAGCTCAGAGAGTGGGACAGAGATTTTAATTTTTGCAATCTCACTCTCCAAATTGAAAGTGGACTAACTCTTTGGGATGTTCAACTCTGTTTTGTTAGCCACCACCTTAGTGGATGAATCAGTGGGTTGATTCTCACTATGTACAGTGTTTGTGACAGTTTTATCAGGAGCACTAACTACAGTGCTAGTGCTGCTAGTTGGTTGACCTTGTTTGTCATTGTTTTGGTTGTCCTTTTCTTTGTTTTTCCCAGAACTCTCGGCTGCTGATTTTTTACTTTTAGCAGTAACTTTAGAATTTTTCTCAGGCCATTTCTTGATGGTAACCTTAGAAGGATTTGGTTTGGAAGTGTCTAGGCTCTTTTTGCTTCTAATTTCATACCGTTCTCTCACCTGCATGATGGAATTTTCAAATCCTAGCCTGTAATCCTCATATTCTAACCTTTCCTCATCCCAGTATGAGGATGAGGGCTGATCTTCCTCTATGGAATAGTTGTGGATTGAGTTTTCTATTCCAAATATGTTTATTATGGTTCCCTCATACTTTTATATGATTCCCTCATCTTCATCAAGAAAGTTCTCTTGAAATGGGGGAATAATTTGTTGATCTGATTCTCTGTCTGTCGGGAGTGGCGTTGTTTCTTCTAAAGTTCTGATTCTGGTTATGGTTTTGATTTATGTTTTGGTTACTAACTGTGACAACCATTTTTTCCATCATTTGCTGTAGCTTTTCCATTTTTTTAGATAGGCGGTCATAATTGGGATCAAATGTGGAAGCTACATTATCATCCCTATATGTTACCCTCTTCTCAGCTCTCAATCTTGCTTTCTTCTCAATCAGGTTAGCCTTTACACTTACTGCTCCTTTTTTCATGTCTTCCAGTGTTTTGTAATCCCTCTCTCTAAGCTAGTAAGCCATGTCAGCATCAAAACCTTCAGGATATTTCACTAAAGCCATACCTTGGGGAGGTTTCATATGTGGAGGAAGAGCATTATAAACACTGTTAAACCTCGTAGAGTAGTCATGGACACTCTCTTCTTACGTTTTTAGGTTCTTGTATTCTCGCTAAGATTTGAGAGGGTTGGCCTTAACTTCCATTTGTTTATGAAAAATATGATATGTGCCAGAAGGTTCATGTCACTATTAGAGGTAGCCTTTTAAAGCATTTCTTACATCACCCCTTAAGTCGGCAAAGATTCTCATTTTTGATCATCATCATCTATTTCCATGTAATAAAAATAATCTTCCATTCTATCCACAGGCTTGTAGATGTGGTAGATTCTTTAAAGTGAAGTGTGATTTTATTGATAATCGTTGGTAGGGGCACTAGAGGTTGGGGTAAAACCTGCAGGTGCATACTGTGCTACCATGATGATGTTGTGATGAGGTAAAGGGTTAGCTTGAGTGTACCAGTAAGTGGATGGAAGGGATAATAGGACCGTGAGGAAGTATGCTGAAAGGTATTTAGGTGGCAAAGCCCCAAGTTTCAATGAAGTGAATATCAGAGGTGACAGGAGGTCTATCTATCCCAATGTAAGCTGACACTTTGGAGATGGTGTCTCAGGAAGCTCAAGGTTTGGCTGGTCTGGGAACACCGAATGACCTAGTTCTAGGTACATTGTTTTGAGAGTCTAGGGCCAGAAAAGAGGGTCCGATAGAGCCGTAAGGTCTTCCTCGGTGTAGAGTTAGTTCTGCAGTGGATGTCCGGAAATAGTTGGTATTTTAGGTGTAGGAGATCTCTCCGGAGGATTCTCCCGTGTTGTCAACTATTCTCAAAGGTGGGTTTGGGTTAGATAAGCTCTGTGTGAATGGTTCTTGAAGCCAAAATGTTATTTTCCAACAAAGCAAACCTTACCCTACTTGTTACTTCGTTATGGGTGATGTCAGAATGGGCTCGGTCTCCCCAAATCTGGAGTCTTATGTGAACCAAGATAATCAAAGCAGGCCTAATGATCACCAAAGGAGTCTTTTAATCATTTAAGAATTCGTGGAGCCACTGTGTGGAAGGTTTAGGATGTTTCAAGAAGGTATTGTCCACCACAAGAGCCAGAATGTCCTTTTTTAGGGAAATCCTTAAAACATATGTACCCAACCGTATATGGACCGGGAGGGAATTTAACAAATATTTCACCTCTAACCAGATATGACCCAATTCCGTCTAAGAGTGTGGGAGAAAACACAACAAGTGGTATAGAAGTTTGCTTTGAGAACAGAGTGTTTAAATTCCAACCTAACCGTAGATCGTAGGTTTCGAGGCTCTTGGGATGTAGTAGGATGGAAAATACTCGTAACGTCCCTATGCAGTCGCCATTATGTTGGGGTTCCCATGTTTTGGGCCGTATCACAAGACCAAAGATGAGACAACATAAACCACTTTTAGACCTCTTAGATCTAGCCCTCCCCGGGTCCTTAGAGGGATCTCTCATATGCATGGAAAGGTTTTATGTCTTTGAAGCTCAAAGTAAGATGTTAGGCTAGTTATGTGCACAAGTTTGTTTGTTTGATTTTTGTTTGGTTGTTGGGAATCAAAGAAAGAAGGGTTCAATATAGACAAGGATGATAAAAGATGATTTTAGGTGCAAAGGAGTGATGATTCCGAGAACATCGAGACGCATTGGGCAATGGATTCAAGAAAGGGTTTACTTGTTATTCAATATGCAAAGCTGTTTGGGCTAGTCATCTAAAGCATTGGATCTTAAAGATGATTGTGTGGCATGAAATGGTAAGAGAGAAGGTAAAAGCAAGGAAACCTCCAAGGTGACCTTCTAAGAATCACACCAGTGGACAGGATATGCCATTAGACAACCTCAGGATCCCAAACATAGAAGGCTAACTCTCTTTCTGACAAGGAAACATGAAAGATTTCAGGACACAAAGGTGGAAACCCGAGATCGTAGAGAGACTTTGAACTCTCAATGCTTTGGCATCCACTTTAAGGAACCTAGGAAGGTTCAATTAGTTAAAAAATATCCCGGTGAGATATAGACCGAGTTCTAGACTCCAACATCCTAATTCATTTAATCAAAGCCTAAGAAGAAACATCTCAAAGGTTTCATTAATTCATACATCAGCTAGCAAAGATATGTTTGACCACTACACTGCTAAATTAGCTGAAAACAGTCCTCAGATAACACGTACAACAAAAAACATTGAAGGTAAGGAGATCAGAAACATAGGGTACCTAACAAGGGTAAATCCTATGCCGATTTCGATGCAAGCCAATAGAAATGAAATGTAAACACTACAAGGTAAAACAAATACGTAGATAGAAAAATGTCACCGCCGCTTCAAACTGTGGATCCGGTGGGAATGTGCTTGTCATATTAAAGAGAAAAACTAGTCATGTACAACACTACCAATATTGATATTCACTTCTGAAAACATCTTTCTTAGCTTCATTCTACAACTTCACAGAGAGAAAATGTCTCAAGAGAAACAAACCTTGTAGTTCATGATATCCGATCAACAACCCTTACAATGATTTTCTTCATGAATTTTATAGCCGAAAGAGGGGTAGAAGCAAGTGAAAAACTAAATGCGCATTAAACTTAGAAGAGGAAGAGGGACGAGGCCCCATTCGTTTTAAATTTCGGGGCATTTATCTTTAGTACTCTTGGATGAAACAATGGTCTTTGTCGTGCTGTACTGACTCTGTGTATGTCTTCGATGTAATCGTTGTAGCACCTCCGCAATACTTGTGGTACTCCGGTGAATTAAACAGTAGAACAATGACTTCGGGGGTCGCCATACCGTGTAACAAATGCTTGATATCACAGACCGTCAACAGGTGGAAATTTCCTCGTGGACACAAAAGCATGAAAATCGTATGGGCACTTCATCCTTTCATGGGAGGGGACATTCGCCGATACGTACACCATGGTGATATGATTTTATGTGCATCAGATCTATGAGTGATCCACAGTGTCTTCATTCGGCACCCTATCTTAAATTACTCGACTCCAAGCTTCAAAATCTTTCGATTACCGGTCTTAAATTCTCTCGATATTTCACCGATACTCTTTTCGTTGCTCCATTCCGTCTTTGTCCGTGGAAATATGCACCTTACTGTGGCTCCTGGAAGGCTTTTTTACTTCGAGTTTTACCCTACTCCTTTAATGAAATTCATGTCATAACACCTCACTGTGTGCCTTCCTTCATACCCCCCCACCCCCGCACATGGTCTTCCCCGCGTTTTTTTCCATCGTAATAGTGATTGTGAATTTTGGCGATTGGTTGAACGTCTATATTCTCGCAAAACACACAAATCCATCAAGAAAACCATGGCGCTGGGAGGGTGGATGCAATGGGAACAATGAGAACTGGTGGCACAACCTAGTGGAACAGAACAAAGGCAGGATGATGGTGGAAAATGCAGCTTTTAACAATGGAGAATGGACTCGGTGAGAGTTGGCGTAGTGTAGAAAAATTTGAATGTAGACATTTGAAAATTAATCTTGATTGAAATAAAAAGGTGCTCTAATTAAAATGCACCAAAATATATGAACACACGTGGAATGGTGACGGGAGGGACCCTACGGATGGCGGGACATACATTTAATCTCGACCGTCCGATCGCAGAGTGAGATCAATGGTTGAGAACGCATCGAGGGTGACGTATGCAGGGGCCAGCATCCTTTGCCTTGATTAACTCCCGAGCATATTCGTGGTGCAAGCACCATTGGATGGACAAATTGCATTGACAGGAGGCGCATGACGCGCCGAGTCCACAAGCCGAACGTTAATGCGCGATGGGGGTGGTTTTGAATAGTGCGTGAGCCACGTTTCATGCGTGAATGGCATCTCTCCGAAATGAAATACAAATTTCGCCCACCAATAGTGGTGCGATGGAAACCAATGGTTTTGAACAAAGGTTTGGGCGCTGGGACCACCGGCGGTGAAAAATGGACCGTCGGGATTCCGTGATCGTATCGATGGATATGCGACGAGGGGTGAATGGGGATCATTGGGGAGCGTTACAGTCTATGAAGACCTTCCGATATGTACAAGATTGGGATGGTCGATAGCACTCCCGATATCCAAATGCACATGATTTTCCTCCCCAGCTAGCGTCATTCTTAAAGATTCGGTCAGCAGGAAACAGCTATGGGGCCGAGCCGAAAGGGATAAACTCGAAATGTGTAGAATGTGGGTTTTTGGCCCATTTTTAATGAAATTTAAGGCCAAAAAGGATAACGAGAGGATAGAAAGAGTTATTAAACCAAAACGAGGGGAAGAAGCCAGAGGGATTTGTGATGATTTAGAGGGTTAATAAGGGAAATTTAAAAAGGGAAAAAGAGGGTGAGGTGGGTTTGGGTGAAATAAAATAGGAGTAAACTACAGGCTTAATGGAGATGAAATAGGAGGGAAAATGAGGCCTTGGCATTTCTTCTTCACAAACAAAGAGAGGCTTTAAAATGGGAATCAGCAAGAGGTGATTTACTTAATGTAGACAAAAGGTAATAACAGATGCTCAAGGATGAGATGTACTTGGAGGAGATGCATTCCTTTAAGGCCTGGGAACATTTAGCCCCTATTTGCTTGTCAAGAATTTGCAGGGGCTAACACCCCCAAGTAATTGTTTTGGGGATTGAATATATCATTTGTGTTGCAATTACATATCATATTTGCTTTGCTAATAGTATAAAGGATGGTGTTCATGGACATCTGGCATTATTTATAAGGCCACTTTCCACATGCTAATATTTGATTACCATCGGTTGAGATTCCGACTTAGATAATGCATCACATGCTCATTGCGAGATTCATCCTTTTGAACCAAACCATTCCAATGGTGGAATTAGAGGCAAATAAGTATAAAAAGTAGTCATGGTGGTAATTCTATGGATGAAATAACAAAGGTATGGGTCAATCAGTGTTTTAATGCATCAAAATATTTATCAAGAATATCATCCCAAATAAAAGGGACACTTTGTTTCAAAATGGCAAAAACTTTGTTGAATTTAGAATAGTTCAAAAGATAGACCTACAAAAAATTTCTGCAAACTTTAGAGCTACAAGTGTAGAAGGAGAGGTAAGTTGATGATGGCCCCAACCTTCGAGGGATTGACATGAATTCCATCTTTCAAAATTAAGGAATCCAATGATATCTTACACAATAATAAAAAACATTTGTGCGGGTTGAAACGAATCTTGTAATGCCTACATCCTTCATGAAAAATAGTCAGAAGTGGGATGATCGTCTTCTGCAAAAGATGGAGAGCAGTAAATCATCCAAGATAAGGTCGTACAATATGTTTGATATCATGAAAATCATAGACATATCCATTTGAAAAGTTGCACCTGATTTTAACTGTATGTAATTTAAAACCAAATGTTCCCTAAGGACATATAAATCTTGTTTCGGGTTGATCGGTAGGAGTATATGACGATTATAGCTAGAAAATCCATCCATAAATGAGGAAATTTTCATTCGTATAACTACTATTTATTTGTCGATATAGGGGTAGTATAATTGTCTTTGGACATGTTTTTTTATTAATTTCCCTATAATTGGCGCATACTCGTATAGTCCCTTGTTCCTTCGTAACAAGAACTATATTAGGTAATCTATCTCCGTCAATGGAATTGGATAAATAAATCTTGCTCGTAATAGTTAACTTTAACCTATGGCTTTTTATATGTATTGGATGTAATATTTATCTAATAGGTTTGGCATCTCTGTAGATGTCATAATGCTGAATTACAATGGTTAGACGGATTCGTCAATATCTCTTCATAAGACCAAAAATTTCTAAATTCTTGAATTAGGTTTCGTATGTGTTAATCTCTTCAATCATACAAGAAGTGCCTATATGAATTTTTTCAATAATTCCAGGTTTAACTCGATATGTCGATAGGAATTGTTGTAGAAATATTTCCCAAATTAGTTCCCCGAATCCGAATGTAATCAAATGGATTTTGTGGTTCCTTGACATAATCAATTGTGCACATTCAAAAATCTTTTTCAAACTTATCATTCTAAGTAAAAAATATCTATGATGTAGATCATCCTAGGGTATCTTATCTATCGACAAAATTTCACGAATATTTTCTAACAAGGTGAAACACATGTTGAAAGGGATCGGAAATTAATGTCATGGCTAAGTTTGATAGTGAGGAATATTCTTCGCTGATTGCATTCATTTGATCAGATAGCTATGTGTCGAAATATGATTGCACTAGTACATATCCCATTTCAAAAGGACTCAAAAGATATCTCGCCATTGAAAGAGTCTAGTTATGATTCCGAATGCACTACCCAAGTGTCATTGAATGGTATAGGTACTGGAGAGATCATATTGATGTTGGAAATGGTACACAAGATGTTGGGTGGAGTATAAATGTTCCAAGGAGAGTGTATCATTTTACTAATCCTACACTAACATTCACATATGCGGGATAGCTTTTTTTTTTCCACATGTTGACATCGTCTATAGAAGTAGGGTCGAATGAATATGACAACGATCGATTTTCACAATCTTTCCTTTATGATGAAACATGATTATCTAAAAGATGGATGAAACGAAAAACAACATACATGGCATAAGACCAACTACGAATTCAAAATAAGGTTTTAATCAAGAGGGGCATCAACAACTTCCACATCTAGATTAACGATTTTTCCTTCTACTTCTATAGGTGCAGATCTCAGAGTATATTCCATAAGGATGAAATCCTTCCACCAAAGGATTTAAGGATTGTTAGGATTGTTTGAGTGTTGGATAACCGAGAATTTTCCAAATGTATTTTTAACAACATTACGCATAGGATGGGTCCCTCATCACCACAAGACGAAAACTCTGCCTAGATTTGACTAATATTGGTATCTAAAAATCCATTCGATGAGGGAGTCTCTGTAAAATTTTCAGATCAAATACCCGTGATACAGCCCCAAGGATCGATAGCTTTGATAGTCAATAATAGTAATTTACGTTGTGATGGACATGATTGTAGCACTTCTAAGGCCGATAATGCTAAAGGGGATATCACCAAATCTTCAACAATGTTGTAATTGGAAGTACTTCGCATGTGGATTAAAAGATGACTTTTGAAGCACACCTTTATGTGTGGTTTATTCCTCAGATCAATATTAGGTTTCTCGATTTGAAGTGGTTCGTAAATTGAAGGAGATATAGTCGGTGGTTTGACTAGAATTTTATGCCCCTTACCAAAGCATGATTTTAATCTCTATGATCTTGGAGATCTTGTCACAACCATAACTTGAGACATAATTAAAATATTTGTCATGAATTTGGAAGAAGATCCTATCATTTTACTATTCGTGAGTAGGAAAAAGGATCCTTCAAGACATCGTGTGTGGGTGAACCTTTAAAATCCTTGTGGACCCCGACCGATGTGGGTACTCTTGGTATAATGATCCTTGTCACGTATAAGACAAGATAACGAAGCCTGCTTTTCATCACCGTCTATTCTTTCAGCTTTTCTCTTTGGGAAATGTAGTTTGTTTTTTTTTATTCTTTCCTTTTATTATTGTTACCCATTTTAGATTTAGCTATAGATGAGTCTACAACATGGATGTCGGGCAAGTTTCAAGGGAAGAATTTCAAGAATCTCGGTAAATTTATAATGGGAAAAGTAATTTTGGATGAATTCTTCTTACTCTTGTTAGCGCTAATTGAACCAATTAATCATCTTGCATGGAGGAACCAAGGAGTTATGTTTTTATTTGACCCGGACGTAGGTCGAATTTTTCGGGTAGATAAAGTACCTTGCATCATGTATATACAAGGTCTAAGTACTCCGTGCTTGAGCCATGACCTATTCTTCTATAAAAACACCTCCTTAATAATAATATCTTAAAGGATATTTGGAAGTAATGATTTGATAAACCATTTTTCCTAGGTTCGATCCCGGCACAAAAGCTTTCACTAAATGTCGCCACGTCTCATCTATGTATGTGATTCAAATGTATGTAGATGTAGATTATTTTAATGAAGTTAAGAGTTCCGTTCCATTGCCGTAATGGACTAGAAATTGAAAGTGTGTTAAAACGAGCGTTAACGCGTTGAAATTAATTTATATCAGGGTAGGCCTCAATATACTACTGTTAAACCTATCAATGGTGAACATTCTTAACTAATGGATTCATCGATTAAAGATGATGCTGATCAGAGGTGGTAAGTCATGAACATCGAGGGTTTTCACGTGATTTACCTTCATACTTAGGAATATCACTCGGGAAACTTATTCAAAGATCAACAAAACAAACAAGATAATCATGGAACTAGGTCGCCTTGCCGCAAATTTTGTATATCTTTGGTAAATTTTAATAATTTTTGTATTATTTAGTCTAATGTGGTTTTTGGGTGGCCAAAAGCCTAAATGACTATAATGGGTCAAAGTGTGAACTAGAGTCCGAAAACCATGGTTTCAGTAGACCATAGGACACAGAGGGCTACATTCGTAATATAAATAGAAGAATAGTCTAAGTCTAGAGGTAGGCATGAATTAAGACCGATGCTAGTGCAAACTATTAGAGATATTTTTGGTTTTTTTGGGTAAGGGACTCCTCGGTGGCCGGTGGTGCAAGGAGATCCTCGCCTTGTCATGGTTCGTAACTCCACTAGGTCAAAGGTACTAGCTCTGTGGTGTATGTAGATTCGAATGTTAATGAATGTAGCTATAGTTAAAGCATTCAAGGTGCTATCCGGATCTATTATGCTTACTCATGGAGTGAGTCTATGGTATATTTTTAAGCTACGAATACATTCATACTCATGTACACCGTGAATGTATCTCGTAGTTGCATTTATGATATTATGTGCTATTAATTTCTCGTATACACACATGGATGCGAAGGTATTGATTATATATGTGAATGGTAATAGCTTTGTTATGGTTAACAACTGATTGTGCTGATAAATATTGCAAATAAGACTTACTAGTGAATATGATAAGTTGTTACATGAGATTTGCCTGATTTCCTCATTCTACTTCTGTTTCAGTGTTGGCACCGTTCTGTACATCCTCCCATACCGTTCGTGTGAGACTTGGCCTATGCAAGTAGGTCATTGCCGAAAGGGCCGTAGTATAGGGGTTTATTTCGGGCAAACCTTAAACTTTGAACATGGGTCGTGACCTCAAGACAACAATGGCCTGCTTAGATCGAGAGAATGTTGAGAGAGAGACGGTAATGCCACGAGGTCCTTGGAGACCCGAGAGGGTGGAAATTGAAATTGGCTTGAAAGAAAGATTTAGAGTCAAAGGAGAATAAAATTGTAGCATGAAGTTGGATAACCTAGAAGTGGAAGAATGCGTGACTTTTCATTTGGTTCATGAAATTTTATTTGTAACTTTTTCACACGAGCTTCGTGAGAGTTCGGGCAAGGCTCGTAGAATAAAGGACGGTCGACATGATCGTAACGCAAAGGGACACCATAATTGATCTGTACCTTGAAAGGACCGACAATATGATCACTCATATCAGAGACTTGCAGATAGCATGTTGGGCCAGTTCATGATAGAATTCACTAGCCGATCGCCTTTGTGTCCTACTCGAGGGAGAGCGAAGGTTATTCATGTCTGGGGTAAGTTCTTGAAAACACCGCTCTGTTAATCAAAAAGACATCGTGTGAAAAGGGCGTTATTTGCAGCCACACCAAGTGAATGACCCTTGATCTCAGCGAGACCACAACACGAAGTGGTAAGTACCACCGAACTAATCAAGAAGGAGATATATTTGTCTACAGTCCACATAGAGAATCACCATGATAGCCCTCCACCTACACCACCTTCAAGTCAACATAGGGGTAAGAACTCAACCATACCTCCACCACCACCGCAAGATGATATGGCCACACACATGAACCTACCTACTTTAAAGGTAGGATGAAGATATGGACCATTTTGGTTTGTCACAGAATCAATATGGGCCGCGGGGCAGACTGTGGCTACCGACATTGTAAAGAGAGGTGCCTATCACTCACCTTTGAAGGATAAAGGCCTTGGATTGGTATATGGGATACGTAGGACAAAGACACGGATCCATCCATCTTCGAGATTAGTGATAACATTAAAACAATGTTTTGAAGCCTAAGTCCTACTCTCAAATAATGGTTGACTTGAATGACTTTAGGACTCGGGACCCACTAAATTGGTATGGGAAGCTAACGTTGTTCAAAAAGGTTATTAGAGATAAAATTTTAGTATGATGATAGCAACACAAGAATGGTTTATTACTATGTCGCTACCTCACTTGCTGTTCCAGTGTGTTAGCAAGTTGATTGTAATGCAAGAGAAGGCTTTGGAGATTTCTATGAAGTTAGAGGTCGTTGAGGGATGATGTTCTACTTAGGTACAGATATAGGGCAACATGGTGCGCTCACCCCGAAATACAAAACGTACGAAAATACTGTGGGAAAGAGGCTAGCCTAGGACATATGTGGTGCATAAGATGTGTATGTCTCGCCGTTACCAAGCAGACTTGTCCTCTCCGTCGACATATTATGTGCCATAACCTAGCCTTTTGCGTCCTAAGGAGGCTGGCCAAGTGATATAATCTTATGGTGTGTCGATCGTCATGTTTCCGAGCTACAAGACACGAACCATTGTCCTCGTATAAGTGCTTATGTTCCTTAATTGAAGCAACAATGTGCCCATTCTGCCCGTAGGGCATGACACCCACTTCAAACCCATGACTCGAAGAGGATTGAGGAAACCCATACAAGGTAGGCCGACCTCTTCTTCACCACTATCTTCCTGCGTAGGAGGCCCCAGCCGGGGTGCGGGAGGGGAAGGGGGAGGCAGAGGTCAGTGAAGAGGAAAATTGATCTCGTTACAACTCGTGGGGAGATAGGGGCACTTTTCTTTAAGGACCGGTTTGAGTCCTTTCAGGTTACCATTCTATTGTTACTAGAGATATTGTACCATGATTAAGATCTGTCTGCACTCGAGAAAAAATGTGAGGGAAAAGTAACGTAAATCTATACACGTGTGAAGTGAGGTTATGCGGAATCGTGTGATGTAGACCAAGTATTAATGTCATAACGTGCAACGGCATGGCTACCGATATCCAAGGACAAAGCCGAAGCTAAAACTCTTATCTCGAGCGTGGTCAAATAAGTTTGGAACTGCATAAGCGAGTAAAACCTTCATCGAATCGACAAAGACTTACTAAGAGATATACCCTACTTCAAAATATCTAGCAAACCCGAGAATGGACGATGAAGTTAAATTGTTTTGCATAAAGGTGAAGTTGTTAACAGGACTGCAGTTAGAATTAGTAAAATCTCAGCACCATACGAGATGGTTAAAAGTAAGAGAGCTAAACCGCCCCGAAATTCAAGGATGTTGCTGTAATCTATAAGAATAAGAAATACATCAAGTCGGGAAAATGCGGTTGGTTTGGGTGCCACATTGGTGACTATGAAATGGACTGCTATTTTGGATCAGATCAGACAACATATTGGCCAAGAAAACTTGGTAGCGAATGGGAAACTCAAGTTTGAATGGTCCACTATCTAGCTACGCATGACCAACCAAAAGAGGAAGATCATACCATTGGGAAGACTACCAAAATTACAAGAGATATCAGAGAGTTAAGGTCTTGCATTGACTTTGAGGTCATTCCAGATTGGTGGAAGATGCGACACATATCAAGTAGCTCTTAGATTGGATTGGGAAATAGACATGGGAGGTACTATCAACTTAAAGAAAAGAATCATACATGCCTGAGAATGAGGGTACAAGGGTGATAGTCCCCCTAGACCCCATGGAGGGAGAGCTAAGAGAATTATACAGGAAGAGGATGTGGATCACATCTATGTTAACTGTCAGAACAAAGATTGGATCAATACTACAGTTTGGATGTTGTGCCTTTGCTAGAAAAGGACAATGAATGATTCTATGACTCCAATAGGGAGATGTTGAGATTGCAACAAGATGATGAGCTTAGTGGAAAGAATTCGCCTTCACTAAGTGGGCCCGCAAAGCTATTTATGGCCCATGTCTATTTTTAATTATACGCATTTTTATGTCATCATATCATGAGCTGGCAGGATGTTATTTGTAATGGTTGATCAAGTTGGAAAAATAGGATGGAATTCTATTTTTAGACATATTAGCTTTAATCATTTTTAGATTGTCAGCCTAAAGTCCAAAAATAGATAGTGGTTAATATTATTAGCTCACAATATTTGGACTATAAAAAATATCTTATTCTTTGGAGCACTTCAATAAGGGTACGATGTGCACAGAGCTAACAAAAGGAATACACTATTCCCCGAGGGTTAAGTGGATGGCCATAGATATTTCCAAGCTAGAACTGTGAGGAGTTTGGTGGAGTTGTATATGAAGTTGGTGGGATGTATTAGTTTAACTTTGTGTTAAACATGTTTCTGAGCTTTAGTTGCATCTAGTCTAACTGATTGGATACAATAGTGAGAGTGGTGTGAATTAATGATAATAATTCAATTAATTATTAACTCATTAATCAACTAAAGAATACATTAGTTAACTCACAGTAAAGCGTTGGATGGGCTTGGGGAGACCAAGGAAGAGGTAGGTGAAAGAGCAACAGGACTATCGCTGTGACTATAGTGTTGCATGAGTTTGCATCTGGTGCATGTTGGAGATGCCAATGATATCATGAAAGTCTGCACTGTTCTATTTCATTCGCAGCCATTCTTCAGCATGGACTCATGGAAAGGGTGCTGAAGGTGTGCGTATATTGAGCATGTGTTGCTAGATCAGACCGATTAGTGCAGCAATTGGAGATTGCAGGTTCATATTTGAGGATATTTGTATAATGATTGTTACATGATCTATATGACATATACATAGATAGTTTGCATTTTTCAGCTTTAAAATTTCCCATAAAAAATATTGTGTTCATATGTGTGAATGTTTATGTAGTTTCAATGTATGATGCGATTGTTTTTATTTCCTATAATTAATGATCAATGGTAGAAGAGATTTGTACCGTGCATGAAGTTAAAATGGTAAAGATCAGATAACTCCTGAGAATACAGACATCATTTATATAAATTTCTACATGGTAATTGTGAGCGTATATTTATCATTGGAGAAATTGCAAACATTGAAGCGATTGAGTTTTGTGTGGTGGAATTCAAATTACAGTATTTTCAGTCAGTTATGATGTCTTTCACGATTGTGATTGGTGCCCTTGAGGCGCCGAATTATATTGCATGGAAGGACATGATGGAGGTGTAGCCGATGACAATGGGTGGAAGGAGTCATAGATGCAGAAATTCCAAAACCTCGCCGCTGATGGTTACCAACTTGACTGCAAAGATGGCAAAGAAGACAGCAAGTGTTGAAGAATTTATTAAAGGTGAAGGATCACATAATGTCCACTTTCATGGCAGCCGATTTCAGAGGAAAGCTTTGACATTTATTCCAGAAAGAGTGACCAAGAGGAAGTTGAAGCTTCAAGGATAAATCAGTACACAAAATGGAGAAAGGGGACAATATACCCAAGTACTCATGAGGTTTGTCCGGGCAGGATGAGTCAAAGTATGGGTGGGTTACCGTAGATGATGAGGACTTGGTGAGATTGGCTCTCCTCGGGTCTTTCAAAGAGTTGGCATTCCTATCAAAGAGATCATTAAATGACGTGAGAAATTAAGCGGATGGGAGCCGACTTGGCCTGATCTTGTGCAAGAGGAGATAAGGCGAATACCAGGACTCGATCTTTCATCAAGAGTGTGATGAGAAAATTATGGCTTAATGCCACAAGGAAGGGGAAGAGAAATAAGAATTATTCTCAATCCGGTGTGAAAGGCAGAAGTGCATATGTCCAAGGTGAAGTGCTTTCACCGTCACCAACACGACATTATGCCACTAATTGTCCACGAAGAAGAAAAATAAGAAGCTGTTGGATCTGCAGAATCGGAGAGGCCTTAGCCTCAAGTAGGCTTGGAGGCCGATTTTTCAATTATCGCATGCTTGGCTCAAGTGTGATGGGGTTTAGTGTGGTTTCGATAGTGATGCGTTTGTTCACATGACATGAGATAAATATTTGTTTACCGATCTAGATGAGAAAGATCTTGGAGTGCACATCAGGATGGAAAATGATGGTAGATATAGTGTGACTGTACGGCATTCTCATTTCCTTTGGAGAGGGATTCAGTAAACCCTTCGTATTGAAGGAAGTGATGCATGTTCCAAGATTGAAGAAGAATCTTATCTTCCGTGGTGATGTTGGAAGACAAGGGATATGATGTTGTTCTTAGCTTTGGCTATGCTTCATACAAGAAGGCAACTAGAAACCCGGAGAGTTAGGGTTCAGTTAAGAACCTTTATCAATTGCAAAGGTAGATGGTTGCGCAAATACTCTGGAAGGCAAGGCAAGGAGTGATGAGTCAGATGAGGGCAAGCTATGGCATATGAGATTGCCATCTTCACCATGGTGCTTTGAAAATTTTGTAGCAGCATTTCTACCGGGCTTCCCAAAGGTACACTTTTACAAATGACTACAAAGGGATGTACTTTGGGAAAAATTTTGAAAGCCACCTTTCACGAGAAGGATAGTCGCGCCATGACGATCCCCGAGAGAATTTACACGTATATGTGTGGACCTTTCTCGCAGCTTCGACAACAAAGCACGGTACTGGCAGATATTTTGATGATTTTTCTCGAAGTGTTGGATCTTCTTCATGCAGAGAAGAGCGAGACATACTCAAAGTTATATGAGTTCAAGGCACTCAGTTATATAGAATCAGGAAGTAGGTGAAGGCTCTTAGGAGTGACAATGGCGCGACTCATTCTCCGGCGAATTCAAGGACTTTTTACAGTAAACAGCAGTATGAATTCAAGAGAGCTCATAGCGCTCACAACCCACAGCGAATGGGGTCGCCGAGTGGAAGAATAGAACAATCATGGGTGTCGATGGGTGATGTTGCATTATCGTGGCCTTCCCATATACTTGGCTGATAAGTATATGGGAAGGCCAGTAAGGGAAGAGTATGATTCGATTGTCGAAATAAAGGCATGGGAGATTATCCCAAGGTCGTAAAGGGAAATCAAGGTAGGTTCGAGATGGATCTACAAAGTGAAGCAGAATGATGGAGCGGATAAGGACAAGGCAGATTGCCCAAGGCTTCTACGATTGAGGGATCGATTATGAGGAAACCTTACACCCGTTCAGTTGGCATTCTTCCATACCAGACGATTTCGTTTCCCCGTTGCAGATGGCACATTCATCGATGGATGTGAAGACTATGTTCCTCAATGGAGTGATTTAGAGGAGGTGTACATAGATCAGCCCAAGGTTTGAGATCTTCTCAGTCAGTTTATGTGTGTGTGCTCGAAGAGTATCAGATGGGTTGGAAACAACTACCTCGTGCTGTACGTATAGACAAGCATATTTCACCTAGACTTGGATTCTCCAAGAGTGAAAGATCCGAACCTATACTGTAGTGGTGAGTGTGTTGCTGATCATTGTACTTTATGTAGATGATTTGATTTTACGCAAGGATGAATTTGTTGATACACTCATGCAAGGTTGATCTTGCAAAGGAGTTTGAGATGAAGGACTTGGGCTCTTCATTATTTCCCCGAGATTGGAAAATTGGCAAAAATACATGATGTCCGTTCAGGTCTCGTGGAAAGTATGCTCAAGATATACCGGAGAAGTTCAACATGCATGGCTACAAGCCTATCGACACTCCTCTTCTGGTGGATGGAGAAAGAGCATGCTAAGGACAAGAGGTTATAGGTGTATGTCACTATTTACCGATGTCTGGTGGGGTCGCTATGTATCTAGTTAATACACGACTCGACATATGATACGCTATTAACCAGTTTTCAGTTAAGCGTACCAAGCTCTTTTGGAAGGCGGGGTGAAAGCATGTATTGAGATATCTCAGAGGCACATCGAGATATGGATTATGGTACAGATACACGAGGTGAAGCTTCGTGTGGCTTCACGGATGCGCATTGGGTGGAGCCCAATGTATAGAAAGAGCACATCCGGAGGGATTTTCAGTATCAGTCGACAACATTTTCGAGACAACAAGAAGGCATAGATTTGTGGCAATCAGCTCAGAGAGGTCGAGTATATGGCAGCGATTGATGGCATGGGAGGCTATGTGGACGAGGAAGATCTTGGTCGCGTTGTCTTACCACTTAGATACTACTATGATATATTGTGATAATAAGAGTTGCATCAAACTGGTTAATCTAGTATTTCATGATAGATCTAAACACATTGACATCTAGTATCATCATATCGTAGATTGTGTGCGCAAAAGGTCAGTGTTACTTTCATACATTCCCATGGAGGATCAGGATGTTGACATTCGACGGTCGCTCACCAGGAGAAAATCAAATACCACAAAAGGTGATAGGGATGCGTATAATCCTTATCTTGTTGAGAGGGAGTTTTGAGATTAAAATAAGATTATGAGCTTATGGAAAGAAGTCACCTTCACTAAGTGCAAATGGCCAGGCTATTTCTTGGCACAAGTCTATTTAGATTATGTCTATTTTTAGACATGTCGATCATATCTTTCAGAGCGCATGCTATTTCATGGGATGTTTGATCAGTTAGGAAAAAATAGATGGAATTCTATTTGTAGATATACTATGCGTAATCATTTTTAGATTGCCGCATAAAAATAGATATGTCGAATATTATTATTTCACAATATTTGGACCATAAACATTATCATATTCTCTGGAGCACTTCGCTAAGTGCACATATGTGGCATAGGAGATAAATGTATGAAATTGACAGCTATTCCTAAGGGTTAAGTGGAGCGGCTGTATGGATATTTCCAAAGGAACTCCCCGTGATGTAGGGTTTGGTGGAGTTGTAGAAGTAGTTGGTGGAGTTGTGTTTAGTTTAAATCGAGTTAAACATAGTTGAGCTAGTTGTATCTAGTCTAATCGATTGATACACTAGTGAGAGTGTGAATTAATTATTAATTAATTAACTAATTATTAACTCATTAATCAACTAAATAATACATCGCTAACTACAAAAGGCATGGACAAGGAGACCGCTGAAGAGGTAAGTGAAAGAGCAAGGTGACTATCGATTGTGACTATGTTGCTGCATGAGTTTGCACCACACATGGTTGGAGATGCCAAGAGGGGATTGTGTGAGCAAGGTCAGACCAATTAAAGTTCATTCAGAACCATTCTTCAACAAGGATTGCGTATTAGAGGCGGTGCTAGTAGGTGGTAAGGGGAAGATTGGAGCATGTGTTTTGCTAGATCGACTCCGATTAGTGTGTAGCAAATGGAGATTGTACCGAGAGTTTGTGAGGAGCTTAGATAATGATTGTTACATGATCTCTATGAAATATAATATACAAATAGTTGGGGTTTTTCTAAATTTTAAGCTTTCCATAAAAATTATCGTTTTTCTATATGTGTGAATGTTTATGGTTTTAATGTGCGATTGTTTTTTTTTTCGCAATGAATGATCAAATTGGTAGAAGAGATTCTCAGATTATGGCAGTTAAATAGTGTGTGATTAGGAGAATATCGATGTATAAAATATCATTTATATAAATTTCTGCATGGACAGAAATTCTGCGTAATCAGCTACATGATCTATCCGTGTTGTGATGTCTTAGAATCACAAAGGACTTCGATGCATCTCCTCGTGGGTAAGAGAACTTCCCGCCTTGATGGGTCTAGTAGTATTAGGGAGTTCTTGCAAGCATTCTGAAGTTTAATTCCCCAAGGGAACAAAGGCTATGGCCCCAATATAGCTATGCATGTAACCCCCGCAGCAGGGACACGATAAGGGGACGTTCCAGGATTGGGAGGAATGTCGCAACATGATGGTTTTTATATGGTTTGAACCCGTCCTTACTAGCTCAGAAAGACTCTCTCCCTGGGCCTAGGGACCCGGCCGAGCACTTGTCCACATGGATGGAGAAATGGTGTGAACGAACTACGAAGAATGGGTTCACCCATTCATTCATGCCTCGGGGGCCAATCTCAACTACATGGCATTTAGACGTAGAATTGTACTAGCGCACCGCTTACCGGAAAACCCTAAAGGATGAGTTTGTAGGGACATTCGGGTTTATAGGAGGAACATGTGCACTCGATGAAGTTCTACGATATTGATGCCTTAGTATTTAATGAATCATGCCCCCTTGCATAGCACATGGGAAACGCAGATGCAGGATATTTTCAATCGCCATAATTTAGCACAAAAGAATGTGATGAGGACCCGTGAAATGTCTCTATCTTGGAATTAGAGGGAGAATGCACAAGCTTGATGGACCCACTATAGACTTTCAATGTCACTAAGCCTAAGCTATGAGAAGTCAACATTGGAACAAAAGAGAAAACTCTAAGTCAGATAAAATGAGACCACCGGGATGATGATATTGTAGGAAATTTTAACTCCTCACTTCGAATACTCAGACTTATTCTAAAAAAAATTTCGGTAACTCAAAGGGATTACAAAGGGACTTAGGGGTCATGTAATACTTTAAACTAGATGCACACCTTGTGAAGCATCTCCCTTATCGATTGAACCCAAGAACAAACAAAAAAGTCAAGCAAGAAAATCAACAAAATGTTGAGCAGTGTGTATCATCGAACCGGTTTAACAATCTGATTGGGGAACCTCTGTATGGTGTTCATGAGAAAAGACTAATGGAGAGATATGGATCCGAGTTGACCTACAGAAATTGAATGATGCTCGCATACATGATCCCTTCCTTATGCCATTTTCGATGAAATCCTTGACAATGGGAGGCATGAAGCATACTCGTTCACAAGATGGGTTCTGCTACCATTAGACGTATCGATTCGAAGATCACATCAAAACCATGTTCACCACCGAATGGGGATCTTTCAATACATTGTAATGTCATTTGGGTCAAGGAATGCCCCTACCATCATTTTGCTATGGTATTTCAGCATTCAAAGAGTTCATCCACAAGTTTTTGGAGGTATATTTTGATGACCTGACCGTTTCGGTTGGTAAAGAATCATGTCTCAACCGCATCTAATGTTGGACACCTATAGGAAGGAAGACATTTTAATGAATATCAAGAAGGTGGATATTTTTATACATTCTCTGTATCTTGCTCCTACCACATAGTTTGTCGACAAGGATTAATGGCTGATCCCACCAAATAGTAGTTATCATCAATTGCAAAGGGTTTACACCGAGAAAATAGCTTTCGCTCTATCCTTGACATACAAGCTACACAGAAGTTCATTCAAGGATACGCACTCGATCACAACACCTATTGAAAAAATTGCTAAAGAAGGATGTTTATTTTTTTGGGACGACAAGTGTCGAAGAGCTTTGATCTACTCAAGGAGAAGATGGTCTCTATGCCTATTCTCATCTTTCCTAAATAGGATAAGGTTTTCCATGTTCACGATGCATTGAGAATTTCCTTGGGAGTTTTCCTTATGCGGCCTCGGGAGATGAGACATTGACCATCTAGTTGCATTTTATATTAGAAACTTAGTGTGGAGTGAAACTACTCCACTACCGAATGTGAGTAGTTTGGCCATGGTCTATGCACCGCAAAATACCGGCATAATTGCTGTGGGGCTCAAGACTTCAAGATATTTATAGATCACTCCTGACGAAGTACCTAGTGAATAAGCCCGTGTTGGGGGGGGGTTGGGGGATCTTTCTAATAAGCACAATTATTCCAAGAGCATGAATTTGAGATCATCAGTTAAGCCATGAAGGTTGAATTCTCGGGGCCGAACCAATTGCCCCGAATCGAGAGAAGTGAGGAACCCACAAACCTAGAAGAAGGGGTCGCCCCGATGTGCAACTCGTTCTCGATTAAGGTATTGATGCACACTTCGCCGACATCATTCGGGCCTCGACTACATGATGGCACCCGCAAAGTATTCCTTACAATAGAAGAAAGAATTGGTAACTCCATGCAAACAGCATTTCACCATCATCGTGCCATTTGTATAAGTTGGGAGTCACGACGTGTTGCAAAGATATGTATTGGAGCATGAATGGCATGCCATCTTAGCAGACCCATGAGGGTGTAGCAGAGTGACAATAAGTAGGGAAAGAAAAAACACAAAATATCTTGAGAGGCTAGGCTATGGTGGCCTACACTTCATAGTGACTCAACGACTATTGCAAAGCTCCGTGATACATGCCAAAGGATGCAAGGTCATCGTGAGACGAACGCCTCCATAACTACAAATGGACCTTCAAGCATTTGACAATAACATATCACCTCATATCGTCCATCAACCCACCAAGGAAGAAGACAATCAGAGCGCTATATCACCTCAATCCATTATAAATCATTGAAGACAAGATGTGAAGGGTTGCACTACGTACACCAATTACGCATCATTTTTGGAAAGCATTATGACCGGGTTTGGCTATTCGAAGATCTTAATGGGCGATAGAGGTACAAATTTTTTAATGAAACAATACAGTCGATCGAAGAATTCGGATCCACCACACTAAAATCACCCCGTATCATCCTCGTGAAAATGGAGCCATAGAAGCTTTTAATAAGCTCTGGAGCACGCACCGACCAAGGTTTGTAATGTCGATCGTAGCGATTGACAAGCGCATCCCATTAGTTCTTTGGCATATCGACACATTTAGGATAGTCTTATGGCAAAGAGGCCATTATGCCTATGGAGTATATTTTTCCTAGCTCCGGCACATCACATCCTTACGAACATGGTGGAGCGTGATATCATGGAGGAGTGCTGAACAACATGTGGTGCATTGGAGGAAGATTGTTTCATTGCTAATTTCCATCAAATAAAGTTCAAAAGGCTCGAGATAAGGCATGGTATGATGGACATATTTGGCAAAAGTATTTGAGGGTGAATTTGTTCCCTGAAACACAAGCAATTGCAAAACACCTGTGGAAGTTATGAGAGTACCAGCTAGGCCCCCATATGGTAAAAGAAATAACTGATGGAGGAGCTATTTGGCTAGAAACACCGCGTGGTGATATGTTACCAAGATACATCAATGGAAACTGCTCAAACCATATCGATCAAATGACTATATGGTCGCAGTAGCTACATGGGGCAAATACGCACACAAAGGGAGGGAAATTACAAAGTGTGACCGTGGTACACGTGCTGATCGATTGCAAGTTTGAGGCCTAAAAAGGCAATGGGAGTGCAAATGTGGGTGTGTTCGCAGCACAAGAGGTGTGCCGGGGAGTGTAGGGGGTGCCGACAGCCAAGGGTGCGTTGGGAGCACAAGATGTACGAAAATTAGCCGTTGAAATAGTGCAAATTGGGTAAAATGTACCTTACCATTGAAAGAGAGTAGCCGGCAATTAATGAGGTGATTTACAAAGATTTTTTACCGTTTACTTGATGGTAAGTTCCGAATAAGTTTCACCAAACCATTTTTTTGATTCCAAGGCTATAAAAGTGGAAGGATAGCTCAAGAGGGAAGTTTCGTGTATCTTGAGAATTTGGTGTTCGTACGGTTCCGTGACTATTGCGCCTTGTTCATGTCCGAGCATACTTCCCCAAATAGTAGCCACCCCGAGTTCTTTTTTCGTGTTAGGATGACCGTATCTAATCCCGCCAAATATTCCCAAAACTTTCCGTGACCTCGACTGACAGAGAATTTGAGGAAGGGCTGGAAGTCACACCAAGTAGAGCAAAAGTTATGTCCACACCAAGCCAAGATAAGAAGGAAGGGGAAAGAAAAGGTGCAAGGGTCGTGAAACCTACAAAATGGGCTAGGGTATAGCCCCACACCTCTCCTCAAAATGGTCTGCTGAGCAAAGTGTCTGTGCACGTTCTCCTAACCCACGAAGAGACCCCAACACTCAAGATGAGGCCCAGACATCGAACCGATCAATCGGCTTTCGCCCTATTTTTGCCCGAGGTGCTCGACGCGCACACCTAAGAATATCGATGGTTTTCACACCTATCCGCAAATGCCATTGACTCTGTGCGAGGTCCCCATCATCAGAGAACCCTTTGGGAAACTTCACGAGGTAAAATTTGATGACCACAACTCCGTCAATTTGGAGGCCTCTCAATTAGCAACGAACTATATCTCAAAAAAGGGCCTTCGAAGATGACGGATAAAAAGGTCCCCATGCCATGGGTGCATGGATCGTCAGTTCTAGGCCTCCTTAAACGCCCCCTCGCTTTCCCTAGTCCATATGGGGCCAGGATCCCAGGATCGAATCCCCATTGGTGTCATGCTTATTCACCATATTACCGGTCTCCCCATGGAAGGGCTAGAACCCATGCCGCACGCTCAAGAAAATTAAGGAGAAAATATCGTCGAAAAGGTGCATGAGGATTACCATGTGGAGCTTAACACTCGTGGGTTCACACTCCAAAAGACCATCAATGATCCTGCGTAGATGGGTACCTTGTTGTTGGAGACAAGATGAGATGTGAAAATGCTGTGCTGCTACCGTCCGAGGAATTCACTGCCCAGCCAATGTGAAAAGGGGGTCTACTACAATTGGTCCCTGGGCATTCGTGCAACGAATTTCTAGCGAATGTACACGGCTTCCGAATCGTGTTTCAGCATTTTGCTACTGCTGGATGTTGCTTCTCATCATGTTGGTCACATGGGAATACCTTGAAGACTCATTCCTCCCTGAGCTCACCCTAGACATGTGCAAGGGGGCGTTATACTCAAATTTTGGGACTCAAAGGATGCCCAATGTATCGAGGACAATCAAGTCTTCGAAGTCCTATTTCAGAGTGGGCTCATAGCAAGAATCGCTCCTAGTCACTTTTATCGCCAACAAGCAGTATGGTAAGTATAAAAGCACTGTTAAATAAGCCATAAATCATGCATAATGTATAGATAAGAGAGGCCACAATGATCCATCATGGGTTTCACTCCCATACATGGTTCCTAATGAGGAAATCACCCAATTGCGACTTACCCCCCGCCGGAAGCTTAGCTTCAAATCAAAGTTCAAGGACACTACATGGATGAGTACCATTAACTTCACCTTGCCCAAACCACCAAACCAACCAGAGATAGGGCAAGAGTACCGGGGAAGGGCACAGAATCCGCATCGGTATGACGCATGACCTAGGTGCATGCGGAGGCAAAGCAATACCCCTGGTATGAAGTGAACTGTGACCTTAAAGGGCCAAGGAAGAAGTAATGAGCTTAATGGCCGAACGTGACACAGGAGTTATGTTGAAAGAAGAGGAACTAGAGAAGATTGCAAATGCACCACCCCGTCGGCGAAGACAAATGGATGGCTCGGAAGAACAACAAAAAGCCATGTTTCTGATACACTGTGCTGAACCTCCGGGCTCGTGTACCAAGATGATACTACAAACCAAGTGATTTAGTGAGGTCAGACCCCAAGGAATACAAGACAATAATCAAAGGCACCAAAAATCAGGCTTATTCCCTCTACCGGCGCAACCTCACCGAGTCCACCCGACCTAGGAGCAAGTCGAAATTGCAGATCGAATGGATCTGCCACTTATCGATGAACCGTTGCATCCTTCATGCATCCCCGTTCAAAGATATTTATCATAGAGATCGTGCCTCCGCTGCACCAGCTCATTACAAATTTCCGAGCAACGCGTCACATAGAAAAACTCAAAGTATCTCACTATAGGTCGTATGTACCCTCACCGCCGCGTTGAAGAGAAATAGTTGGAGCACGACTAGTGTGGTTCGCACCGACATCACCAAATATGAGTCCCGGGCCTTCACCACCCCGAGGCCAGTTATTGAGGGGTTGCTGCGCGCTAAAGGGCCTCAAGGGACAGAGATCCCAAGCTGGCCAAACCGTAAATGGAACAACAGACGTTGCCTCGCAGCCAAGTTACAGCCCCCGTAACGCCACTAGAGGCACGGCCTGCTGAGCCGTGCCGGTTACAGGGCCACAAATTTCCTTCATTAAGGTGTCAAATTTCGTGGTGCAGAACCGTTGAAATATCTATGCAAATAAGTGACCGAAGGTGCAACGCAACCTCATCCCGCACAGAAATCAACCAAGCGCCGCATCAAAAAGGAAGAAGAGTTTGAAAAAAATGGAGGCTACGCCCATCACTCTAGTCCCTGCTCAAGGCTTGGTTTGATTGCAGGCACCCGCCCGTGCACTCAACATGACATGGAAGCTCTACCAGCGTTGAAAGAACATTGTGAGTGATCTCCCAAGGCATGGGGCGCATGAGGCCTCAAGTTTTCTCTCAGATGTTGACATCTTAGTAAACCAAATTCGAAAAATTTGGAGAGCATCATTGTCGCTATAGGGGGTCCAACATCGCAAATTGGTGGAGATTGCTTAGAATGTTGTAGTGTAGAGTGAAGGTGTGTTGCCCCCGCTGGTTGAGGAATCAAGGCTTGCAGGCTAAGATGAGAACCCATGTACGTAGTGACTCGGTGACGAGTCACAGATCGTTGGGGCCTGCTGGGAACAGGGCATACTTCAAGTTGTGAATTTTGTATATCTTGACAATTTTTTACACTTGCAATAGTTAATTTAACTGAGGGGGTTTTGGTGGTCAAAGCCCTTAACTTATCAGACAAGTCACAAGGGGTGACTGAGTCCACAAACCATGATTTGCAAACCAGTGGTGGGATGTCGTAGGCTACAATCATAAATATGAACAGTTTTAGTCTAGAGGTAGGCAAGAATTAAGACAAATGCTAGGAAGGCGAAATGTTAGATCTATTTTGGGTTTTTTTTGGAAGGACTCCATTGGCCGTGGTGTTTAATCCTTAGTCCCTGTCAGGCACCCCGTTGTGATGTGTGCGGTTGTTTATTTGAGTGTAAGTCAATCTGAATTTTAATGCACATAATTAAAGTATCTGTAGCATCTCAGACCATTAAAGTACTGTTGATGTAATTCTATGGTATATGTTTGGTTTGTGAATACATTCAGGTTATGTTTATGTCATGGAATGTATCCAAGTGTTGCATTTATGATATTATGTGTTTGTATCAGATGATACGCACGTGGATGCGAATGTATTGATTATATTTGTGAATGGTAATAGATATACAGGGCATTAAATCGATTGTACCGATAAAAAAAAAAGCCTATGAATAACAAGATCACATCAGGTAAATCCAATAAGTTAGAACACTGTGATTCACTTTAATTCTCTACCTACTTTCTCGTGGTGAGGAAACTTGGTTCCAACACCTCCATACCACGGCAGAGATTTGCCTCATGCAAGTAAGACATTTCAAAGGGTTTGCATAGTTTTATGGAAACCTTAACTCTTCGAACTTGGTTAGGGACCCTTCAAAGCCAACAATAATAAATCAGATCATTCATGAGGTAACGGCAAAGCTAGTAAATCCAAAGTTTTAACGGAATGGCAATCGACGGCGTGGTTCCTATTGAGAAAACCGATAACCTTGAGGGACTATACTGGCATTTTGTGGGAGGGGAGGATATCCGTGGTAACCCGGAATAGCCTATGCAAGCTTGGGATTGGAATGCCTCCGGGATAACCAGTGTTGGCCATTTTTTACCGAGGCTGAGTCACCGGTATCTTATATGTAACCAAGAAGGTTATAGTTGGTATACTAGATTTTGTCCTACATGCCCATATTGATACTTCCCTTGATATGGTTGATAAAAAATTGACCTTATAGTTTTCCTTGTTACAATTATACTTGTACCAAAAGTTAGCCCCGTAGATGTTTGGAGTAGTCTCCAACCGAGGTCTAGGCCACGATGAGAAGGACTTGAGGGATCTGCCAGATAAAGGTGCCATTGTTACTTGAGGGGATGTAGAAATAGGGCTGGTATAATCTGTGGATAGGTTTACTAGTTAATATGTTGATGCAACAAGCTTTGGGGTGGAGTTCTAGGTGTACTCCTCGACCAGGTTCCTAATACTACTAGGTACATTTCTACCTAAGGTATAATTTGAAGCATTAGGTCAGATTAAAATTTATCAGAGTGTAAGTCCACCCACTCATCAAGATTATTATAAGATACTTGCATAGTAGGTTGCAAATTATGCTGATTTAAAATGGTGGATTCCACCGTATTTTAATCATGGTAAGAAATTAACAATGAAGGTTGATAAGATGGACCATAACAAGGTCAAGGATTTGAACGTAAGTTTGATAATTTGCCGGAAAATTTCCACTAAAAGTATTACCTTTGGAAACACTGTTTTTTTTAATAAAACCTACAACCAAAGGAGGCCTATCCTTGGAAAGGTTGTCTCCGCACAGGCACGCCTCTATGAGGTTGTAGGACCCCAATAGAGTACTACCCTTGAAGAGGTTGTGGACCCCGAATAGCATGTCTTGAGGTTGATATTTTCCTCGAGGTATATACCGCCCTTAAAGGTATATACCTCCCTGAGGTTGCCCCCCGCCCCCCCCCCCAAGCAAGAATTTCTACATCGAGGTTGCCCCCCAGCGATAAATTACTACTTTGAGGGTCAGTTAGATTGTTTCCATACACTATGTATACATTAAGTTCTTTGTTCAAAGTTTAAGTATGAGATTCATCGAGACCTGGTGATTGTACAAGTTTTTTGGGAGGGAGATTACAGAAACCAAATGTAAAAAGAAGAAATATGATACTGGGCCAGGGAATAAGCCACTTCGAGGGGGTAACTCCAATACATTACATGAAATGTACCTGGATGATTCCAATTACAAAACCTCCTTTCTATATATAGGAGTCCATGGGGACACATCAGACCCTAGTGGGGCTGTAATGTGAACTCTTAGGCAACCTAACAATAATAATTTAAGGGCAGACACACACATGGGGTTACAGGGTACAATAATAACAATAAGGGGGTTACACTAACAACAATAAGGGACTATATCAGAAATATAGGACCCCAACATGCCCCTCTCCTTCAAAGTGTTGTCCCCCCAATGCTTGAGTAGTCTCCGGGTGCTTCCCGTATAAAATTCTCATCCTCCCATGTAGAATCTTCATGGGTGTTCCTTCCACTTTATGAGTGTGTTTATATTGTACCATATGAATATTTTTCCAGCTAAATGTATCGCATTTACTAGGATCTTGCCGCAACTTTCTTGAATGATGTCCACACTTCTTCGTCCTTTCCTCTTCCATCTATCTTTTCTTCTGCTATCCAACTGGTTGATAATAAAAACGTGCGGTAAAGAAATTCTTCCACCTCCTCAATTTCCTTGAGAGTGCATATGCAACAACATTTAGCTTCCTTTTTGTAGGATTATTTCAAAGTCATAAATCAACATCTCTCAGACCCATTTTTGTTGCTCTTCTAAAGATACTCTCTGCCCAAAAAGTGTTTCGTACTATCATGACTAATTTTTACTCTCTGAGTCCTCTCATTAGGTGTTTATGCATTTTTAGTGCATGAAAATATAACATTTCCTTCTCAGTAAAATAGGTTCTCTTAAATACTTTCCTTTAATTGGGATGACTTTCAAAAGCAATGGGTCTTCCCTTCTTGCATTAAAACAACACCAATTCCATTTCCGAGGTGCATCACATTCCACAATAAAATTTTTTGAAGTCTAGCATGGGTCTTAAGACAGTGCTAGGTAACATTGCCTCTTTAAGATGTTAAAAGGCCTTAGTTGCTTCAGGAGTCCATGAAGATGTATTATTTCTTCAATAATGTTGTTAGAGGTGTTGCTATTCTCTCAGTACTAACAAAATTATATAATACTGTTAAATCTCGTAGAAATGCTCGCAATCGCTTTATGGTTGTGGGGAATTTCCGGGCCTAATGGGTTTTAATTTTGTTAGGGTCTAATTTTAACACCCAGAGATGTATTAAATACACCCTAGATATTCGCTCTTGTACTCCAAAAAGAAACATTTGGATGTTTTTGCATATAATTGTTTCTCCCGCAATACTTGAGCACTCTCACAATATGTTGAACATGATCCTTCCAAGACCTCGTGTAGATTAATATATCATCAAAAAATACTAGCACAAATTTTCTAAGGAAGGGTTTGGAAAATGGAGTTCATCAACCCTTCAAATGTAGAAGGTGACTGCAAGGTTGTGGCACATCAAAATTCATAATGACACCATGAGTTCTAAATGCTATTTTGGAATATCTTCAGTCTTCATTCTAATTTGATGATATCATGAATGAAGATCCAACCCTGCAGAAATGAATTTCTCCATGTAATTCATCCAATAATTCATCAATCACAGAATGGGAAATTTATCTTTAATGGTGAGCTTATTGAGCTCCTTATAATCCGGGATGCAGTGCGCCATGATATGATCTTCAGTGTACCAATACTGTCAGAGCAGAAAGAACTTTGACTAGGTTGAATTATACCTCATTTACGCTAACTATACTTTCAATTTCTCTCTTTTACTATAATAGATACCTATAAGGCCCTACATTTGGAGGAACACTCGGAATCAAATGAAATAGCATGATCAAGGTCAATAGGTGGAGTCCTTTGGGATTTTCAAACATTCAGGAATGATTGTCTAAGACTTTTGGAGATCTCGTAGAAATAGATGATTTTGATGTTGGAACTTCAGGGAGAATAATTGTGCAATTACGCCTTGTTTTTATTTATTTAGAAGCTTTGTCATAACATTAGAGCTTATTATATTTCGGTTTCCATTCATAATTCGACTTAATTCCTTCTCAAAAAAATTCAAGAAATGTTCTTGAAAATTAAAAGCTACCGTCCCCAAAGATTGTAACCATTGTACTCCTAGTACAACATCGGCACCTCCCATAGGAATGAAAGCGTTGACTCGTTCAATATATATTCCCCCATGGTTAAATTTGATATGGCATTTCTAGAGAAATTTATAGTTCCTCCATTTGCAATCATCGCTTGACATTCTCGGTGTGCCGGGTATAGGGAAACAATTCAATTGCTCTGGCTACCTTACAATGAATAAAATTATGGGTACTAATTCGAATCAATCAAAAATATTACCTTTTTTCTTTTTGATATGTCCTTCTATCTTGAGAGTTTGAGGAGTGGTAATTCCTACCAATTCATTACACGATATGATCGAATTCATTTCTTCCTCTTATAGGGTTGGTTCCTAGTGTATATACTCTTCTTGTTCATTTTTCTTCCTCTTCACAATCTATGTAAAATAATTTCTTCTCAAAGACACTCTGATGACCTTTAGTGTATTTGCTACTGCCAACCGTAGCAAAAGCCCTCTTTCTCTTTTTTCTTCGATTTTGTGTTGTCAACCTTGTATAGGCTAGAAATCGTAGGTGTAGCAACACTTCCTTCTTTATAGAAGTGAGTGGTAGGCTTCGTTGTCGCCATAATTTTACATTCAATTTTTCTTACCAACCCGACTACTTCTCCAATGAATCAGTTCCAAAACACGAACTTCATGTTGGATGTTATCCTTTAAAGTACCTATGAAGAGATCAATCCCTTTTCGTGTTCCTCCGGAATATCAATTACCCTTATATTCAATTTTTGAAGTCCTCAATGTGCTCCCCCACTAAACCCTTTTGTTTGAGATTTACTGTAATCAGTTTGAGAATGTGTTTCTCTTGTATCCTCATAATGTGCTATCATTTCCTTCGTAAAAATTGACCAAGTGAAAAAAAATTTACGGGAGAAAAGCCATAAATATACTATAAAAATGTATTTTGTCTTAAATGTAAAGTTAAATACGTACCTTTTGTGTGTTTTTCGCATTATGGAGATCAAAATATTGCTCCATCTATAGTATCCATGTTAAAGGATCCTTTCCATCAAACTCTCTTCATATCCATTTTTGAATGTGGTGGTTCATCCCACCAACATTAGAGTTTATGAACTAATACTAATATTTGTTTTCTTATTCTCTACCATGAGTTTCCTCTAATACATTACCCATTAGAAACATTTCTTGTATCAACTTTGTCAAACTTCCATGCTTCTTTTTTAGATTCAATTTTCATGTTTTCCATTCAGCTTCCATGTCATCCAGATTCAGATTCATGCTACCATGCTATCTAGACTTAGGATTCCATGCCTTTATTCAAACCATCCATCTTGGTCACACCTTTTCAAAACTTCCATGTCATTTTTTGTTGCTCTTTGGCAGAGCCACTGTTTTGTATTTGTAATTCTGATATGTCATGTTGCTAGTCTTTCAGCTCTTCAAAGAGTCATAGTGAGAGCTTAAAGGCTTAATGGTTAAGAATTATTTTTAAGGGCCATTTCAGAAACTACTCACTATATATTCTCAAGAATATCTCTTTGGAATCAATTAAAATGATTTTTTCAAACAAGACTGGCAAAATTAAAACAATATAATAATCTTTACTTATTTTATAGTTTATATTGAAATTAATTATCTATAATTGAATATCTCATGATTTAAAATTTGCATTCGTAGTAGTCCTCTGCTTCTTTCAAATGCTATATGTCCCATTTTGATTTGCATTTTTCCATAATTCATCTGTATTCAATAATGACCTCATTAGACCAGTTCAAACAGATGGAACAATAATGGTCATGCAATATTTTTTGCTGCTGGTTCTAAAATTTATAGAAAGAACTAAGCATTCCATTTAATTCACCACTTTTTACAGTATTCCAATCTGATGCTCTGTAGAGAGAGTTATGAATATTTTCCACTTTATCACCTTTTGAGATGAATGATCAAAAAGACCTAACTTCAATATCATATATACTAAAACATGCAGAACTGCCTCTAAAATTTGAAAGACAAAGGATTGTGCTCTGTACCAGCCTTCAAAATTTTAGGCTTTTGAACCTTCATAGAAAAATGTTATAGTGAAAATTCCGCTTGATGACCCTGCTAAGAAATCAGAGCCTGCAAAACTTTACTCTTCTGCAGGTAGATCATATCTCCAAAATACTAAGTAAATAAGCTCTAAATTTTTCGACAATGTTCTCAGATTTTGGCTTTGACCCCAAACATTTCAGCCTCCGACTAATCGAAAGAGAAAAATTTATATCAAAAATGCCACGACGTGAGGAAGCAACTAAGAGAACTTGAAGTTTCATACCAACAAGTTGTGAAACCAACTCCAAAAATGGGGAAGAAAAGAGATATCAAACACCAAATACCACTTTCTGGGAAACCAATACACACATGAACAGTAACTCTGACATTCCAAAATACAAAAACCTCCTTTCTATAGGAGTCCAAATACAATGTAATCCTAGCCGACCAACAATAATAATTAAGGACAATAATAAAAAGTATAAATAATAAAGGGTTAAATAATAATGATATAGTTACAATAACAATAATAAGGACTATACTAGTAATATAGGGACCCAACAGAGATGCTCCCCGAGAAAGTACTTGAAAGAGGATCTGCATTCCATAGAATAAAGGGACTAACATGGCAAAAAGTTTCTCTGAGATGAAGAAAACATGATGATTCACCGTACATGCTTAATGAAGGTTTTTAATTACCTCTCGGGTGTATGTGGAAATGTAATTAAGGGTGGGTAAATAGTTGAGACTAGAATTATGTAGAAATCTAGCAACTAAGAAATACCAAGGATTCTGTTTAGTGGCTATACAGTGAAACCATTCATATTGCTCTGTAGATCTTAAATATTCTTGATGTGAAGGAAGTATAACCTCTTATTCTGTTAGTAATTTCTTCACATTAATGAGTCCAAAGAGGAAGGATTCTCATGGAGTAGGTCACTGGTGGGTAATGAGGATGACCAGTGGGTTTAGGTTACAGCCTCAAGTAGAACTATGTACTGTGTTCAAGCTTTCTGTGCCTAAATTTCCAGTCCAATAAATGACAATTCACTAGTTGTAGAGTCAAGTTCACCTGGGTCAGTAAATTTAGCTTTTCAGATAAATTTCTGTTATTTGAGGTTGATCTACTTCATAATCAATATGTATAATATCATGTTTCTGTTCAGTTGATCTGCCCCAATGGTTACCTCTGAGATAAGCTTTTCTGAATGACTTGTACCAGTTTCCCTCATCTCTACTAGAGTGTCTTAGGACCAACACTACAAAAGCTGACACACTAAATCAACAAAATGTCAACAAAATAAACCTAAAGTCAAGAAAATCAAAGAAAACACACGCCAAAAATATAAGAGACAATCCACATAATAAATAGAATGTTTCCACACCAAAAACACTAATAAGGACAATCAACGTCACAGAATTTGCATTTTAAAAACTGGCAAATGGAAGAGCACTCACAACCTACTTAGAATGAAACAATCAGTGCAAGTCCCTTCACTTATGCTATCTAAGAGGAAGAGTGCATCCTGAATTCATGACTCTTTAGGCTTAATGCCCTACCTCCTGTGTAGAGGGGACCCTTCCCTCCACCACCTTGGGAAGTGCTTCCCCAACATGACACACAGTGTCACCATGTGAACAAATATACCAAACACCATTTATCTGATATACATTGCAGGTAGCAGTGTCAACAATCCCTTGAAGTCTCATTTATATGGTAAATCCAAGGATTGCCAACAAGTGACCCCAAGCTCCTCTGCAATGGCTCATCTAATGCTTCACTTTGTGTTACATGCACATATGTTATCTTTCCCAATGAGATAGGGCATAAATGATGTCAATTGTTCTAACATTATCTCTTTCCTCTTTACTTTTTAAGAAGGCCTAGCTCATCAGAATTTGTTGAATGGTGAGAACAAAGGGACAAGAGTAACATCGTACTTAGTCTTTGGAGTCCAGACCGAGTCTTCCTAGAATTGGAGAGAGGCTCTCTCTATTTTAAAGGATATGAACTTGCTTGGAGTTTAGGTTTGATTTAGTTGGTTGTTAGTTTAGGTCATTTGTTTATTTCTACATATTTTGGACAAGTTTTTGCAAGGCACGGAGTGGGGATACCAACTACTGGGCTTTTGGAGTCTGAAAAGTCTGAAATGCAAAATGAGTCAAGGATAGCTCAAAGGGCAAGTTGGGAAAAGACTAATGGATCTAATTAGTCTATGCAGAGAAGTAATATGGAGTTGTGAATATAGTGAGTTAATTGGAAATCAAGGATCCTTTAGTCAAACCAACAAGAAAATTCTTCTATATTAGATATATAAATGAAAATTAAAGAGAAATGAAGGATCTTCAATGACTAACTTAGCTAAGTAGGTCTTAAAACAATGTACAAGGCTAAGAGCAAGGAAGGATTCTCTAAAACTTACTTGCAAACATATAGTATCTCTCTTCTAACATAACATATCAGTAACACTAAAGAGCATTGGTGATTTATTTAGAAAAATTGAGAATAAAACAATAAGAGATGGTGTATAAATAGTGGTACCAAGAATATAAATCTGTCTCTTTCATTTTCATTCTATAACTAAATGAACCATAAACACAATGAATAATTAAAGAAAAAACATAAAGATGGAATACATCAACAATAAATAATCTTAATGAACTGGTAAGTATTGATCCATGAAGAAGAAGGTAACACTAATAATGGTGTACTGCAAACTACTAGTAATAAACTCCAAGTCATTTATAGAATGTTTAAGAATATCCAAATATAAGAAACAAACCTTCCATGATCTATTTATCTTGTATTAGATATCAACTTAATTAGGTATTAATAATCCTGATATTAACTAGTTAGTCAGTCACTTTTGTCCTTTTAAGACCTTAATGGGAAAAAAAATATCTAATATAAAATATCTTCTGAATGGTTTTCAGCAAAAAATTGACATTTAGGTCTCCTGGCCTCCAAATATCTTCCCAAGTGTAATTTTTTGAATTTTTACTATCGTGTGCAACACCGAGTTTTAAGGATGCATTTCTGTGCCAAGGGGCGGAAGATGAGGCAGAAAATCTGTCATCTTGGCAGCCAGTTTGAAGGCCTTCGATGTTCTAATGGGCTCCATGATGTACATTGGAAATATTTTTGAGTCTACTTTCCATCTTCCTTGGTTTTCCAGACAACTTCGATAACTGTTCAAAACCAAAAAATCCCAAGGCCGGTAAAAGTTAAATATATGTCCTAAAATCAGGGAAGAAAGGTGAAAATAAAGGTGTTTTTTACCTTTTTGACACCACCCAACTCCAAATAACTTGAAATTTTGTGAGAAGCAATACTTGTTTCTGAGGATTCCAAAATGTAAAATTAACTTAAGGATTGTCTTGAGAAAGTACGACCCATGTGCTGTCTTGAGCCCAACAAAGAAAAACTCAAAATTTCCAAAATAATCTCAAATTTACAGTACATTTTTATGTTTGAGACAAAGAAGAATTGCTAGCAAGGTTAAGCTTACTTGACCTTTTTCCTCCTTGAGGGCTTGAACTTTGGAAAGGGCTCTCCTTGAGTCGTCCTTGCACTTGATTTCTAAGTATAGTATCTGGTCGTCTTCCTCTTTATGGGTCAGTCCTCATTTGCCTTCTAATTTGGAATTTCCAAGTATGTTTTCCTTCAGCCTGGTTGCCCCCGATCATATTCTATCTCCATGGCAAGCAACTCACTTAGAGGGAGCCGCTCTTCCAAGGCTTTCCATTCTTGTTTTGTTTCTTGCTATTGCCTTTTAAAACCCATGGTCTCTTTTCTTCTGACTATTCTTCTTCATCTTCACTTTTCCCTCATAGGTGCCCATGAATTTCTATATATTTGTGCCTCTTGAGAGCTTTTCGTGCTCGATTGTTATAGCCTCATAAATGGAATTTTGGGCCTTGTACTATCTATTCTCCAACTTCACATTATTCACATCATCTTGGCCTAGATTTGCTTATGTCTTCAATTAGGGAATTTGTTTGGAGGAGTAAGATTATGATCCTTGTCATTTTCCTCATCACCAATAATAATGAGTTCAAACACTCTTTCAATGTCATGTGGATATTCTTTCTTCTTCGATCTTTTGTTTTCTTGTTGCTTTCTTAAATTTCAGGTGTGGATGTATGTTCCCCCTTGCCTTTAGATAGAACACATGCTTTTCCTTTTAAAGTATGTGAGAGGAAAGGCTCATATTGTTCCCGCCCACCCCTACTGCTGACCTCGTGACTAGTGGGTTTTCTTTCCTTATTAACCTCCACACTATCGTGTTCTGACTGTATTTTGATTTCTTCCACTGCCTCACTTTCATTTTCATCCATGCTAAAATCACTGTATTGTGATCTTCATTTAAATTTCATCATCCCTTTCTTCCTTCACTCATCAACCTTCATTTATCTTTCAAATTTTTTATTCATTGTGTTTTTGTTAGCAGATGTGTCATTATAGGTTTTGCATTTTTTTTCTTCATTTCCTTCAATACTTCTAGGAGTCTCATTGTATTTGGTAACCATTTACTATCATCATTTCCTATCACGTTCATTTTTTCACTACCTTCTAATAGTTTAGGACTACTATCATTATTGTCAATGCTTTCCTTTCTACCATTGCTATAATTATTGTTGTAGATTAAATGCTATTATCGCCTTTCACCCACTTTTATCTTTAGTGTCATCATATCAGCATCATTATTGCTACTAGTTACCATGTTCTCTATCATCACTATCTTTGCTTCATGCTATTCATTTCATAGCCTTTATCATCACTTGTTTTTTCATCTTCACTGTCATCTACCAGCCTTCGTCATCACGCGACCTATGCCTTCACTCCTCTTCCTCTTATTGTCCATTCTTTGTCATCTTCCTCTGTTTCTGGTCCTTCTTCATCATCTTCCTCTTTATTGTCCCTTTCCCCATCATTTTGATTTATCACTATACCTTTTCCTCTGTGGTCACTTGCTTGACGCTCACTAATTTCGTTCACACCATCAATCACGGGAGACAAGTGACGAAAGAAGGTTGTCCTAGTGTGGAAGGTGCAAGGGCTAGATGAAAGAAACATGCTCATTAGGAGACAGATGGAGGAGTTAGGATAGGGAGGGATTAGATGAGGAGGGTAAATATCAAATGAGGGATGGGGTTGTATTTGTAAGACCTCATGGGAAATGAAACTCTCCATGGAATACCCCTTTGCTCTAATTGATGCATGTATGTCCATCTCAATAGAGAATGGTGAAATAGGCTCGCATTTTTTTTGAATAACGTCTCTCTTTCTGAAGAAGAGAAGAGATTATCAATACTCATGAGAGATGGTTAGGAAATGTAGCATCTTTTTACCCAGTGAAGTGGTGAGTAATCTTATGTATATGAATAAAGTTTCAGAAAACTTCTGTAAAATATATTGCATTAATTTCATCAGAGCACATATCTCTCAAGAAAATGTGAAAAGGGAAAATGTGATTTAAAAAATGCCGCCTTGTATCTAGGTTTTAGAAAGGTTCATAGGCTCAGTCCAAACTAGCCTACTTGAAACACCTTTCTCCCACACTTAGTATCCTGTACAGAGAAATGTGTATTTGAAGATAGCTCAAAGTTGTCTCAAATTACTTGGATTTTAAGAAGGTTACATAAAGCTCAGTCATCTCGTATGGTTTAAAACTATTGTACTCTTTCATTAAAGTCAAAAACAATCCACATTCTGGGAATATGATATCAGTTGAGAGGATGCCATCAACTGTACAAGGTCAAATGGGTTCAAACCTATTTATCTTTCCACCCTGAGGCTTTATTTTATAGGTCTACTCTCCCCTCACTGTTCCTTCCTCACACTATTACCTTCTGACATTTTGATTTCAATCGTTCTTTGAAATGCAAAACTGAACTGAGTGTTTCTAATATTATAATAGAAGATATAAATGAGAGCAGAATAGAAAAGGTTTTTTTGCAATGGAGGATAAATGAGTGAGAGTATATATGAGTGTGTTTGAGGTAAGAGACAACCTGATGATTTTCTTAACTGTCTTTCTAGTTTGTACTTAGGAGAGATTTAATGTCATTTGAAGCTCACTCTCTCCTAGGTTTATTCCTTTAATAATAATAAGAACTTGAATGAGAGGGTGGTTTTGTATACCAGACCTTGAGGTGTTAAGGAACCCTTAAAGGGTTTTCTGAGGAGGCATTTATTATATTTAGGCTGACCGAGAAGGCTTCTAGTTAAGCATACACACTGAATTGTTATTTTATGGGTCAATCAGACTGTTTTATTACTTTCGAGGGTCTAAAATAATTGCACACTGCAGTTAAGGCCGAGTGAGCTCATGCATCACTAAAAACACGCAAGAGGTGGGCTGGCCGGTAGTCGAGTGAGTTTGTTGGTGCTACAGACGCGCATCGATGGCAGGCTGCTATGTCATGGAGGAGTTTTCAACAGCTGGCCGGGGTCTGGGTGACGTTGAACATGAAACATTTGAAAAGGGGTGGATCTTATCAATGGGTCAATGGTTAAATGTGGAAGTACCAAAATTTAATATCAGTCTATTGGGCCTCTTTCTGGCAAAGACTATCACGTAATTAGAATAGGGCCGAGTTCATGTCACCCAATGGTGAACGCCGCACACGTAATTAGAATAGGGGCACCCAAAGGAAATATGCATGTGTAAATGCACAAAGACGCACGTTACGCAAGGTGTAACGAAAAAATTATACAGAAAAATTTTAGAGCTAAAGACATGACAATTGTGTACGCAACACATGGTGAAAGTTCATTTTTCTAGAAATCCACCTCTTCTAATCGTTTTTGATCCTTATAAGAGAAATGATATTGAAGTGGTAATAGGTTTTGACAGGTTTAGAATCCACCATGTAAAATTGAACTTTCATGTTTTTCCTTTTACATTTTTATCACAATAGCCTCCAGAATTTTTGGCTACAAGACTGTAATATGTAGATTTTTTCCTTTCTATTATTTTTTCACCAACTATTTGCTTATTTTATTTTGTAGGATCAAAGATGAATTTGTCTTTACGTCTTTTGTACCTTTTAACTCAACTATTTGGCTTTCTACCGTTCTTTAATTTGCTTTGCTTCCTCACCGTTTGAAGAAGATGTTCATTTGGTGAACTTTGACTTCCTTTTTGGCCTATTGATGTCTTTAATTTTTGTATTTAGGTGAATTTATACCTTCCATCTTTACCTTTCTCACTGATCCTTGGGTACATTAAACTTGATTGATAAGCACTATAGAACCGAAATCATGCTTTATACCTTCTTTGAAGCATTTCTGTACTGGTGTGCCATAACATATTGATTTGCTCTTTCTGATATCTTAAAGTTTGGATATGTCGAATTAAGAATAATGATGATGAACTATCTTTGGGTCTTTATCTGGAGTCAACGACTATGTTCTTATCCTCTTTATCACTGGATTATAATCAAATGGGAGAATTTGATCTCTCACATTGATATTATTGGATTTTTTTTCTGACAATAATATAAATTTCACTTCTGGTAACTTCTGGGATGACATACATAAGAGTTCTTTAAAATCATCTTTGTGCTATCGTCGAGGCTAACATCTCTATTTTTCTCTTGACTACCTTACCTAACCCTAGGTTTCGGGTAGCTTTTCTCAACAATTTTACCAGACATCTCTGATTGTAATAATTATTAGCTCAATCAGTTTTAATAACCTTGATTCTTCTTGACACAAACTTTTTGCTCTCATTTGCTTAATGCCTTCAATTATAGCAGTGCCTATTACCTACCAATTTTCATTGTTGTCACTTAACACTCCCTACAGTAAATGTCAAAATTTATTTTTCTCAGTAGAACATGAAATTGCAGAGTGTCTTCTTAGGAGATTATGTTTTCTTTGGGAAATCTCATGTGTTTCTTATTTATATTTAGGCTAGGTTCAACTCAAAAATAACAAAGTTATTGTTAATCAATGCAGACCTTATAACCCAGGAACCCTAATTATCTAAAGGAGTATGAATGGTCTTGAATCTTCAACTAGGCTAGATCCAGTAGTGTAAAAAAGATTTTTTTAATAATCAATTGATGTATTTTCTAATACATATAAACGACAATGGATTGACCAAAGAGCTTCAGAGAGATGGATACCATCAAGGTTTGATAAACCTAATGAACATGGGGATGATAGTTGATTGGTAACCCCTGTGGAGAAGAAGGAGGAGGAACAGAGTGTTGGGGTTATAGGTGGGAAAATATAAATAGATGAGTGGCATAAGCTCATTAGGGCCCATAGGAATGGAAGTTTAACCATGGAATACAAAAATAGTAGAATACTAAAATTTTCTAGTAAGGATACTGAAGGCATGAGATTTTCTAAAATCAAATATTTAGAAATTCTTTTGGGAACAGGAATTAATATTTATTCAGTATTAAATAGTAAAATTACCTTCCATCAATAACACTTCACAAAGCTACCAAAAATGCTACAATTTTGGATGTTCCTACCAATATTTTGCTACTATTTATTAAACCATTTTTAACATGACTACAATGATGTTCAAAAAATGACCAAATAAGCTGCTGGTGAATGGTTCTTGAAAGGTAAACATTTATAGATTGATTTTATTAACACATTTTAGCCTCAAGAGCCAAAAGAAAAAGGTGGAGTTGAAACTAATGATGTTTTGACCTCAATTTGCACATGCTAAATGTACCTAAATGAGAAGTAACCTTTTCTTTCAATGAATATCGCTTATGGAAAATATCGAGAGATTTAACAATTTTCAAAGTACCAATTCTTGAATTCATAAACAAACTTCTTGAAAAGAAGATGGTTTTCATAAATAACTTAATTCATAAAAATTATCAATTACTCTATTGAAATGAAATTTGAACAACTATATCGAAACTACAAACTAATAAACAAAAAACCACTAAAAGAAAACAACATCTAAAAATATAAAAATAAACTAAATCAAATAAAATCATTTTTAAGTCTATCAGAACTTTTAAGGATTTTTCCACAGTTTGTGGATCAGATCAAGAAAATTTTCTACGACCCTACAGAAATTAAATGACCAAAAATTCTTTGGTGATATCAGTTTCAATAATCAGCAAAAGTTCTTCCAAATTTGCAAATGAAAAAGGGATCAATTTTCATAATAGTAAGGTTTGAAATGATTTTAATGGCTCAGAAAAGACAATATCATCATACCGCAGCCGAGGTAAATGAAGGTATCTTGTATGGAGCAAGAATAAAGTAGGGCAAATTTATCTACTACTCATAAGATGCAAATAGGATGATAAATCACACAAACGCAAAGCTGAAAATAACTACTACAAGATTTGACATCTAATATAGACTGGGAAAACACAAAGAACGTGATCGTGCTCCAAAAAGAGAATTTAATTTTTTCAATAAATTTTCCAGGGGTCCTAGCCTTCTAATGGAAAATAGAGCGGATCCGGCATTGTTTGACTAAAAGTCAGTGGAGGTTGCTGCACTGCCGAAACCGCAAAGGCTAGGAGAAATTCGTAAATAAATAAATAATCAACTTTTATTTTTGTGATTCTTAAAATTTATCTACCTAACTCGATTTCGTATAAGTCAACCAAAACTCTAAAATTCAAACTGAAAATAAATAAAGAAAACTTAATTTCTATCCCTCAAATAAAGTTGCCATTTTGTTATATTAATCCCTCTTGGTCGACAAGAGCAATCTTCTAGTACTCAAAGAGTAGCCAGAAACAAACATCCATTTGGTAACCTTTTCTCTAGACTAATTGCATTCATAATTATTATAAGAAAAAAAGCATTACACACACTTGAAATCCAAATGTTCTATATATTCTTTTTATTTGTCGCTCCAAAGTGGCTTCTTCAATAAGTAGAACCGCAATCAAAGACAAGAAAAAAAGCTAACTGTGCTAATTCCTAACATAAGGCAAGTAATAATTAAGAAAAATCTAGAATCAACTTCTAGTGATCAAGGAGTATAAGCATTGATTTTATTCAATAAGCATAAGAAAACTCAACAGAAAAAGAGATCCTGATATGTATTATCTTGAATAAAGGGAGTAATCTTACAACCTAATGCCTGATGTCTATTAATATTTTCCCGTGGTCCTAAACAACTGTCTTCCTTCTGGGCTTGATAAGCCTTCATCTCTAAATACCAACATGATATGTGGAAAGAAGGTGACTAGCCTCATGCCAAAACTAGTGTATGCATAGTATCTTCTTAAATTTTATATCTTAAAGAATACAACATATCTGGAATATTAAAATTCTGATTCTTTATTCTTGGAGGAATACATGTATGGAGACCTACAAATCTCCGTAAGAAGAGTGATTACCTAATTTGAATGGAGGTCATATAAAAGTTTGATTGAAGACCCTTAGGTGTGTGAAAAGGGGCTGGAGTACTAAAGATCAATAACTTTGACCAAATCAACATTGTCATGGAGTAGTGGCATTTAATGAAAGATAAATTACGCTTTAGATGGAGACTTCTATGGAAGTAGTGCCATTCAATGGATGGGGCTTAGGGTTTGGAAGCTCACAAATTATATAAGGAAGAGTACAGCAAATGGACATTTGGCTATTTTATATTTATATTTAACATATGGTATGTTTAGACATATAGCTTTCTTAGCTATTTAGCTAAGATTGCAAGTGTTGTTTGTAATGTGTTCCTTAGATTGAGACTCATCTCTTTTCCTTAGAGGTCTTGAAGAGTTTTAATGATCTTAATTACTGTGAATTTGCCAAGACTTTTATTCTTAATGTATACAAATACAGCCTGCTGAGGATTTGTGTTTGTGTTGGTATGTGAAGTTGTGATGTTTGATTTGGGAGATTTCGAGCTAGATCTCATTAGAGGGAGGCTTCCTTTCTCCAGAGGCTAAGCAGAAGGCCCGGAGCATCATTGGATACGTTTCGCATTAGGCCATAGTTTGTTTATCCCCTACAAACAGAAGTTCTGAAATTTTACATGACTCCGTAATTTTATGTGAGTTGGTGTATGGGAAACCTAAAATAAAACTAAAGTTAAAATATGGCCAAACATTTTCTAGTTTTTCTGGGTTTTTTTGAGTAGAAACCATTGTTAAAATCCAGATTATGAGCACTCTAACGCTTATGTACATGGTTCTTCTCATAATAAAAATAGTTTGAGAAGAATATTATCAGTACTTCTAGTGTTTATATTTCTTTTGAAGGGTTTAACCATTCAGGTTTATGTATCTTTTGGAGCACTATGTGGAAGTTTCATTTGATGTCGATATATAACTAGGATATGGTTCAACTATTTTCTCTCGCTCCATATTTATGATGTTTTGATGGTTCCGACATTTTTCCAATTCTACATGTTTAATTTTATTTTAGAGTAGTTTGAATTGTGTGATATTTTCTATATTTCTATATTTTTCCAAATTGAAGATACAAAGGGTATTGTGAGCATACCTTGGCTCCTTACTGGATTCATCCATTATCTAATGGGAGAATAAGAAGAGAGAAATAGATCAAAATATGAAGAATGAGTTTTATCTCATCTCTTTTAAGATCTAAGAGGGACCTCAGCCCAGAGGTCAAGAAAGAAGAATGGAGGAAAGACAATGAACCGACACTAGGGTTTCAAGATGAGGAAGGTCCATGTACTTCCTATCAATAGAAGAAATAACCGTGTATTGCATAGAGCTCCAAAGAAACATATTAAGGCCCTCTTGGGGAAGAATAAGACAAAAGGCATGGAGATGGAGGACACTTAGATGATGATATCTAAGTATATCATAATATAAGTCTCACCAGAAGCTTTCAAGGATAGTCTTGTTAGTCATCGCATGTTCGGTTGTGATGACTATATGCCTTGCCTAGGTTTTCTAGAAACTAATTTCAAACAGTCAATTTGTCCTCTAGAAAAACCCCCAGAGAAATTTATCTTTTTCCTCTCTTACAAACTGTGTTAGAGGTGGTCATCAAGTTTCAGTATTGATAAAAATCCCTTGTCCATAATTGTCATAAGCCTTGTATATCTAATATCCAAAATCCTCTATTTTCACACATCTCTCTACCAAAGCATAAGAAAAGTTGTCTTTCTCCCCTCTCACTATTTGAAGGTCCATTTGATGACCTGAATATGTCTAAGAAACCCTTCAAAAGTCATGAAAAAGTGTCTAGGTTAGGTGATGGTGTTTAGAATAGGTATCTTGAGAGAAATATCTCTAGTCAAAAACCTGGTTTTAAATATCAGTCAACCATCCTCTTTCTTATCTGGAAAAACAAAACCTTTGTTTACCCCTAGGTCATACACCATCAAAATGGTCGTTGTGTTTTGTTTCAGCAAAGCTTATAAGATTAAAATTTAGGAAGAAATAGAGTAAGAAGGTCCTACGTCCGAAGAAAGTAATCAAGTGAAATTTTCAAGCATTATCATCATGATACCTCAGGAAAGGTCTCCAATGGTCAAAGAAATTTTATCAATACATATCTACAGGGGTGCTATGGATAGATGGCAATAGTTAGTTCTGAAAAAAAAAGGGACACTTCAAGGAAAGTTTTCAAAGTTAGAACAATTGACTGTTGGCAAATGAAGGAAATGCAGATTTCAAAGAGAAAGGAAACCGACATGATTCATACCTACAAACTCAAAGCACCAAGAAAGTAAAAGAATCATCCATCATGGAAAAATGAGTACAAAGGTTGGGAGTTTACTGCATCTAGCACTTCATGTCAACTCATAATGGAATTTGCAGATTATTCCTAAACATATGAGCAAAGCTATGAAAATCAGTATTATGAGACTAGGTATGTTAGTTCTCTGGCAAAAGACTTCCAGCAGTTTAGGCATCAAAATGAAGGAACATAAAAAGGGAACAACTGCCTTTTTTATATCCCTATAGCCTAGACTCTAAACCATCAAAGACACTTTCATCACAGAGGAAGCTAAAGCTACTACAAAAGAGAGTTAACGTAAGAGGCACAAAGCAGATATGTTGGAGTTTGAAATATCTTACCTGCTTACTATCTTCACAGTAAAATTCTACAAAGAAACCTCTCTCATGCAGATTGATAAAGGATAAACCATTTTAATTTCCTCCTTTAATGATAAGCAGATGGAAATCACTTGTGTTTATGAAATTCATCCTTCAATGATAAACAGACGGAAATCATTTTTTTTTATGAGGCACCCCCTTCAATGATGATAAGCAGAGGGTATAAACAATTCTGCTTAATTTACCTCCTTCAGTGATAAGTAGACACAGGGCACAAGGTTTAGTTTTTCAAGAGAGGCTTCATTCAAATCATAAGCATAGATCCTAAGCAGTTGTGCTTGCATTGCCTCCTTCAATCATGAGCAGAGGGCTTAAACAATTTATGTCTAACAAGCCTCATTCAAAGATGATAAGAAAAGGGCATGATACAAACATTTTGTTTAGAAGACTAAAAGCTTCATTTGGAAAACTAAGATTGGGCCTAAAATTGTTTTAAAGGACCTCCTTCAATTTATAAAATAGAGGGAAAATACTACTTTAAAGGGCCTCCTTCATTTAAAATAACAGAGAGTAAAAAGTTTATAGGGACTACCTTAAAAAGCCAAACAAGTGGCACCTCCTTCATACATAAGAAGAGGGTACTTACAGTTGGTAAAAGGTTCTCTTTCCTAAAAATTAGAAGGCACATTTTATGAATTGAAATAGGGGAGGTTTTCTTTTACACAAAAAATTAAAGCTTGTGTTGTTGTTTGCAAAGAAATTTTTAATTAAAACACTGTTACACATGTTTCAAAAATTGTTTCGTGGAAATAGGGAAAATGAGCAAAAAACGGTAAAGGTTTAATAAAACTATTTTTGAAAAAGTCACAAGGAAGGTTGCATTCTTTAAAAACATTTCATAAGGTGAAAAAGCCCTCAAAGGGCATATATTACTCTCATATTATCAATTGGAAATAGGAGAGGATCTCTCTGGTTCCCTGGCAAACACTCTGGGAAAATTTTCCAAGATGTGATGCACCTGTACCTCAGCACTACGCACCTGTAGCATCTCACCGAAGGAATTTACAAAGGGCGCGACACACTTGTACACTGGAGCAACGCGTTTCAACGCCCGACCCTCGTTCAGTCTCTGCCCGACGCCCACAACCACCCGTCGTTCAAACTTCGTTCAAAAACATAGTTTTTTGAACTAGCGTGGTGTATTTTTCTCATGCAGCCTTCGTTAAGACGCTATGTGCCTGTGTGCAAGGGCATAACACCTGCTCATTTCACTACTAAGGGCTAAAAAATTTCAAGTCTTGCTCAAGGGTCAGTGTTCATCACTGCACAGAATTTTTCAAGGTATTTATCACTAATTTTACCCCTCAGTTGCTCTTAAAACATAAAGGATATTTTGAAAAGTGAGTTAAAGGAGAAAGAAGTGTTAAAGGAAAATAAAGTTTGTTTTTATTTAAGGGTTTTTTAGTTGATTTTGGAGAAGAATAGAAAAATAAAAATGCCTCCAAGGAAAAGGGTAAAAAAGGGAGGTCAACACAACAGATTTGAGCCCACCACTATTCAAGAAGTCACTACCTCTCCCTCAATCTTGTCCTGTTTTCAATAGGTAGGCTGCTTTGATTTTTGCACTAGAATACCAGAGGTCACTAGCCACCCTCATCTAATAGATTTATTTGCCTTGAGGTCGTATGGAAAGCAAGTTCACATAGCATGTATATATTTTTAACTCAGTCCTAGAGCTCTTTCTAAGGCAACCAAAATCCCTAACATAGGAGAAGACTGGTTCAAACAATGATACCTTGACCTCATCCACTATCAGCCTTTTCTCAAGCCAAATCATCAAGATACATGCCGCTCAATTTTCCCTTTCTCACACTTGCTGCATGACTATGTAGCCCTAATGAAAATAATCATGAAATGTTTCACTTGTGAAGGTAGATACTCCTAAGTATATGCCTATCACATGAGACTCCTTATGCAATTCACAAAAGCTAAGTTTATAAACCTACCCTCTTTCCTGTGCAAAAGTATAGACAATATGTCTTCCATTGTTAGAAAAAAGCCTCCAGCTCAGTAGAAAGCAAGTTTATTCCATCACTCTCTCATTAAGATCATTATCCTTCACCAACTGAAATAAAAGGGCATCCCTTGGGAAAATTTCATCGCTCACCCTGATTTCACTTCTGCATCTTCTATGCCACTACAAGTCAGGCCATTTTCATCCTGGGACCCTCCTCATGCTCATTCCTTGCCCTCGACACCTTATGTCTCCTCTTCTTCTCATGAGTCTACTCCCCAACAAAATCCATCCTCCACAGATAGCAGTGAGAAAGAAGAATGTAGTAAAAGCAAAGAACAAGGAGGTGATGGTGACAAAGAATAGGGAAGGGATGGTGAAAAATAACAAGAAAATTATGAAAGCATCAGTAGAGGGAAAGGAAAGCATGATGAGGCAGGCAACACATAAAGAGAGAATGAAAGCAGTAATCATGAAGCTGGTAGCCCACAAGGAGAAAATGAAGACAGTGATGAAGAAAGAGGCAACCCACAGAGAGACAGTGAAGATATTAAAGAGGAAGGCAGCCCACAACAAGAAAATGAAGACAATGATGAAGAAATAGGTAGCCCACATAGAGACAATGATGAAGAAAGAGGCAGCCCATAGAGAGACAGTGAAGATACTAGAGGAGAAGGCAACCCACAGCAAGAAAATGAAAATAGTAATCATGATAAAGGCAGTCCACATCAAGAAAACATTGAAAACAATGAAAACAATGGAAGCAGTCACAACAAAGAGGGAAGTAATAAAAATAGTCATGACAGCAAGAATATAGATGAAGGTAGAGATAGTTTTGAAAAGGAAAAAACATTAGGCCTAGACATCGCCCACCAAACAGAAAAAGAGCATGGTCTTTCTGAGTTTACTCCTGATAATGTGTTCATTAAAAATATAAAATTTAATGAACAAGGAAATTCCCCATAGAAAAGTAACCAAGAAGTGCAAGCAGAGAGTGTTTTTGGAGAAGAGGACAGCCCTAAGGTTGCAAGAGACCAAACTAAATAAGCCCAGGTATTAACTCCTCCTCTCACTCATCATCAGCAAGGTCAAGAGCATGTGTTTACTGCCACTCCAAGGTAAGAGGCCTTGCTTCCTTCATCAAAAGTAGCAAAGGCTAAAAACACCAAAACAACAAGGAAGAAAACCACTCAAACAGTGACTAGCAATGTCACTAGGGCACTATGGAGTAGAGGCAAATTTCCAAAGAAGAGAAAAGTAGAATTGCCAAAGAAAACCAGAGGAAAGAAAATCATTAAAGGCAAGGGAAAAGAGAAGGTTGAACAGCAAGAGAATGGCCATGAGCATGAAAGGGAACTTGCCATAATACAAATAGACAGTGATGCTGAAGAGGATGAGGCCAGTGTTCTTAGATATCTTTTGAAAAACTGGGAGGCTCAGATTAAAGACTTGGAAAATGGCCTAGAAAGGTCAAAAGAAATCATCCACTATTTGCAATTACAAAATAATCAAATGAGTGGACATATGGAAATCTTTGAGGCTCGGGTGCTCAAATACGAAAGGGAAGCTCAAAAGTCACAAGTGAGGCTAGAATAATACATGGTGAGTATGCGGAAGATGATGAAGAAGAAGGGCCAGCAAGAAAGAGACCTAGGACCATGGGTCTTAGAAAAGCATTGCAAAAGAAGAAAGAAGAAGAATCAACTCATGAAAAAAAGTACCCTCTTTCAGAGCTCCTTGCCAAAGAAATTGAGAATGATAGAGAGTATTGGCTTGAGAGGGAAAATCAGCATTTAAAAACCAAATTGGAGAAAGCTAACAAGGATTTGGGCCTACAAAGAAGAATGGTTGACCACTACAAGAAGTTGAATCAGTTTGCCCGAAGGAAACTCAAAGTTTCCCAAAGGAGGTGCCCGACCGAAAAACATGGAAAAGACCTACCCCAGCTTGGAATTATTGCTTAAGCTTCATTGTATGTTTCTAAAAACCCTTAAGGGGTTTACTCATCAAATTTGGGAATTTTTGGACACATTCTTGTTTTTTGTGAATTTTAGGCCTAAAAGCATAAAATCATGGGTACCTTAACTTTTTCTCTAAGCATCCTCAGCTGAAGAAAAATATATTTTTGGATTCCTTGACATCAAAGGAATATGCTCAGAAATTTTAAGATCAAATGAAGCTGTTTTGATCCCTCAGAAAGGCCAAAAACAACCATTTTTTACCTTTCTGCCCCTAATATCAACAGGTGCTACACTCTTGGGTTTTTTCACTATTTCTACTTTTTGAATAATTTCTAGGAATAATATTGGAAAAAATAAAGTATTTTTGGAAGGTATACATTTGTATCTTTCCAACGAGCCATCACGGGACTCATTTCGACATCGGGAGGTCAGCCAAAACTTCATTGCAAAATTGACTTTTTATGGCGCTACGTTCCTATAGATTTTGCTGAAAAGTAGTTTTCTGAGTGATGACTGGGCCAAATGTGCGTTAAGCAAGTTTATCTTGTGTGTTAGTCCTTGAAAGTGATTCTTTTTTACTATTTTGGTCCGAAAATATATTTTTGAAGGATATTTTGTGCCTTGGACTTTGTTAAGCCTCAAGGAGAGTTTTAGATATTTGTTTTTGGCCAATGGCCTTCTAGTTGCTCTAGTTGGTTTTCCTCCTCTTTGGCTTATATAACCAAGAGGATTAATTGTAACAAAGAGGCAGAACTTGATATATTGAGATCAACACATATCATTATGAGCTTGGAAGAAATACTTGTTTTATGAAGTGGATGATGTCTTGCTTGGCTTGATGGTGCAGGATTCCATGGCTTGGTGAATGGTGATGTTTCTTTGATTTTTTTTATGTTTCCTTGTTTTCATTAATGTTCCATATTTATCATTTGTTGTAGATCAGAAAAGTATATGTTGATACATGCTCATGGAAGCACCTCAAACATCTTGCATGTTACAGCTTTAATGTTTTCCTCTTCTTGATCATTTCTAAAGGATTCTTAACTGCCCTTTAGGTCCATCAAGAAATTGTTATTTGTTTCATTTATGGTCAGTATATTTTTCTATCTTGTATGATTTAAGGTATGCCCTGCTTACTTATAGCTTATCAAAACTCCATTTCTGAAATATTTCTATGAAATATTGGTTGTTTTAGTTAAGTCAAAGATGTCTCGTTAGATCTTGCCCTTTGTCAATGCTTGCAAACTTATTTTAGAGTTCCCGATAGCTAAAGATATCCTGTTTAGGAGTTCCATCATCATAGATTGAGTTATTTTTTTATATTATTTGTTTTCCCAACAACTGAAGGTGATTTTCTAGAGTTAGAGGTTCTTATGCTTCTATGTATCGCCAGATTGTTTATCTTTCATATGTATCAGTTTGAGTTTTATTCATAGAGATTTATGGTTTTCCCTACCTCATGAATACCTAATATAAAACTATATATTTTTAATATCTCTTTTTCTTTCACAAACTTAATGTTCGTTTCACTTCATTTTCACCCAAAGAATCCATTTACCTTGACTAAATCGGCCCTGCAGTATTACCTTGTCCATCATTATGACAATCCTGAATTTATCTGACCCCATAGCCCTGTTGATTTAATGAAATCTCTTTCTATTTTTCATTTTTTATCATTTTACCTCAAAAACCCAAAAAACAAACCAAAATATACTAAACAACTAGCCTAAAATCAAACATACAAAGCGAACAAGCTCACATCCTTCGCATAATAGAGAGAGCCCTCTCTGAGTCCAGGAAGGCTAGGTCCTAAGACTCCAAAGATTGGTTTGATGTTGCCCTGTCATTTGGTTTACCAATCATCCAAATCATGGGACTCCAACATAATGGAGATCAAGATAACCATACCCCTCACAGAACTAGTGACTATAGATAGGTACAGATCTCAAATTTTTAAAGTCATAAACATAGGAAATGATGAAGATACTCTAAATCTGACAGACATTAAACCTGAGCTTTTATTTGGTCCCAAAGTAGAAGGAGAATACCAAGAAGTAACTGTCTCTCCATTCTACGTAAGTTTAAACATCCACGACAAGATATTACATAACGCCATGTCAGATTTTGGTGCTTCCCATAACCTCATGCCTAAAGTAGTCATGGAAAGTTTGGGCCTACAGATAACTAAACCTTACAAATACTTGTACTCATTCGATTCAAGCAGGGTGAAATGCTTAGGCCTGATTAAAAACCTGTGTATCACTCTAACACAAATACCTGCTAAAAGCCTAGTCATGGATGTGGTAGTGGCTGATATTCCTCCTAAATATGGGATGCTATTATCAAGGTCATAGGCCACCAAAATACGAGGTAGCCTCCAAATGGAAATTTCATTTGCTACCATCCTAATATTTAACCAAAATAGGAGGCTGTACCGAGAAACCCACATGAAATATATGGTAAGCAACGTAGATAAGCCAAACAATACCCCGGTTTATTCCATTCATTCAAATTTAGATTCTTTTATATTATACAACGAAAGTGATATTCATGAGCAGATAAAAGGAAATAAATAAGAAGTCAGTCCATCAGAACAACCCTACTCATCCACAAATAAATAAATTGATGATCAGAACTCTAAGAAACCTGAAAAACAGCTTAATAACACACATGAAAAAGAAACTCTTTGGAGCATAAGCTGTGATGGATCCTGTGGCAAAACTGGTTCAGGGGATGGAGTCTAGATACACAATACTAATGAAGGTCCTTCTTTCATATTGGAATTCCAATGTACTAATAACATTACGGAATATGAGGCCCTCCTCCTTGGTTTGCACTTACTTAGAAACTTAGGCGCTAAGCAAATTTCAGCCCAGGGAGATTCAGAACTTGTAATTAGACAAATCAAAGGTGAATATTTAGCAAAAAACTCAAGACTGAGAGAATATATAAATGCATCATTAGAGATTCTTAAAAACTTTGAGAGATATGAACTCACTTATATTCCTAGAGCTCAAAATGGTCTCGCAAATGAGCTCGCTTTTTCTACAAGCAATTTCCAAATACCATCTACAAACGAACAATATAGTATCAAATTCAAGCATCGTCCTATAGTGCCTGACAAAATTAACCACTAGCAGATATTTGAGGATGACGAGCAAATTGATGATTTTTTGTAATCCAGGAATGAGTTTGAAATTGCTAAACCAAACTTAGAACATGAAGAAATAAATCTTCATAAAAATAAAGATCAGGAGCCCAATTTACCTTCTCGAACAGATATAAACTTTCTTAATCATCCCGATGAAGCTGAAACATGTGAGGACCTAGACCAAATATGGCTTGAAGTCTTACACTGTGAAAATGACACAATACCCAGAGGCCTTGCACCTTTAAAAGAATTGTTTTATTTTAATGATGTGGCCAAAAAACCAAAAATGGAATCCACTGAGGCTGATATAGAAGAGTATAACATAGGAAGCATAGAAGAACCAAAAATGATCAAACTTTCCAAAACCCTCTCTCCTCACATAAAACGTAAATACATTGAGTTGTTTAAATAGTTCAAAGATGTGTTCGCATGGGGATACCAAGATTTGAAATCATACGACACAAGCATTATTCAACATAAGATCCCCCTCAAAGAAAACCAGAAGCCTTTCAAACAAAAGTTGAGGAGAATAAATCCTATCTTAATGCCGTTAGTGGAAAAGAAAATTAAAAAAATGTATGACGTCGGGATAATAGTTTCCCTTAGATACTCTGAGTGGGTTTCAAACCTGGTTTCAGTCAGGAAAAAGGTCAGAGAGATTAGACTTTGCGTTAACTTCAGAAATCTGAATAGGTACTCTTTAAAAGATAACTATCCTTTACCCAAAATGGACCACATACTTCAAAGAGTCATTGGCTCTAAAAGAATCTCATTACTTGATGGTTTTTCCAGATACAACCAACTGTTAGTTTTTCCTAGTGACCAACACAAAACCGCTTTCACCATGCCTTGGGGCACTTTCATGTATGTTGAAATGCCTTTTGGATTAACGAATGCCAGTGAAACATTTCAAAGAGTCATGGACATAGCTTTCTCAGAACACATAGGTTATTTCATAGTCATATACCTTGATGACATCATAGTATATTCCAAATCAGATGAGGAACATCTAGTCCACTTGAGAAAGGTTTTTGAAAAATGTAGAAAATATTGCCTATCTCTGAACCCCAAGAAAACACTTTTTGGTCTCGAAGAAGGAAAGCTCCTAGGTCACATTATTTCTGAAGATGGAATAAAAATAGACCCCAAAAGGATCAAAGGAATACTACAAATTAGTCACCCCAAAAACATTAAGGAATTACAATCTTTTATCGGAAAAATTAATTTCTTAAGAAGATTCATCCCCAATCTTTCCGAACTCATGAGAAATATCAAAAACATGTTAAAAAAGGAGGTTGGAGTTAAATGGACTTTAGAAGCCAAACAATCTTTCGAACTGGTTAAAAAAGAACTCACCGAAACACAAGTTCGAATAAGTCCTGATTTCACCAAATATTCTTACATCTTCTCATTCGCATCTGAACACACGATATCTGCAGTGTTGTTACAAAAGAACGCAGCAGGACAAGAACAACCCATAAACTTTTTTAGAAAATCCCTAAGGAATGCTCCCTCAAAATATAATATCATGTAAAAACAGGCATTCGCATTGGTAAAAGCACTGAAAGACTTCCGAGTTTATATCGTACATTCTCATATCATTTCTTTCGTTCCCCATACCTTCGTCAAAGATATATTAAATCAATATCCCGATGGTAAAAGAGGAAACTGGATTGATATCATCTTAGAATATGAATTAGAAATTAGACCCACCAAACTTGTTAAGGGACAAGGACTCGCGAGAATAATGATTGAAACAAACCTCCAAGCATTAGATATAAATTTTGTTGACACCTTAGAAGAACAGAAAGAATGCACAGCTCCTCATGTTGAAGAAGTATTTTTAAATTCACCTTGGTATGCTGATATTATTTACGTATTATTTTATCTTAATGCTCCTCCAACCTTTGCAAAGACGAAAGCAAGATTCCTCAAACAAAAATCTTTAAAATTTTGTATTCTAGATGGAATTCTGTATTGGAAAAATCCCACTGGTATGCTGCTTAAATGTTTTCTTGAAGATGATGTAGGAAAAATTATGCACGAAATGCACGAAGGAGAATGCGGAGGACATATCTACTGGAAAGCCATAGCCAACAAAATCCTTAGAGCCAGTTATTATTGGCCTAACTTGTTCCCTGACACTCACAAGCTGGTCATGACATGCCATAAATACCAATTTTTTGACGGCAAGAGAAAATTTTTACCTTTTCCCTTACATCCAATCATAGCTGAAGCTCCTTTCGAGCAATGGGGTTTAGAATTTATTGGAGAAATACACCCTTATTCATCTACTCAACACAAATGGATCCTCACAGCCACCGATTACTTTACCAAATGGATAGAATCCATACCCTCCAGGAATGCCACCAATTCAGTCATTATCAAATTCCTAGAAACCAACATTTTATCTAGATTCGGTTGTCCTAGGAAAATTATCATTGATAACGCTGCTGCCTTTTCCTCCAAAAGAATGGTTGGATTCTGTTACAAATATCATATTACATTAGGAAATTCCAAAGCTTATTACCCCCAAGGTAATGGTTTAGCCAAGTCTTCTAACAAAATCCTAGTCAATATCATTAAGAAGTTTCTGGAACAAAATAAAAAAGCATGGCATGGAAAACTAGTACATGCACTATGGGTTGATAGACTAACCACAAAAAAATCAATTGGTATGTCTCCCTATCAACTAGTGTATGGCATGGATGCCATGTTCCCGACATCCTTAGGGGTTCCAATGATAAAGCTATTACAAGAAGTTAAAATGGAAGAAAATGACATGCAAAGGAGGATAAATCAGACTATCCATTTACAACAAACAAGAGAAGAAGTTTACCAAAGGACATAGTTAATGCAAGATAAGATGAAAAATATTTTTGACAAAAGGATGAAAGAAAATGATTTTCAGGTTGGGAATAAAGTATTAAAATGGGATTCCAGAAGGGAAGATAAAGGAAAACTTGGTAAGTTTGAAAACTTATGGATAGGGCCTTTCATGATCAGTTCATTTAGGGGAAACAATGTTTTTTTCCTGCAAGAGTCTGATGGGACTAAGACTTTGGGAGGTCATATAAATGGCAGGAAACTGAAAAATTACTTCTGTCAAGAGCTCCAATTTTAAAAATTTGTTACTCATTGTACATATTTTGTTTGAAGAAATAAATCAGAAAACAGAAAATACAAAAACAACAGAAAAATAGAAAAAGAGGTCAGTCTTAAAGCAACAGTAAAGCCCCATGTTCAAAAAATAGTCATGCTGAAAGTGTGCAAGTCTAAATGCCACTACTAGTGCTCAAAAGATGTCTTGTTCAGTTATCTAGCCTAATCATAACTGAGCATGTTTTAAATTGATTGTTGATAAGTTAATGAAAAGGAATGATAGTCAAAATATGCATGCTTAACTTATCAAAGAAAGTAGATTAGGAAACAAAGATGCTGGTTCCACACGCTCAAAATAGAACCAAAGAGAAAAATAGGGATGAAAAGCAAACTTTTGTATCCTAGCCCTGATTTTTCTAAATCTCATTTCGTACAAAAATAACATTTGTGTGTAGCTTGTCTTTATGCCACAAACACATGACAAATTAGACCATCTAATCCTGATTTGATTAATTTTCAATTTCATGTTTTAGTCTAGTGAATGAAATCTTGTCAACCAGCTTAATCTTGACAGTTGATCTAGTATAGGTAGAGAAATAAAGGAGTTCATTAGTTTAATTTGAACTCCCAGAAGATATAAGTGTAGAAGTAGATAGTTTTTTTACTTTCAAAAATATTGTGTCAAGGGTTTGCCAGTCCAAAGTGCACCCAAAGAAGAAAAAATGTTAGGCAAAGTAGCTAGGTAAGTAGAGATGAGGTTGATGCTGATCATGCTGTCAGTTTGTCAGAAAGCATCATTTTCAGGAAAAGAATCAAGAAAAAGAGAAATATGTGCCAATGGATGAGGCACTGGTCTTCATAAGCTAGAGATCTGCAATTCTGGACACCTCCTGAAAAGGAGTTTCTCTCCCCAAATGCAGCCACTATTAGTCATCAATATTCTTGCCTGTTGTGATGACTATATGCCTTGCCTAGGTTTTCTAGTAACTAATTTCAAACAGTGAATTTTTCCTCTAGAAAACCCCTCAGAGAATTTTTTTAACAAACTGTGTTAGAGGTGGTCATTAAGTTTCAGTCTTGATAATGTTAGCCAGCTATAAAATTTGTTATACCAAACGCTGGCTAAAAATTCTTTGAGCCTTCAAGGAACAAATTTTATGACTAAAAAGTGTTGACTCTTGAAGACTTTTGAAGGCCTCCTTCCTCTGTCCCAATCTTCATTACTGTGCTTTTTTTCCCCATTTAGAAATCCTGTTGTTTCCTAAGAAAGAATACTGTTGCAAGCACCATTTCCCTCTCTCCCCTCTTCCAAAACTAACCTCAGTTTTTATCTCTCCATTTCCCATGAAAAACCTTAATTTTCATGTTTTTCCCTTTTCCCTTCTTCAAAATCCCTTTGATAAGATTCAAAGACTCCTTCTTTGCCTTATCAGAACCCCTCTAAACCTTTAAAAACCATTGAAAATTCATAAAAATCATATTTTTATGTATTTTGGACTTAAGCCCCCTTAGGTTAAGTCTTAAGCCCCTTTCTTCATAAGCCTCCGGTCTTATTATCTCCCATGTGCCCCACGGCCCCAAAATCGGGTGCCAAGCCATTTTTTAATTATTTCCACCCAAATTTTAAAACCTTTGGTTATATATTAAAACTCATCGGTTTTATTATATTATAATTTTCCGCCGGTTCAAAATTTCAGCTGATCTCCACCGTCGATCTGATCTATAGATTGACGGTGCAGATTTCGTCTCCCCGGTGGTCCCCGCATTCCACTCACCATTTCGAAAACCGTGTGGTATTCATCGCACCGCCTTTGGGCGATGGTGGTTTTTTCCCGATCGACAGCCATTCCATACACTGGTCGACACGTGTCCCAGGAATTCTTCATAAAACCTCCGTCCATCACGCGTTAACGTTCGTACGTGGACCCGACGTGATATTGATGTGTGCCGTCCGATCTGAGGCCGCCCATCCGACGTTTATCGCTCACCGAAGATGCCCGATGGTTAACCAGGCTGCGGCGCGGTCATTGGAGCATCTCTATCGTCGATCTGATGTGTAGATCAATGGCCCACATTTCATCGCCCTGATTCGATTACCCAGTCAACGTCTTCCACTTTGACTTTCCATTTCCGCTCCTGACCATCGATCTCTGCGCAATCGATGGCTTTGATTTAAACGATTCTTCTGCCTTATCTTTGATTTCTCCTGATCATCCTCGACCGTTGGATGATGCCATCCAATGGCCATGCTTCCTCCACATGCCTTCTACAGCAGTAAACCTATATATGCATGGATTTTATAATATTTGTTCGTATTTTGCAGGGTTAAGTGATTTCTCCGCTATGCTCGAAGAAAAATCAAAGGCAAAGGGTGACGATCCTCCTGCCTTCAATTCACCAAAGAAAATCAATCACAGGGTTTGAAATTCGCGTTTCATTGATGATTCTTGAGGCATTGATGCCATATCACCCCTACACATCCCTGCACATTCGCAAGAACACCATGAATCAAGCACAATCACAGAAGTATCAGTGCCAAAGATAAAATTTATCAGGACAGAAGAATTGAAGACAAATTTATGGGGATTACGGCTAAAAATAGATTATCAGATGCCTAAACCACAGTTTAAAATAAAATCATGACTATTTTATCAAAAAAGAGACCTCCTCCATCACCACAAGGGCTAATTAAAACTTCCAGCCACCGCAGAGCCACCTACAACCTCAAAGAAATCAAAGGAGGTCGAAGTTATTACCAGACCAGGAGATATTTAGCATCAACAAAGCTGGAAAATTATTTCAAACAAAGGAACTTATTATAGCTATCAACAAAATTTATGTCAAGGATGATGAGAAGCCTTGAAGTCAACAAATTCTTTCCAGCAAACCTAATAGTTAATGTAAATGATTTTATACAGAGGACACCTATGTAAGTTTCTTCATTGATCCCCCAAAGGCCAAGTAGCCATTTAAGTCTGTATTAATTAGTTTTTGATATTTTATCATATCTCACCTCCTCATTCTTCTATATATACTTCTAAAGGAGATGAGCGAAGGGTTGGTTGTTGGTTGATCACTAGTTGTAATATTGAAAACTCTCTGAAATAAATACATAGTCTGTTCAAGTTGAAGATGATATTGAAGTCTTGGAAACCTTGATGATTTTGTTGCATGCTTGTTCTTGAGAAGGCTCTATCATTGGATCCATGAGCTTGGCTGTTGGTGAAGTATTCTGAACTATTTTATGTTTTCCTCTGTTTTCATTATGTTCCATAATTTCTTACTACAGTAGGTTGAAAGTTTTAGGCTAAGAAATTACTCTTGGAAGCACCTTAGACCTGTTCATCCTTCACTGTTTCATGTTTTCTTCTGCTGAAGTATTTTAGAGTCTTTAATCTCTCTCTTTAATATTCATGCTTGTTTATTTCCTTAATAGTTCGAACATTTGGTTTCAGCATGATTTATGGTTCTCCATGCTTGTCTGCTGCCACTTAAATTTTTTTATTGAATTCTCCCTTTGAAGTTATTTGCTTACAGTGAATCAAAGAGGTTTGTTTTGATCTTGCCCCTTGTCCTCACTTAAACAGTTGGCTTAAAGGTCATTATAATTATGATCATAGATGTTTTTAGGTGTTCCCTCTTCTATGACTGTAATTATCAGTAAATCTTTTATGTTTCTAAGTCCTTTAAAATAAATCTTTGAGGAAATAGGGTGTTCCCCGAATCTTAGATTTCATTTTAAAAGTTGTTTTGAAATCATTATTTTCTTAAAGGTGTGATTTGTAGAATTTATGGTTAGCCCTATCTATCAAAGAGCTCTTTATTGTTCAAACTATGCTTTTGAATTCCCTTTGTTGAGAATTAAACCTCTCTTTCCAAATCATTAATGTTCATCTCATTCCAAAAACAAAAGGATCCTATGGCCAAGTTAGATTTGCCCTTTGATATCCCATATCCATTGAAGAGTTTGTTATGACCTTTTCTTGACTCCATTGCCTAATGAACCCGATATTTCTCTGTCCTATATATCTTTCCTAGGCCTTTCATTTTCTGTTGTATCATTCCAACCAAACAAACAAACAAATAAACACCTACACTTAATAACTGGTCTAAAACCAATACTCAAAGCACACAAGATAAACCTTTTCAAACAAACTTTTGAGAGATCCCTCTCTGAGAATAGGAGGACTAGATCCTGTAACTCTAAAAATTGGTTCCGATGTTGCCTTGTCTATTGATTTTCCAAACTATCAAAGCACGGGACACCAATAGATAAAACTCCCTTGTCCATAACTGTCATAAGCCTTGTATATCTGATATCCAAAATCCTCTATTTTCACACAGCTCTCTGCCAAAGCATAAGAAAAGTTGTATTTTTCCCCTCTCACTATTTGAAGGTCCATTTGATGACCTAAATATGTCTAATAAACCCTTCAGAAGTCATGACAAAGTGTCTAGGTTAGATGATGGTGTTTAGAATAGGTATCTTGAGAGAAGTATCTCTAGTCAAAAACCTAGTTTTAAATATCAGTCAGCCATCCTCTTTCTTATCTGGAAAAACAAAACCTTTGTTTACCCCTAGGTCATACACCATCAAAATGGTAGTTTTGTTTTGTTTCAGCAAAGATTATAAGATTCAAATTTAGGAATAAACAGAGTAAGAAGGTCCTATGTCCGAAGAAAGTAATCAAGTGAAATTTTCAAGCATTATCATCATGATACCTCAGGAAAGGTCTCCAATGGTCAAATAAATTTTATCAATGCATCTCTGCAGGGGTGTTATGGATAGATGGCAACAGCCAGTTTTGAAATAGAAGGGACACTTCAAGGAAATTTTCAAAGTTAGAACAGTTATCTATTGGGAAATGAAGGAAATGCAGATTTCAAAGAGAAAGGAAACCTACATGGTTCATGCCTGCAAACTCAAAGCACCAAGAAAGTCAGAGAATCATCCATCATGGAAAAATGAGTACAAAGGTTGGGAGTTTACTGCATCTAGCACTTCATGCCAACTCACAATGGCATTTTCACATTCTTCCCAAACATATGTGCAGAACTATGAAAAAAGTCTTATGAGACTAGGTATGTTATTTCTCTGGCAAAAGACTTCCAGCAGTTTAGGCATAAAAGTGAAAGAACATAAAAAGGGAAAAACTGCCTTTTTTATATCCCTATAGCCTAGACTCTAAACCATCAAAGACATTGTCATCACAAAGGAAGCTAAAGCTACTACAAAAGAGAGTTAACCTAATAGGCACAAAGAAGATATGTTGGAGTTTTAAATATCTTACCTGCTCACTATCTTCACAATAAAATTCTACAAAGAAACCTGTCTCATGTAGATGGAAATCACTTGAATTTCCTGCTTCAATGATAAGCAGATGGCAATCACTTGTGTGTATGAAATGCCTCCTTCAATGATAAGCAGATGGAAATCACTTGCTTTTATGAGGCATCCCCTTCAATAATGATAAGCAGAGGGTGTAAACAATTCTGCTTAATTTACCTCCTTTAGTGATAAGTAGACACAGGCCACAAGGTTTAGTTTTTCAAGAGAGGCTTCATTCAAATCATAAGCAGAGATCCTAAGTAGTTTTTCTTGCATTTCCTCCTTCAATCATGAGGAGAGGGCCTAAACAGTTTATGTCTAACAAGCCTCATTCAAAGATGATAAGCAAAGGGCATGACACAAACATTTTGTTTAGAAGACTAAAAGCTTCATTTGGAAAACTGAGACCGGGCCTAAACTTGTTTTAAAGGAACTCCTTCAATTTATAAAGCAGAGGGAAAAGATGCTTTAAAAGGCCTCCTTCATTTAAAATAAGAGAGAGTCAAAAGTTTATAGGGACTACCTTAAAAAGCCAAAGAAGTGGCACCTCCTTCATACATAAGAAGAGAGTACTTACAGTTGGTAACAGGTCCCCTTTCCTAAAAAGTAGAAGGCACATTTTATGAATTGAAATAGGGGAGGTTTGATTTTACACAAAAAATGAAAGCTTGTGTTGCTTTTTATAAAGAAATTTTTAATTAAAACATTGTTACACATGTTTCAAAAATTGTTTCAAGGAAATAGGGAAAATGAGAAAAAAAAGGTAAAGGTTTAATAAAACTATTTTTGAAAAATTCACAAGGAAGGCTGCATGCTTTAAAAACATTTAATAAGGAGCAAAAGCCCTCAAAGGGCATATCTTACTCTCATATTATCGACTGGCAAGAGGAGAGGGTCTCTCTGGTTCCCAAGGAAATACTCCGGGCACTTTTTCCAGGAAGGGACGTGCATGTACCTGAGCACTACGCGCCTGTAGCAGCTCACCGAAGGAATTTAAAAAGGACGTGATGCACCTGTACACTGGCATGATGCGTTTCAACGCCCAACCCTCGTTCAGTCGCCGCTCGGCGCCCACAACTGCCTGTCGTTCAAACTCCATTCAAAAACACATTTTTTTGAACTAGCGCGGTGTATTTTTCTCGTGCAGCCTCCGTTCAGATGCTACGCGCCTTTGTGCAAGGGTGTAGCACCTACTCATTTTGCTACAAAGGGCCAGAAAAATTACATTCTTTCTCAAGGGTTAGTGTTCATCACTGCACAGAAGTTTTCAAGATATTTATCACTTTTTTTACCCCTCAGTTGCTCTTAAAACATAAAGGATATTTTGAAAAGTGAGTTAAAGGAGAAAGAAGTGTTAAAGGAAAATAAAGTCTATTTTTATTTGAAGGGCTATTTAGTTTATTTTAGAGAAGAACAGAAAAATCAAAATGCCTCCAAAGAAAAGGGTAAAAAAGGGAGGTCAACACAACATATTTGAGCCCAACACTATTCAAGAAGTCACTGCCTCTCCCTCAATCTTGTCCTATTTTCAAGAGCTAGGCTACTTTGATTTTTGAAATATAATACCAGAGGTCACTAGCCACCCTCATATAATAGAGTTATTTTCCCTGAGGTTGGATGGAAAGCAAGTTCACATAGGAGGATTAGATTTTGAACTTACTCCTAGAGCTGTTTCTAAGGCAACCAAAATCCCTAACATAGGAGAAGAGTGGTTCAAAAAATCATACCTTGACCTCAGCCACTATCATCATTTTCTCAAGCCAAATCATCAAGATACATGCAGCTCCATTTTCCCTTTCTCACACTTGCTAGATGACTTTGCAGCCCTCATGAAAATAATCATGAATTTTTTCACTTGTGAAGGTAGATACTCCCAAGTATATGCCTATCACATCAGACTCCTTATGCATTTCACAAAAGCTAAGTTGCTAAACCTACCCTCTTTCCTATGAAAAATTATATACAAGATGTCTTCCATTTTTAGAAAAAAGCCTCCAGCTCAGCGGAAAGCAATTTTATTCCATCACTCTCTCATTAAGATCATTATCCTTCACCAGCTGAAACAAAAGGGAATCCCTTGGTAAACATTCATCTCTCACCCTGATTTCACTTCTACATCTTCTATGCCACTAGAAGTCAGGCCATTTTCATCCCAGGACCCTCCTCATGCTCATTCCTTACCCTCCACACCTTATGTCTCCTCTTCTTCTCATGAGTCTACTCCCCAACAAAAACCATCCTCCATAGATAGCAGTGAGAAATAATAATATAGTAAAAGAAAAGAAAAATGAGGTGATTGTGACAAAGAACAGGGAAGGGATGGTGACAAAGAACAAGACAGTGATGAAAGCAGCAGTAGAGGGAAAGGAAATCATGATGAGGCATTCATCCCACAAAGAGAGAATGAAAGCAGTAATCATGAAGCTAGCAGGCCACAAGGAGAAAATGAAGACAGTGATGAAGAAAGAGGCAGCCCATAGAGAGACAGTGAAGATATTAAAGAGGAAGGTAGCCCAAAACAAGAAAATGAAGACAGTGATGAAGAAAGAGGTATCCCACAGAGAGACAGTGATGAAGAAAGAACCATCCCACAGAGAGACAATGAAGATAATAGAGGAGAAGGTAGCCCACAGCAAGAAAATGAAAATAGTAATCATGATAAAGGTAGTCCACATCAGGAAAACATTGAAAACAATGAAAATAATGGAAGTAATCACAACAAAGAGGGAGTTAATAAAAACAATCATGACAACAAGAAGATAGATGAATGCAGAGATAGTTTTGAAAAGGAAAAAATAGTAGACCTAGACATGTCCCACCAAACAAAAAAGGAGCATGGTCTTTCTGAGTTTACTCCTGATGATGAGTTCATTACAAATATCAAATTTAATGAACAAGGAAATTCCCCATAGAAAAGTAACTGAGAAGTGCAAGCAGAGAGTGATTTTGGAGAAGAGGACAACCCTAAGGCTGCAGGAGACCAAACTAAACAAGCCCAGGTATTAACTCCTCCTCTCACTCATCATCATCAACAAGGTCAAGAGCATGTGTTTACTACCTCTCCAAGGAAAGGGGCCATGCTTCCTTCATCAAAAGTAGAAAAGGCTAAAAAAACCAAAACAACAAGGAAGAAAACCACTCAAACAGTGACTAGCAATGTCACTAGGGCACTAAGGAGTAGAGGCAAATTGTCAAAGAAGAGCAAAGTAGAATTTCCCAAGAAAAATAGAGGAAAGAAAATCATTAAAGGCAAGGGAAAAGAGAAGGTTGAACAACAAGAGAGCAGCCATGAGCATGAAAGGGAATTTGACATAATACAAATAGACAGTGATGCTGAAGATGATGAGGCCAGTATTCTTAGATCTCTTTTGCAAAACCGGGAGGCTTAGATTAAAGACTTGGAAAATGGCCTAGAAAGGTCAAAAGACATCATCCACTATTTGCAATTGAAAAATAATCAAATGAGTGGACATATGGCAATCTTTGAGGCTCGAGCGCTCAAATACAAAAGGGAAGCTCAAAAGTCACAAGTGAGGCTAGAAGAATACATGGGTGAGTATGTGGAATATTATGAAGAAGAAGGGCCAACAAGAAAGAGACCTAGGACCATGGGTCTTAGAAAAGCATTGCAAAAGTAGAAAGAAGAAGAATCAGCTTGTGAACAGTAGTACCCTCTTTCGGAGCTCCTTGCCAAAGAAATTGAGAATGATAGAGAGTCTTGGCTTGAGAGGGAAAATCAGCATTTAGAAACCAAATTGGAGAAATCTAACAAGGATTTGGGCCCATGGAAAATTTTAGGGGCTAATATTCGTAGGTGGGCTAATTTTCCATGTTTTTTCCCAAAAAAAAAAATCGCCAATTTCCATTTTTTTATAAAACTAATTCGCCCAAATTTTAAAATATAAAATTATTTTACGTTAAAAATCGCTAACATTATATAGATAATATATATAATATCATTATAAATTTGAATAATTTTACAAATACATCAATAAAGATTTTATAGTTTGCATATTAGGGACTAGTGATATTCGCCAATTTTTTGAACTTCAAGATAATTTTCCATCCTTAAAATTATCCATGTTTGGGCCTATAAAGAAGAATGACCGAGCACTACAAGAAGTTGAATCAGTTTGCCTGAAGGAAACTCAAAGTTTCCCAAAGGAGGCACTCGGCGGAAAAACATGGAAAAGACCTATCCCACCTCGGAATTCTTGCTCAAGCTTCATTACATGTTTCTAAAAACTTAAGGGGTTTACTTATCAAATTTGGGCATTTTTGGACACATTCTTGTTTTTGTTAATTTTAGGCCTAAAAGCATAAAATCATGGGTACCTTAAATTTTTCTTGAAGCATCCTCAGCTGAAGAAAAATATATTTTTAGATTCCTTGACATTAAAGGAACATGCTCAGAAATTTTCAGATCAAATGAAGCTGTTTTGATCCCTCAAAAAGGCCAAAAACAACCATTTTTTACCTTTTTGCCCCTAATATCAGCAGGTGCTACACTCCTAGGTTTTTTCACTGTTCCTACCTTTTGACTGAATTTTAGGCATCATATTGGAAAAAATCAAGCAGTTTTGGAAATTAGACATACATAGACTTCCAACGAGCCATCACGGGACTCATTTCAATTTTGCTATAGATTTTATTGAAAAGCAGTTTTCTGAGTGATTACTGGGCCAAATGTGTGTTAAGCAAGTTTATCTTGTGCGTGAGGCCTTGAAAGTGATTATTTTTTGCTATTTTGGTCCGAAAATATATTTTGGAAGGATATTTTGTGCCTTGGACTTTGTTAAGCCTCAAGGAGAGTTTTAGATATTTGTTTTTGGCCAATGGTCTTCTAGTTGCTCTAGGTGGTTTTCCTCCTCTTTGGATTATATAACCAAGAGGATTCATTGTAACAAAGAGGCAGAACTTGATATATTGAGAGCAATACATAGAATTATGAGCTTGGAAGAAATACTTTTTTTACGAAGTGGATGATGTCTTGCTTGGCTTGATGGTGGAGGAGCATTGTGTGTAGGATTCCATGGCTTGGTGAATGGTGATGTTTCTTTGATTTTGTTTATGTTTCCTTGTTTTCATTAAAGTTCCATATTTCTCATTTGCTGTAGATCAGAAAAGTATATGTTAAGACATGGTCATGGAAGCACCTCAAACATCCTGCATGTTATAGCTTTAATGTTTTCCTCTTCTTGATCATTTCTAAAGGATTCTTAACTGCCCTTTAGGTCCATCAAGAAATTGTTATTTGTTTCATTTATGGTCAGTATTTTTTGCTATATTTTATGATTTAAGGTATGCCCTGCTTACTTATAGCTTCTCAAAACTGCATTTCTGAAATACTTCTATGAAATATTCATTGTTTTAGTTAATTCAAAGAGGTCTCGTTCGATCTTGCCCTTTGTCCATGCTTGCAAACTTATTTCAGAGTTCCTGATAGCTCAAGATATGCTATTAAGGAGTTCCCTCTTCATATATTGAGTTGTTTGTTTATCTTATATGTTTTCCCAACAGATGAAGGTGATTTTCTAGAGTTAGAGGTTCTTATGCTTCTATGTATCGCTGGATTGTTTATCTTTCATATGTATTAGTTTGAGTTTTATTCATAGAGATTTATGGTTTTCCCTACCTCATGAATACCTGCTCTAAAACTATATATGTTTAAGATATCTTTGTCTTTCACAAACTTAATGTTCGTTTCACTTCATTTTCACCCAAAAAATCCATTTACCTTGACTAAACTGGCCCTGCAGTAATACCTTGTCCATCATTTTGAAAATACTGACTTTATCTGACCCCATAACCCTATTAATTTAATGAAATCTCTTCATATTTGTCCTTTTTTATCAGTTTACCTCAAAAACCCAAGAAACAAACCAAAATATACTTAACAGCTAGCCTAAAATCAAACAGACAAAGTGAACAAGTTCACATCCTTCGCATAATAGAGAGAGCCCTCTCTGAGTCCAGGAAGGCTAGGTCCTAAGACTCCAAAGATTGGTCTGATGTTGCCCTGTCATTTGGTTTACAAATCTGCCAAATCAAGAGACTCCAACAAATCTGACTCTCGCACAGTTCATAGAGCTTAAAGAAGAAAGGATCCCTTGTAGCTATGGAAGGAAGAAGTACAATAGATTTCTATTGTCTACATTTGATGGGTCATCCACATTCACAACAAAGGCTTGGGGAATGAAGTTGGATGCATTTTCCCTGCTACATCTAGTAGTGGAGAAAGAAGCTGTTGAGATTGCAGTGATGCACCTTGAGGGTGAAGCAAAAATTTGGTGGTTCAACCATTTGAGTCATGCAAGAGTGACTACATATACAGACTTTACTCAAAGTTTTATCAAGAATTTTTACAAGAAGAAATTAGAGGAGAAGAGGCCTTCACCACCACTTGCTACAGGAGCACTTGAATCAGGAGAAAAAACACTTGAAACTTTGCAAAGTGGTCTTAATCTCTTAACATTTAGAGTCCCATGCACTATTCTGGAGATGCATGAGGAGGAGGAGACTTGTACCAGTGCTGACACAGCCATAGAGTAGCAACCGTCATCATCAGTAGTTGGGGAAGTCATCACATTGGAGGAAGGAACCATTGTAGCATTACAAGATGTTCCCAAGATTTACCAAGGTATGCCCCTATTTCCATTTCCTATTATTTCATCACATCATATGGAGGATTATGGAAACATGCTATCAAGGGAAATGCATAACCTAGGGTCAAAGAACATTGTTGGTTTGGAGTAGCAGACTATCAATGTGTTGAGGACCCTTGATTTGATCAAGGAGGAGATATACATTCATCCTATTATGTCATTTTTGAGATGCACACAACTCTTGGGGTTGGAGTATATATTTGTGGAGGATAGGATGAGTAATTTCCTAAACAATTCAATGCAGCACTATGTGTTCAACATTGAGCATAATCTTGAGAAAACATATGCACCATCATGGAGATCACCAGCGTTGTCATTGAGCAGTAGTGATGAGTTGGGGGCCCAACCATTATTGGAGCATTCCAATGAAATTTCTACATGTATACTAGAGGATAGGCAGATGGTTGATGGAGGGCACCTTATGAGGGATGACATCTTCCATTATTATGATGGGTACTTCTTGATGAGAAATTCACATCTTGATGAGAAGTTTCTTCCTTCAGTATATTTGGATCCTTATGGGATCAACTTGGTCATTGAGGAGTGGTATTCATTTGGAGATCTTCAGAAGATTTCACTTCAAAATCCCATGAAATGCAAAGATAAAAATATGATTTTGGAGGATGGTGTTCTCCATTGGAAGGATACCAATTTCGAGCATGATGATAGACACTCACCATTGGTTGGATGGGTGATGTTGATGAGGAAGAGGTTGGGAAGCCACTTGAATATCTATGACACATGGTAGCACGAGGTAAGGCTGCGTTGGCTACTCTTGAAAGAGTTTGGTCATCATGTACAACATTATATTTCAAAGAGTATGTTGGTGGTTGGGATTTGGCATGGCACTTGCATCATATGGAAGCAAGGAGTTTGGGTGCATTATGTTGATATGGCATTCTTCATGTTAATCATTGTTTTTTCACCTCATGATTTATATGATGGAGGTGTGAGAAGGCAGCAAGAGCTATTGTTGCTTTGGCTACACTTGGGAGAGTATGGGTTGAATTTCTCCCATACTTTGCAGGATGTTTTAGGAGAAAGGAATGGCACAATCAAAGTGCAAGGAGGCTACCCTTGGCATTTAAGGATTAGGAGGTACTTCCACTTTGGAAGGAATATCCCATATATAGCAGCATTATGGTAGATTAATTTGGAAATTGGCATGTCAAAGAATGGATCTATGATATGACAGGAGCCTTATTACAAAGGCCGACAGTACTATCACTTGGGAGCTTGGGTTTGTTGATGGAGTTTTCCCAGGATCACTTCACATATGATGCACTTGGTGGACAAGTGAGAGATGAGAGTGATGGAGTAGTGGATGGAGACATCTATTACCATGATACAATCTTCTTGACTTGGACCTCCAAGCATAAGAAGAAGGCCTTGCATGCAGCACATGGTTCATTCCTTTCCATTCACAAGGGTCTCATGGAGACATATCAGACCACTATAGAGATATCACCAAGGATCTCATTATCAGCCTACTCTCAGTACATGGTAAGAGTTGTGTTTTTTCACTTATTGATCATCTAACACAGTATTTTCATTCTCTTTCCATTTATATACAGTGCATTGCTCCACAAGAGGGGAAGATTCTATTTGGGCTTCATGGTCTTTCTAAAACCAACACCTATGATGGAGATAGCCATTTCTTGTATGGCTTTGGGCAATTGTTGTACTATTTCGTGTATGCTCAGTTGATACACAATTCCATTTAATATTTACTAGTAGATGAGATGACATGCACAACTAGAAAATTGTTGGGAGACAACTTGCCATATTATGCTATGAAACAACAGTTAGCAAAACTGCGCTGTAGCAACCTGGGAAACTGTTGGTTCCTTCCAGCTCTACATGAAACCTTCAATATCTTCCTCATTTGGATTCCATATTGTGATTATATCCTATTCACTGTATATGGGATGGTTTGGGCCAACATAATTCATGACACTAGAGAGAGGATCTTTGAGGATCCAGTTTTCTTTTTGCCTCTTGAAGGCAACATTTTAGCAGCCCAAAATCAACAGCCACTCTACACTTATTATAAGTGGAGGGGGGGACATCATGAGATAGACAATTTGGTCTATCAAGTTCAGCTATGCAGCCCACCTACATTGCAGGAGCCTAAGGTGGAGGAGTATTTTCATGAGTTACCATTTTGGAGGGTGACTCACATTGTGTGGATGATAGCTTAGGGCTTGGAGCTTCACATGGGGAGGAAGGTTCCCAATCATTTTCTGATTCCATGCCTCAAGGATTACTCTAGAACACATACAGTTGCCTCCATGGATATCTCACTTTTCCATGATGAGAACCATTTGGATTTCTCACCAAAGGCATACTTATACACTTGGGAGGAGAAACTTGGGGACATATTGAAGAGAGAGAATTTTTTTCATTGGAGGAACTTATCATATAAGGATGCTACAGGAGGAGGAGAGGAGGATCTTCAATTATATCCTTGCATTTTCTTGGGGTCAAGCAACATTTGGGAGGGGAGGATTGTAATATTCCTAAAATAGCATACAGCTAATTAGAATATTAAAATTTTGATTTGCTTTTTATTTGGAGGAATAAGAGGGTATGGAGACCCATAAATCTCCTTGGTAGGAATAAATACACTCCTAATGTGAACGGAGGTCATCTAAAAATCTTGATTGAAGACCCTTAGGTGTGAAAAGGGTTTGGAGCATGAAGACTGGGTCAACTTTGACAAAATCAACAACGTTGTCATGGAGTAGTGGCATTCAATGAAAGACAACATAGTTTTAGATGGAGACTCTTTGTATGGAAGTAGTGCCATTATTGGATGGGGCTTGGGGTTTGGAAGCTCACAAATTATATAAGGAAGAAGATGGCAGCCATATTTCATTATGTTTATGTTTATATTTCTGAATATATGGTATGTTTAGACATATATCTTTCTTTGGTTGTTTAGCTAAGATTGCAAGTGTTGCTTAGCACTGGGTGTTCCTGATCGAGAATCCCACCTCTTTCCTTGAGAGGCCTCTTGGAAGAGTTTTGTACTCCATTCCACTATCATAAATTTGGCCAAGACTTCAGTCTTAATGTACAATGAAGTTCCTATTGAGGATTTGTGTTTGTGTTGCGGGGAAAAATTTGTGGATGTTTGATTTGGGAGATTTCTGAGCTAGATCTCATTGGAGGGAGGTCTCTTTCTCTTCGGAGGCTAGTAAAGAAGGCCCTGGAGAATAATTGATACATTTGGCATCAAGCCATAATTTTTTTATCCCCTACAGCGTAGTTCCAGTCCATGACTACGTAATTTTAGTGAGTTGTTGTAGCGGGCAACCAAAAAAGGGCCGAAAATCCAAAGTTAAAATCTGGCCAAACCATTTCTAGGTGTTTCTGGGTTTTTGGAGTAGAATCTGTGGTTAAAATCCCAGATTATTTTGAGCACTCTAACAACCTTCAGCACATGGTTCTTCTTCATAATAACAATAGTTTCTAGTAGTACCAGTAGTAGCAGCACACATTTCCAGTGCTTGGTTTCTTTGGTGTATTTCAAACATATCGTGGCTTGAGTGCATTCCTTTTGGATCACTATGTATTTTCATTTGATGTTGATATATAATGATATGGCTCAGCTATTTTCTTCCCATATTTATGAGTTTTTTATGTATTCTGGCATTTTTCTAGTTCTACATGTTTAATTCTGATTTTACAGTAGTTGGAATTGTGCATATGTTGTATATTCCTGTCTTTTCCAATTTGGAATATTAAAATTTTATTCAGCAATTACTTTTACAATATACCAGCTACCCTTCAACCTAAAACTTGAGCTCAATTTATAGGGAAATGGAGGTAGTTTCAGTTCCATGAAGAGGGGGATGGATTCCTCTAATGAAGGGATTTTAGCTCCATGGACCAAGGGATAAGCTCCATGAGTGGAGGGATAAAGCTCAAACTGATCGTGACTCTATAAGCTTCCATTTGGGAGAATATTCGACCAACTAGGCTTCTAGAATTTACTCTTTTTTTTTTTAATTAATTAATTAATTTATTTTTTTACGGGAGTTCGTAGCTAATAGTAGAAAAATGTGCAGGGGTTGCCACAATTTATAGACCAAACATTCACGGACCTACAGGATAAGGCTAGGAAAAGTGCGGAGGTAGAATTTTAAGGGTTTTATAGAGCTTTTATCCAATTCCAAGACTTGATTTAGGAACATTAAGGTTTTTGACTTCTTAAGGGAACATGATATAGGTGGTGATAGACCTATATGGACAATCAAATGTCATGGTGATAAAATGGTGTGTAACAACCTCAAGCGCACCTTCCAACATCACCCAGAATACATTATTTTCCTTGATGCATTGTGGGTCCTTGGAGTCCCATAGATTGGCGTAGTGCGTTCCCTCACACATGCCTGGCTTGAGTTCGGGGAGCATTGCATCCTCGGGCGTATCCCAAGTGACTAGGGAAATCAGCAGCAACAACCATGAATAACACAAGGGCTTGTCCAGGTCTTGTGCCTCATGCACATTGTCAAGAAACTCCTCATACAGGTGTTGGGACTAGTTATAGCTGGCCCCCTTATCACATTGTTCCGCTAGCTGGATGACATATGCAGGGACACTTGATGGTTCACATTTCTGCATCATCTTACATCCGAGCAAGAGAGTGCCTATGCACACTCCGCTGTTAGCGATGCTATTGACCAAGAATTCTCTTTTGTCACGTTCCACCTTTTTTTTTTCCAAGACATCATTGGCCACCTTTTACTCATTTTTCTTTCCAAACCCTTTCATGGGATGGGGCCCCTTCATGGGCAGGCCAGTGATTAGGTGGATCAGTGTAGCATCAATAGGAATGCGGCCTTGAATCAATAGATAATCATCATGAAGGAAGGTGATAAGATGACGCACGCACATACTAGTAATAGGGTACATCCCAAAATAGGGAATTCGCAACAGGTTCAAGATCCCCGATGTCTGCAGTCCATGTGCCCAAGGCATCGGCTCAACCTTTGGTACCTTTTCATATAGTACCCACTCCAAATCAAGCTTTCAGACCAGATCCAGAAATGTTTCCTCATTAGCCAAATCGTGATCTTCAAATTTGATGAGGGGTATGTTGCCAAACATCTCTCTAATTATAGGGACCTCTTGCGGGACTAATGGTATCTGGAGATATTCCTAGACCACATCTACATTCTTAGGGGTACACAAAATCTGCTTGCGTGGCTTAATGTAGGGTGATAGCCATGAGAGTGGGGCTACTAGCAGGGCCTCCTCTTGAGCAGACATGGGGCACTTGGATGGGCTGCGCATAAGTGAGTGCACCTGGGGCACCTTCCCGGTAGAGTGCACAATCCTTTGGGAGGTGTGCGACTTAGATGAAGTCCACATCGTGGCTTTCAATTTTCCATTTCCTTTTCCCTTTCCTTTGTCTGGCATGGATACGACCTCTTCGACTTCAGGGGTGACTTCGAAGACATATTCAGACCCCGGCTTAGTGGAGGTTGTAACTGGTGGCAACTCCGCGGGGTTAGTGGCTGCCATCCTTGCTCGGAACAAAAACTCAAGATTTCTGCTATCATAAGGGGTACCTCACCTAGACATACAAATCATGTTGACACAACAAATATAGAGATTGTAGCAAAGCAAAAAGCATGAAATGTTCAAAGAGCAAAGGAATCTATTATGACCTGCGCCCTTCCTTTTATAGGCCATCATGGCTAAAAATGGTCGGATTACCATTAATTACAACTTACCATCAAAGAAATGGTAAAAAATCCTCCAATATCATTGCATTAAATGCCAAACACCTGCTCCATGCAACAATAAAATCACTTTTTCACCTAGATTTACTATTCCAACTACTAGTTTTCTTCGCTGCACACTACCCTGTGCCTTAGTCGCATCTGCTTGCACCGCTTCACCTACACACTACTGCTGCTCTTCCGTCATACCTATTTGATCCTTCCCCTGATAGCATGTGCAGATCCTCCAACTTTGATTCCCCAGACATATAGTCATTTGGAAGACACCAAATTGTCCTTATAGGGCTTTAGATGACTTCCATTAACATACTAGAGAAGGTAGTCTCCTCGCAGCATGGACAAGCACACCGCACCACCATCTGTAATCTAATTTACTATATACGGTCCCAACAAGTTCTTACAGAACTTCCCTGGATGGCTCACAAATTGACTATCATAGATAAAAACCAATGCTTCTTCCTTAAATACCTTCTATCGGATGTATCGGTCATGCCAATATTTTTCATGTGCCTTTTGTACTTGTTGATGAAAGTTAGCAATAAACCAATCTTCTTCCAAGGAAACCAATTGCACCAAGAATTCTTCCATAAGGTTAGGTTCTGCCAAATGCATGAAAGCTGCAATGTGTAGGATGGGGACAATATATTCCATGGGCATGATGGCCTCCTATCCATAAACCATCCTAAAAGGAGTCTTCCTAGTTAGCTTCTTGCATGTAGTTGTATAGGCCGATAGCACAGAAGAGATGCGCACATCCCAGTCATTCTGATTGGGATTACAGACCTTGGTAAGTGTAGTCTCAAAAATTTTGTTGAAAGCCTCTATTGTGCCATTAGCCTGTGGGTGATACGGGGTGGTTTTCGTGTGATGGATCTAAAATTATTCCATCAAAGCTTCAATATTTTCATTAATGAAATGCGTACCCCTATGGCTCATTAAGATATTCAGGTAGCCAAACCTGGTCAGAATATGCTCAAATATGAAATGCGCAAAAATATCTATGGTACAATCCTTAACAACCTTTGCCTCTACCCATCTGGCAATAATGATATAATGTGCTCCAGTCTTCTTTCCCGGGGGATTGATCTGTCCCACAAAGTATATAGCCCATTTATCGAACACTTGCAAGGCCATTTGTGGTTGTAGGGGCATTTCATATCTGGATGAGGGCTTCCTAGTTTGGTGACATGCATCACAGGCTCGGAAATATGCTTGTGCATCACTATGCAATGTGGGCCACCATAACCCAGCACACAGTGCCTTTTGCGTAGTGGCCTCCTGCCACCCCTCCATGAGCCTCAGCCAAGATAACTTGTCTCTTATGTTCTAATACATACCTCCACAATACCTCATTTTCTCCCAAATTATATAATTGACCTACGATCACAGTGAAATCAGCTGCGTGAGCCACCAAATCTTTCTTTTGTTGCAATGAATATTATGTAGGTGTCGTTATAGTCGTCAATAAGTGAATAATTTCTGCAAATTTCTCATCAACCACCTTGATAGAAAAACTATACGCATCAAGTAATCCTTCTTCTAGAATAGTTGGCTCTTCTCCATTCTCAATTTGATACAAGTGATCAAGTCCCGCATTTAGTGTCTGAGGCTTCACAACAATCTCAAATTCATACTCCTAAAGTAGTAGCAACCATCTATGTTAGGTCCCTATATTACTAGTGTAGTACCTTATTGTTGTAATTGTAGCCCTCTTATTGTTATTGCTGTACCCATATAACAGAAATATTGTTATTATTGTGCCTTGTTGGCTTGAGGGGTCCCGACCCAGGTTCGGATTTAAGGTTTTCCAACAAAACCCCTATACTACTAGCCCTTTTGGCAATGGCCTACTTGTGTAGGCCAAGGTCTCACCCAAAGTAGTATGGGAGGGTGCTGGAACCAAGTTTCCGCATCCTGAGAGAAAGGTGATTTCAATAGAGGCGGCCTTGTTTAAGATCTATCAGACCTGCGCAGAGGGAATCTTATCGGAGAACCGTTCACAATACACGTGTAGAATGAGAAGTTCATAACCCCATAGATAGCATAAATAAGAAATTATTACTAATCAGATCTTAATAATACATTCACATCCACGTGTGCATCAATACATATTAATAAATTAAATCAATACATTAATAAATATAGCCAGACTATAGCACAGAGATGCAATCAAATATATTTATCATTCATTTGCTCCAAAATCCACTTACAGACCCAATTCCTGACCTGCACACATAGCCAGCGGGGTCTGCACATAGCAGGACTGAGGATCTCTGTGCACATAGCCAACAGGAGTCCTTACCCAATCATGACCCAAAAACAAATCTCAATAGTTCGTAGCTAGCATCTATCAATCTTAGCCTGCCTCCAGACATGATCTACTCCTCTATTTATAGCACCTTAGCCTACGCTATCCTATGATTCACAAACCATGGTTTTCGGACCCTAGGTCTACCCTTTTGACCCATTACAATCCATTAGGGGTTTGATCCACCCCAAACCCCCTCTGCTAGACAAAATAGTACCAAAATATTACAAAAATTCAACAAAAATAGGGCTAGTAACCCCCATTCCAAGAGTCCCCCAACACAATCTTGTGACTCATCTTGAGTTACAGCTACGGTAGGGTATTCATTCGTTCCTTGAGTTGTTCTAGTAGTGAGCAGAGGAAAAATGAAAAGGCTTTCCACTGTAGTAGTCTACATGATTTCCACTAGCTTTTGTGAGGTTTTTCCTTCTATAGCACTGGTGACACTATCGAGGGTCTGGTTCAATTGTTTCATGGCCCCATCTAAATCCTGCGATAGCTTGAGGGCATGATCTAACCACAGAGTGAGATGGTCACTGAGCACTTGTTTCTTACGTTGCAGCCCCATAATTTCATTGTGAAGTGTGTGGCTGGTTCGCAGGTGGGCTAAGCGTTGGGCGGAAACAAGAGAGGACATTATAGCCTCCAATTATTCAAAGTCATTAGTGGGCTCAGGGGTTTTGGTGTACCTCCTGATCGATCTCTCGGAGGAAAGGGTCATGCTGTACCTGGAACCATAATTCCATAGCCTACTCAAGAAAAGTGACACCCTAGCTTATCTACATTATAATAGTGGTCGTAGCCTCTGTACAATGTGGCGTGCTAGGCGCATACCTTCGAGGGGGTCTCAGGCTGCAACTTGGCCTTTAAAGATGTAATATCCCAAAACAGAGAATGTAGTAATACTTAAACACAATATAAGAACTGCAACTAAGTAAAAAATAAATCCTAAGATAAAATCATAATTTATAAAGAAGCTAAGCCATTTTATTATATGCAGATGAATCAGTTACATAATGTACAATAATATGAGTAGATCTAGCCAAAAAGATGGCCTAGAATCACCCAGAAAGCATGCTAAAATAGGTATAGCATAACTGGAGAGGCACTGAAGCAAATACTACACTGTCCCTTCAGCAGAATATGAACATATAACTACAGGCTGAAAAGGAAAATGCAGATCTACTCAAATATGGAGCTCAGATGATGCCAAGATTCAATATCTGGCCAATGTGATCGATTCCCAAGATAACCTAGAAAGGATTTTCCAGATCTGCAACTTTGGAAAATCACCTCCCTCGGATTTGATCCTTGATATACTGGGAAATATAGATATGAAGCTAGATCTGTCAAATATATGGCTGAAATATTTTGCAAGATCAGATCTAAGCTTTAAGGGTTGATCCCTTCTTTAGATCTACAAGCTAGAAGCTCTAGATCTAGCCTCTCAATCCTCCAATATTGATTTCTGCTGTTGCAACACAACTGCCAATAGAAATTGTGCTATGAGGGAAAGGGAGACCTTCTGCCTACTAAAAAATGCTGCAGTAAACTCCAGGCTAATGGAAATACTGATGGAAATGTGAGGGGATGATCCCTCACATGATTACTAGCTGAAATGCTAGTAAATTCCTTCTTCCTTTTAGATCTGCAAATTGGACAGTGTAATTCCTTAAGGGAATACTTCTGCTAGGAGGTCAATAAATTTTGACCTGATGCAAAATCTGAAATTAAGCTTTGGGAAGCTGATCTATAAGCCCAAGGTGATAGGAATAAACCCTCAACAGTTCTCCAACTGAAGTACTAAAGACAACTTCCACCTTCCAAACCGATCTTCAGAAATCTGCAATTTCTGAATATGAATGTTCTATAGAAACTAGGAAAAGAGATGTGGCACCAATGCCTGATGTAGAGTGAAGTACAATAATATTTCTAGATCTACTCTAATAATGAGGTGGGATTCCCGATCAGGAACACCCTGTGCTATAAATCACTTGCAATCTCTGCTAAAAATCTTGAGAAAGCAATGGAATGTAACATGAAAATTCCAGATCTGAAAAGATCCTTACATCAAGAATAATCAGCATCCTTCATCCTTGCCTTCATATTATTTATATAATTTTTAATCCTTTCCATGCTTTGGCCCTCATCTAATACTGCGCTGTGCATGTGGACAAGATTCTCCAAGTTTGGTTGCGCTGTTTGACCAAATCAACCATTATGTCTAGGTGCAATGTACACTCTCTCCATCATGTGTGCTTTGATTGCACAACATTCTCCATCACTTTATCATGAATGTTCCATGATCTTCTATTTGACATCTTCAAGATCTTAGTTGACTGTATCAACCTCCATGATCTTTCTTAATTAATGAGACATAATCTCCAATTCCATTCACATTAGTAGTTTCTCAACTACCTCATTATGTAGATCTTGGCTTAATTAATCCACATTCACACACAAAAAGTGGATATTTATTCATATTAAGGATTATGGGTCCCTCCACCCTTTTATTTACTTAATTCATTAAGGAAATTAAGAACTCTAATATTCCAAATATCAGGTGAAAATTGGGAATATTACAAAATATGCGAGCTGAAGTTCGAACACAGCCTTAACAACTTGTAATTCAGTTCGGGATGCCTTCAGGGAAACGACCAAACCTTCAACCTTAGCTTGAGGTTCAGCAGAAGCAGGAATTACTCCAAGAAAGTCCTCACAGATCCTATTAATCAATTGTTTGAGGGCATTCTGTTGCATGATGGTGGCGACGTGTGCGGCCTGGAGTTGAGCGAATTCGGCGGTATGGGTCAGAATAGTTTGCTCGGCTGTGACGAGGTGCTGTTGTACTCAGAGTTCATGGTGCTATATTTCACTAGTAACAGTGGTCAACAATTCTTGCAGCTACACCCTAGCCAATTGGCCAAAATCAAGGCCGATGGAAGAGCATATTTGGACTTGCGTGTATAATTCAGTGGGTTCCAAGACAAGGGCTGCACTAGGGAGGGGGAATATTCAGTTATCTGCAACAATGGCCAAGGCTGTAATGGGGGCTAGTGAGCCCATAGGAGTTTGCCTCACTTGATCTACACTCACCTGAGTCTGCCTTGCTCGCTTGAAGTGTGTTCACTTTGAGTTGGAGGGCCTATAGTGCAGCTTGTAAAACATCTATAGCAGCCTTTTTTTGTTCCTCCCAAATGTTCCATCGATCAATAGACGCAGTGGTGAAAAAATCGACAAACTGATCAAGGTCATCCTCCATGAGGGTAACTTCCATGGTGGTGTCGATCTTAGTGGCCTTATGCTTCTTTTGAGGCCCTTGGGGAAATTCACAGGGATGCTTAAGGGTGTGCAGGATGGAAGTTTTGGCATCATTAGCATTGTTGGTGTGGTGGTTTGGAGGGGAGTCTGGTTCTAGCTATGTAGTGGTGCTCCTGGGTGTCACCTGCGACATGGACGTTGGGGGCCCAGACTCTACTGCTACATCGAGCATAATGGTAGGCTTGGACACCACGGGAGGGACATATGTTCCTGCTGCGTCGAGGGTGGTTGGAAGAGCTGCGACCTTCCACTCTGGCGGCCAAGTGGTGATTACCTGTTCAATTTTTGCTTCAGTAGTTATGTATGGCAAGTCATGCTAAGTGTGAGCCTTTCGAGCCTGAATTTGCACGTTGTGCATGGTTATCTGAAATGCCACTATGTGCTTATACTTGTCGTAGACAACCGGGGATAGGCGTGGTTGGGAGTCAATGGCCACAAAGATAGCCCCATCGTAGGGTATCCATAAGAACATGTTTTCCTCGACCTGCTTGGGGTCCTTTGAATCCCATAGATTGGCGAACCATGCCCCTTTTCACATACCGACCTCTAGAGGGGGAAAAACTGCTTCTTCTGGAGTCTCCCAGGCAACTAAGATGATTAGCAGGAGCATCCAGGAGTACTAGAACAGTTCTCCTTGCTCCTGAGCCTCATGCACATTGTCTAGAAATTCTTCAACTAGGTAATGGGACCAATTGAAGCAAACTCCCTTTTCACACTCGCTAGCGATCTAAATTACGTGAGTAGGGACAGTTGAAGCCTGACATTTTCGCATCAATTTGTAGGCAAGAAATAAAGTGGCCATGCACGTGTGTGAGTCTTAGATGGTGTTAATCAAGAAGCCTTTCCTATTGCGTTCGACCCCGTACTTCTTCTGGATGTAGTTGGTTGTATGGTGCTGAAATTTCTTGCCCGTCGCATCCTAAGGGTCGATCCCATTCATCAGGAGGCTTGTGATGCGGTGAATAAGGGAAGCATCAATTGGTATGCCACCTTGGAGCCACAAGAAGCCATCATGCACAAGTGCAATAAATTGGTGAACGATGAGGTTGGTTATGTTATAGCGTACAAAATGGGGAAGGCGTAGCAAGTTCAGGAGGCCTGCTGTTTCGGGAAATGTTACCCTAAAGGTCTTGGGTTGATAAACCTTCACAGATCAGGGACGTGTAATTACAAGAAGGACTCACTTAACCAACTTCTATTCTTTAAACTAGAAACAACAGGTTGCGGACCTTACTCGGATATCCTTCGGTTGTAGTAGATCCCACAGGGTGCAAACCCCCTGCAACTCTTTGTGCTCCGAAATTTGTAAATCAACAAAGAACGAACATAAAATCCTAGTTTTACAGCATATATATGTCCTAGATGTTATTTAAAATCATGCATAATCTCATGAAAACAATATTAAATGAAAAATTTAAGATCATCACACATGTATAAAATATCATGGACACGTAAAAATCAGGAACAAGATGGCACTTCTGTTATTAACGACATGTATAGTAAAAAAATGTGCAGAGATCACCTGAAATCTGCCACGGCCTTAGAGCATACCATCCTCTGGATCCATCCGGCCCTAGCCTCTCAAGATTTATTCCAAGAATAGTGCACAATGGATGTCACATAGGGTGAGTGAGCATCTCAAGAAAACAAGGGTTTCCTGAAAATATCTGGGAAGTGCAGGAGGCACAAGGAATATATCAGACTTAGACAGGGCTCCAACAACGTATAATATCTATATTTCTCTCTCTCCTCCCCTAGACAAATCCCTTGAGGGGCTTTTATACTCCCTCAAATTAGTTTTTACAGTTGGGAACAGTCAGGCCATGGGCTGGGGTCGTTAAGTTACAGGAAAAACCATAAACCCCGCCTCTAAAATAGGGAATTTATATATTTTTTAATGTTTAAAAAGGCATACGTGTTTCTCTATGTATGGACTTGCGTGTATATGAAGAAAATTCTGAGCAGCTTCGCGTATGTGTTTTAAGAAACTATTTTTTGAGAAATATGTCCAAGTCTGAAGGGAAGGGTCACCCAAGGCCAATGTATAAGTCATCAAGTATATTATGGTAATAAATGATGCTATAACAGATGCCCCCTAATAAATGAGGTCAGAAGGGGTACATGATGGCCGAAATGTATTATGTGCATAGAAAGAACCTTGCGAGGACTAGAGAGGACTTCACCAAATTTCAGCCTACCAAAAAACCAATGAGAGAGATCAGAAAGATAGCTCATGTCTGAGGTGGGCATACCCATGCTTAGTGAAAGAAAATGATGTCTGCATATGAAGTATAGAGCGGATCCTATATGTATACAATTATAGATGAAATGTAGAGTACATAGTGAATCATTTGATCACTGCCCATAAGTACAAGTCAAAATCATGTCCAAATATCACATATAAAAGAATGATCAATGATGCTACAATAGATATATTATCACCAAAAAGTCACAACTGAAACTCCAAGTACCAAATCATGAGTGGTGGAAAAAATGGTACAACACACAACTCGGGATCCAACATATAAGATGTTATTGTGATGGAACTGCAACATATAAGGGTGGATGGTGTCACTGGCAGAAAAATGAAGGAGTTGTCAAAGTTAACCAAAGCATGCTGATGCAAACACAAGGTCTTCACTGGTCACCATGGCACAATTCTACACAATGGGAATAAATGAGCTGAAGTCAACCATGTGAGAAATCATTTCATTACCAACCATTGGTGTATACCATTAACAAACACAAGACAACCCACTGATAATGATAATGAGTGTCAAAGTGCCCTAGTACAATCTAGCAAGTGCGAATGAATGAGTTGAAGTCGAACACTTCAAAGAATATACCAATCGGGAGGCAATGATGTATCCTCACTGTTGATAGCGAAGAGTCTGCCACTGATGACTGCAAACCCTAAGGTACTGACAAATGGACTCTAGACCTTATTCCTAGAGTAATGAGTCAAAGTTGATGGGAAAAGATCTACTGGAAGGAAGGAATTAAGGCATCCCACATCAGTCCAGTGCGAGTGTAACCCACAGGCCAAGATTTTGAAGGAATCGGACTAAGTAAAGTGATGTAACCAATCCGAAGTACATTTCTAGCATGCACAAGATGAATCTAGTGCACTAAAGAAACCCTTTGAACCAACCAATAATGAAATATGACAAAGAGGCGAGATATCCACTGATAGGGTCAATTGGAAATCAAGGTACTGCACAAATCCCAGGTGTGATAATGTAAGCTGAAGTCAAACACAAGAAAAACCATTCAGTCAAAGACCTAGGATGATGATCAAATTATAAGCACAAGGTCACCTATCAATGATGTAAATAGGGCCAAGGTGCAGCTCTAGGTTTACCCTCAAAGAAATATGTCATAGTCAATAAGAGACAAACCCACCAGCAAGAAGTAAGTGGAGACCGTCTCAAACTAGCACGAGAAAAGGGCCAAATATCTTATGTGATAGAACAAGATACTAACAAGACTGAGAAGGCTGACTGAAAAATGAGTCAAGAGACACCCAATAAAGGCCGACTCAAGTTAACTTCCCTTGAACAAAAACATGACTCATGTTGACTATGGCAGCAAATGGTAACTTTGTATAAGTTTGTCATGTAGGAGTTATAAAATAACCCTCCATATGATTGGAAGAGATAACCAACCGAGGGAGAAATGACTTATGAAACAAGGTTATGGCTTCTCCTAAATCAAAATCTAAAACCATCCCAAATGGAGAAAAGACTTAGCTTTTTTGTGCTTTGTTTAAGGGTGACACAACTGACACTGTAGCTTCCATCAAGTATAGAAGTAATATCTCGTTCCCGCTATTTTTAAAAATATTTAATTTTTTTGTATTTTTCATATTCAAAGCCTAAAAAGGAATAAAAGAATGCTATATTAAAATGGATAGAATGAATGTCGTGAAACATATGCACTAGTTCCTGGGATAGGAACAATCTTATGCTCAATGCAAGGTGGCGAAAACTGGTCAGTGACACTCAAAGGAATGTTCCATCCATGGGTAAAGGTGTCAAGTCAAAGAAGCTAAGTGATTGCATGGTTAAATTTTATAGAAAGTCATGGTCAAAACATGGCTTAAACATGAGTCCAAATGAATTCAGCTAAAGGCCAAGATAAACAAGTAGTCAATATGCAATGCAGTAATACAACTCGACAACTTAAGTGAGCCTCTAGGGTAAATGACCAGAAAAATGATAGCGAAGAAGGAGAAGAATGAAGCTTTAATGCATAAGACATGGCAGGACTAAATAGGACTCCCAAGCCTACATAAATTGCAGCATGGGCAACAAATGCTAGCGAGGGACTAACTAGGAAGCCCATGGAAAGGAAGGCTCTACCATCAAGTCATGATTAAAAAATCGGTGATTGAAATGGGTTAAGTACTCATGACATGATGAGATCGACCCTATGGGAAGTGATCAAAATGGAGCATAGTATGAAAAGATGCAACGAGAAGTGAACTTCCTAACCTATATGCCAGTTCGAAATCAAACACCTGCCACAACAGGTCAGCGGTCATGGATCCAAAGAAAAACTAGGACAATCTCGAATTCAGCGAAATGTACCTGAAAAAATACCTTGCCGAACACTTACAAACCAAACGGTTATATGGCCTTAGTCAAATTTTTAAAAAAAGCACAAGTTAAATTTGTAAAAAAATTTCAAATTATGGGCATAAATACACAATTTGACTCACATTTTGATCATTTTCACATTGCAGAAGTGAAGAAAGAGCTTTGGGGCAAAAATTCCTCTTCTACAATAAGGAGCAATCGGCCATCAAATCGCGCCGAATCAGTCAAGTAAGCTCTAAACTCATCTTTTTCATCAATTTTGTTCCTGTTTGAAGAAAATTTTTGGAATTTCGATCGTAGAAAAGATATTTTTTATTGAAACCCTCTGTGCATACACGGGTTCGTGTGGACGAACCTGCGTATGATATGCGACTGTATACAAATGAGGTTGTGTATGCATAGAGCAAAAATTTCAAACTTGTATCTAATCAGTCATTTAATGATTTTGCCCAGCATTTCCATCAGCTGGAGAGAGCATGAGCATAGTGCAATCGAAAATTAAGTGATGGAGGATCAAACTTCCTTAGGTATTCTCTGGAATTGCGGATTGCTCAAAATTTTCAAAATTCCCAATATGAAAAGAAATGTTCATTTGCTTCAAATTTTAATTGATCATTGGGAACCAAAAGAATATTGTTTCATAATTGATCAGATGCCTCTACACATAGAAGTGGGAGATATATACTTCATTACTGGACTCTCTCAGAGGGGAAACCCAATAGACTTGCACAAAAATCCTGTTGGAGGGCTTACCGTAGAGGATTATGTCGAAGTATATTGTGTAGAAGATGCAAAAAAGGTAGGAACACAGATTCCTATCAGAGATTTGAAGGATTTGTATATGAAGATCCTTCTCTTTACCATTGGAAGAGTAGCAGGATCAACTTCTCTACATCAAGCTTCATGGGCACAAATGAGAATAATAATGGAATACCCGATTCATCTCTTTGACTAGTGCACAACCTTGCTGAGAAATATGAAAAAAAAATTGACTTCAATCCGAAAAGCAAAGACTAACACTTTGGGTATGGTACAATCTTGCTGACATTATTCTTTAAGAGGGTCCCAAGGCTTTAGCCCAAGGTTATCTCAACTATCAGTGGCCCTAGAGATCTAATAATAGATATATGGGTAGATTTGATGAAGAGATTAGGAGGAAGTGAAGTTCCCCAAACCACTTGGGATGATGAGTTATTCTAATGGTGGGAAGAAGAATTCATCGCATTGGAATATTATCCCTATGCTGGGATGGAATTTTGTGCATATCCGGATCTAGTTCAGCCACTTGGTGCAGCATGGGACGCAATTGGTGAGATTTCATTTTTTTATTTTTGATTATGTGATATTTTTTTTCAAAGTATAAAAATGAAAAAAAAAAATTGATTCGACTAAATGACTTACAAAATTATGATGATCATGATGCAAACATGGGACCAATCGGGCTAGAGGGATGCCCAAGGCATAAGCATCGCAGAGGTGAGGTAGATGTTGAATACCCTGGCAGGACACTCCATATAGTACAGAGTAACTTGGAGAGTTTGACTCGCCAAGTGCTTATGGCCGCTATCGAAGAACTACCAGAGGCTATCTAGAGACGAGTGGTAGGAGTACCACAAGACTGGGTGTGATTATTCCACCTTGTAGCAATTGCCATTATGTTCTATAGGAACATAAATGTTGGGCAGGGACCTCAGGAGTAGATTATAGATATGATCGGATGACTGTAATATTTTTGATGATAGACATGATCAAGCATAAGCCCTAATTTTGTAGGAGATGAGGGTCTAGATTTTGTATATTTTTTAACACTCTGATATATATATATATATATATATATATATATATATATATATATATATATACACAATGATTTATATGATGTGATGACTCAAATGTATGATAATGAATGATGTATTTGATATATTTTTTAACGTATTGAATGATTAATATGCCAATCAATTGCTTGATTAGCCAATAATTCTGCCATCCAATTGTCAGCTCAAGGAATATTAATGAATGTGATTAATTGAAATGATCATTGTAACAAACGTACCCTAAAAAGAAATCGATGCAAAAATGGGTCTCGGACACAATAAGTGTTGTTCAACTACGAAACCACCAACTGTGAATCCAAGAAAAATACTAACGAATCAACATCCAAGGACATTTCTTCCGAGAGTAGGATGACCACTACAGTGTATTCTGCTACATTGTTCGAAGCGGGACCAATGTAGACACCTCTTGAAACTAACAATCGACCGGATGGATAATGGAGTACCCAAGCCACGAAATCCAAGTTCTGGGTATGTCTACTGGCACCATCGATGAAACCAAAGTGACTCGTGTCATCCAATATTACTTGCCAAAGCAGATCAAATTCATCAAAATCACACCAAAAATCGAAAGCCATATATGTACCAAAAACAAAATATATACAACAAAGCAAGATGCTAGGCCAAAGCCTAGGCATAATACTTTTTCAAATAGAGCCCATTTTTGGGCTCTGTCAACTCATTTCCATCAAAGTCAATAAAGGAATATGGTCCTTTCTTCGGGGCATTTTTAACAATAAAGGGGCCATACCACATATATTTGAACTTTCCTACCCCCAAGGCATCCTTCTCATGGGAATAAACCAAGACAAGGTCACCTTCAGAGAAAACCCTAGGTTTGACTGCCTTATCGTACTAAAGCTTTACCCGTTTCTTATGTTCCTCATTCATCCTAGCTACATCTCGACGCTGCTCATCGAGGTGTTCTAGATGAAGAAGGCATTCTTCGAGACTGGAAGTGTCAGGAAGAAGCTCAACCGTTAACTTAAGAGAGGGAATTTTACATTCAATAGGAAATATCGATTCCAACCCATAAGCTAGTTGAAATGGAGTAAAACTGGTTGCAGTTTTGACTGACATCCGGTATGCCCAAAGTGCAGGATACAACATAATATGCCAATTGGATCTAGCTTTATCAATTATCTATTGAAGAATTGTCTCCAAGAATTTTTTCACGGCTTAAAATTTCCCATTGGCATGAGGATAATAAGGAGAGGAATTCTCCTGTCGAAAACCTAATTTCAGAGCCAATTCAGCCATCATGATATTCTGAAAGTGACTTCCATGGTCAGTGACAATCTCTTTGGGGATACCAAAGTGAGAAATGACCTAGTTTAAGAGAAAGAGAGTTGTTGTCTCACCGTCATTCCCAAAAGTAGGTGTAGCCTCAACCCAATTGGTGAAGTAGTCTACAGCTACGATAATGTACTTGTGACCTTTAGTCGAAGGCAGGTTACAAGTAGTATAATCAGTACCCCACTTTATAAAGAGGAAAACAGTGATGATAGGAAAGAGCGGAGTTGGATGAGCGTGCATATTTTGAGTATAAACCTAACACGGATGACACTTTTTGACTGATTCTATTAGCCATCTATAAATTATGTTATATCTCATGATGGCTAAATATCCCTTTAGTTTTCAAGAAACAAATTTTATGAAAATCTATGAGTTCTTGAAACCTCACTGTGTTCGTTATCTCCAAAGAACCATTTCATTGTAAATATTCACTCAGAATCTTCCTAAGTTACCCTGCTACCTCAAAATTAATTGAGTTCAAGCTATTTCCCTCATTTTCACCTCCATAATTCTCCCTTCATTTACCTATTTTTCCTCTTGTTATAACATTCATTTCCCCCTTCTGAAAAACTCATTTCCCCCCCTCATTTCCCTTCACTCCATCCAAAAATGCTTCCAAACCCTTTAAAACCATGGAAAACTCCTTTTTCTTGGTTTAAATCCACTTATTTACCCTATCGAAACTTATTAAAAGGCTTAAAAAACCCTCTTTTTAGCCTCACTTCTGACCTTTTATCATAAAAATAGGCCTTAAGCCCTTGAGGGCTTAAAGTCCTCCGCCCCTTTGCTCATATGACCAAGGCTTATGACCATTGGTTAAGTCTCGGGCCTTCTTCATTTTTGCCCTTGGTCATTCCTTTTCTCTGCTTGACCGTTCTTCTGCCAAATCCAACCCCCTTCCTTTGTTACCACTTTCCTCTGCACTATATCTCCCCCATATTAAATCTTCACCGTTGATCTTGCGGATCCAACGATCACTGTTAAATATCAAGTTCTAACCCCACGCATCGATCTTGTCTGCTACCCGACAGTTTAGCTGACGTCACCCCCCTATCCCACCTTGTCCCCCGACTGATCAACTTTGTCGATCGCGCTCATTTCCCACCGTATATCTGGAACCCCCAGATCTGATGGCCCATGATCATTTTCATGCACACTTTTCCGAAATGATTTAGAACCCCATTTCAACATGAAATAAGCAGTTTTGGGTTGGACAAGTGTCATCCAGCCAGCAGTATCGCGTCCGCTAGAACCAATATCACTTATCACCTGACCTCGATGTAAATACCACCCCAGTATTGCCACAAAACCACCTTCCTCCCATCTTCATTCCAGATTCAAATTTAAACATTGTTTCACCTAATCCTGCCTGTGTAATCCTCTTATCCATGCGTTTTTCTCTTCTGCATCACTCCTCCACCCTCACCAAAGCCTTTGATCACAGTTTTATCCATGAACGCAAGTTTTTATAATATTTTTTATGTTTTAAGCTGCAGTTTTAATGGCAGTCAATTATGCAGGCCGTCCCACAGCAAAAATAGAGTTTCAGGAGCCTAGGATGACAATCCTATGGGTTCCAAAATGTAGAGAAGGGATTTTCAGGACCCAGGGTTCAATGCTCGAAGTTTTATCAGTGTCTCGTGAACACTGGTTGAGTAGAAAAACTCCCAGTGCCAAAAGCCAAGCCACTTGTACACAGAAGAAAAATAATGAAGATCAGTGAAGATCAAAGGTTAAATTTAAACTCAGAAGATCAGAAACTTAACCAATAGATTAAGGATAAAGACATAGATTGAAGACAAATTAATTTAAAGTTAAAAAAGTCAACAAAGTGAAAAAAAGTAGAAGATGATGAAAGAAAGGCAAAAAAGCATTATCAAAGGCCTAATCAAAGTTTTGAAGACACAATCAGATAGATTAGCAAGAAATAATGCTTCGAATGAAAAATCACTTAAGAAATTACTTCTCCAAAAGATGAAGTGCCACCTACAGGCCTAATTTGCCTCAAAAACTCATAAAGTTACTACAATTAGAGATATTTCCAATAGAAAGCTCAAAAGTTATTGCTAGCCTACCTAAAAAGGCCTAAAAGTCAACAAAAGCAACTGAGTATTTCAAAGAGTTAATGTAGTATTCATTATGCAGAGTTATACTTAAATACATTTTTTCCTTGGGCCTTGCATGGTCTCAAAGGTCAAAAGCATTTGCTCTATCATTTATGGAACATTTAAGGACCCATTTTTAACCACACCTCCTCATTTCATCTATAAATATCATATAAGGAGCTCATTGTAGTGATTGGTTGGATTATTATTGAAGTGTAAGATAGTTGTTGAAGTTGTTGATGTGTTGTTGAGTAGTTGAAGAATACTAGGCTGAGAAGAGAAGTTTTTAACTGTAAAGACCTGTTGGACTTGAAGTATGTAACTGGTTTGAACATCAATCATACAAGATGATTCATTGGATCCTAGTCTATGTTAATGGTGATGTTATTCCTCACTATTTTTGTTTCTCCTTTGTTTTATAAACTACCCATTTTCTCTAATAAAGAACAAAAAAATTATATTAGGATTTACTGTCAAAAGTACCCTATTTCTGTATGAAATCTTTATCTTTATGTTTTCTTCTGATAAGGCATGTTTAGAGGATTCTTAATTTCCCTCTAGGTTTATCCAGCTTGTTGTTTTGAGAATGATTCAATAGAGTATAACCAGGGAATGTTGGTAAGCCCATATTCTTCTGAGTAGAACTTCAGATGTTTTTCATTAATGATCTTTTCGAATGCATGCTAAGTAGAGTCTAACTAGGGAATTCTATGGTTAGCCCTGTCCTTTGGTCATTCTTGAATAGTTTCTTTGAAAGATCCCTTGAGAGTGTGCTGAAAGCAGGCTAGATTCGTATTTTTTGTCTAATCTTAGGCTATTTTCCTTGTTCTCTTATATTTTTTCTCCTTTCTGAAAGTAGTCTTAGGATTACTGGATTTTTGTCTTAAAAGTTTGCTTTATTACAAGTCTGCCCAATGGTTTTCCCTGTCCTTTGGCTTGCTTCAAACAGTTACTTTGAAAGGCTTTTCTTGTTTAGTGGAGTTAATAGATTCTTAATTGATTATTAGCTTTACTTCTTTCACAATATCTTAATGTTTCATATCACAATTCAATCTAAAAGATCCTTTGATATAGATGACTTTCCCTATGGAAACCCTTGAAGAATTATTGTATAATTAAATCCTTTTGTGACTCCATAGCCCAATGGGTTAATACTATTTCATGACCTATCTTTTCAGCTGAAACCTTCCTTCAATTTACTCTCACCTTCACCCTTCAACTGACCTCTTCAGTTAATGATATCCATGCCAACCAAACAAACAAGTTCCCTGAGCTTCATAACTAGCCTAATATCATAAACAAAGCATAAATATATATCATTCTAAGACGCTAATAGATAGATTCCTCTCTGAATCCAGGAAGGCTAGATAGTAGGATTCCAAAGTGGTTTTGATGTGGCCCCTGCAGCGTTTACTCTTGCCACTATTGTAAATCACGGGTAGCCAAAATAGTGGTGACCATATTGGGGTTCTACTGAGTAATAGATAAATTCACAACTCAAAAAACCTCATCCTTAAAATTAATCAAGTGTCTACCAAGAGTGGTTCCTGATTGTTGATGGTGGACAACAACCAGTCCTAGAAAACAAGTAAAAATCTTCCACCTGGTGACTCCACTGGTTTTTAGTAGGCCTTCTAATCCCATTGGTGGTCCAAAGACTCCACTGGGAAACTTATTTTATCATAACATCACACAAATCTAGTTAAGAGAACTTTGAGGATTAACTTTTCTTACTAGATTAGTTTGCCTTTTAAAGACTATCATACTTGGCTGAAATTTTCTCATCACTGGGTCTAAATCCTGGCTCCCAAAAGAATTCATACTAGAGCCTATCCTGACCCAAATCCTCCTGAAATATTTGACAATATAGAAATCATCCTTAGGAAGTCTCCTACACTTAAAGACCCAACTATTTTCAGAACAATTCATAGAGAAAACTCTGTCCCTGAAAATCTTACAGCTCTGCAGGATACCCAAGGTGACTTACCTTTCATAAGAAACCCATCCAGAACCAAGCACTAAGTGGTATAGATCAGAGAGACTTTGATTTTGAAGATTTACAACAAACTAGCAGTAGAGAAGCCTCCCCATCTACTCCACCTGATCTTCATTTCATCCATAACTTTGGCTTCTCTCATCCTAAATCTGCTCAAAAGTACTTAGCTGGTCCTAGGACTTCTGTTACACTCACCCATACATCCATGGTTCCAACCACTTCAACTCATCATTAACCTCCTATCACAAATCCTCCACTTGTAAACCCCCCATTGTTTCCACAACTACATATAATGGAAACATGGTATGCTCCCCTAGTCCTTCCTTTACCTTTACTTACTCTACCATAGGACTATCAGTCCAAGATTCCATTATATGATGCTAGTAGTTCTACTACAGCTCAACAACATGTGGACAAAATGGATGACTACTTTGACAAACAAGAAATATATGATGAAATAGTTAAACTTATGATGTTTGCTCAAAGTTTAGGGGGAGAAGCGTGAAAATGGTTTAAAAACTTAACCCCTAATAGTATAAATGACCTCCCTGCCTTCCATCAATTATTTTTAAACAAATGGGAAGTCAAAAATAACCCTGTTCATATTCTATCAGAATATGATAACATTAAGAGGAATGCTGGAGAGGGTGTTCAAAGGTACTGCACTAGATTCAAAAGTGTGTACAAGGCCCTACCTATCCATATGAAACCTCCACAAGGCCTAGATCTAATGAAATTCCTTGATGGATTTGACCGTGAAATGGCCTAACAACTAAGAGAAAGGGAACCCCTCACCTTAGAAGATATGTAGAGAGGGGTAGTCAATGTTGAGGCAAATATAATTGCCAAAAGAGCTAGAATCAAGACTGAGAAGAGGGTATCATATAATGATGAAGTTTCACCCTCCACATCTGACAAAAAACTTGGTAACTTAGTAAAAACCATGGAAAATATGATGGAGAGGATGAATTTAAATGAGAGAACTTATTCTAGAAAAAATCAAACTGCCTCTCAAAACAGAAATCAGTCCCAAAACCAAAATCAGAAATTTAGGAGAAATCCACCTCAAAACAAACAAAGGGATTCTGATCAACAGATCATACCCCCTTTCCAAGAAAATTATGTTGATGAGGATGGAGGAATAATAGAAGAAACATAGGAAAACCACATGAACATGTTGGGAGTAAACAATGAGGATACTGTTTTCCTCAATGAAGAAGAACAAGTGACATACATACCTTATGAGGAAGCAAGCCTTGAAAATGAAGATTACAAACTAAGCTTTGAGAATGCCATAATGGAAGTACACAAACAGTATGACTTGAGAAGTAAAAAGAACCAAGACACTCCCAAGAAGAAGACCTCTGAAAATTATGCTAAAAATAGCCCTGTAAACAAATCCAAAGATGCAACACAAATTCATAACATAGTGGATGAGATTTTTGATAAAATCAAGGGAAAAAACACTCAAATTCATGACAAACATAGTAGTGACCCTAGCAGCACTAGCACCTCAGCTAATGCTCCTGAAAAAACCATTTTAACTATTGTAAATAATAAAAATCAGCAAGTTGATTTTGCTGATAAAAAAATGACTAAAAAGGCTTAATTAAACACTTCCAAAACTCAGACTCCTTTTAGTATAAAGAGTGAAATTACCAAGATTAAAATCTCTATTCCTCTCACTGAGTTAGTCACTCAAGATGTATATAGGTCCCAATTATTAAAATCCTTGAAAATAGGAGATAACAATGACTCTGTTAACTTAAATGATGATAAACTCGAGCTTCTATTTGGACCAAAAATTGAAGGAAAATTCCAAGAGGGAGCAATCCCTCCATTTTATGTTAGTCTCAACATCCATGATAACATTCTGCACAATGCCATGATTGACTCAGGAGCCTCACATAACCTCATGCCCAAAGTAATAATGGAAATATTAGGCCTTGAGGTAACTAGACCTTACAAAGATTTATACTCCTTTGATTCCAACAAAGTCAAATGCCTAGGCCTAATAAAAGATATATGTGTCAACTTAGCACAAATCCCAGCCAAAAGCTTAGTAATGGACATTGTAGTGGCGGATATACCCTCGAAATATGGCATGTTTCTTTCAAGATCTTGGGGTGCTAAGTTGCAAGGCACTATGCAAATGGATATGACTATGCCACCATCCCTGTATTCAGTCAACAAATAAGATTATATAGGGAAACACACATGAAATACATGGTGAGTAGTAAATAAAGGCCAAAAAACTCCCCTATTTATTCTGTACATACAGACCTTGACTCATTTATTCTTTACAATGATGAAATTCCTAATGAGCAAGGGTTAGAATATGAAATATTAGCCAACATAGTGGAAGCCATAGAAGAAGAGGAAAAAATGGAAGAATCACCAAAATAGTTTGCAAATTCAGAAAATCACATCAAACAAAATGAAGGTCATAAGCTACAAAATGGCCATCAACATAGTGCCAATCATGATAATCAAAGAGAGAACCCTCAACGCATTGAAAATCTTGAGGAACAAGACAAAGAAAAACATAGTACAGGATCTCAAAAATAACATAGTGGCATCCAAGATGAACAAAATAAAGAGGAAAAAGAAAAAATTGATGAAAAATATGAATACAGTCCTCTTTGGAGTATGAGTTTTGATGGGTCTTGTACTAAAACTAGTGTAGGGGCAGGCATATGGGTGCACAACACTGAAAACAACCATGCTGAAGCTCATTCATACAGATTAAACTTTCACTGCACCAGCAGCATAGCAGAATATGAAGCACTCCTCTTAGGACTACACTTGATAAAAAAATGAGGAGCGAAGAGGATAACTGTTCATGGGGATTCATAATTGATAATTAGGCAAGTAAATGGGGAATATACTACTAAACATCCCAGACTAAGAGCCTTTAGAGATGATGTCATGGACCTATTAAAATCATTTGCTGAATTCCAACTTAATTTTTTCCCTAGAAGCCAAAATATTCTTGCCAATGGATTAGCCTTTCCTGCTAGTGCTTGTCTAAAACATTATGAAAGAAAATAATACATATTCCAAGTCAAATATAGACCAGCAGTCCTAGACAATGAGAAACACTGGTAATTTTTTGAAGGAGATAAACAAATAGAAGAATTCCTACAGTCTAGAAATGAATCATGGCGGCGGCCGAACCCTAGTTTCACCCTGGTTTCTGTGAATATTGGCTATGCCTCCCGTTCACCATGGAAGATTTACTGCGCTTGGCGATGAAGGTAATTTGACTCTTCGCGGGTTTTTCTATTCACCGGGTATTTATTTCATTTCAGTTTAAACCCTGCTTGTTTATTTGCTCGTCCTGGGTTTCCTGGGCCCCTGCGGTCCATTCTGGTGGTTATTATACCTCTTGTGGGCTTCCACTTGGATAACTGCTCGGGGCTTGCAGTCGAGGCTGTCTGGGGTTTCGCCCTTTCTTGGTCGCTGAAACGAAGGTCTTTATTTGGTGGGTCTTGTTTGGTCTGGCTCCCCTACTTGGTGGGGTCGTATACAACAGCTCTTCTTGGCGGGTTACTTCTAGACCCATCTCCGGGCCAACATTATTGGCACCAGCACTGACTTCTGGCTCCAAGGTCCAGTCTGTCAGTCAATCGGCAATTATTAATGCACCCTTTGCTATCTGTGGGCATCTGTCTTCTCCAACAGTATTCTAGAGGGTTTTGAAGGGCAGCTCATGATATGGGTACTTACGAAGATGAGGTCGACTACTCGGAGGACCCTCTGGAGGGGGTCGACATTTGGGGTTTGGAACCCGAAGATGAGGTGGATACCATGTCGGATTTGGACCCATTATCCGGGGTGGAGTTGCCTGCCCAGCCCGCTTCCACCGTGGCAGGTTGCATCTCGCCCTTGGGGGACCTCGCGGAGTTAACTTTTGGCTCGCCCTCGAATGAGGATATCGGGCTTTGGACGTTTCCGCAGGCTGAACAGGACATTCAGGTTAGTGCCGACATCAAAAGTTCCGCACTATTCTTGGAGGCGGCCTTTCTTGTGAAGGGAGACCCATCTTGCTACTTGGTGCATCAGCCTAATGAGAGCCTTCCACCTCGTGGGCTTTACACACTTGACCCTTCCGGGATAGAGATCGCGGCACAAGACAATGAGGAGCCCTCTGCACCTTTGGCGGCCTCGGGGGCCTTCAACATCTTACCAGAGGACCTAAACATCCGTGAGGAGGACTGCAACCTACCTGCATCTGAAGACACAACTGAGCCGACATTGGGGGTTTGTAAAGTCAATAAGCCGCACAAGGTCACGAGGAACAAGCTAAACTACCTCTCTAACTTTGGGAGCAAGAGTGGCATGGAGGATTGGAGTACAGTTGCAGCAAAGACCCTGGTTGGGAAGATCCGCGGCAGAAAATACTCCTCAGCCAGACTCCAGAAGTGGACAAGAGAAATCTGGGGCGAGACCCTTGATTGCCTCCCGGTGGTTGGGGCCATGACCAAGGGCTGGTTCTCCCTTAACTTTGCGCGCCCTGAACACACAGATTGGGTCCTCAAGCAGTTCTGGCACCTGGAGTTACACCCCGTCCACCTCAAGAGATGGGTGCCCTTATTTGACCCTAAAAAAGAAAATGCGGGGGCTGGCCCCATTTGGATGAGATTACCTGGTTTGCCCCTACATTTCCGGAATGATACTGCACTTCGAAATATTGGTGGCCATTTCGGACGCTACTTGGACCATGATCGATCCTACCTGTCCACTGGTAGCAGAGCAGTGGCCCGGATCCTGATTTTTCTCGACACTCGGGAAGGTCTATACGAGAATTTTATCATGAGGTTTGATGGGATGCAATGGCAGCAACCACTGGACTATGAAGGCGTGCCATTTCGATGCAGAAAATGTCACGAGGTCGGTCATCTATATAAAGACTGTCCGAGGAAGGGGGTTGGCCGGTCGAATGCTAAGAAATCCTGCACCAGAGGTACACAAACCGTGGAGAACTCCAGTATATTGCCGGACAGTGAGGGTTTGCAGTCAAAGGTACCTGAGCCCTCTGGTGACGGCGGTTCAAGGACTGTGACTCTGCCCACCTGGACCTCCACACAGCCCAGATCTCGGTCACAGACCTCATCGGTGCCTCCACAGCAGGAGTTTTCCATCCCGGGTACTACTATTTCTGGCTCTTTTTCCTCTGTATTTGCAGATATATCGTCTCTCCCTTCATTGCCTTTTACTGTTTCTGTTAATGAACTTGTTAATCTGTCTACTGCTTTTTCCTCATCTCGTTTAGCATCTGGTGTGCCCCATAAACCATTAAATCTCCCCTCGGTATGCTGCTCAATCGCTTCAGCCTCTCCTTCCTTCTCACCTATTATCCATCATACATCTGCTGCACCCTCCCCAGGCCATTCAATTTCCTCTTCGGAGACTCACTCTTCGAAGCACAACTACTTCCTAAGATCCTCAACCAATCCCCAATCTGGTGAGGCTTTCGGTATTGGGCCGGATCCGGGATTCTTACCCACTAAATCTCGTGGCAGACCATCTGCCCTAGCGAAGGCCATCAAAAGAGCAAACATTGAGGTGGAAGCTGGCACACAATCATCACTTATTCGGGTCCTTAGAGCACGACGACCCTTGCCAACTTTTACACCATGATCTGTCTATCCTACAACTGCAGGGGACTGGCCAACCCCGATAAGAGATTGGCCCTCAAAGATCTGCTCACCCACAAGCCCTTCGACATACTCTTCCTGCAAGAAACGCTCGGGGTAGGTTTTGAGGTGTCGGCTACCTTATCTTCCTTTCTCCCAGAGTGGTCCTTCATTACTCTTGATGCCCGAGGTAGATCAGGAGGTTGTGCCCTTGGCATTAACAACAAAACTACCAGGATGACTAACTGCTGGGGCCGGTCGGGTGTCCTAGCAATGAATGTACTGTTTGGTAGTTCTGAGATGGAATTTACCTTGGTCAATGTCTATGGACCTTGTTCCGACAGAGAACACTTCTGGCGCTCCCTTTTGTCCTGCTCTCTCATGTCTGCCCCTCACCTCATATTAGGTGGTGACCTTAATTTCTCATTGGGTATTGTTGAATCTTGGGGTCCCCAGGCAACCCCGGACCCATTGGCAGAGTTTTTCAACTCTGAGCTCGGTACCTCTCACCTGATTGACATTCAGACTACCAAGTTGTTACCTACCTGGCGGAATAGAAGGACTGGTAACGCTGCTCTGGCCCGGCGCCTTGACAGATTTCTTATTAAACAGGATCTTCTCCCGGTTCTGTCTCGTGCTCGGCAATGGGTTGGATTTGGAGGAAGATCCGACCACTCGCCCATTTTCCTGGAGTTTGCTTGTGGCCCTGATAGAGCTCGGCCCCCTTTCAAGTTCAATTCCAAATGGTTGAGAGATCCGGACTATAACCAGTTAGTCAATCAAAACTGGGTGCACTTCAGACCTCCGATGAATATTGACCTTGGCAGGGCTTTCAATGAAAACCTTAAGCGCATAAAGAACCTCACCATTCTTTGGGTCCGGAACAAAAAGAAACTGGAAAGGGAGGCCCTACATAGCATTGAGGATAAAATTAGCTTACTCAACAATGAGGAACTGTTGGGTTATCGCAACGAGGAGGCCAGAGCACATCTTTTTTCACTCGAAGCTGAAAAAGCCAAAATATTGAAACAGATTGAGGAAGATTGGAGGCTTAAAAGTCGGGCTATATGGATTCAGGCCGGTGACGAGAACACAAAATTCTTTTAGCAGCATGCAAATGGCCGCAAGGCAGCAAACACCATCTGGGAACTATCTGACCGAAATGGCATCACTGCAAAAACACATGCACAGTTATCAGAGCTGGGTACCATACATTTCTCTAATCTGTATAGGGCCTCTCCAAATATAAATCTACCTGATATCCTGCGCATTACTCAAAACTTTAAACTCATCGTGGAACAGGAGCAGCAGGAAGATCTCAACTCCCCGGTCACCATGGGTGAACTGGAGGGTGTTTTGAAATGGTTCAAGCGAGACAAGAGCCCGGGCCCTGATGGTTGGCCCGTTGAGTTTTTCATCCATTTCTTCGATCTCATATCAGCAGACCTCCTGGCAGTGATAGAAGAGAGCAGGCAGAGGGGCAGGATCTATGATGGATTTAACACCACCTTTATTGCTCTTATTCCCAAGTCAGACAAACCAAACAGTTTTAATGATTTCAAGCCCATTTCGCTGTGCAATTGTATATACAAGATCACTTCCAAAATTATTGCTAACCGCATCAAACCTTTCCTGTCAGAGCACATTGAAAAGGAACAATTTGCTTTCCTGAATCACAGGAAAATTCATGAGGCTATTGGCACAGCCCAGGAGGCCCTACACTCTATTAAATCTCTCCGGCTGAAATCGACCATCCTCAAGATTGATCTTACTAAGGCATTCGACCAAGTTGACTGGAGTTACCTACACCTTATGCTGATCCATGCGGGTTTTCCTCTTACTTTAATCAACTGGATCATGGGCTGTGTTTGTCACGCCACCTTCAGCATATTGATCAATGGTACTGCTACTAATTTCTTCCATGCGGGAAGGGGACTCCGCCAGGGCTGCCCCCTTTCTCCTCTTCTATTTGTCCTAGTCATGGAGGGTCTATCCGTCCTTATCAACAATGCTAAATATAGAGGATTACTTCAAGGGCTCCGGATTGTGGACAATTTATACCTCACTCACCTCTTATTTGTAGATGATGTTCTTATTTTCCTAAATGGCACTAGGCAAGATTCTGTTCATTTTGATCTGCTCCTGAAATGGTTTTGCAGGGCTACCGGTATGGCATCGAATAGCACTAAATCATCTATCATCTTGACTGGGTGCTCGCGACAGGAACAAGACATCTCTCGAAATCTTTTCGATTTTGTCTGTATTGACATCAACAGCGGCCTCAAGTATTTGGGGTATATCATTAAACCAAATGATTATCACATTCAGGATTGGAACTGGATCTTGGCTAAAATTGAGCGCAGAATCAACGTCTGGTATAACCGATGGCTTTCTAGGGCTGGTAGACTCATACTCATAAAGTCTATTCTGGAAGCCATCCCGGTCTATTGGATGACCCTGGCCTGGATTCTGATTGGCATCACCAATCGGATAAAAAACATTTGCAGGCATTTTCTTTGGCGCAACCAAGGTAAGACATCCACATTTGCATGGATAGCATGGGACCGCATCAACTTGCCCAAACAATGGGGTGGCTGGGGGTTAAAGGATCTCCACCTTTTCTCTCGCGCCCTTGCAGCTAAGATGGGTTGGCACATTATTACAGGTCAGATTCTATGGAAGGAGGTCATGGTCGCCAAATATATCTCGCCCCAAAGTCCTCTGGATTGGATCCGCGGCAGCATCACTCTGAATTCGGGGGCATCGATCTATCACAAGGGCGGCCCTCATTCTCCAGAGTGGTCTTTCGTGGCAGATTGGTTCGGGAACTCAAGTGCGTATAGGTACTGACTCTTGGTCAGGGAGTGGGGTTTATCACAAACTTCTGGAGTTTATTATTCAGCACCTTGCCCATAGAAATTTCATCTTCCTGGCACAGATCGTTGACTGGGCACATACCTCTTGGCGACAACAAGCCTGGCTACAGGCGGGTGACTTGGGGATCCCCCAGGAGGGCACACGTATCTGGGGTAAATTTATCTGGGCATTAAAAGCTTCAAACATCTGCATCACCGACCGACCAGACAATTTGATCTGGGCTGTTTCTAAGGATGGGCATTATACTCCAAAGCTTGGCTACCTTGAACTAATTAAACACAGGGAACCCCCCATAAAGGACTGGTGGTGGACAAACATTTGGAAATTGAAAGCCCCGCATAAACACAGGCTTCTGTTCTGGTGCTTGCTTAAAGATTGCATTCCTACCACGGATTTCCTCCAAAGAAGAGCTTTCCACGGGGCCTCTAGATGCTGTTACTGCCTAAACGACAGGGAGGATGCCCTCCATTTATTCTTGCACTGCCGCATCATACAAAATATTTGGTCCAGCATCACTACTGACATGGGCTGCAGATTTCATTGGCAGGGTAATTCATTATCAGAAGCCTGGTCTCATTGGTGGCAGCGTTCTGCTCACAATACTAAATTACGCAACCTCCCCCTTATTGTTACTTGGGAATTATGGATTGGTCGTAACAATCTGATATTTAATGATATACCTATTGACTGCCATAGGATATCCGCAGCCTCTCTCGCCACATATAAGCTTATACCCGAGGACAGTTGCAGCTGCAAGCCTTCACATGAGACACCTGAAACTATCGATTACAGCTGGGCATGGGCATACTTTGATGGTGCGTCCAACGCCCATGGGTGTGGGGGGGGAGCCATACTTTATTTGACTGATCAGCACTTCTACAACATTAGAATGGGGCTAGGACCTGGTACCAACAACTACGCCGAACTGCAGAGCCTCAGACTTCTTCTTACCTTTGCTCGAGACATTTTCTGTGACTCCATCTAGATATTTGGCGATTCACAACTTGTGACAAATTGGTTCAACAACATATCTCAATGCCACTCGCACACACTGTCTGCACTGCTGCATGAGGTTCACCATCTCAGAACACTCTTTGACTCCATCACTGTGACTCATATTTACAGGTCTCGGAACAAAGTGGCTGATCAACTGTCCAAAGAAGCTTCGGAGCTGACCTGGGGTACCTGGCATATCACAGAGCACACAGAGGGACAGATCTACAGATATTATCATCGGCCTTTTATCGAGGAGGCTCCTCTTGATATTGATGTTTAGTTTTACAGCTACCTGCAGGGAGATTTTGTTCTACCTCCCCTTTTTTATTAATTCGGCATGTATAATATTTCATACTTATATTATGGGTCTGTAGGATTTAGTAAGTTATGCACCGAACTTACTAGGGGACTTTTATGTCTTACACTGTATATGTCATGTTTTTTTGGACTGTGATTGCCTACAGTCTTTTATGGAAATCTGACTGATTTTGTAATTGTATATGTTCGGACAGAACAGTAGTTTTATACTACAGCCATATGTAACAGGTAGCTGATCATTAATATGAATAGTTACGAACTTTTTCACTGTGAAAAAAAAGTCTAGAAATGAATTTGAAATGCCAAATTCAAATTCAGAGTATGAATAAGATTGTCATACTGAGGAAAAATCACTTTTTAAAGAAGAAGAAACTCCTGAGATTTTTGATATAAATCTGTTAACCAAATAACCCAAACAAGAAACATAAAACTACACAGATTCAGCAAAATAAGGTCTAGAAGTGCTGCAATCCAAAACTGAAAGCTTGCCAAAGGGGCTAGTACCCTTAGAAGAACTATTTAACTTTAATGATGTTGCAAAAAATCAAAAAATAGAACCCACTGAAACTGATGTTGAAGAGTGTAATATTGGCAGTAAAGAAAATCCTAAAATTATCAAATTATCCAAAACACTGCCAGCTCACATTAAATTGAAATATCTTGAGCTGTTTAGGGAATTTTCTGATGTATTTGTATGGAGTTATGAAGATTTAAAATCATATTATATAGAAATAATTCAGCATAAGATACCCCTCAAAGAAAACCAGAAGCCTTATAGACAATGTAATATCCCAAAATAGGGAGTTTCTACACTATCGAGAATATCTTAAGATATTTCGAATGTGGAGATCCAACAATATGTAAACACAATAATGGAGTAGCAGTGATACATTAACACAGAGAATTTCAAAAGATGCAAATAGCCATCATATTATATCATAGCACCAAATTTGTATACAAATCCTTGAGGAAGAGTCACTCAAGTGGGCAATGCAACCCTCAATAGAGCATATACATGATAGATGAAGAACACTGCTACATGAAGTAAGCCCAAGGCTATGACAGCATAGTCTATAAAGGATAAATGCTGAAAAACGATTTCAATACATGGATATAGAAATTTATAGCTCAAAATAGATGGGGGAGCAAGATCTAAACCCCTAGAAACAACAATACAACAATCCTTAAAAGGATTGGCTGAAGTATGCATAAAATGGAAAATATGTAGAAATGTCGGAGTCGTAGGGTAGTAGCTGCAACTTAGAAACTAGAAATGGATGAAGATAGCTGATGATGCTACATATGATGAATATATCTCATCCAATGGATCTCTTAGGTGAAAGGCTGATCCAATCCCTAAAGATCTCACCCTCCAAAGTAGTGGAGAAAGTACCCACTGCAAATGTGCTTAGAATTAACACAGTCAAGGAGATGGACTGCACTGTAGGAGATAGGAAGTGCTTGGAATAGTGCAAAATATGTGAAATCATCTCTGAAATCTCCTTCACTAACCTCCCAGAGGAATAGAAGCTCCCTCCTCTGAAAGATGAGCCAAGGAAATGGTGTTGTGGAACCCTCCACTACAACACCCTGCAACACAATGTTTCCTACTACAGGAATAATGTTGTAGCTGAAGGAGGTGGCTTCACCTTGAGCATGAAATGTGGAGAATGAAGTAAAATCCCTAAAGATGCCTCTCAAGAAGGGATAAGGATTCCTAAATAGGAAATCCCTTGTGCTAAGCAGCACAAAAATCTCAGTTAAACAACTAAAGAAAGAAAATATTCATGCAGACCAAAATCTGTATTCATCAACATCTCCCTCTATGGCTGCCTTGTCCTCCCTTTATAAAAATGAAAGCCTCCTTGCCTTGGCCCCCACACATTAGGGTTTCCTCCACCAAATTACCTCTTCCTCATTCACACTGCGCTGTCTTCCAAAGTGATTCACTCCTCCTATGGCAGCGCTGTTGACTTGGTCAAACTTGACCTTGTCCTCATGCATTTTCCCCTTTTCACACTTGACGATGCAAAATAGAGCTACTCTAATGATCCCTTTCACACTATGAGGGATTTTATTTCTACTAATGGGCCTCCTTACCGATTTATTCACCTCCTAGGTGATATAGGCAAAATTAATGTTCAAATTAGCTCTATGCTAATTTTGGGAACATTACAGTCCTCCCCTCCCAAATGTTGCTTGTCCTCAAGCAACTGCAAGGATATAACTAAAGGGCCTTCTTGAGGCATGTGGGCTAAAATGAATTGGGATCTTCCATCCCCATATGAATCTCCCATCCCTAAGCAATAATCCATACAAAATGAGCTACCCTACAACATGGCAACTCCTAAAAGTCTTCCTCCACCTTTGGCTCATGCAAAGTAGGTGGGCTGAAAACCTGATCATGGTAGAAAAAGTAGCCTACCCCACACTGTCCTTCTATCCACTCATGATAACTATGGAATATGTGTTGATCCTGGGCTACAAAATTAATTCCCTCAAGTGGCAAAATGAAGAAAAATCCCTCAAGGATCTTCTCTCCAACATTGAAGAACAAGTTGGCCCAAAACATCTCATCCATGATGAATAGGACATGATCATCATAGGAAATCCAAATGAGAAGTTTACTGAATGTTTTACATGATGTTGCATGATACAAATAATGTCTCAAGTGGACACAGCGTAGTCTCTCCCACTGCAACTTCATAAAATAGCATGGCAAGTGGTGTTTTGACAAACTGCTAGTTGTGTGAATCATCACATCTACTAGTGGATAGAAAATGAGTGGATATGTCAACTAAGAATACAAGAAATAATCAAAAACTTGTCCATGGCGATACAAAGGATGGTTTTCTCCATCATAATAGCTAGAAAAATCTTGCTCATGGGGCTCAACAATAAAATTTCCCTCTTGTGGAGCAACGCACTATATGACAATGGTAAGAAAATACAAATGTTGTGTTACATAATCAATAGATGCAAAAAAAACATTCTCACCATGTGCTGAAAGTAAAGTGATGCATGAATACATGAATAAATCCATGCTCCCAAATAACAGCATTGTTGGCCTATGCAAATAGGCTCCTGCCAACCCATAGCTCATTTCTTTGACATGATGATTGTCAAAGACCCCTCCAATAATGTTGCTTCAAGTATGGAATTCCTTCCAAGATGGAAGTAATCCCCGATCATCAAAGGCCAAGGAGTATCCCCTTTGCACTATGATAGTGCCATCTCCTACTCCTGCAACATCATACAATAAGTGAGAGAAAATCTTGCCTTGATCTCCAAAGAACAACCAAAGCAACAAAAGCATTTGATGCTTCCTCATGCTCTCATCATACAAGACATGTGATGAATACATAATGAATGATATGAATGTTACATAAACACTATGCATCCATACTCTTTTCTTCTCAATGATGCCATCATCCTACCACATCTTCTCCATCCCTATACACTTAGAAAGAGTGTATGCCAAGTGATGGCCAAACTCCTTCAAGAGTAACCAGTGAAGCCAAGCATCCTGTTGCCCGATATCATAAACTTGCAAGTAGCTCACCAGCTTCTTGCTCAACATCCACATCCACTCAGCCAATTGTGGATGTCTCCTTCCATCCTCCATATTTTTACTCCTCCCATGAGGGCTACCATCATCCCAGATAAGATTTCTCCACTTCATGGGATTTAGAAATGAAATCTTCTCAAGGATCAATTTGATCCCATAAGGACCCAAATAGGTGGTAGGCGAAAACCTCCCATCATGATGTGTATGGATTAAGAGGTGTCCAATACAATCATGAGAGATGTTATCCATCCGAATATTCCCTACATCATCTATCTTCTCCTCCTTGAATCCATGAGGATCTAAGTGTGAGAAGGGAAGAACCTCCTCAAACTGTTGAAAAACCTTTCACTTCATGATGTGTTGAAGTGCACCTTCAATGAAATCTCTCCATGAGATATCATTCTCATACATGGCCTTCCAAAACCAAAGAGGCCTTGGATCTACTGCAGGTAGAAGTTTCTCTTTGAGTTGGGGAGTGCTCATTCAGAAAGTGTCATCTCAAAAGGAGAAAGCATTTCTCACTTCAAGATATCTACCATCTATCTCTTCTTCCTCCAAGCCTTTGAACCCCAACCTCAAGTGTGGTGTGCAAATCAAGAATGACTCATGAGGATAATGGTTCATCTCTCCCTTGATTAATTCAAGGTTGCACAACATAGTTCCATTTTTTTGCTCTAAATCAACAACATGTAATGATGTAGACCCATTCATAATGTTTTCTGAAATTATAAGAGATGGAAATTCCAGCATACCTTTGAAAATCTTGGAAGAATCTTGTATGACTGTAAGGGCTTCCTCCTCCAATGTGTTGGCTTCACCAACTGCTAAAGATGAATTCTGATCCTCCATGATAGTGACAGAGCTAGTATATGCCTCTTCAACTAGTGGTGAGGGCTCCTCCCTCCTTTGGCCAAACCTTCTGATCATATTTTGAGAAAACTCAGCAAGAGTAGATACCCTTGCATGACTCCAATGGATGAACCACCAAGTATTTGCCTCACATTCAAGGTGCAGTGCTACAATTTCTACAGCCTTTCTATCTACTACAGGATGTAGCAGGAAGAAAGCCTCTAGCTTCATCACCCAAGCCTCTGCTGCACATGTGAGTGATCCATCAAAAGTGGACAATAGAAATCTATTGCCTCACATCATCTTATAGCTGGTGGGTCTTGTTTCGTCTTTCAGCTCAATAAATTATGGTAAAGTTAGAGTCTCTTTGAAGGCTCTAGGTTTATCTCAGTATTCAGCAAGGTACTCACTTAGAATTTCGAATTCCAAGTGTTCTTCATGCTTCATGCCTTCTTCTCTTTCAAAATAGGAAGTGCATGGTCCTTCCTCTTCTCCTTCTTCCATCTTCTTGACCTTCTTGGAGAGGTCCCTTTTGGATCTGAAAAATGATGAGAGTAAACTCATTATCTTCATCATCTTGGCCTCTTCTTCTTCTTATGGCTGAAACTCATGGGCTGAGCCAAATATCATGCTCTAATACCACTGTAATATCCCAAAATAGGGATTTTCTACACTATTGGGAATATCTTAAGAAATTCCAAATGTGGAGATCCAAAAATATGTAAACACAATAATGGAGTAGTAGTGATAATTTAACAAAAAGAATGCCAGAATATGAAAATAGCCATCATATTAAATCATAGCAGCAAATTTGTATACAAATCCTTGAGGAACAATCACTCAAGTGGGCAATGCAACCCTCAATAGAACATATACATGATAGATAAAGAACACTGCTACATGAAGTAAGCCCAAGGCTATGATAGCACATTATATAAAAGGATAAATGCTGAAAAATTATTTCAATACATGGATATAGAAATGTATAGCTCAAAATAGATGGGGGAGAAAGATCTCAACCCCTGGAAACAACAATACAACAATCCTTAGAAGGATTGGTTGAAGTATGCATAAAATGGAAAATCTGCAGAAATGTCAGAGTTGTAGGGTAGCAACTGCAACTCAGAAACTAGAAATGGATGAAGATAGATGATGATGCTACATATTATGAATAGATCTCATCCAATGGATCTCTCAGGTGAAAGGCTGATCCAATGCCTGAAGATCTCACCCTCCAAAATAGTGGAGCAAGTCCCCACTACAAATGTGCTCAGAAATAACGCAGTCAGCTCCAAAAAGAGAAGAAAAGAGATATCAACACCTTATAAATAATCCACTTCAAGGGGGAAACCTCCAATACATTACATGAATGAAAAACTCTTGGATTATTCAAATTACAAAACCTCCTTTCTATATATAGGAGTCCATGGGGCCATAATGTAATCCTAGTGGGGCCACAATATAATCCTAGCCGACCTAACAATAATAATTTAAGGGCACAATAATAAAAATATGGGGGTTACAAGGGTACAATAATAATAAGGGGGTTACACTAACAAAAATAAGGGACTATACTAGTAATATAGGGACCTATCATGCCCCTCTCCTTCAAAAAAGTGTTGTCCTCAATGCTTGAGTAGCTTTGGGTGCTTCTGTATAAAATCCTCATCCTCCCATGTGGAATCTTCAGTGGGTAACTTTTCCACTTGATGAGATACTCTGAAATTGATCAATTCCAAAGCTATTGAGCTCTTGTTTCTGTGACCGCTTCAGGTTCCAATATGATTTTTCCTTCCTCGTCAAGTTCTAGGAATATTGTTTGAATTGGAAGATTTTAACCTATAACCTTCTTTAAGCAAGAAACATGGAAAATTGGATGCACTCGTGAAGAAGCAGGAAGCTCCAATTTGTATTCCATAGTACCAATCTTTTGCAACACCTTGTAAGTACCATATTACTTTGGCGATAATTTATTATCCTTCTTAGCTTGATTGAGGGACATTTGTTTGTATAGTTGTAGCCGTAAAATTACCCAGACTCTTACATCAAAACTTCTCTCACTGCGATGTTGATATGCCTGTTGTTTCATTTGATTTTGTGCCAAATTCAGGTTGTCCTTAAGAGTTGGAGAACTTCTTGTTGATGCTCGATGTGATATTCCACTACTTGAACCTTCGAATTTTCTCTTAAATATGATGTGATAGATAGTGGATGATATCCATAAAGTGCCATAAATGCGGTCATTTTTGATGCAGTATGGAAGGAAGTGTTATACCACCATTCAGCTAGAGGTAACCACTTGACCCATTGTGTTTTTTTATGAGATACAAAACAACGAAGATATCCTTCCAAACATTTATTTACTATCTCAGTTCGACCATCAGATTCAGGATGATAAGATGAGCTATGAGCTAATTTATTACCCAGACAAGAAAATAACTCTGTCCAAAAATTTCCAATAAAAATGGGATCTTTGTAGCTTACAATAACCCTTGGGTTTCCATGTAGCTTTTGAATTGTGTCCATAAATGTAGTAGCAATTGTACTTACTATAAATGGACGAGATAATGCACAAAAGTGTGCATACTTGGTAAGTCTATCAACTACCACCATGATGACACTCTTTCCTTTGGAATTAGGTAAACCTGTGATAAAATCCATTGAAATATCCTCCCAACGTTGACTTGGAATGGATAAAGGTTGTAGAAGACTCGGGGTCTTAATTGTCTCAACTTTATTCTGCTAGAAAACCAAACATTCCACCAAAAACTTTTGAATATCAAATTTAAGGCCATCCCAAAAAAATTATTTCTTCACCTTGTGGTAAGTTTCTAAAACTCCTGAGTGTCCTCCTAAAGGAGAAGTGTGCAATTCCAAAAGAATCTTTTGTCTTAGTTGGGGATTCTTACAAAGATATAAGTGATATTTGTACCATAAGGAATCATTTTTCCAACTAAATGTATTAGATGTACTAGGATCTTTCTGCAACTTTTGAATGAGTTTCCACACTTCTTCATCCTTCTTCCATTCATCTCTTGCTTCAGTTATCCAATCTGGTTGGATAATAGAAATGGCATAAAACAATTCTTCCACCTCTTCATTCTTTCTTGAGAGTGCATCTGCAACAACATTTAGCTTCCCTTTTTTGTATATTATTTCAAAGTCATAACCCAAAATCTTTGTAACCCATTTTTTTTGCTCTTCTGAAGATAGTCTTTGTTCCAAAAAGTGTTTAAGACTATCATGATCAGTTTTTTCCTTGAAGTGTCTTCCCATTATGTAAGTTCTCCATTTCTTTAGTGCATGCAGTATTGCTAACATTTCCTTCTCATAAATAGGTTTCTGTAAATACTTTCCTTTGATTGGATGACTTTCAAAAGAAATGGGTCTTTCTTCTTGTGATAAAATTGCACCAATTCCATTTCCTGAGGCATCACATTCCACAATAAAGGTTTTTGTGAAGTATGGAATAGCTAAGACCGGTGCTAGGTACATTGCCTCTTTAAGATGTTCAAAGGCCTTAGTTGCTTTAGGAGTCCATGAAATCTTGATAATGTTGTTAAGTGCTACTATTCTCCTATTCTTCTTAAACTTTCAATAACACCACTGCGCTTGGAAATCCTCTCAACTTCTTTATGGTTGTGGGGACTTTCCATTCTTTAATGGCTTTAATTTTGTTAGGGTCTACCTTAACACCTCGTGAGATACAATATGACCCAGATATTCCACCTCTTGTACTCCAAAGAAACATTTGGATGTTTTTGCATATAATTATTTCTCTTGCAATAGTTTGAGAACCCTATCAACATGTTGAACATGCTCCTTCCAAGACCTGCTGTAGATTAGTATATCATCAAAAAATACTAGCACAAATTTTCTAAGGAAGAGTTTGAAAATGGAATTCATCAACCCTTGAAATGTAGAAGGTGCATTAGTAAGGCCAAAAGGCATGACCAAAAATTCATAATGACCCTCATGAGTTCGAAATGCTCTTTTTGGAATATCTTTAGTGTTCATTCCAATTTGATGATACCCTGAACGAAGATCCAATTTGGTAAAATAAATTGCTCCATGTAATTCATCCAATAATTAATCAATCACAGGAATGGGAAATTTATCTTTAATGGTGAGCTTATTGAGCTCCCTATAATTCAGACACATGCGCCATGATCCATCCTTCTTGTGTACCAATACTACAAGAGCAGAGAAAGAAATTTGACTAGGTTGAGTTATACCCGCCTCTAACATTTCTGCAATCATACATTCAATTTCACTTTTTTGGACATAAGGATATCTATAAGGCCTGATGTTTCGAGGAACACTTCCTGGAATCAAATGAATAGCATGATCATGATCATGAATAGGTGGGAGTCCTTTTGGAGTTTCAAAAACCTTGGAATGATTGTCCAAGACTTTTTGGAGATCTGTAGAAATAGATGATTTTGATGTTAGAGCTTCTAGTGAGCATAATTGTGCAATTATGACTCGTTGTTCTTTATTTATAATATTTGTCATGACATTAGAGCTTGTTATCTTTCCCGAATTCCCTGCAATACCCCATAATTCGACTTCCTTTCCTTATGAAAGAAATTTCAAGAAAATTTGTTGAAAATTAAAAGCTATCGTCCCCAAAGATTGTAACCATTGTACTCCTAGTACAACATCAGCACCTCCCATAGGAATGGAAAGCATTGGACTATTAAATACATATTCCCCCATGGTTAGCTTGATATTATGGCATTTTCCAAAGAAATTTATAGTTCCTTCATTTGCAACCATCACTTGACATTCTGGTGTTGGGTATAGGAAAAAATTCAATTCCTTGGCTACCTTACAATGAATAAAATTATGGGTACTACCTGAATCAATCAACACTATTACCTTTTTCTTCTTGATATCTTCTTCTATATTGAGAGTTTGAGTAGTGGTAATTCCTTCCAATGCATTAAACGATATGGTCGGACTCATTTCTTCCTCTTATTGGGTTGGTTCCTGGTGTATATCCTCTTCTTGTTCATTTTCTTCTTCCTCTTCACAATCTATGTCAAATGATTTCTTCTCAGCACACTTATGACCTTTAGTGTATTTTCTATCACAATTGTATCAAAGCCCTTTTTCTCTTTTTTCTTCCAATTGTTGTGGTGTCAACCTTGTAGGTTGTGGAAATATAGGAGTAGCAACACTTCCCTCTTTATAGAAGTGAGTGGTAGGCTTCCTTGTCGCCATAATTTTACATTCAATTTTTTCTTGCCAACCTGAATGCCTTCTCCAATGAATCAGGTTCCAAAACACGAACTTCATGTTGGATGTTATCCTTTAAAGTACCTATGAAGAGATCAATCTTGTGTTCCTCTGGAATATCAGTTACCCTTATATTCAATTTTTGGAATTCCTCAATGTGCTCCCCCACTAAACCCTTTTGTTTGAGATTTATCAATTGGCTAAAGAAGGTGTTGCTCTTTGTATCCTCATAATGTGCTATCATTTCCTCCATAAAAATTGACCAAGTGACAATTTTTTTACGGAAGCAAAGCCATTGATACCATACAAATGTATTTTGCTCTAAATGTAAAGTTGCAATGCCTACCTTTTGTGTGTTTTTCACATTATGGAGATCAAAATATTTCTCCATCTGTAGTATCCATGTTACAGGATCCTTCCATCAAACTTCCTCATATCCATTTTTGGAATATGGTGGTTCTTCCCGCCAACATTAGATTTTATGAAATCTTCTCATCATGAGTTTCCTCTACTATATTTTCACCATTAGGAAACATTTCTTGTATCAACTTTTTCAAACCTTCCATGTCTGCTTTTAGATCATTCTTCATGTTTTCGATTTTCTCTTCCATGTCATCCATATTAGATTCCATGCCAGCTTCCATGCCATCTATCTTAGATTCCATCCCATTCTTCAAACCATCCATCTTATATTCCACACCTTTCTTCAAACCATCCATCTTAGTTTCCATGCATTTCTTAAAAACTTCCATGTCATTTTTTGTTGCTCTTTGTGAGAGCGAAATTTGTTGCACTTTCTCTTGTAATTGTGACATGTCATGTTGCCATTCTTCATCTTCATGAGTCATAGTAGAGCTTTATAAAGGCTTAATGGGTGTTGAATTCTTTTTAGGGGCCATATTAGAATCCAATACTAATATCTATTCTACAATATGCCCTTGGAATCAATTCAACTTGATTCTTCAAAAAAGACTTATGCAATTTGGAAAAAAAAATACACATGTTTTACTTGCTTTTGAGGATCTTGATATTGAAATTGAATTATCTCTATAATTGTGGATCCTCAATATCTGAAATTCAGCCCTGCAGTATCCATCTGAAGCTTCTTTCAAATGCCATAGGTCTGATCTGATTTGGATTCTTCAAGGCAAAGTTATGTCCAATCTCCCACAATGACCCAATTTTGGACTAGTTCAGTAGAGCGAACTTTTCAGACTTGCCACGTGTCATTGTTTCCTCCTTTGGCTCTAAAATTGATAGAAAAAAACTATAGTCTGTGTACTTATTGCCTCCTTTTACAACATTCCAATCTGATGCTCAGAGAGAGAGCTATGAAGATTTTCCCAGGATCACCTCTTTGAGATGAAATTCAAAAGCCTCAAAAAACCCTAAATTCCACAGATCATATCTCCAACAATATTATGAACCGATATCTGAAATTTTGCGACGACGTTCCTCAGGGTTACAGCTTCACACTCTAAAAATTTCAGCTTCTGAACCTTCGTAGAAAAAAAGTTATTACGAAAATACCACGATGACTTGTTTAGGTTAAATTCAGGAGCCTGCAAAATGATCTACCTTGCACAGATCATATCTCTAAAAATATTGTGAACCAAGCTCTGAAAATTTGTGATGATTTTCCTTAGGATTTTGGCTTTGCACTCTAAAAATATCATATTCTGAACCTTCGTGGAAAAAAATGTATAGTGAAAATTCCATGATGACCTATTTGGAGCAGCAAAACCATATAATCTCAAAGCTCTGATACCAAATGTTGTGAAACCAACTCCAAAAAGAGAAGAAAAGAGATATCAATGCGTTAGAAATAAGCCACTTCGAGGGGGCAACCTCCAATAAATTACATGAAAGAACAATTCTTGGATGATTCAAATTACAAAACCTCCTTTCTATATATAAGAGTCCATGGGGCCATAATGTAATCCTAGTGGGGCCACAATGTAATCCTAGCCGAACTAATAATAATAATTTAAGGGCACAATAATAACAATATGGGGGTTACAAGGGTACAATAATAACAATAAGGGGGTTACACTAACAACAATAAGGGATTATACTGGTAATATAGGGACCTAACATATGGATTGCGCTGTAGGAGATAGGAAGTGCTTGGTCTAGTGCCAAAGATGTGCAATTGGCTCTGAAATATCTTTCACTAACCTCCCAGAGGAATAGAATCTCCCTCCTCTGAAAGATGAGCCAAGGAAATGGTGTTGTGGAACCCTCCACTACAACACCCTGCAACACAACGTTTCCTGGTATAGGAATAATGCTGTAGCTGAAGGAGGTGGCTTGGCCTTGAGCCTAAAATGTGGAGAATGAAGTACAATCCCTCAAGAGGCCTCTCAATAAGGGAGAAGAATTCCTAAACAAGAAATCCCTTGTGCTAAGCAGCACAACAATGTTATTTAAACAACTAAAGAAAGCAAATAGTCATGCAAACCAAAATCTATATTCATCAACATCTCCCTCTATGGCTGCCTTGTCCTCCCTTTATACAAGTGAAAGCCTCCTTGCCTTGGCCCCCACACATTAGTTTTTCCTCCACCAAATGAACTCTTCCTCATTCACACTGTGCTGTCTTCCAAAGTGATCCACTCCTCCTATGGCAGCACTGTTGACTTGGTCAAACCTTACCTTGTCCTCACGCATTTGCCCATTTTCACACATGAGGGTGAAAAATAGAGCTATTGTGATGATCCCTTTCACACTATGAGGGATTTTATTTCTACTCATGGGCCTCCTTACCCATTTATTCACCTCCTAGCTGATATAGGAAAAATTAATGTTCAAATTAGCTCTATGCTAATTTTGGGAACATTACAGACAAAAATTGTGTAGAATCAACCCCATTCAATTACCTCTAGTAGAGAAAGAAATTAAAAATATATATGATACTGGAATTATAGTCCATGTGAGATACTCAGAATGGGTATCCAATATTGTATCTGTTAGGAAGAAAAAAGGAGATATAAGGCTTTGTATTGACTTCAGAAACTTAAATAAAGCCTCCCTAAAGGACAACTATCCCTTACCCAAAATGGATCATATCTTACAAAAGGTAGTAGGTTCTAGAAGAATTTCTTTACTAGATGGCTTCTGAGGATACAACCAAGTATTGGTACACCCTGATGATCAACTTAAAATAGCTTTTACTATACCTTGGGGAACTTTCATGTATGTGAAAATGCCTTTTGGTTTAATAAATGCCGGTGCCACATTCTAGAGAGACATGGATATTGCATTCTCAAAAGAAATAGGTTATTTCATTGTTATTTACCTAGATGACATAACAGTCTATTATAAAAGAGATGAAGAACACCTAATACACCTAAGAGAAGTCTTTGAGAAATGTAGAAAGTATGGTTTATCCTTAAACCCAAAGAAAACATTGTTTGGTCTCCAAGAAGGAAAACTTCTTGGTCATATCATATCTGAAGAGGGGATAAAGATAGACCCAAAGAGGATTGAAGGAATATTGCAAATCAATCATCCTAGAAATATCAAGGAACTTCACTCTTTCATTGGGAAGATCAATTTATTGAGAACGATCATACCCAACCTAGCTGAACTCCTTAGAAATATTAAAAACATTCTTAAAAGAGAAGCAGGAGTTAAATGGACCTTAGAAGCAAATAAAACCTTTGAGTTGGTAAAACAAGAAATTACTCGAACACCAGTTCTCATTAGTCCTGATTTTACCAAAGACTTATTCATATTCTCATTTGCATCAGAATATACAGTGGTTGTTGTTCTGTTACAGAAAAAATAAATGGACAAGAGTAGCCCATTGTATTTTTCAGCAAGGCATTAAGAGATGCACCTCTGAAATATAATATAATGGAAAAAAAAGCCTTTGCCTTGGTCAAAGCCTTAAAAGACTTCAGAGTTTACATTTTACACTCACACATAATTGCGTTTGTGTCTCATTCAGTGGTAAAAGACATCTTGACACAAGATCCTGATGGCAAAAGAGGAAAGTGGATTTTTGTAATACTAGAATATGACATAGAAATCAATCCCACTAAGCTCATCAAAGGTCAAGGACTAGAAAAACTTATGGTTGAATCCAACTTTCAAGCTCTTGATATAAACATGTTTAATGCATTATATGAATAGGAGGAGTTGGCGACTCCACTTATTGAAGATCATTTTCTGAATTCATCTTGGTATGCTGATATTTTGTATGTGCTTCTTAATCTAAATGTCCCTCCTGGTTTGTCTAAAACAAAGGCAATATTTTTAAAGTTAAAAGTTGTAAGTTACTGCATTTTAGATAAATGTTTATATTGGAAAAATGCTAGTGGATTATTGCTTAAATGTTTGTCTGAGAATGATGCAGATAAGATCAAGCATGAGTTTCATGAAGGAGAATGTGGAGGCCACCTCTATTGGAAGACTACTGCTAACAAAATCCTTAGAGCTGGTTACTACTAGCCAACCCTCTTTCAAGATGTCCATAAAATGATAATTTCCTGTCATAAATGTCAAATCTTTGAAGGCAAGAGAAAATTGATGCCCTTACCCTTGCATCCAATCGTTGTTGAAGCTCATTTTCAACAATGGGGTCTAGACTTCATTGGGGAAATCCATCCTGCTTCATATACCCAACATAAATGGATCCTCACAGTAGCTGATTATTTTACCAAATGGATAGAAGCCATAAATTATAGGAATGCCATAGACTCAGTTATCATTAAATTCCTTGAAAATCATATCCTGTCTAGATTTGGCTGCCCTAGGAATATTATCACTGATAATGATGCTACGTTTGGATCCAAAAATATGGTAGATTTCTGCCACAAATATCAGATTATATTGGATCATTCCATAGCTTATTACTCTCAAGGTAATGGGTTGGTAGAATCCTCAAACAAGAGTTTAATAAACATCATCAAGAATTTGCTAGAAGAAAACAAGAAATCATGGCACAACAAGCTAGTACATGCGTTATGGGAAGACAGACTGACCACTAAAAAGTCAATTGGAATCTCTCCCTATCAGCTAGTTTATGGAGAAGATGCAATATTTCCAGCCAGTCTAGGAGTGTCAATCATGAAGTTGATCCAGGAAATGCAATCTGAAGAAAATGATATGACAAGAAGAATAAACCAGACTGTACATTTACAACAAACTAGAGAGGAGGTATACAATAGAGCACAACAAGTACAAGAAAAAGTCAAGAAGCTGTTTGATAAAAGAACAGAGGCGAAGTGATTTAAACATTGGTGAAAAAGTTTTGAAGTGGGATTCAAGGAGAGAAGCTAAGGGAAAACATGGGAATTTTGAAAATTTATGGAAAGGTCTTTATCTCATTCAGTCTGCTATAAAAAACAATGCATTTTTCTGCAAGAAATGAATGGTACAGGACTTTTTGGAGGTCATGTCAATGGCAGGATGCTCAAACATTATTTCTGTTAACATATGTCTTAGTTCAAAGCTTTATTAATTGTAAATAACATTTGTTTTGAAAGAAAAGATAAAAGAGGGCAAATAAAAAGAAAAGGTACAACCCCATACCAAAATAAAAAAGAAAAGAGAAAAATCTGAAAGTGTTCAAACTCAAATGCCACTAATTGAAAAGAAGAAAACTGTTATTTAGTCATACAGCCTAATCATGACTAAGTAAATTTGAACTTTCTGTTGATAGCTTAGTGAAAACAGATTTTCCAAACAATGTAATATTGGCTTATTAGTAGAATAGCTTAGGATAGAAAATAAAGGGCTCTAAAAAGACCAAAACCCGAACCAAAGAACGAAAGAAGGATGCTCATCATTTTCAGATCTTAAGCCTTCAAAGGTTTTGTTTTCAATTTTCTGCAAATAAAGTCTATGTGCAACTTGTACATAATGCCATAGCGCCCATGGAAAATCAGACTGTCTAATCCTGATTTGACTGTGTTTTGAATTTCCTATTTTTAGAAATAGAGAATAAAAATCTATCAAACAGCTCAATCTTGACAGATAATCAGAATAGGTAGAGAATTACTGAGTTCAATTGTTTAATCTGAACTCATGGAAGATATAAGAGTAGAAATAGATTAGTTTCCTTTTTTTTATAAAATAATAAAAGGATGTTGAAAGGGTTTTGCAACTCCAAGTGCACCCACTGAAGAAAAAATGTTAGGAAAAGTAGGATGTCTAGGTAAAGGTTTGGGATAAAAATCATCTTGTTGTGATTCTCAAGATCCTCTTTTTAAGCAGCATGATCATCAAAGGAAAAGAGGAATGTCAAATGCAGAACACAAGGCACTGGTCTACTTTCCAAATATCTATTCTCTAAGGTTCTTGACACCTCCAAGGAGCTACCTTCCCCAAGTGGAGCCACTGTTAAGCATCTATAAATTCTATTATATCTTATGATGGCTAAATATCCCTTTATTTTTCAAGAAACAATATTTATGAAAATCTGTGAGTTCTTGAAACCTCATTGTGTTCATTATCTCCAAAGAACCATTTTATTATAAATCTTCACTTAGAATCTTCCTAAGTTACCCTCCTGCCTAAAAAGTAATTGAGTTCAAGCTATTTCCCTCATTTTCACCTCCATAATTCTCCCTTCATTTACCTAATTTTCCTCATGTTCTAACAATCATTTCCCCCTTCTGAAAAACTCATTCCCCCCCCTCATTTACTCTTCACTCCATCCAAAAATTCTTCCAAACCCTTTAAAACCATGGAAAACTCCTTTTTCTTGGTTTAAATCCACTTATTTACCCTATCAGAACCTCTTAAAATGCTTAAAAACCCCTCTTTCTAGCCTCACTTCTGACCTCTTATCATAAAAATAGGCCTTAAGCCGTTGAGGGCTTAAATTCCTCTGCCACTTTGCTCATATGACCAAGGCCTATGACCATTGGATAAGTCACAGCCTTTCTTCATTTTTGCCCTTGGTCATTGCTTTTCTCTGCTTGACTGTTATTCCGCCACATCCAACCCCCTTCCATTATTACCACTTTCCTCCACACTATATCTCCCCCATATTAAATCTTCACCGTTGATCTTGCGGATCCAACAATCACCGTCAAATCTCAAGTTCTAACCTTACGCATTGAACTTGTCTTCTACCTAACAGTTTAGCTAACATCACCCCCCGGTCCGATCTTGTCCCCCGACCGTTCAGCTCTGCCGACCGTGCTCATTTCCCATCGTAGATTTGGAGCCCTTAGATCCGAGGGCCCACGATCATTTTTGCGCACACTTTGCCGAAATGATTTAGAACCCCATTTCAACATGAAATAGGCGGTATTGGGTTGGATAGGTGTCATCCAGCCAGCAGTATCATGTGCGCCAGAACTAATACCACTTACCACCTGACCTCTATGTGAATACCACCCTGGTATTGCCACAAAACCACCTTCCTCCCATCTTCGCACCATATTCAAATTTAAACATTGTTCCGCCTGATCCCACCTGTGGAATCCTCTTATCCATGCATTTTTCTCTTCTGCATCACTCCTCCGCCCTCACCAAAGCCTCTGATCGTAATTTTATCAACGAACGCATGTTTTTATAATATGTTTTATGTTTTAAGTTGCAGGTTTAGTGGTGGCCAATTATGCAGGCCATCCCACAGCAAAAACTGAGTTGCGGGAGCCTAGGATGACAATCCTATGGGTTCCAAAATGCAGAGAAGGGAGTTTCAGGACCCAGGGTTCAATGCTCGAAGTTTTATTAGTGTCTCATAAACACTGGTTGAGTAGAAAAACCCCCAGTGTGGAAATCCAAGCCACCTGTACACAAAAGAAAAATAATGAAGATCAGTGAAGATCAAAGGTTAAATTCAAACTCAGAAGATCAGAAACTTAACAAATAGATTAAGGATAAAGACACAGTTTGAAGACAAATTAATTTAAAGTTAAAAATGTCAGCAACGTGACAAAAAGAAGAATATTATGAAAGAAAGTTCAAAAATCATTATCAAAGGCCTAATCAAAGTTTTGAAGACACAATCATACAGAACAACAAGAAAGAATGCTTCGAATGACAAATCACTGAAGCAGTTACTTCTCCAAAAGATGAAGTGCCACCTTCCTGCCTAATTTGCCTCAAAAACTAAAAAAGTTATTACAGTCAGAGATATTTCCAATAGACAGCTCAGAAGTTATTTCCAGCCTACCTAAAAAATCCTAAAAGTCAAGAAAATCAACTAAGTATTTCAAAGAGTTAACGTAATATTCATTATGCATAGTTAGACTTAAATACATTTTTGCCTTGGGCCTTGCATGGTCTCAAAGGTCAAAAACATTTACTCTGTTATTTATGGAACATTTAAGGACACATTCTTCACCACACCTTCTCATTTCATCTATAAATATCATATGAGGAGCTCATTGTAGTGGTTGGTTGGATTATTATTGAAGTGTAAGATATTTGCTGAAGCTTTTGACATGTTGTTGAGTAGTTGAAGAATACTAGGCTGAGAAGAGAAGTTTTGAGTTGTAAATACCTGCTGGACTTGAAGTATGTAACTGGTTTGAACATCAATAATACAAGCTGATTCATGGGATCCTAGTCTATGTTAATGGTGATGTTATTCTTCATTGTTTTTTTTTCTCCTTTTTTTTACAAACTGTCCATTTTCTCTGAGAAAGAACAAAAATTTTAGATTAGGATTTACTGTCAAAATTACCCTATTTCTGTCTAAAAGCTTTATCTTTATGTTTTTCTTCTGCTAAGGTATGTTTAGAGGATTCTTAATTTTCCTCTAGGTTTATCTAGCTTGTTTTTTTGAGAATGATTCAATGGACTATAACCAGGGAATGTTGGTCAGCCCATATCCTTCTGAGTAGAACTTGAGATTTTGTTCTTTAATGATATTTCCGAATGCATGCTAAGTAATGTATAAACCAGGGAAGTCTATGGTTAGCCCTGTCCTTTGGTCAGACTTCAACAATTGCTTTGAAATATCCCTTGAGAGTATGCCGAAAGCAGGCCAGATTCGTAGTTTCTATCTGATCCTAGGCTATTTTCCTTGTTCTCTTATATGTTTTCTCCTTTTTGAAAGTAGTCTTAGGATTACTGGATTTTTGTCTTAAAATTTTGATTTATTACAAGTCTGCCCAAATAAGTCCATGGTTTTCCATGTCCTTTGGCTTGCTTCAAACAGTTACTTTGAAAGGCTTTTCTTGTTTAGTGGAGTTAATAGATACTGAACTGATTATTAGCTTTAATTCTTTCACAATATCGTAATGTTTCATATCACAATTCAATCTAAAATATCCTTTTATATAGATGACTTTCCCTATGGGAACCCTTGAATAATTGTTGTACAATTAAATCCTTTTTTGACTCCATAGCCCAATGGGTTAATACTGTTTCATGACCTATCTTTTCAGCCGAAACCTTCCTTCAATTTACTCTCACCTTCACCCTTCAACTGACCTCTTCAGTTAATAATATCCATCCCAACAAAACAAACAAGTTCCCTGAGCTTCATAACTAGCCTAATATCATAAAAAAGCATAAAGATATATCATTCTAAGATGCTAATAGAGATATCCCTCTCTGAATCCAGGAAGGCTAGATCCTAGGATTCCAAAGTGATTTTTATGTGGCCCCTGTCGCGTTTACTCTTTCCACTCTTGTAAATCATAGGGAGCCAACATATTCCATACAATCTTTGAAAATCAAAGGCCAAAATTATCCTACACGCAATATTTTTTGGGTTATAGCAAGCCCAGAAAAATGACCACCACAAGCTCCACTGTGGAAATCATTCAGCACAACCTCAGCTTCTTCGAGAGTTAAGCAGCATCTAAGGATCAAATTGACCCTGAGATGATATAGTTTCACCAATAATCAAATAAATTTTGGATAACTTCTGGCGCTCATCTTTCGAAAAAGTTGAGGGAAACTTCACAGTCTTGAGATAAACTATGAGATCCCCATACCAAGGATCCTATGAAGAAATGAGAAAAATATGTTCATCAAGAAATCATTCATCATAAACTATCTCTTCTCCACAGGGAAACTTAGAAATAAAATCCAAAAAAAATAATGATTTCTTGGACTTAGCACACATAAACTCAAGATAAAATTCCTACAAAATCACAATCCATTGATTGTATTTCCCCCCAATCACTCGCCTTTTGAGAACAGACTGAAATGGATTGACCGCTGCCAAAACATATGTTTTGTGAAGGAGAATATAATGTCTAGGCCAATGCACAACATGGATAGCTGCTAAAGCAAGTTTCTCTATTGGAGAATACCGTAGTTTAGGACCTACCAAGCCTCGACTAGGGTAGTATATAACATGCTCGGCAAGAGCATCGTCTTTATGAACCAGAACCATACCAATGGTAGATTCTGCTGCTGCAAGGTACACGAGGAAATCCCTGCTATAATCGAGTGGAATCGGTAAAGGAGTAGAGGTTAATTATTTTTTAAAAGAATCGAATGAGTGTTGAGCAAATTCATCCCAAAAGAATGGAACTCCTTTCTTTAATAATCTCATAAATCCTTTTGTAATATCGACATAATTTATGATGAATCTCCGCAGGAAATTAGGTTTTCCTTGCAGACTTTGAAGTTGACGAATTGAGGACAGGGGAGGCAATTGAAGTATTGCCTCAACCTTCAAGGGATCTACCCGAATCCCTTCTATAGAAGCAATGAATCCGAACAACCGATCAGATGTGACAGCAAAAACACACTTGTTCGGGTTCAACCGGATTTTTTAATACCGACTTCATTCAAAAACTTGATGGAGGTGAGAAGGATGATCAATTCTCTTGTGAGAATGAGCAGCTAAATCATCCAAATATGCCTCGATAATATGTTTGATTTCGTGGAATGCATAAGACATGGCTCGCTAAAAAGTAGCTCTAGAATTTTTTAGGCCAAAAGGCATTTTCATGTAAGAAAAGGCACCCCAGGGACAAATAAATGTAGTCTTATGCAAATATTTAAGATGGATAGTGATTTGGTTATATCCAAAGAAACCGTCCATGAAGGAGAAAATCTCATTCCCCACACACTCATCGATAATATGATCTATAAATGGTGTGGGGTAGTTATCTTTAGGACATGATTTATTTAGGTCTCGGAAATTTATGCAAACTTGAATCATTCCTTGTTTCTTGTCCACAGGAACTAGATTTAAAACCTACTCAGTTAAAGGAATGGGGTAAATGAGCCCTGCCTTAAGTAGCTTCTCTACTTCAACTTTGATAGCTGCTACCTTCTTAGGGTTGACCAGACGAAGCTTTTGCTTGATAGGCTTAGAATTTTTGTATACCTTGATCTCATGCTGGACAATAGATGGATCTATACCAGGAATTTCCTCATATGACCAGGGAAACACATCTCTAAACTTTTGGAAGAGATCAGTGTAAATTTGAGTCTCTTGAGGGGAACATTCAACTCCGATGAAGACATTATCTATAATGTTAGGATCTCTGGAGATGTTCACCGGGATAGTAGGAGAAATCACGGCCATGTTCCCTTTAGCAAAAACCTGTTTTGGTGCTAAAGGGTTCCAGATTGGGTGAACAGGACCAGAAGACTGAGGGCTAAGAAAACTTTATTCAACTTCATTCAAATCTGGTAGAAAGTAAGACTGACGATGCAAATCATTCCACGGTCTCTCTACACCAGTCATTGCTTCAAGATGTTAACACCCTGTAATTAGCAAGATTGGAAAAATTCCAACTACAGGGAGAACATTATTTCAACCACTTTGGGATTCTAGGATCTATCCCTCTTGAATCTGGAGAGGGATCTCTCCAATAACTGCAAATATGGATTTGTCTTTGGAGTTTTGGGTAATGATATTAGGCTAGTTATGAAGGCCAAGGGTTTGTTTTTTTTTTTGGATGGTTGACCATGATTACTATTTGAGGTGGAAAGTTCTAAGTGCAAAGAGTTTCAAAGGTGAGAAGTTGCAAGAAAACAAAACAAGCTTTGGCCAAGAAAATAGATAATTGTAGCTTTTAGTCCATTGGGCTATGGAGTCATAATAGGGTTTAATTGAAACAACAGGTTTAAGAGTGGTCCATGGGACCAGTCATCTATGTCTAAGGATCTCTTTGAAGTTTGATTTATGGAATGAAATGAGACAAAAAGAAGGGGAATTAAACAGATGAAGAACAAAGAGTAGCCTAGGATCTGGTAAGTACTTTGAAACTAACCAGCCTTTGACAAACACTTAAGAAAAAAATAAAAGAAATCTAGGATCTGGTAAGTACTTTGAAACTAGCCAACCTTTGATCCACTTTCAATAGAAAACATAATAAAAACAGAGGGAAACTTGAAGGCAACTGTTGGAGTAGAAACTAGCGGGTCGGGCTCACCACAAATCCTCTCCTAGCTCTACTTTACTTGGTTAATTTCAACACAAACACAAAGATAACACAGAATGGCCTAAGATCTGGTTAGTAATTTCAAACTAGCCAGCTTTCAACACATTCCAAGGGAAACATTCAGACAGTATTTAGGGATGAAACTAGGACCAGGGCACACCATATCTTCCTTAGTTCATCTCTACTTAAAATGAAATGAAAGTAACATCCAAGAACAATATTCAGCTAAGACAATAGGACAAGGGAACGCCAGCATTCCTATGCTTAAACTGAATTAAGTCATTCCTAAATAACACAGATTTGGAAGAAAACATGAAGATAAATATTTTCAGTCAGAGAAGGGTATTGATATACAGTAGGTCCTAACTCTATGCATGTTGTTCTTTATAAGAGAAGATGAACACAATGAAAACAGAAATAAAACAACAATTAACAATAATAAATAACATCACCATCGACATAAACCAGGATCCCATAAATCAGCTTGTATTGATGCTCCAAACCAGTTACAACTTTAAGTCCAATGCTTTAGTTTAGCGATCATCTACACTTCCCAGACTAACTTATCAGGGAAAATTTTAGGGGTGAATTTTAGCCCAAAGGCGAATTTTAAGGGATTTTAAATTTTATTAGGGTGAATTTTTTATATAAAATCCATTTTTATAGTTTAATAAAGTTAGCCCAATAAATATTTTAAAAATAATTAATTATTTAATATTATCCCACCAAAAAAAGGGCGCACAAAATTGGAAACATGAAATTCACCCACGATTTTCCAAATTTCCATGGCATTCGCCCCATTTTTTCACTGGTTCGGAGAGGTGGCTGGGATTTGTGCACACCGATCTTCTTGTTGGTTGAGCGAGGCTGAATCTCTCTGGTCTATCCCTCTCTGGTCCGTTAGGGCCTCCCATAGTTCGTATATAGCAGAGAATCGAGATACACTTTGAAAGAGATGGTGTTGTGGGAGATAACACTCGCCACAACCTATGTGCTCGGCCTCAAGCGCATGTATAAGCTCGCTTTCAGACTCCAACGTTGACTAATAACACAGAGGCACCACACTTTTCGCCAATTTTTTCAACGGTATGCACCTTCCTTCCCTTTCTCGATTTCAAGATCTCTGTTTCAAGATGATGTTGGTAAGTATTTCGATTTCAAGATCTTTGTTTCAAGATGACGTTGGTAAGTATTTCTGAAATTTTCAGCAAAAGATATTTCACAATTTTGATGTGTTGGTAAGTATTTCTGAGTTCATATTTAAGTACAAAAATATTATATATGTTTCTCACAAGAGACATGATCCTTAAATGCAAAGAGAGTATGACAGAATGGTTGCATCGCTAATACTAGATCTTCATATATTAGATTGATGGGTTCAAAAATAGATGATAAAATCTGCTGGGTTCAAACAGTAACATTTACACTGTTGATAGTATGATTTGATGCATTAGATGAGACCTCTGTGAGCACACTCTGTTGCAATGATGTTAGAAACCAAATATTTCAACCAAATTATCCTCACCAATATCAAGGCCAAACAGATAAGGTTAGGATCTACAAATAAAAGGTGCTCTGCCATGTATATATAACAGGTTGAGTAAATAGAGCCTCCAGGTAATGAGAATATTGTTATGCATATATGAGAAGAATTAGGTGATCTTTCTGTGATCCAGTCCAATGGGTTTTGGCTTAGGAAGAGAGGGATCACCACACTGATAAAATTTCTAAGGGATACAATGAAGATCAAAGAGAACCCATAACACATGCCATACATCATGGAAGTAGGTATGCTACTGGATCTAAAGAAAATAACAATTTTAATATGCAATTGAGAGTAATATCTCTTGTAACTCTTGGGATTTGAATTTGTAGTAGATTTTAGTTGTGAATAGGTTAATTTCAAGTCTTGGAAACCTAGTGCCATTAAAATACCTTGACTCAACTATCACCTTATACAATGGTAGGAAACTACTCTGCTCAATCCTTGAATTGCTTGAGTTGATGTTGATATGGTGGACTAGTGAAGGGAATTCTCCTATAGGTGTTAAAAGTTTCATGACTAGGGACTTTTCCTTTAGAACTTTACAATGCTCACAAGAGACATGATCCTTAAATGAAAAGAGAGTATGACAGAATGGTTGCATCGCTAATACTGGATCTTCATATATTAGATTGATCAGTTCAAAACTAGATGATAAAATATGATGGGTTCAAACAGTAACATTTACACTGTTGATAGTATGCTTTGATGCATTAGATGAGATCTCTGTGGGCACACTCTCTTGCAATGATGTTAGAAACCAAAGATTTCAACCAAATTATCCTCACCACTATCAAGGCCAAACAGATAATGTTAGGATCTACAAATAAAAGGTGCTCTGCCATGTATATATAACAGGTTGAGTAAATAGAGCCTCCAGGTAATGAGAACACTGTTACGCATATATGAGAAGAATTAGGTGATCTTTCTGTGATCCAGTCCAATGGGTTTTGGCTTAGGAAGAGAGGGATCACCACACTGATAAAATTGCTAAGGGATACAATGAAGATCAAAGAGAACCCATAACACATGCCATACATCATGAAAGTAGGTATGCTACTGGATCTAAAGAAAATAAACAAGTTTAATATGCAATTGAGAGTAAGATCTCTTGTGACTCTTGGGATTTGAATTTGTAGTAGATTTTAGTTGTGAATAGGTTAATTTCAAGTCTTAGAAACCTAGTGCCATTAAAAGACCTTGACTCAACTATCACCTTATACAATGGTAGGAAACTACTCTGCTCAATCCTTGAATTGTTTGAGTTGACATTGATATGGTGGACTAGTGAAGGGAATTCTCCTATAGGTGTTAAAAGTTCCATGACTAGGGAATTTTCCTTTAGAACCTTACAATGCTTTTAGATGTACGAATATATTGAAATAACCTAAACCTTTATATGGTGGTTTAGAAGGTCTTATGCAACCTAAAGTACCTGGGTTTAGCCTATGTGTCATTAAGGCCTCCCTTGCAGTAGACCTGTAGATGCACCAAGGGTGTTGGTGATAAGAAAGCTTGGTGGATATTCATTAACAAATCTTGTGCAAGATGGACAACTCACAAGCATCCATGCTAGTCTAGCTACTAGTCAGCTATGCATACACATGTTATATATGTGGATATCCGATATGCAGTCAGGACAGGAGCCTTTTTACCTAAAAAGAAAACAGCTTAAGTTTCAGGTCTCTGTTCCTGCCTAGGATAGCACACATAGAACATATTTAGAATAAATTTGGATGCTTATCCTTGGCCAGAATATGGGCCTTATCCATTCCTCAATGCTATGGTAAAAACCAGGCATGAAAGCCTCTAGTCAAGCCCTTGTGCCCTCCAAATTTTTCAAAAAGGAATACTGTGGTACTCTACCCTCAAAATCCATCAACCTGTCTTCGAGCAGGACAATTCGTGAAATTGGTTCTATACAATATTAAGGTTAGGATAGCTACCCCAATGAACAGAAATTGAACTAGTGCAGGAGAAAAGAAGAAGAGAAATAAAATACCCTGCACCATGGGGGAACTTCCCATTCACCAAAAACAGTAACAAAAACCCCTTCATTGCTCTCCCAGTGATCTGGATACTCAAAATCTTAATTAACAGTGCATAGTATCCGAGAGACAAATTTAAAGTAACCCTGAACCATCTAAACCTCGGTTAAATCTCATGGTTACAAAGCTGGAAGCTGAATATATTAAGTTTTAACTTCACAACCTCAACCTCCATATGCATATCAGAGAAGAGTTTAGTTGGGTTTGAAAGTGTTCGAATTCAATGAACCCAATTCACCATCTAGATTCAAACTAGTATTACATAGACACAAAAAAGAGTTGATTGCACTGAGAGAAGCAAGATGCTCCTACAGCCTAGGATGGGAGAGAGTTTCAATTCTTTAACAGTGAATACAATTCAACTGAGATGATAAAATTTTTTACAAACCCAGACCCATCTAAACATGGGTTTGTTACGGAGCTTGCAATGCTGAAAGTTACATATATCAAGTTCCAACTTTACAACATCAAGGTGATATCAGAGAAAGGTTTACATGGTTTTATAACAGTATCTACATTCAATGCACACAATCCATCATTTATATGCAATGCATTGTTACTTGCACAAACAAAGAGTTGATTGCACCAAGAGAAACAAGGTACTCTACAGCTTTGGGAGTGTAGATCTTCAAAACTGTGTCCATGAGTATAAAACTGAAAAAAAAAGCTAATTAAAATTGTAAAAATTTAAACATCATATGTATTTCACGTATTTAACAGAAAACAATAAAAATTACATATTAAAAAATAGCAATATGAATAAACGAATTGAATATTTAAATAACAAGGTTTTTATATTGACAAATCAATGAAAATCTTAACTCTGCATTAAGGGAGTATAAATACTCATTTGACATGGAGAGAGAATACCAACTTTAATATGAAGAAAGAGATTCATACATGAAAAAACCTAAAGGGGACATGAAAGATTTATGCACTCTACCAATTGTTCATGAGCTAACCCACTGCATAGTTAACAAATAGTAAATGAACTAGTAACATATATGAGAGGGAATTGGTAGTTTTTCATTTCAAGGTTTAATAGATACACGATTAACATGGATCTATGCTAGTGGATCCCCCACCCTAAAAATGATATTTTAAATAAGGGAAAGATAAAATGCAAGGAGATTATGTATCTAATTTAATAGGTAAAGATTTAAGATGGGGATCCTCCACCCAAAAACTTATATCTTATATTCCTATATCTAATGTAATAGGTAAAAGTTTAAGATAGGATTTATGTCAGTGGATCACCCCAAGAAGAAAACAGTCACAAACCCTACAAAACCATATGGAGAATCAACCAATAAGAAAGCTAACTGAAAAATTACAATCATAACCCATAATTACAAACATGGAGTTTTTCATTTCAGGGTTTAATAGATACCATGATTTTGGAATGTGTATCCAGTAAAATTACAAAAATGGAATTTTGCAATTCAAGGTGTAATAGATAGAAGAGTAAGATGGATCCAAGCTAGTGGATCATCCCCCCAAATGGGCCATGCTAGTAAATCGCCCTCCCCAAAACTGATATCTTAAATACAGGAGAGATAAAATACAGAGAGATTTCCATCTCTAACTTAATAGGATGGATTTATGTTGGCGGATCTCCCTACGGAAAAAAACCCAAACCCTACAAAAACATATGGATATTCAATAAATAAGAAAGGTAATTGAAAATTTACAATCATAACCAGTAATTGAAGGCAATACAGAGAGGGAAAAACTGGACTTAAACCCAAACTCCACAAAACATATGGAGATTCAATCAATAATCAAAGTTATCAAAGTCATTGTCAAAGATTTTAGTAGGAATTTTGAATCCTCCTTCAAGAGTTACAGTGTCTTCCTCAATACTGCCAACATCATCCATATCTTCCTCACAACCTTCAACTTTGCAATCATAGTCTGCTAAATTTGAACCTTCCTGCTGTTTATTCCTATCATTATTTTTTTGCAAGATGTCTTGTACCAAAACAGTAAAACCATTAACTGTTAGGAAAATATAGATTTATAAAGGACAAAAAAGTTTCAAAATATTTTCAACTTTAGGAAGATAAAGTGGTGATCCTGAGAAGATTGATATTTATAATTTTGTTCTAGGTTTCACTCACAGTTTACATTGCAATATTCCCTATAACTACATAGAACTGTCTTATCCCAGAGTCACCAATCACAATAAGGGAGGAAACAAAGAACTTGCAAAGCATGGTGATCAACCACTTCAAGCACATCTTCCAGACAAATATAGGACATTAACCCAGATGACAGGACTGTTATCTCTTGTTTTGTAGTGTTATCCCAGTACAAGAGATAATATAGGCAGAATACTTTTCTCTGCTGGATTGTTTATCATCTTTTATTTGATATCAGTGCTCTGAGCACCTTCAGAAGGTAACTTTCTTCTTGAATACAAATCTACAGTTTTTTCCTTGGAAAAAAGAATACCAAGACATCCACACACACAACACACACCATGTGCAATTAAATACATTTATTTTTATATTGATACTTATCGTAAAGATACTTGTGTAATCTATTTATAATATGTATTTATAAATATATACATCTGAAAATATCTACAAAACATATATATATATATATATATATATATATATATATTAAAACTTAATTAAAATATATCAATGTAAACAATCAAGATAGCATTTTTTTGGTTAAGTTATTGTTATTGGTTTGTTTCCTTCTTTTCTTCCACTGGACACTGTGTGAGATTCGATTGAGGATTTATCCAGAATATAGCCCATATGTATCCAACCAATTTCCAAGATGAATGCATATTCCAGCTGGATTCAGACTATATCCAAGTTGTATCAGTATCAGGATCTGGACAGATCCAAGGGCCTGGTACCCAGATCCAGTAATGTAGATTTGAATATGTGAACATGATAGAAGGTAGGGATCTATATGTTTGCCACATAAGCACACCTACAACATTATAAGAATTTTATTATGAACTCATTTTGATATAAGTATCAATTTTCAAAATACCATAGTATCATCTAGATGATTTCCTACATGCTTTGAAATAAACAAAAGATTTATGATCTGCTTGCCATAGATTTCATGGTGATTAGAATCATTCCATGGCTCATCATCGCTTGATGCAGCTTTCCTCGAGTATTGATCAGGTATAGGTCGTCTTCTTTGCTTTTTTAAATGGTTTGTTTGATCCTTTGGAAGTTTCTCAACCTCGTTGGATTCTGAATATTGATAGGCCTTCTAAGCCTTTGAAATTCATGCGTGGGAGGATTCAATTTAGGTAAATATGCTGCATCAAGCAACTTTGTTGAATGTCGAGCTATTGAGAGTGTAGATAATGATCTGGAAGCTTTTGAGATAGAATTTAAAGAAAAATTGTCCCCATCATCCTCTGTTGGGCGAGACCTTTGAACACTGCATTCAAAACCTTTGACTTGGTGAAAAGGTGTCAAAACTCCTTTACGGATAAGCTTATCACGTTCCTGCCAAAGCAAATAATGGCCAAGTGTCTCATTCAAAGATTCAAAATTATGTTATCTATAGTACAAAACTATCTTCAAGATGCATGATATAACACAGAAAACATAGAACTTTGCTTACTGCCCCTGAATTTTACTCTTTTAAAATAAAGTTCAAAAGTATTTTTGCATTTAAGACATCTGATACTAATACAGGACAAAAGGGCAATGAAAATTACAGTTTCAATGAGACCTGACGTTGCCACATCAAACTCATCATCCTCCTACAATGAAAAATTATTCATTTTCCCTCTTGTTGGCTTATCCAACAGACGTCCAGTTCTATTGATCACTGTTTCTTCTTTATTCTTCACTGAATTCAGAAGCACCTTTTGTTCCTCAAGTTCTCGTGTCTTTCCATCTCTCTCAAAAGCTTTCAATTGTTCCTTAAGATATCCTCTTTTCTACTTAAGGCTTCTAAGCCTTTCAGTAGCCAATTCTCGTTGAAGCACTCCTCCATCCACTACAAAAGGCTTGTGTTCACTTAAGTCTTGATCATTTTCATACTTTTCACCTTCTAAACTCTCTGAATATTTGCCTGCAATGCTTTGAAATATTTCAAGGCCAGCTGAAACTGCAGCTATTTCAGCCTCCACTACCCTTAATTGAGCATGAATTTGGACCTTTGTAAGCAAACTTTCTTGATCACCTTCTTCTCTTTCAAATTTTTTTTCACCATCGCTTACCTGTGCAGGTTGACTGATGTTTTCATGAGCTATTTTCTCATCCTATCATACCAATAAGTACAATGAAAAGTGGGAAGCAATACAGGAAAATGAGCTACATTTAACAAAAAAATAAAATGCATGTGTTACACTCTAGAAGACTAACTACATATCAATTACAAGATATAAGATCATCCTGTAAGCTTATTAAGCTAATTTCACAAGAAGGGATACCTTGGGAAGTAGCTGGTGCTCAATGTCATCTGGGTCAGCGGATACAACACTTAAGCTAGCCAGCAAAATTCTGTCCTCCTCTTTCATGCTGTTTTATGTGGTACTCGATTTCACTATAAAAAGACTAAATTGGAAAAACATTAAAAGGCATTCATTTGTCATGCAAAGAATATAGGGAATAAACACTTAATTATATCCTGAAAGTATTAAACAATAATAGAACTAACTACATTTTAGATCTCAAGTTGCACCGACAGAAAGTGAGGTGCATTAAAGCTTGGGTGGCAGAGACATCATTGTAATAGACATGGACACTAATAAAATAACATGGAAAGTATTTCATATTCAATGTTTAATGTTACAAATATATATAAACTAGCATAGATCCACTTGACCCTATATTTTTTTAAGCCTGAGAAGTTATTTGATATTTATCCATTTTGTTGCTTAATAGATCTAGAGTTACAGAGAATCTATACTAGTATTTGCATAATTTCTTCCCTAGCTAAGATCTATAGGCAATGGGACCATTGGTCTATGAGAGTTTATGTTTTTTGTAACAGGATTTTTATGTGTATAACTTCAAACCCCAAACACTTCCATCTAACACTTCATCTATCATCTAAGGCTACATATTCACATCTCCTCCAACATGAAGATGCTATTTCCTTAACTCTTTCACTTGAAATTTTTGTTTCTTGTATCATGATGATTGTTTTATTTTCCTTTTTAATTCGATCTTTGAGATATCTCTTCTTAATCTAGTTCCTTGAAATTTTGTAAATGGCATGTATACTCTGGCAATGATGGCAGTTATACAATTGTCATTCATATTCTTCATTTCTCGAAAAGTAAAAAGCATTTGTTTGATGCACTTAGTTTCTTTTCTGCATTCATAACATTAAAGGAACTAAAAAGAAAAACTTGCATTTGCATGTAGGATTTTGTTTTTTTTGCAAAAAGGGAACATTAGGAAATCTGCATTTAGTTTTGTGCTCAATGTGTTCTTTTGTTCATTGATTTGTTTGCTCACAAAATTATTTTCTCTCTTCCCTTTGTAGCTAGGTCTTTCATTGAAAAACTAAAAGTGAAAAGTTTGCTTATCATTCTTAGTTTGCATTTAGGAATTTCTACATACATCATCGCGGTACCATTGAAAGGAAAATTGTTAAGCAAGATCAACATAAAATTAATCTCAATTGATCTAAAAATGCATTGGAACCATAACGATAACATTTAGAAGGTATAGGCTAGAGACATGTTCTGACGTCGTAAAACATAGCAGTTGTCGTTAACTTGTTTGCGATACATTCCGAGTGTGATATCTCACCCCACGTATGTAAGTATATCGTAGCACATCCCTTGGGGCAGCGTTACAGTATAATAAGTATATAGGTGGTGCTCTCACTATGCGGTTTCGCATCAGACAGTGCTAATACGGACTTGGGCCTCCACGTACCTTCGGGTATATTTGGGAGGATAACTTTTAGGTGCTATCTATCCATAGTGAACCGAGTTGGCCACCTTTAAATTGTGATACACCGAACACAGCATTCGGGGAGATTTCCTGCCCATACTTCTTGGCTTGCCAGGAGGTATTCTGCAGTTCACAGTTTACTGGTAAACCCTTTTGCCTAGCATTACCCTCTTTTTGTTTATTTATTTTTGGTTAAAATTAATCAGCAATCGTGGAAGAACATAATCCTACCCCCCGTCGTTCGCATAGATTAGCTTTAAAACCACCTTTACCACCAAAAGTTACTTCTAGTAGGCGAAGGCGATCAAAATCTGCCCAACAGTGATGTTGATGTTGTGGATGATATTAATTGATGCTTCATGATGGGTGTTATTTCTCACTTTCACATAATCTTTTTATAGCCTCTGCTTGATGCTTTTGTTGCTATGGTCATGTCAGGCATTAATTAATTTTCTTCAATGTTCAATGTGTGAAGAGTGCAAATGTTCCCTTGATGCGGTTTAAATTCAGGCACAATAGACTGTTGTTATGCACCATGTTTCCCTGGATCCTACATATTAGAATATGCCCAAAATGATTTTGGAGAGTGATATCCATTCATGGAAGGATATTTGCACTCGTCTTTCATGGAATTTTATTTGCACTCGTCTTTCATTCTCTCATGAACCAAGTGAAATTTCTTGGGGAATTTATAATCAACAAGTTTTAGGAGTTTGTGTCAGATTTGGGTAGACTCGTAGAATGATTAGCTTGTGGCTGCTATAAACTCTTTTTGTCAACCCATGGATGCATGGGTTAAATTTGCGCTTGATTTTCAATTTCCAATGATTTGACACTAATAATCATTGGTTGACTGTGGTGATTCGCTGACTTCTTTTCTTATTTTTTGCCCCTTTCCCTTAGATGGTCATTCATGGGAGGGGAAGTTCCAATGAATGTATGATTTTTGGTGTGCATTTATCTATTGGTTAACTCTTTGGTAACATCCCATGACTATTATTTCAATGGAACTTGGTTAAATAACAAACACTAAGTGCTAATTAGGAGTTTTAAATGTTTGATACAATAAATAATTTTGGTTTATAGGATCCCAAATGTGCTTTTTTGGGCTTGAAACTTTACATGGCACCCGTGTGTTTACAAATCATGGAAAACATTTGAGTCTTTTTAGGTTATTTCATGGCCATACTAGATGTGTTTCACTATGGAAAGGAAACTATGGTCAACAAGAGGACAATGTCTTAAGGGATTTCTTTCCATTGATAAGTAAAAGAATCACTAGTAACTGACTAGTTTCCTTCCTCACTTTTATCATGGAAAATGATAGAGGATATGTTTCAAATTCTTATAACCAATTCTTTACAACTTAAGGGAGAGGTGTTTTGGAAAGGATGATTAAAGTTATTGTAATATTTTTTTTTTTTGTTTAAAGCTTTCAAGTGTTCATTAGGTGATTTGGAGATATGATTTAATTTAGTGGAAATTTTTTTATATTTTATATTTGAATGATGTTCTTTGTTTTATAGATGATGACTCATGATGTTATTGTTTTGTGTATAATGATTTATTTTTGTTTTTGGGCTTGGGCCTTGGCACAACATTTTAATAAAAAACTGCATAATGGTTTTTGTGAACATTACACTTATTTTACTTTGAAAGCTACTTACAAATCTAGTAATTCTCAACTCTTGGAAACTATTGATGCAGGTTTCTAGATCGATTTGAAATTTTACTTCTGGAATATTTAGTGAGATGTCAAAATCTAATCCTGGGAAGAAACTATCAAGGCAAATTGATGTATTATCATACTTTAAAAAGTCTCAATCCAAGAATACACATTCTCTTCATGCTTCAAGCTCCTTTGAACAATCTGTTACCGAGAGAGATGTTAACTCTTGTGAAAATGCATCTGATATCCATATGATGGATGAAATAATAGGTTCCTCAAGTGATCAGGGTGAGATAAATGCAGTTTCAACAGAAATTAATGATGAAAATGTTAAAGATATTTCCTTGGAAGGTGACACAAACCATTCACGGAAAAGGACAAAAGGCCAGTGGACCATAGGGAGAAAATTCCAAGATGATTGGCTCTCAAGTTTTCCATTTATTGAAGAAATACCTTCTACAAATGAGGATTTACGAGAAGTTAAATGTCTTGTGTGTAGTTGGAAAAGTTGCAAGGTAGTGAAATTTCATATGAAGCTAGATACAATACAAAAGCATGCAGGAAAGGTTTATGAAAAGAAAATTGTAAATGTTAAAGAGAAATCTATTGTTAGATGGAAATCTTTGGAGGAATTTCGACATAGCCAATGTGTGGAAGAATAAAAAAAATATTTAATAAATAAGAAGAAACTTGAGGCAAGTGGAGGAACCATCATATCTCAATTTGAAAAGACGATGGAAAGAAGTTTGTTATCCAAGACGATACAATTGAGCACTATATTTCACATCTTATGTAAAGGTCGTCCTATGACAGATTATCCAGATCAGATGAAATTTCTATCTTTTCTTCACGTGCCAAAATTTCCATCTTCTCATTGGTCCGTAACTAGTGGTTGGGAATGGGCAAGATATCTAGCTCAAGTAGAAATTGATGATTTGAAACAAGAGATTGCAAATGCTAGGTTTTTGGCATTTTCTTTGGATGAGGTTACAACTATTGATAATACTTCATGGATCTACATGAGCATTTATATGGTTAATGACCATATTAGGCATTCCTATCTACTTGGGATTAAAAAGATGAGAGAGACTTCTACAGCTGAAAATATTTATGAACTTTTTCTTAATACTTTGAAGGAAAGTGGTATGGATCATTTAATGATTGCAAAAAAGTTGGTATGTGTTGGAGAAGATGGAGCATCGGTAATGCAAGGACAAAGGAATGGTCTTTGTGTTAGACTACAACTATCAGATTCTCCATATATGATTAATATTCATTGTATGGCTCATAGGATGAATCTTGCATTTAAAATAGTAAGCAAGTTTCCATTAGTTTCAAAAGTTGAAGATCTTGTACGCGAGACTCATGCATACTTTTCTCGTAGTCCCAAACAATATTTAGAGTTTCAATAATTTGCAGATGGTGTTACGGATGGAAAAAAACTACTAAAAGATGTTGATACAAGATGGATCTCATTAAATGGACCAGCTCAAAGACTATTTAGTGAGTTCAAATATTTGGTAGGGTTGATGTATGAAAATCGCTACAATGTAGACAAAGCTCAAGATCTTCTTTTTCGACTAACTGATATAGAAACATTATTGACATTGGCTAGAATTCTTCCTATGCTACATGAAATGAATGTCCTCGTGAAAATGTCTCAGAATCGCACAATGTATATTTCCGAATACACAAATGCGAGAAAGTCAGCATGCCTTGCATTGGATAATTTGTATATGATGCCAGACTCTTTTACTGGTCCAGAGTTTACAAGTTGGACTAAGATCATCAATATAGAAAATACTGAAATTTTTTTTACATTTGATGAAAAAGGGATACTATGTATCACACTGCATGGGTATATGGTCCCCTTTCATTATATTAGTAAGATAGGATGAATCACCAAAGATTTCCCCGTGTCAAGAGACCAATTTGATAATATTGTGATCTCAGTGAGACAAAATTTGATAGAAATTGCAAGATCACTATCATCAGAGATAAGAGAACGATTTCCTCGAGATGAATTGTTGGAGGCCATGTGTGTGGTATACCCTCAATATTGGAACAATTGTCAATGTTCAAGAAATTTAAAAGCCGATTTTCAAAAGAGATTAAAATTTTTAGTAGACCACTTTTGCAAGAAAGTCTCGATACATGGAGAACATATTGAAGGTATTTTAGATTCATCAAAATTGTATCAACAAGGTGGACGCTTTGCTGAAACAATGTGGAAGCAATATCCTTTTTTGGAGAATCCTAATGAAAACGGTGCTATAACAAGATTGTGGAATACTTTAAGTGCTAGCCAATACCTGCAAGAAAACATATCAGAATATTTTAAATTAGCAGATTTGTGTCAAACTATGATTTTGGGATCAGTGGAGGATGAGAGAATGTTTAGTGCACTATCATTTTTGAAGTCAAAGTTGAGGAACGAGCTTGATAAACATGTGGATACATGTTTAAGATTATATGTAACAAAGTATGACGTTGACAATTTTCCATATGAAAGAGCACTAGCGCTTTGGCGATCAGATTGTGATAGAAGGGGAGAAAACAATATAACAAATTTATCTAATGAACTTGATACAGAACATAATGTTTTTGAGGCTCATAATGATAGTACATCTGGAGAAGATCATGTTCACAATGTAGAAAATGATGACCAAGATGACAATTGGGAAATTGAAATACCCTAGGACTCTTATTTTGGTATACATGTTCCGTTGATCATGCAAGATTACTACATGTCAAATTCAGGTAAAAATGGGTTCTATATTTTGTATTTTTCATTGTAACATTGCAGCTACATTTCTTTCATGTGTGTTATTTTAAGATTTATGTTTCATATTTAATCCTTACATTGTTTGTTTCTTATTTGTGACAGGAAATGAAGCTGGATTTGATGATCTTGGGACCTATTTATTTTCACATAGATAGTGTTTGATTAGTATTAAATGATAAATAACTAATTTAACAAGACTAATGCAAAGCATCAATGGGCTCATTCAAGTACATGAAACTACCTTGATGTCTAGCTTTGACATCTTGGAAAATTTTAATGGTATATATGTTGCTTGTGTTTGGGGAATTTTGCGGAGTTTCAAGTTTTATATTTTCTTGGAAAATAATTATTGATATTTGGAAAATGTGTGATTTTATATTGGTATTGGAAACGAAGCTAGTTTTGATCTTTGATTGGAAATGAAGTTGGATTTGATGAAGTTGGGACCTATTTATTTTCACATAGATAGTGTCCTCGTATTAAATGATAAAGAACTAATTTAAGTAGTCTAACGCTAAGCAACAATGGGCTTATTCAAGTACATGAAATTGTGTTAATGTCTAGCCTTGATATCTTTGAAAATTTTAGTGGTTTGTTTGTTGCTTGTTTAGAGCATTTTGTTGAGTTTGAAATTAGTCTCTTGAATGCTTATGGTTCTCATATCATGCGTAGATCGATAGATCGATAGATATAGTTCTATTATTATAATCATTATTGTTTTATTTATATATTTGGTGGTTTGAGAAAATATATTTTATTTCCTTTCACTTTGTGGCATGATTTCAACATCTTCACCTTTTAGAATATAGTAAAATATTTTTCTTATTATAGATTTTTCTTGGAAAAGAATTATTGAGAGTTAGGTGCAAATGCACAATGTTGTGTAGCATTAGTGTGATAAATATGGGATAGTGCAAAGCATAGTTTTGAAGATTAGTCTAAGTTGACTCGTACCTAAATCAACTCGCCTGCTGATTGTTGGTTGAACGGCCAATTGTTGGTTCAATGGAGCTCGTAAGGTTCTAGCAGCACAAATACCAAAAGGAAAATGAGCCCATCATGGGGTACCTTTGCAATTCTCCACCACTGCTACCTTCCATACTTCCTCAAACTCCTCTCCAACCTCTCAATATCGCTGCTAGTAGTAGCATGACAAACAAATACTGGTTTCAGTTAACTAAGAACGCTGCTTTTCTAAACTACACGAGAATCATTTCTCACGAGTCACCATGTGCCATGCTTGGTCTCGTGTTCTCTTCCTTCTACTCCGGTTCAATTACCATATTCTATCATTGGAATCAACACTCCGAACTCCACTAGACAACGATTCACCATTTTGTAGTAGTGATTCGCTCTTTGTGCACTAGTGATTCGCCATGATTTTACGTGACAATATAATATCGTGAGAGATTCACCAAAAAAATTATATATACATATTATATTATTAATAAAATCGCTTCCATTTTTCCCCATGTATCATGGGGATTCGCCTATTTTTTATATATAAATTTAGGGGGGTTCTTAAAATTTTCTCTCGTTCCACAACTATGTTACCTTTCACATGTATTTATCCATACTAAGATTTATGCGCCCTCATGCTTCATATTTCAACATATTCTCGTTCAAAGGTTTAACCCAATTATAATTATATAACCTTCGAACTTCTTAAACCAAATGCCCCATGAACACATAACAAGGTTCGTACTTGACTAACACACCGCGCACATTACAACATTCGGTCCATAAAACATATAAGATACTCGTGTATCCAACGGCTTAAATCATGTTGCCATCCAACCAACCGATCCTATGACAATCGCACGATTAAATGACACGAACTTTAACCTCAGAAGCCACGTGATGAATTGGGGCCCAGCCTCTTAACACACCCTTCATCCGCCGACGGCGGTTGGCTTATCGCGCTTTTATCTCGGTGATGATCCGACGAATATAATCAAATATCACGTTTTTTTCCGCATATTTTAATGCCCTTAAAAACGTGATGGAAGCGACACATACCACCCTTCTCCACGTGTCAACTAGCGACATAGATCGCGTTCAAAGGTGATATGGGCCACCACCCCAACCCACGTGAAACTACCGCCTCTAACACTCGTTTCACCGTTCGTCTCTTCGGGTTCGCTTCTTTCCACACTCGAGGTTCCGCACCATTCCATTCAATGCCTTATTATAAAGAATCTCCCTCACTTTTTGCTCCTCTTCAAGACGGTTCCGTGAAAATGTGAACCATCACCATGTCTTCACGCTATACCAATGGTATTCAATGCTCAACCCAACTTCAACTCAACACTTGGGCCGCTCGTAACCTTTCACCGTACCCCGATTCCCCGCTCTCCGTTGGTCCATTTCGTATTCAACCAATACCACGCCCCAAGGTTTCCATCGTGTCTGTGGTCCCACTTCTTCTTACTCACTCACCAAGGACCCGGCTTTTCCTTGCCGTATTTAATCAAGGAATAGAATTTTTTATTGCAATTTTGTGTTTCCTCATAACCATTATAAACACCTAAACCCCCGAACATGAATTTGAACCCCCACTCGTCTATATAGAGGATTTCTCCTATTGTATGTGTAACATCATTGAACCCAAATTACAAAGAATACATATTACACATCGCCCATACAATCGCCTAAGAAATACCATCCCTTGAAATTGGTTATTAACATGGGTTTTACTCCATCGGTTCTCACCACAAAATATACAGCGTAATCTAACTAATTCACACAATCCTACTCATACATGGTTTTTGTAAATTCAAGGCATATTCACACAGAACTTTTAACTCGACAAATGCACTCAAACAAATTCTCATTTATGTAGTGACATTACTTACGCCTTCCGGTCCCTTCGCCAAATATTCAAATCTGAATGGCCTTCTATTCTCCTATCTTCGGCCTCCCGCTCTCTAACCTCCATAAAATTTCAATGCAGTTCACAGATCGCCACAGTAGGTTATTTTTATACAAATTTGGGAATCAATCAATTCAAATTTCTTCCCACAATGATTCCCATAAACTCCTAATTTTATCAACTCCTAGATAACCGAATCGACTCTTCACACTCCAACTAACCAACTTCTCCTATCCTCTAATCATTCTATAAGCAACATAATTCCTTCTCAGATTTTATTAAAATCACCAAATATGAAATTACATAGAACTGAAAATATAAACTCCCCCTAAGTCTATTTATATACAAGGTCTTGTCTTGGGTCTAATGCTCCTTCATCAAAGAGCTCATAAAGATAGTTGAAACCATTAAGCCTCAGAGGAACTCCGTAAACATGGGAAGGGATAGGGCTTATAGGTAACTCCTAAATGAAAAGTGATGATAGTGAAGGGAAAAAAATGGGTAGTAATCAAAGCAGGCGGGGAAAAAGGATGGAGATGAGTGATATACCACAGAGGAGTTTTTGGAGTGGCAGTAAGTATCACATGGAATGAAAAATGGTAGAATAGTGAAAAATTTCCATAAGGATAATGAAGGCAAAGGAGATTTCTAAAACTCACAATATTCAAAGAATTTTGCTTTAGAATATAGAAACCATCTATACTCATCTACATAGCAAAAATTTATCGATGACTAATAGACTCATAGGGTCCTTGCTTCCACTCAAAATCCAAATCTTTTTCTCGTGTGGAAGTTGTTTGTGAGGGATATGTGTGCATGCCCCTAATCATCTCGATTTTTTGCCACTTTTTCTATCCACCCATTCCATCCGCAAAGTCTCCCAAATGTGGTGATCTTCCAAAGTAATCAAAGAAACGCACACCCAATATTACATTGGTGTTTTAAGGTCAACTACAAAGAAGATCAACAATGCATATGTCCCCATGGTGACGTATAAAGGAACACAATGCATGCACTTGCGCTTCTAGCTCCTAGGACCAAAACAGAAAATCCTCAAAATCATCAAGGCATTGCCCCCTCTCGCACTAGTTGGGAATCAATAAAGTTGTGGGTATCCCCACCGTCAATCAAACCGAAACCTTCCGATCTAATATTGAACCTCGACCCTCAAGGTCAAGTACTTGGGTACTCTCTCAATGATGTAAGGACCTCCCCGCAATTGTAGAAAATGCTCCATTTCCCACCTCTCGTTCTTCTTTTCTTCCTCCTTATCATGAAAAGACCTCTCTCTCTCTATATACCGTGCTCTCCTTCGCACATTCATGTTCTATGCCCATGATTATTGGCATGTGAAGCAAAGCTTCCTTCTCCTCAAGTCCTCTCTGGACACTAAGAGGTACTTTGTTTTGCCTCTCTTGAAAGAGCTTCTCATCTTTTCCTCGATGGAAAAGTGGGCTTTGGTCGAAATGTTGCCTTTGTATTTGGCAAGGCATATTGTAGATATATAGCCCTTCCAATGGCATCTGGAAGGTTAGTGGGTTTGTAGATTAAAAACCCATGAAGAGGTTCTACAAGGTCATCAATAAACATATAGACCCTTTCTTGTTGGCAAGAGAAATCAAGAACCATAACAGAAAGTTTTAGAAATTAAAAATACAAGTTTCTCGGATTACCTAATTGTTTATTTTATTTCGGTATTTACCGATAATAATTTATAAATAATTTTTTCATTAAATAATAAATAGAAGAACTATATTTAGTTGTTGCAATAGGATTCCTGCAGCGGAATGTTCAAAAGCATGGTATTAGAGCAAAGAAAAATGTATCTGCAAGATCCGAAAGACCGACGAAGAGGGAGATCAAGAGACCGCGTAGATAATAATGAATTCCTAAGTGATTGCACACCATCCAAGAGGGAAAAATTTTCGTGGGAAAATCTCTCTAGGTGAGTCGACAAAGAGGAATATTTTGATTGAAAATTTTATAGTGACGTAGGGAGCATCGTATTGTACTTTGACATCTTCATGGTCTACCTCTCGCGTTTATGAAATAATTGAATTGGTATACATGTTCCCGCTTGTACTTCCTTACCTACTCCCCCGTGTTTAAATTTCATTTGTATTTACTTGGAAGGGCATTAAGAATATTGGGAGAACAAGTGGACAATATCTATTAGGTGCAGCAGGAGGTGGAGGTAGAACAGTTAATAGTAGAAGATGAACTATTAGGAGTGTGGTGTATTTGGTATTTGTAGTCCGTACACAATGAGTTTCATCAAGTAAAGGAATACCGTATTTTTCTTCTTAACAAGAATTCAAATGTGTCTAATTCCTTTAACTTATCAAAATATTCCTCTAACATTAACTCGATGTAACCACTTCCATAATTCTCTCCTTTCTTTTTTGGTTTTGCTTAGGGTTGAGGTATCAATACTCGTCTTTGTAGATCTATAAATAACCACTAATTCATTTTCACTTTCGTACCTAAACAAACTTCCTGAATCTTATCATCAAATTTTATCTTCAAGACTTCTCATGCCAGCTTTCGCAGGACAAAGCTTCGAGTGTGATGAACACCGATTAAGAGTTTTAATGCCTTTGGAAATTGTGTTAGGATTATCCACAATTTTAGGTGGGTTAGGACTGTGGATTGATTCCTTTATATGTTCTTCTGAATCCACCTTTAAACATGAAAAATTTTTAATGGATTCACCAAGATAGTTACAAAATTTCTCGAACAAATTTCAGCTCCTACTACCTCCGAGTTCACCACTGCTTGTACGTCAAAAACTTCTTGGAAATATGTCTTCTTAACTCCGACAAATGCACCAAAAATGTTTTACGAAACCGATCTTGATTACCCATCAATCAACTCAATGTAACTATTTTCAAACTACTTCTAACCGAATATTAGCCTCTTCGCCTGAGAGGGCTCTCCTCAAAGGCTTCTATGATTTCTCAATAAGGATAATACCAGATGGATAACTCTATGAATTATAACTTGGTTTTGTATGATTATGAAAGCTGAAAATGAAGTTTGTTACTATTGATATGGAGTCAACATCGGTACTCTTAGTGACAAAGTGGTTCTTCACATGAAAGCTGAGGTAGATAGAGGTTTTTAACAAAGATAATTCATACATATAACATAGGAAAACACGGTAATTTCACCCTAAAGGAAGTCGTAGCATAATATTATGAATTACAAGTAATTAGGGAGATAAAATCCACCGGCGAGTGATTAGACATAAAGATAGAGAGAAATAACACATCAAAAACCTCATAAGAATCTCAGGTCTGGAAGTAGAATGTCGTTGTATATTACTAATAATGGATAAAACATACAAGCAACAATTTGGTGCAATATTCTCCAACCCTTTCGTTCTTCGATGTTTAGTCTATAAATAGACATTCTTTATAATGTAGATGATCCCGCCTATCCGGCTAGATCTTCGAATTCTACTCTAACACCTATCATAACTCCGAAACTACTAACTTGAAACAGCATAAATGAAAATTTATCCTTTAAAGAAACAAACTCCTTATAGGACTCTATCTCCTCATTTATTAAGTATCTGTTCTCCTTACCAAGAAATGTCAGTTATTAAATGAATATCACAAGCTCAAAGGACAAATCACCATCATTTTACATATTTAAAACATCCCTAGATCCTGACAGTTAGTAACCCTACTCTTTAAGGGATGGATGACCTTCACTTTAAACATTGTTTTGATCGATGAGATGGTTGTGTGTCACTCCTTTTGAGCCATGAATCTCATCGATATGGTCCAGCTGACATGCCGGGAGGTCTCTAGCCGGCTAATGTGCCGCGTGAAATGATCAAAACTCTTCAAAAATATCCTCGCTACAAAACAAGGCAACAGGGTAGTTTCGTAGGAGTTTTAGTAGCGTATGAAAATTTGCTTAATCTATCTCTTTAACACCCTTACTATTCCAACACCTTCACTATGCAAAGAAACCTTGCAAAAATTCATCTCCCTCCATAATACTTGACAAAATCGAGTTTTAAGGAAAAAATGCACCCACAAGAATTTTCGTAACATTTTTCCGGCCTCAAGCCCCAGGTATACGAAACTCGTCCAAAAACCAGAATTTAATGAATTTAGGATTGTCTTCAAAATTGATTCCGTGGGTAAAATTTAGGTTCTTTTTCAAAGATGAACCTCATAAAACATATTCCAACTCAATTTTTTACTCTTGTGGTGTTTCATCTTCATTTACAATCAATTGGTTGATAATTCTTCTACCACTTTCATCTTCAACTCTTTTCTTTTCCAACTCCACTTGAATTAAATCCATATGCTCCCGAAGATCTTCCACTCTGGTATTTTGAATGCTCGTTTTGGACTGTATGCAATTTCATCCTCTTAACATGTTTAACCTCCTCTTAATGGTTAAGTCCATTTCTCTAGCAACTTTTCTGTATTGTCCAAAATTTTCGAAACACTTGTGACTTGCTCTTCCCATATTCTTTCTCTATCTATTCAAATTGAACCTTCTCTGCCTTTGGTGTTTCTTTGCTCTCTGTTTTCCAAACTAATATCTCTTTACCTCGCTTCTTCAACTACTCTTCGAGGGTTTCTATTTCTCTATTTTTCAATCATTTTCTCTTGTCTTTCTTTGCTCGATAACCAGCTTCCTCCTTTGTCAGTGAAGACTGATCTATGATGCTTGGTGGCTTAGCAGCTTCATTGATTTTATCAATCCCTTTTCTTTCCATGACCTTCCTTGCATGTTCAGTCATTGGCTTCCTTGGTTGAAAAATTAAACCAACATTATCACCCAAAATCTGGTTTTTGCCAGCCTTACCTTTCTTTACTTTTCCTCTATTTTCAATGTCTTCAAATTTTGCACAATGCATGACTTTAAATGTCAATTAAGATGCAGGATATCCTCCACCTCTTTATCTAATGTCCTGCTTCTCAGTGACTTCTCACGTCTTTGCTCGATCGTATGCTTCCTCGTTTTGTATGTTGTTTGGAGGTGTGCTCTACCGCAAAGGTTATGTTTCCATGTTCACCGTGTTCGGGATATATTTGACCATTTTTCTTCTTCACCCTCCTCTCTGCCACAACCGGTGATGAAGCAGTTCTAGGTTTGGAGGCTTTCTTAGAGTAACCACATCACTCCCTTGTAACCACTCATGAACAAGAAGGAAGTCCAATTTTTGTCCAACTTCAATTCCTCTAACACTCATAACTTAATTAGACCATGATGAAAAGACAAGTTTCATTGCTCCCATGTTTTGATTTGAACCTTATCTCGACATTTTCCCTAGACTTCTATATAAATAGAAAGGTAGGTCAAGCACCTTCATACAAAATGCGATATGTCCGAGATGATGAGAGCAGTATCATCTGAATCCTCTTCGTTAGGTAAAATACTTTTGAATGACCATCAACAACTTTTCATAATTATCCTTCATGAAACTCCTAGGGATAGCATTTTTTCAAAATCAATTTCACCGTGTTCGTCGATGGAACTCTTGCAATCCCGCATTGTAAATTTGATACCTTAAACCATTTTTCACTCCAGGATACCTATAGCGATGATATACTCATCGGTGTCACCGTAAGGTTTGGAATTCCAACCTTAAAGTTGTTCCTCGTAGCTAGTGGCAAAATCCTTTGAAACTCGCAAAACAAAATCCTTTGCAACTTCCTTAAAATTGCAAGCACTAGTTCTTTGAAACCTCCAGCAAAGATGGTCTTCGGCTTGGAGTAAATTCATATCCATGGGCTCATATATGAAAATGGCTAATTCTTATTTGTTTTCCTTCTTGCACCATGGATGCTTATAGTCTTCATTGCCCTCGCTGTCGATGACACTGCAGAATTCGAACTTGCTGCACCACCTTCTTGCTCCGACAATGTAGACATTCAGAAATCGACTCACATGCAAGGATAAATCACCATATGACAAAAGGAAAATCGAGGTGAGGCTTAATAGTTTAAGTGACAGCTCGAGCTTCAATCATAACACATGTAGGTAAAAAAGGTACGTCGACATCGCGTCGATATGGGCATTCAAATCACTTACAACAACCTTGGAAAGACCTACCTAACTCCTCTAATAATAAATGACACCGTACAACTCTGAACAAGACAAAGTTAGAAAATGATTACAAATAAAATTAGTTGTTACGTATTCGCTACGAAACTATTAGTAGTTTCATAGCAAAAATCATGTTTTCTTGTGTAAAAATGCTGCGAAAATGCAAAAGTGACAGATGCGCCTTTGATTTTTAATGCATGTGAAATTACAATCCACCATATGTGATTGATTTGACCGAAAACAGCATAAAATGAAGGTGATCATGAAACTTAGGATAGGCTAAAAAATGTAAAACAAATTTCTATACCACATTGAATGGCTAAGGAGACCTTATCCATTTAGTGAGTGGCCAATATGACCCCATCAATAAATGTTTCACAATTTAATGAGTGATAATAGTGGCTCAACTCTGGGATGGTTTAAGCTGCCATGGTACACCAAAGAACCTCGTAGTTTCATTGCCATCCATCCTTTTTAGAGATAAACTTGAAATTTTCCAAGCCTTCTTCAAATCCTGTGTAGCCTTCACCTTTGGCCCAAGTTTGATGACTGTACCGTCTTTATTAAAGTTAAAAATCATAATAAAATGGAATATATACAATGGAGTGAAAATTTAGTAAATTTTTAAGAGGAATAGTGCTTTAGAACCTGCCATTTCTTCACAAGGTTGTCCATCCATTTCTTCAAGTAGATAAGTGATGCTGCCATGGAATGCAACTACTATGAATGGTCCTCTCATCTTTTTCAAAATTTCCATGTTTTCCCTTTTCTTCAATTTCGGATTCCCACTTCAACACCACATCTTTGAATCGTAAATTTTCTTCTTTGACCTTCTTGTCAAATGTTTTTATTGTCAGAACAAGAGACTGCTGTATACCTCCTCCTTTACCCAGATCTATATGTCGTGTTTATTCTCCTCCCGAATAGAATTAGGTTCCTTCTCTAGTCCTGCGCAATTTCATTGCTGTGTGCATTCCCAAGGAAGTGGGGAAAAATAGGCTTCAACTCCACACACTAACCGATAAGGTGAAGCACCACTGATCTTTGTACACTATCAGCCCACAGACATACTAACTTCGCATGCCATGATATTTTGTTTTCTTGTAGTACCTTCTTGATACCCCACAATGCTTTTATTAGAAGATTCATCAAGACCATTACCCCGTGGGTAATAAGTGTAGAGTGTTCAAGTGTTCTGGGTGATACCATGAAAAAAGATAATCAACCTTTGGATTTAAAAGCTTGTGCATTAGTAATAATCTCCATAGGACACCAAACTGACCATATGTTATTCTCTAAGAACTGATGATGACCGAATCATTTTACCTACCTTGTTGGGATTGCTCTTTAACCACTTAGTGAAAATAATCGCTGTCGTCGTGGATCCAAGGATGCATTCTTTAAGATGATGGGTGTATTTCACTCAATAAAATCTAGCCCCCAATTATTGAAAGGTGCTTCAAACATAAATTGGCATTAAGGGTAAAGGAACTAGCTTTTTCTTACCACAAAAAAATCGACATTCATGGCAGGGCACTATCTTCTTGTAAACATCCTGAACATGTAGGCCAATAATAGAATTTCGTTTTTGAGAATTTTATTTGTTGTGGCCTTCCAACAGCGGTGTCTCACAACTTCCCTTATGAAACTCTTTCAATCACCTTTTCAACTTCCTCTTCCAACAAAATGGGGCCTAAATAATTCACCCAGTTGTCTTTCCGCATAGATTATTATCTACAATGCAAAGATTCAGAGATTTCATCTTCACAAACCTTGCTTTTGATTTAGTAAGCTCCGATGAGCCTGATGATGAAGACAAAGACAATGTTTTTGTACCAAATGTATAAAATGTACTTTCTTCAACAGGAATCACTTCTCTTCTATCTTCATCTGATAACTTTGAAATTCTCGCAATAAAAATTCATGTCAAGTGCTTATCAAAAATTGACCGTGCCATCATCTTTGCTAGCCCTTGATCCTTCACCAATTTTGTAGGTCTGATTTCTATGTCATACTCCAACAAATTAGCTATCCACTTCTCTTGCCATCAAGATCAACCTTTGTCAAGATATCCTTAACCATGTTGTTAGGCACAAATGATATGACATGAGAATGCATAATATAAATTCTGAAATCCTTAATGGCGTTTTTTCAAAGCATATGCTTGTTTTTCTAAAATATTGTATTTTATCCTAGTTAAAAGGGTTTTGCCCAAGAATGAAAAGGGCTGCTTCCGTACCTTACGTCCTTTCGTAGTAAAACTATAGCTATGGTATTTTCGCATGCAAATGTAAAAAACTAGAAATTTTTGAAAATCGTGACTAACTTCGACACTCGTCCAGTGAGTGCTTTATTTATTTCTTCCAATGACTGCTATTTCAATCGTCCATTTAATATCAACTCCTTTTCTTCAACATCTTGGTAATGTCTTTTGACAATCTCATCAAAGTTGTGGATAAAATTTCTAATAAATGTCCTCTCCCAAGAAAGGACCGACCTCTTCCTGCTCTCATGTGTTTATCTTCCGAATGACATTGACTCTATTTGGATCAATATTTATCCCATATTTTGATAAAATATGCTCACAATTTTCCGCAGGTTAGAGAAAAAATACCTTTAGTGGGATTAAGAGAACATTTAAATCTTCTATACTCAAAGAGAATTTTCCGTATGTTTCAAATGGTCTTCTCTCTTCTCGAAAATATGAAGCTATGTCATCCATATAAACCACCACTAACTTATCTTTTCTTTTCGCAAAGGAAATATCCATTGCTCTTTGAAAATTCGCTTCGCATTCATCAAACCAAAGGGCATCTTGGCATACATGAATGTCCCCCATGGTGTGGTAAAAGAATTTTTCTCCGGTCTTCCTAAAAAACAATATCTGATTGTATCTGAAAACCATCCACATAGACATCTTTTGGATAGCCAAATAACATTCTGCGAATTTGATCCATCTTAGGGAGAGGGTAGTTGTCTTTCAAAGAAGCCTTGCTCAAGTTTCCCCGAAGTCACGCATTCTCGATCCTCTCGCTTCTTTTTTTGACTCGTACTCAAGTTATCAATCCATTTTGAGAATCTCGATAGGAACAACAATTTTTGCATCGTAAATATTCTTAATTTCCTTCACAATCGCAGGCATGAGAAATAAACATTAATCCCCTCTCAATTTCTCGTCATTAGGAAAGGTTTCTTATTCTCTTTGATAGGAATAGTTTGTTGAATAATAGTAGGATCATATTTTTTCGGTGTCAAAGACAATTCCATGCAAAAACATCAATGAACTTCTTCATCATCTCAATATATATTTATGTTTCATCTCCACAGTAAAGAAACTTAGAAAGCTTTATCATTTTAGGCAACGTTTACCGTACCAAGATTACAAGTCTATACCTCTTCATCATCACCGCATTCTAAGAGATTTAAGCACATCATTTTGGTCAAAAATATTTTCAAGTGGAATAAGACCTTTAGGGTATACACAATTATTCTTCAACAAAACTTCATAATTACCTTAGTTCTTAAAGAAGCATGTTTTGTTGATCTACTTGTGTGCTTTCAAAATCGTCCTTAAACTCTACTTAAATTTATGACTTGTTGGTCATCTTCAAAGGCTTGCCAATTGATGATGTTATCTCGGGATGGCAAAGCGATGACAAACTTCAATTCTATACTTCTCAAAGGAAGGTGCAGACGACAAAATGATTTTAAAAGTAAAAGCCAGGGAATCGCCCACTAAGTTTTTATCCCTAGTTTTCTACAATAAATGAATATTCTTGAAATTTTTCCAACATTTCCATTATCATATTTATGTAATCTCTCATCTCACATCCTTAGTTTGATATATTCCTTTAAATTGTTTAATTACCAATTCGTAATCTCCACAAACTAAAAAAATTTGGGCACCCAATATTTTCAAAATTTCCAAACCCAAAAACAAGAGATTCATATTCAACCATATTATTTGCATACCAAATTTCGCCTTGAAAGAATAGAACTTACTTTCACTACTCTATAGTGATCCATATGCCCGCTCTAACCCTCTTCTTCTAGCATCCACCGAAAGTGTAAAAGCCACCACCCCTTCCGCTTTTTCTTCTATGATTTCCCCGATTTTCAACTTCTGTCGATTTTCAATTTCTTAATTTATGCTTTCACTTCACTTTGTTTACCGCTAGCTCGTTGAAAAGAATCGTTGATCCTAATTCAGTTTCACCAACATAAATGGGAAAATTATGAGGTTTATCCTTGTCGCTTACCATACAGGCCATCCTAGTCTCCCGTACAATCTTATTTGTCACCAAAAACAGGTATGGTGGCATATGCCGAAGTCCATCTACATGGTGCCTTTTTATTTTCGCTTCCCAAGATCCGGACAGCAGCATGCCAAACTTGGTGGAATATCCGCTACCACAATTTCCATTACCATTGTCTTGGTAGGGACTTGTGTTAGCCAACAACAACATCTTTTATCAATCCAATGCAGTATTGTTTTAGAATCAAAAGAAAAATAAATCCTTGTATGGCCTAGTGATCTCCAAACCTGCCCTCTCCATAATCACCATATGCATGAGGTTATGAGAAGCCCCCGAATCCAACATGGAATTGTGTAAGGTCATGTCATGGATACTAAGGTCGACATAGAAAGGAGGTACTTCTTCATTCTATCTATCTTCCACCTTGGTCCCAAGTAGATGGTAGGATGGTTTTCTTGTACATTAAGGATATCTCTAAGCTTTGAAGGACAATTCAACATTTCACAATTTTATTTGTGTACTCATTAACCTTTGAGAATTTCTCCAAAGGGACCGGAATCTGATTTTAGAAATCTCATTCTCCAAAATCGAAAATAGAATTAATTTTTTTTCACTTTCTTCGACAGAGGAAGTGGTGGGTCCTTTTTAGACTCCGTTGTTTTAGGGCATCCTTTCTTTGGCCGTACTTTATTTGCGTTGATGGGGAACATTTCTATTTTTGAGATTGTATTGCTTCTCGCATCTCAAAATTGCATGTTGATAACCCTTAAGATAGTCAAATTGTCCCTCGCTTCCTTATTTACATCACATGACTTCCGATTGATCATGCTCTTTTTTGGTCAAAAATTCCAAACATGTTTTCATCTAGGCAAGCATTGTATTCTTTGAATCTCAGCTTCTAGTTTCTTCTTCATCAATAAAATTTGCTGAAAAGGAGGCCTTACTTGGAGGGTCAAAGTGATTTCTTCTTTCTCTTTGTCTTTAATGGATTCTCGAGGCCTTCTAAAACTATGGATTTCTAAATTGTGGCTCATAAGCGCGGGAGGTGCGTATACTTTCCAAGGGCAAGCCTATCCATGAGTTTTTCCACAGTTTTCACTGCAGAGTCAAACTTATCATCCGGGGCAGAAGGCTTTTCTTCTTTCTTTTTAGTTTTGTTTTACCCATCTTAGACTCCTTATTTGTTATCATATTTACTTCTACCTTCACAAAGATCATTTCCGCATTTCTCGCTAGTGAAGGAGATTCTCTTTCTGCTATGATAGAGAAGTCATAGTCAAATGCAGTATCAAGACATGAATCGAATGTGCCTCCGGTGGAGGTTTAAGATGAGCAGTGTATAGAATCATAAACTTTGTTAAATCTCTGGAGAAATTTTGAAATAGCCATCTACCGCTCTTTTTAAACTATTGTATTTAGTAAGGGCCTCGCACAGCTTTGTTCTATTTCCATTTTCAAGAACTCAAGTCTACAAACCTGTTCCAATTTCCGCAATCTTCATGAGCTAGAGCTTTAAACCATTTTTCTGACTTTCACTAGTGAAACTTTTGATAAAATAGTCTTCATTTGACATCTTCATGGTCTACCTCCTCTCTCCTTGCCTATGAAATCATTGAATTTGTTCATGTTCTTCAACTATAATTCTTCATCACTCCATGTGCTTTAATTCTAGTTTGTATTTACTTGGAGGCATTAAGAACAACTGGGAGAACAAGTGGAGCATATCTAGTGGGGGCAACAGGAGGTGGAGATGGAACATTTCCAACCATGACAGTGGACCGGGTACTTCTAGGAGCGAAGGTAGAAGATGAGATATCAGAGGTGGTGTATTTGGTCTTTTGTAGTCCGTATACAAATGATTCTTACGGTAAATGAACACTAAATTTTATTCTTAGCAGAATTCAAATGGGTCTAATTCTTTAACTTATCAAAAGATTCCATCTCTAACATTAACTCGATGTAAATCGTCCTCTAATTATTTCCTTTTTTGGTCACTAGGTTGAGGCATCGACACCTCATATTTGAAGATTTATAACAATAACTTCAGTCAAATCATTTTCACTTTAAACCTAAACAAAACTTCCCGAATATTATCATCAAATTTCTTATCTTTCGTGACTTCTTACAATTTCCGCAGACAAAGTTTCGAGTGTGATGGAATACCTGATTTTGAAGAGCCGTCGGAATGCCCTCCTCGGGAAATTGTGTTTGATTATCCACAATTGTAGGTGGGTTAGACATAGATTGCTCCTATATCTCCTTATCCAAGCCACCTTTAAACATGAAAATTTGTAATGGAGTCACCAAGGTAGTTATATTCTCGAACAAATTCCGAGCCCTCGCTACCTCCAAGAGTTCGCCCTTCATTGCTCGTAATAAAACTTCAGAAATATGTCTTCGTACTCCACAGACGCACCAAAATGTTATCACCAAATTGATCTTGATTACTACTCATCAATCAACTCAATGTAACTATTTCAAACCACTTCTAACCCAATATTAGCTCTTCGCCTTGAGAGGGTTTCTTCAAAGGGGGTTTATGATTTTGAATAAGGATAATACTAGATTGCTAACTCTACGAATTGTAACTTGTTTTTGTATGATTGCAAAAGTTGAAAAATGAAGACTTGTTACCATTGGGCTATGGAGTCAACATCGGTACTCTTTAGTGTCAAAGGTTCATCACATGGAATAAAGTATAGAGGCTTTTTAACAAAGATAATTCATACATATAACAGAAAACACAATAATTTCACCCCTAAAGGAAGTCGAGCATAATATTATGAATTCTAAGTAATTAGAGATAAAATCCACCACAAGTGATCAAAAAATAAATATAGGAGAGCAATAACACATCAAAAACCTCATGAGAATCTTAGGCCCTAAAGTAAAATGTCACCGCATAATATCGATAATGGATAAAGCATACAAGCAACAATTTGGTGCAATATTCTCCAACCCTTGCCTTTCAATGTTTAGTATATAAATAAACATTCTTTACAATGTAGAAGATCTTCCTATCCGGCTAGATTCTAAATTCTACTTCCAACACCTATCATAATCGAAACTACTAACTTGAAATAGAAAAAACAGGACAGCTATCCTTTAAAGAAAACAAACCCTAATAGGACTCTATCTCTTTATTTATTACATTCGGTTCTCCTATCAATGAAATGTTTACATAATGAATATAACATGCTTGAAGGACAAATAACCATCACTTTAAATATTTAAAACATCCATAGATCTGTGGAACATAATCCTACTTTTAAGGGATGGATGACCTTCACTTTAAACACTACTGATCGATGAGATCGTTGTGTGGCACTCCTTTTGAGCCATGAATCTCTGCCGATATGGTCCAGTTGACATGTTGGAGGTCTCCCGTTGGCTACCGGTTAAGTTGAAATGATCAAAACTCTTCAAATATCCTCGCTACGAAACAAGGCAGCTTAGGTAGTTTCGTAGCGAGTTTTAGTAACAAGATGGAAACTTGATTTTTCATTTATCTTTGACACCTTTACCGTTCCAACACCTTCTACCATGCCAAGACACCTTGCAAAAAAATAGTATCTCCCTCCATAATACTTGGAAAACTAATTTTTAAGGCAAAATTCACTTACAAGAATTTTTGGGTAGCGTTTTTCCGGCTCCAAGCCCGAGGTACGCTACGAAAATGTTTTGAAAACAGAATTTGTTGAATTCGATTGCTTTCAAAATTGATCTCCATGGGTAAAATTTGGGTTTTTTGTCATTGATGAACCTCATAAAACATATTCCAACTCAATTTTTTACTCATGTGGTGTTTCATCTTCATTTACAATAAGTTGGCCGATGGGTTCTTCTACCACTCTTCATCTTAGCCCTTGTTTTTCCAACTCCACTTGAATTAACTCGTTGCTCCCGAATATATTCCACTTGGTCTTTTAATGCTCTATTTTTGGATTTTAAGTGCAAGTTCATCTCCTAACATTTTTAACCTCCTTAATGGTTGAGTTCATTTCAGCAATTTTTGTATTGTCCAAAGTTTTGAAACACTTGTGACTTTCTCTTTCCCATATTCTTCCCTTATCTATTCGCATTGAATCCTTCTCAGCCTCTTTCGTTTCTTTCGCTCTTGCTTCAAAATGGATATCTCTTTACCTCTTCTTTCAACATCTCCTTGATGGTTTCTATTATGATTTTTCAATCATTTTCTCTTTGCCTTTCTTTGCCCTCGACAACCGTTCCTCCTTTGCCGGTGAAAATAGATCTATGATGCTTGGTGGCTAAGTAGCTTCATTGATTTTCTTAGTCTCTTTGCTTTCCATGACCTACCTTGCATGTTTGTTCATTGGCTTCCTTAATTCAAAAATGAAACCAGCACTATCACTTGCAAAATCTAGTTTTTTAGAAGTCTTACCTTTCTTCAGCCTTTCTTCCTCTTTATTTTCAATGTCCTCACCATGGGTGACTCTTCAATGTCAATTGCATGCAGGATATCCTCCAATTTCCTTAGGCCAATGTCCTGCTTCTAGTGACTCTCTTGCTACCTTGCTTGCCGACTATATGCTTCTGTTTTGTAGGGTTTGTTTGAGGTGGCCAGTCTCCTGCAAAGGTTATGTTTCCATGTTCGACCGGTTCTAGAGGAGATGATCTATTTTCTTCTTTTCGACTTTCCGCCACAACCGGTGATGAATTATTTCTATGTTTTGAGTGCTCTCTGTGAGTAACCACATCAATTTCATAACCACTCATGAACAAGAAGGAACGACCCTATCTAACCTTCTCAATTCCTCTAACAATAATAACTTAAATAGACCATGATGAAAAAGAGAAGTTTCATTGCCCTTTGTTTTGATTTGAACCTTATCCGACATTTTCCCTAGACTTTTGTATAAATAGAAAGCAGGTCATGACCCACACCACAAATGCTGGAAGTCTCGAGATGATATATACAGACCATGTGAAACCTTCCTGCTACGTAAAATACTTTTGAATGACCATCAAAATATTTGCATAATTCTCTCCATGAAACTCCTAGGGATAGCATTTGTCAAATCAATTTCACCGTGTTCTTGCTTGAAATCTCGTAACTCGCATTATGAATTTGATATCTTTAAACCAAAGGTTCACCTCTAGGTTTCTCGTAGCCGATGAGATGCTCTTCGGTGTCACAGCAAGGTTCGTAATCTCCAACCTTTGAAGTTGTTCCTATGAAGTCGGTGGAAAAATCCTTTTGAAACTCAGAATGAAAGACTTGCAACTCATGAAAGAATTGCAAGCAATGGTTCTTCTCGAAAACCCTCCATGGGAGTAGGGTCTTCATTGAGTAAATTCATATCCATGGGCTCACACCGTGACAATGTCCACCCTTATTTTTTTCCATAGCCATGGATGACGATAACTTCGACCGCCTTGCTTGTTGATGACACATGTAGAATATTAACTTTGCCATCCACTCCGTTTGGCTCGATGAAGTAGCTCTTTTGTAAATCAACTCACATGCAAGGATAAATCACATGACAAAAGGCTAATTGAGGTGAGGTTTAATAGTTCTAAGTGACAAATTTCGAGCTTCAATCATAACACATGCAGTAAAAAGGTAATGAGACATCACACTATTTATGTACATTCAAATTTACCATAACAACCTTGAAAGACCTCCACCTTAACTCCTCTAATCTAAAAATGACAACCTACACAACTCTCGACAAGACAAAGTTAGAAAACAGATTTTCGTAGCGAAATTAGTTGCTTTCCGCCGTATTCGCTACAAAACTATTAGGCGTCGTAGCGACCATTGTTTTCCTCGTAAAACGCTACGAAAATTCTGAAAACCGACATATGCGCCTTTGATTTTGAATGCATGGGAAATAAAAATTGACACCATATGTGATTGATTTGATCAAACGACATAAATGAAGGTGATCATGAAACTTAGATAAGCTAAAAATGTAAAGAAAATTCCTATACCATATCGAAATGTATTTAGAGACCTTATTCATTCGGTGAGTGACCTATATGACCCTATCAAGAAATGTTTCACAATTTAATAAGTGACAACATGTCCATTGGCATCACATCACACAATATGACATCTCCATATGTACCGATCTCGTATCTCTACTTTACACTATTTTGTCACTAAAATTTGGTGTCCCTTATGTAACCACGACACTCGTAGGGAGTAGGGTGTATCATCTTAATCAACCCTAATTTCTCAACCATCTTCGTGAAACAAGATTATCGTGTCGACCGTCAATCACAACTTTGCAACATTTTTCTTTTGATTTTCACAACAATCCTCGAGTAAGCTCTTCCTTTGCGCTCGGCTCCGTAGGGAGTAGGTGTACCATCTTAATCAACCCCAATTTCTCAACCATCTTCGTGGAAACAAGATTATCGTTGCCTTCCACTCAATCACAACTTTGCAACATTTTTCTTTTTTGATTTTCGTTACGTCTCCGAGTAAGCTCTTCTTCTTTGCGGCCGTTCATTCTTGCTTTCCTTCTTCCCCGCCTTAAGCAATACTTCTTTTAGCAATAAAGACCTCCTACCTTAGGGTGGCTCTTTTCTTTTTCCGTGACTTGAGGATTTTCTTTCCTTTGCCTTAGCTACATTCACATTTCGTTAATTTGATGGTTTGTTATGAGGATGGGCCCCATGATCCGTGTCCCCACCTCTCACATGTGTAACATCGAATTTCTTCTTCTCTACCTCTACCTTCCGGTGAATATCCTCTTCACTAAAGTCTATTATCTACGATGGTCTACTACTCAAACCTCCCCGCTTCATTCCGAGAGTGCTAAAAATCTTGATCTAAAATTCTCCTTCCTCTTACATTTCTTTACCTCTATTCTTCTCGACTTTTGTTTCCTCAACATTTTCTCTCCGCCTTCAAAGATGCTGTAGGAATCAATTGTCTTCACACTCAACAAACCGATTCATCCGTATGTCATACCTTAAACCATTGATGTATTCAGGCCACTTTCTCCATATCATCTTTAGCATCTCCGCTTCTAATGCTCACTTTGTAAAACTTTAGTGTATACTCCTCGATGCTCATTCCTTTCTTTCAAATTCTGAAACTGCTTGAAAGATTCAACCGATAGTCTTCGGGCATAAACTTATTCTTCAATTCACTTACCATTTTATCCCATTGCTTGATCTTAGGCTTTCTTTCTCCCCGGATGTTTGTAGTTCATCCCACCGTATAGATGGATGGCCCTTCAACTTGGTAGCCGCAAAATTTACTCTTATCTTCGACCTCTCTAAGTCGAAATACTTATCCACCGAACTGATCCAATGCATCAACTCGTCCGACCTTAAGGTTTCCCTCATATGAAGGAATTCCATTCTTGCCTTCACTAACCTTGTTAATATCTTGAAAACTTTAGCCACCTCGCTTTTCCTCTTCTTCTTCCTTAGAATATTCCTCTCGCAACACGACATTTCTTCAACAGTGCTCTCCTCCATGTGCCCACGCTGTCTCCATCCTTGTACGAAGGCGTTGAATCGCTAGCAAACCGTATTGGCGCAGGTCTTCCGACCTAAGCCACCTCCTTCTCGGTGGCATATTTAAGCACAATCCTTGAGAATAGAATTCGTTCGCCCGACACCAAATGACGTTAAAAGCTACAAATTTTTAGAGTACGTGTGAACTTTAGGTTTATGGGCCCACACAAATGGTGACCAATCGTCGATCGCAACTTTGTAAGTTTACTGTCTCACCTCCTCGTTACCGCAACTTTACTAATTTCAATTTTTGTGACTGCCATTGTACCTTATCGCATGCTATATGCGATATGCTTTCACATCTCATCGCAATATTTTTGCCTTATCGCAACTTAAACTATTTACCGCACCACAACTTGAATAACTACCTCTCGTTCCTTATCGCACGCAAAACCAAATCACTCTACCGTGCGATGTCTTAAATGTACGAAACACAAAATGTCAACGTGTGAAATTCCGTTCCGGTTGCGATTAATCTCCATCGTTGATTTATGCCAAATATAACGGTCCCGTTCGTGTCTTTGTTATTCGCATCGCCAATCGTCTTCTTCCGGATGTGTTGTGGGATCAATGCCAAAAAGTTGTGTACTTTTGTATTGCAACTTCACGAGCTTGATTCTAACTTCACATAAACATATTAAATGGAAACCTTGCCAGGGGCAATGAAATATCCAAATTAAACAGAGAACAAAAAGTGACAGCTTAACACAAACGAAGAATTAAATATAAATATACTTGGAATTAAAATTATGAAAAAATACACAGTAGCCTAGCCCTTGATGGTCGATTTTTTTTTACATTGGCTTCTCCTCTTCATCCAATCTTCCGTCACACCTATCCCCATGCCTCACACTTACCTATTCATGCTTATATATACTTGAAAGTGGTTCTCTTGTCTTTTATTAGTTCTCTGAACCACTCTCAACAAATTAATTCTATCCTATCTTAATGATCTAACTCTTACTTGATTTGATTTCGTAGGAGAACCAATTCTGATATTTTTTATTCCTATTTAAGTTAGAAATCAAAACAAACTAACTTCTCACAATTAAATCTAAATAAAATATTAATAATCATTTGTTTCCACCTCTTGTTGGGGCCACAACTTGGTGAACACACAATCACATTAATAGCTAAATTTCTATGCTCCTTCGCCTGTCCTATTTCGCCCTTCACTGGGCGATTCCTCAATCAGGATGGGGTTTCTGGTTGGAGTCAAAGGCCTCCTTGTCTCACCTTAGCACTCTTCCCAGTTTTCACACATGGAGGTATTCATCTTTCTTTTTATTTCTTTGGGGTCTTTAGAGTGGCTGTGCGGCGCCACTTTCCCTCATTGGTCCTCGGTGAAATGTTGGTTTGCCGTAGCGGTGAGATGCCGTTGAAAGCTTGGTGTCTAGATCTCCTCCTCTTCTATACTTCCTTATTCCTATTCATCTTTCTCTTCCTCTTCTTTACATCTTTCTCTTCCTCCTCTTCACTTTATTTTTTTCTTCTCCCACATCTTCTGTGGGTTGTGTCTCTATTTCCAATTCCTCTTCTCTTCCTCCACCTTTCAATCCCTTCTTATTTTGTTTTAATGCCTTTTCCTTAAGGCTAGAGGTTGGGGGCCTCTCTCGCAGCATGGTTTGTCTCCCAATGAATGCTTCTCTCCGTCCAGTGTCACCAGTGCGACCAAGGTACAAGGATGTGTTGAGATCTGTTGATATATCTCCACCATGAATTTAATAATACCGTTGCATTAGGTGTTGATATTTTCGTCATTACCCTCTCGGCTCATATCTATGATTGAATGGATGAGGAACATGTAGACATATTCAGTCTTCTAAGGAAGATCCGCTTTGAACCTAAGTTCACAAATAATCTAAAAATGGTATCCATATACCACATTTATCCATTTCCTCACGGAGATATACTTCTCATGATATGGTAAGCTTACCTCATCCCATGGGTAAGGCAAACTTTCCCTTATTAACCCATTCTTATCTTCAATGTATTCTCATTGTGAAAGAATAAGATCTTCTTAGAGGTAGTATTAGAGACTATGTCCCTTCTATTCCATTTAATTCTCAGAGGTAAGCTAGTGGCTCTGCCAATGAGCTCAGTGGGTTATGGCACTTTCTAGCCCTCTTACCACTATAGCAATCATCACCCGAGAGTGCAAGGCTATTGAAAATTCTTTAGAGCCACTTCATCTTCATACCCTTGAAGAGCCTGGGAATAACCCCAACCACCGGTGATTTTTGAAGATATCAACCACAAGATGGTGTTGTTCAATTTTCTTTATGTCCTGTGTCTTTCCACAACAGAAACCTCCCCCCATATTCTACCATGTTAGAGAGGTGATTTCTTTATGTTCCGTGGGTTTTCTATTGAAACCTCCCCCATACATTATGACTATGTTAGAGAGGTGGTTTTCTATGGTGTTTCAAAAGCACCCAGGATATGGGACCCAAGAGATTTTAAATTTAACACAAAAATTTATTTATTATCCCTATCTTTAAAACCATTTAATTTACTCAATTATGGCTTGAATATGTGCAAATTACCATGACACCTTTGAACCTCGATGGGGGTGATGCACACTTACCTCACAATTATGATGTCTCTAACTTAAGGATGGTGTTGGGGTGCCAACACACTCGATGGTGGTTTTCATGCCACTTCGAGACCCCGGCCCCTCAACTTCCCATGTGAGACATTTTCCGTAGCATGGTATATGGCACCTCGACCATGGATCGAAGATCTCGTGTCTCCGCCTCCCCGTCCCGCTCTCTAACCGATCCTTTATATGCACAATAAAATGAGGGCAAATGGGCTAAAGCATGCTTTCTATTCCAAACTTAACGGTTTGGAGCGTATTGGTGATGTGGAGTTTGGCACGAGGTTTCCATATTTGGACCGTTAGTCATCGCAATTTTTGCATTGTTGACGTACTCAAATGCAGATTAGAACCTTGATTTTCATAAAAGTTCATAGATACTAGAAATTACAATCTCACCGCCTTCATTATCCGTAAGATAATTTTCACTATTTCTCATCACTTCATCCCATTCAGTCTTTGCCTACCGCCTTCGAATACCCAATAAGAGCCCCTGGCTACCCATTTTATCTATATCTTGTCACCTTTGACCCAAATCGTTTTTTGTTTCCACCTAAAAACCACCCATTAGCTAAGCTCACCAATCAATCATGATTGTTATGTCCCCCAAATTACCCTAAACACCGATAGTCTCAAACTATCTCTCGTACACTCTTTAAAGAACTTCTAAGCATACTGGGTTTTGGGTTTTCGATACATTAGTTTATCAAGAACCTATCCCACACTTGACAAATCCCAAGTTCTAGGTTTCATTCCAAAAGCCAAGTCCTGCAAAGCCTCCACTAGGCTGAATTAGAGCTCACAAAGTCAGGTGGATTTGGTGCCTCACAAACTTTGTTTTTCCTATATGAAGAAACTACATTCAAAGAAGGAAAGGACTGCAGATCTTGTTCTAAACTCATTAAAGAGATCATTCGAAAAGGTATTTGGCCTAAAGAACAAGTTTTGCAGGGGGATAAATTTCGTCTCCTTGCTTACATTTATGCAAATATTCGTGCTAAGTTATCAACCTAGAAAGAGGTAAAGTAATGAGAGGCACCATCACAAGAAAACCACTCAAACCATAAGAAAAACAAGGCATGGGTTTGATGGGAATCGGGATTTATGATTGTTTTGATCAAGAAACAAAGAAATACTAGGGTCACAAAGGCAAAGGACACTCAACCCTTTCAAATGATCATTTAAGACTTTTTTAGACATAAGTAATGAGTTTCCGATAAGTTTTCCTTTGAGAACTTAGAAGACAACACCAAGTTTGCTTTTTCAAGCATCCCTAAAATCGTGTTTTGGGAAGATGGACAAAGATGGTCAAAATAGTGACAAAGAAGCCTCTTCATCACAACAAAGGGTTTTGCATATTTTTGAAACTACTCTTCTAGGTTTGCGGCACACAAACTGGCCCACTATCAAAAGGTAAAATCAAGAGGTTTTAAAGAAAACCAAGAAGGGCAGACATGAAAATAAATACTCCACTACACCAAATGTAGAAAAATGATGAAGAGTATCAGCCCAAAAGAGGCAAGAAATGTCAATTCAAGGGTATTAAAGAACAGTTAGAGGCATATTCAAGTGGACTGAACAGACATACCGACTACAGAGAGCAAGAGAACTCCCCAACAAGGGCCTCCTTATCAAATTATTATTCTCGAAAAAGATAGATGAACATGTGTTGGTGAGGTAACCCCCCCGCGAATAGAGGCGATCCCACTAGACTCGTAGCACCCAGCCACAAACAAGACACGCTATGACATCAATTCTTAGCTATCAAATGGACAAATACTTCTGGTAGACAACTCATGTGGGTCCTCGTGTTGCTGTGTCGTTGGGAAGAATAGTCGCTTCTTGCTCCCCGGTTCACCGCATCACAATCCGCCTTCATCCTCACGCCCATATACTGCACATACACAAGAAAAGAATATGATACACAACATACTATTCACATCCGTAGCTATTAGTCACCAATAACGCCCACCAAATCAACATAATACAAGAGATGGAACCAATACCACACGCAGCATATTAATTTAAAGAAGGAAGAGCACAACTGTGCTTGACGTTGCGATCTCCTCCAAACAGGTTCCGGGCGAAGCATCGTCTCACAAAGCTCATCGAGAATCTCGACGGCTCTCCCCCACGTGATCCTCCTTGGTTCAACCTTCTCTCGTAGCGATTACTCACCATAGTATTCTCTCCAAGTTCAACCTCGACTATATAAGTCAGGCTTGTTTTTGTAAAGGGAGGAAGGCTTGTTTATATAGAGGGAGAAGGAGAGGTTAGGATCCCCATAATCATGGAGGTGAGTCCTATCTTCAAAGATCCGTGGCTTATCGAGCGCAATCACTTGCATGAGTCATTCCCGAGGTATAAAGGGAAAATTCTGCCTCTAATTTCTTAAAAACATTCTCAAAAAAAGGCTAGCACGGGCACAACAAAGAGACAGAAAACAACTCTGCGCGGGTTTAGTGGAAATTCTCTCATTGGTGCGAGGGTGAACCTGCTACCCGCGCCAATGCCAAAACATAGGCTTTTGGAGTGCTTTCCGAGGAAATGTTCAACAGAGGAATCATGTCCTTATACAGTATGGTGGTAAGAAGGTGTTTGCGTAATATGACACTACTCATACAAAGTCACGGAAAGACCCTCCAATATGAGGGGCGAGGGATTGCAGGATGGTGACAAAACATCGTGTAACAACATGAATGGCACTTACAAGACTGTCAAAAGTGTTTTCTTACAGAAAATCGTATAAGGTCAAGGCAAGCAATGTTTCAAATAAAGGTGGCACATATCAAAAGAGAAAATCGTTGTTTATACTTATCGCTAGGGTATTTTCCCACCAAGAGGTTTTTTCTTCATTACTTAAAGACAAAACACACATAATATTAGTCAGTTAAAAGAGAAATTGCAAAAAAGATAAGTTTAAGTGTGTGTATAGGTGTTAAAAGTCATAAAATGTGTTCATCTTCCAAATATAGGAGAGAGTAATAGTCTTTATTTCTTCTACAAGATTATCAATTTGAAAATAAACTTGGGAGTTCTGCTGCTGAAAAGAACAATGTTTTAATCAAACCGCCTACCCACAGACCAAAGAGCCAAAGGATAGTGAGAAAATTAAAAAGGAAACAAACCTTATAAAATGGGTTTTTACTTTTATTTTTACTGTATGTAGCATAAACACCTCCAAAAAAGCATCTCCCATTCACCATTTGGCTTTTTGCTGAGTGAGGTTTTTCAAATTTTCCGATAGAGCTCGTGCAAATTTTTCTCGGGCGTTATGCTCCCCGAGCAATCGCGCCGCACTCGTAGCTCTCCGTGCTATTTTCCATTCAATGCTGTGTTCCCTGCCCCGCAGACGTCGTGCGCCCGCAGAAAACCTCGCGTGCCCTCCGAATGAAAACTTGTTCGTGTCACCCGACATCACTTTGCTGGTGCTCCTTCCACGCGTTTAACCTTCGCACGAAGACAATGTCAGCCGCCCGACAAAAGTTGTGTTGCGCTCCTCGCCACAACGTTTAACCTTTTCCCGAAGACACGTTCAGTGGCCACCCGACATCACGTGTTGCGCTCTTTCCACAACATTTAACCTCCGCCCGACACACGTTCGTGGCCGCCCGAAAGAAGTTGTGTTGCGCTCTCGCCATAGTGTGCAGCCACTATAGGAAGACACGTTCATGGCCGCCCTCGATAGAAGTTGTGATGCACTCTTGCCATAGTGTGGAGCCTTCCGTGACGAATACACGTCTGTAATACCGGGACAGACCCCAGGTTATGCTTCTCACAATGCTAACCTTCACTCAAACACGTTCGTGGCTGCCCGACAGAATCGTGCTATGCTCCTGCTCATAGTGTGCAATGGCACGACCTTTCACTGTGACGGGACTCGACTCCCGCCACCGACAAGGTTTTTTGAGCTAAGCCATTGTGGAGGTATTTTGAAGAGGTATTTAAAAATTTCCCCATGTTCATGTTTTTTTCTAAAAATATAAGGTCGCAAAGAAAATTGAAATTTGGTTTTAGAGAAAGCAGAAAAAACTAAAGAAACACTTGGCTCACACATTGTTGATGTCTTGACCTAATTAGAACCACCATCTCATTCACCATTGTCACATCATTCTACAAGCAAGGCTAATTTTCAGTGATTTTGAGTGCGGGTAAAAAAAAAAATGTCTAAAGAGTGAGAATGTTAACATTGATGAGGCAAGTCGGTGCCCAAAAGAAAAGATAGGAAGGAGGATGCTAAATAGGTTTGAACCATAAGCACCGAAGAGCTTATAACCTCCCCTACTATTTTGTCTTCGCCATGAATTGGATGCTATGAATAACGTAAAAAATTACAAAAGATCTAGAGTCACCCCCAATTAAACCAAGCTCTTTGCCCTAAACCTTCATAATCATCAAGGTACCCACCGTGGTAAAATTTGAGTTGACCACCTATGCCATCTCTAGGGCCACCGGATATCTTGCATAGGAGAAAGGTGGTTCAAACAAAGCATTCCACCTAAGTCACTATCGCCCATTCTTGAAACCAAGTTGTCAAGCTTATCAGTAAAACCCGATGTTCCCCTTCTCTCATCTATTGACATATATGTTCTCCTAATGAAGATCATTATGAAATACTTCACCTGCGAGGGTAGGTTCTCCAGTCTATTCCCTACCACATAAGACTTCACTTACCAAAACCAAGTTGCTACATATACCCTACTACCTTGCAAAGTATTTACAAAATGTCTTCCATCATGCAAAAAGAGGCCTCCATCCCAATAAATGTCAAGCCTTTTTCATCATTCCCTCATCAAAGTGATTGTCTCACACCAACTAGAACAACAAGGCATCCCCTCGGGAGGTTTTCATCGCCCATGATGATTTCACAACCTACGTCTCACCCTCCGCAAATTCTACCATCATCATCTCAAAACTCTCTCACACACCTCCACCACTCCTCCACCGACCTTGTCTATCTTCACATGAATCATTTCTCAAATATACCTTCCCTCATTCACCTTCCGAGAAATCAGAAATGAAGAAAGCGTTGATGGCCAAGAAGAAAGCGTAATGGCCAAGAAGAAAGCATGGAGGGAAATGATGATGAAAATGAAGAAAACAGTGAAGAAGAGGAATATGGCAAAGAGGACAAGGAAAATGAAGAAAGCAATGATGCAAATGGAGAAAGTAGTAAAGGAGAGGAAGATGGCCAAGAAGAAATTAATGAAGGTAGTGAAAGAAGAAAGTGTCGATGAAGAAGAAAAAAAGAGATGAAAGAAGGAGCTCAATAATGAGCAAAAGACCAAAATAGTGGCTCTAATGATGAAGAATATGATTCCAAAGATATAGGGTCGTAGACAAAATTGTTAGGAGGAAAATAATGAGCTACAAGAAGGCCAAACAAAGGAGCCTAGTGACAACAAGGAAAAGGAGTAAATAATGAAACCAAATAGTGAAGAACCTTGTGCAAGAGGATGATACATAATGGTGAAGGAAATTCCGACAGCATGAACATAGAAAAGTTCAAATGATACAAGTTATGAACAGAGATTGGTTGAAGGTGAAGACCATAGGCAAGACAGAGAAGATAGTGTTATAGTTGTGAGGAAAACTCACCTAGGAAGGAAGAAAGTGACCATCAAAGCATAAGAGGGGCTAATGAGGCTGCCTATGACAAGACCCTGAGAGAGTGTGTCATGATACAAAGGTCAGAGCTCTGGACAAAGGAAAGCAGTGGGTCAAAGGATGAAGAAGAGGACATTCATGAAGATAAAAATGTACCAAGCAAGTTGATGAAGACACTTCTAACATTGTAAAACAGAGGGTGACAGCCTCTAAAGGTCTCTGATAAAGGATGACATAAAAGATAGTGAGGATGCTTATCAAAAGGGTAGCCAAGAACAAGGTAAGGAAGATGCACACACAAGAGATTTCATCTCATGAGGAGAAAAATAGTCCTAAGGTCACTAGTGATCAAGCTTTGCAAGTGAAACTTGTTGCACCTTTCTCACTATTACCTATCAAAGAGGAGAGACAGCATGTGTTTGCTACCTCCAAAGGGAAACAAAGCAAGGCCATCCTCCTCATTTCAAATGAAAGACAAAGGTAAAACAACAAATGAAGGAGGAAGAGGAAAAACTATGAGGAGGAAAGAGACTTGAAATCACTAAACATAAACAATGATGATGAAAATGAAACAAGAATTGCAAACTCCTCTATAAGACAGAAATGCACATATCGTGATTTGGAAGCTAAATTAGGGAGAGCTAAGGATCTCATTCACTTTCACATGCGAACAAACAAATGAGTGGCCACCGGCCATCTATGAAGCAAGGGCGCTCAAATACTAGAAAGAGGCTCAAAGGTCACAAGAAATTGGAGGAGTACATGGGTGCTTATGAGGAAAGAAGTGATTAAGAGGGTCAAACTGTAAAGACCCAGGACTATGGGTCTTAGGAAAGTACTGGCAAAGCAAAGAGAGGAAGAATCGCCCTCAAGCACAACAATTTACCCCACCAAACTCCTTGCCATGGAAATTGAACATAATTGGAAATCATGGCTTGAGAGGGCTAACATACATCTAGAGGCCAACCGGGAGAAGGTCAACAAAGACTTGAGCTTGCAACGGAGAATGACTAAGCACTATAAACAAAGAAACCACTTTGCAAGGAAAAAAGCTTAAAACTACCCAAAATGAGGGCCCAACACCAAATGATGAAAAGGACCAAGCTAGGCTTGGTATTTTTGCCCAAGATTCTCTAAGGCAGTCTCCAAGGACCCATGAGGCGCCTACCTACCAAATTTGGAAGAATGCAATGCTTTTTGTTTTTTTGCAATTTTTGATATTAGGGAGCGCAGCACACCCCGTGCTGCGCTTTTTCCAGGGCATCTTCAGAAGGAGAGGTTCACTTTTTCTGGATTCCCCATAATTATAGGAGTATGCCTCTACCAATTTTCAGCTCAATTGAGTTGTTTTCACCTCCAAAAGGGTAAAAAAAACACTCATTTTTTCACCTTTCTACCCACTTCTTTCTAAGCATGTGCCGCGCTTCCTAGAAGTCTTGAAATTTTCACTTTTTGGAAATTACAGAGGTTATATTGAAGACATAAATGTATATCTAGAAAGTAGACTTCAAATGGATTTAACGTAGCCATCACGAGCTCTTCCCACATCGGGAAGGCCTCCAAAACACCTGCCACAAAAAGGCTCTATTTCCGTGTTGCGCTCTCGCATAATTTCAATTTTTGACACAAAGCAGAAGTACGCTCCCGTAGATGACTGGGAAGAATGTGCATTTGGAAATTTTTTACATGTTTTTCAGTGGCCTAAAAGTCAACATAATTGCCATTTTGTCCGTAAAAGATATTTGTTAGATATTTTTTGTGCCTGGCCTTACAAGGCCTCAAGGACAACTTAGGATATTTTCTTGTTGGCCAATAGGCTTCTAGATGATTTTCTTGTTTTCCCTCCTCCATGCTTATTATATATTGCATGAGGATTCATTTGTGAACATTTGGGAACCTGATGTGTTTAAGAGAAATACATGGTTTTTGTGTTGAAGAACACTTAGTGTTGTGGAGCTTGTGGATGGATTGCCTTGATTTATGGTGATGAAGGCTTGCTTATGGATCCTTGAGTTTCGTTAATGGCAGATGTATCTCTCATATATTTAAGTTTTTCTTGTTTTCATATTTCCATCTTTCTATATTGCAATAGCCTTTAAAAGTATAGGATGAGAATGTTGTTTGAGGCAATTCTACCTCCGTTATTTATTGTTTTCATGTTTTCTACCGTTGGGTTAGCTTAAATAATTCTTCATTGCTCCTTAGCCCACCTAAGCTTGTCTATTTCAGTATTGGATTAGTATGTTAGTTTATAAACATGATTCATGGTAAGCTCGCTTGTTAAAGACTATCTAAACTCGTCTTGAAATCCTCTTTTGATGTATTGATTGTTAGGTTAAGTCAAAGAGGTCTTTGCTTTGATTCTCGCCCTTTAAATATGCTTATCACTTTGCCTTATGTTCTTTATAGTTTAATGAATGACGTAGGCGTTCCCTCTTCATTTATTGATGCTATCCGTCTCTTATATGTTTTCAAATCTTGAAAGTTGATTCATTGAAGTTAGATCATTTGTCTTGCTTCCGTGTTCTACCGGATTGCTTTACCTTAAATGTTTATTTGTTTAAAAGTATTGTCACCGAGTAAATGGTAGCACCCTATATCATGATTAGTATCTTTTTCATCAATATTAAAGACCTCTCTGTTCATGGGTATTTGACAAAGGATTCTTAACTCGCCTTTGCCTCACCTTTTTGGTTCCCCAAAATTATTGTCCATTCACCACACACATAAACTTAAAAGATCCATTAACTACACCGGATTTGCTCCGTGATGTACCCCAATTCGCTACCAAGATATCAATAACTTTACAGACTCCATTGCCTAATTGATTTGATAACTCCTCACTCCACCTATCCTACTGATCATTCACCTCAACCCAATACAAACAAACAAAACCTACACTTAACAACTAGTCTAAAATCAATGACCCAAACCGAACAAGTCACATCCTTTGCATAATAGAGAGAGCCCTCTCAACTAGTCTAAAATCACTGACCCAAAGCGAACAAGTTCAAATCGCATAACAGAGAGAGCCCTCTCGAGTCCAAGAAGGTTAGGTCTCAGGACCCCAAAGACTCCGGTTCGATGTCACCCCTGCCATTTGCTTCTGCTTATCTTATCACTAATGGATCACTACCAGGGACTGGTTGTCTGACTTAGTCCTATAATTGACACTTGCTCGTAGTTTTACTTTCCTTCACTTATTTTGTCCTTCTCAACCTTGCGTACGTATCCATGGCATGCAACTCACTAATCACTTTAACTATTCTAGGTGGCCAAGCTAATTGGCCACCTGCCTATTAAATTATTTTTTCGCATTTACTGTCACGAGTCAAATGATGCATCGCGAGAGGGTGAGGGAGCCATACCTAAGCCTACCGATTGTTGATGAGTGGCAAGATCCTCTTCCGGTGCGTGGAGCTAGAGCACCGATGGTCACAAGTGATTTTTGTTTTTAGTGAGGTGTGCATATTGCCTTTGCTTGTCGATTCTTCTCCAGCACCTATGGATACCATAAGATGTTGTCATGCAGTAGCTTCCTTTCAAAGTCCTCACAGATCTTCAAGATCAATCTTCATCATTCTTCTTACGCTTTTTGATGCGCTCGGATGCATGTACAAATGTGCTACAAGAAGTGATAATATTCTTTGTAGCCGTTTTCTTGTTACATGGCGGAGCCTCCAATTGTCCCGAGAAAGGAATAAAAGGAGTGTAGGGATGCTATGGTGGTGTTGGGGATGTGGGTGGAGTGGTGTAGTGGAGTAGAACATGAGAATTGGCTCCTAGTATGAATTTAACCAAACCACCTGCTGTGCTGGGAAAAAGCCTGATGAGTGAGTCTTCATGCATGGGATGGAGTGATGGTTAGGGATGGTAGCCATAGGTGGGAAAACCATTTTTCATGTATTTTTGAGGGTTAGGTAGCGTCTTTGGTGAGATTCTCTTGCACTGTGTAACTTTCCCCGTAGCATTATAGGTTTTCCTATAGTAGCATAAGACATCTTTGTAGCACTACAAAGAATAGGAGAAAATTGGAATTTTGCTCGGTGGTAGAAATGGGATGAAGTAATGCATGTTGAAGTTGGACATGGAGTGGATAGTAGAGGAGAGAGAGAGAGAGATGCATGTGAATGTTGCTCCCTTTGTCCAAATTGTCTCTCACCGCAACTCCGTAAAATAGAAGCAAAGTTAGTACATAGGTGTTGTGTTATTCTCTATTTTTTTTTTTTTTTGGCAAGAAGGTGGGATGCTCTCACAGAGACATTTTCACCCCACAAGCCTTCCATGGAATCTCCAAGAGTTTTTCACCCAAGGATATTTTATTTCTCTATTTTTTTCTTTTCTCTTTTTTTTTTTTTTTTTGCCTCCAGATTGCCTCATGGAGGTTTTTCAACCCAAGAGGGTTGGCCTTAGATGCCTTAGAAATGTTTTCACCCGTGCCTTTTATTTTTTCTTTTTTCTCTTTTTCTAGGAAGGTGAGGGGTTTGAAACTATGGAGCTTCCAATTAACCCACTTCCTATTTATTGTATAGATAAATTTATCCTTAGACAAGGGCTTTTGTACATCTTCACATGTAACCATTGACAGGAAGAGGGATCCCCTCCTCATCTATGGTTCAGATCTCAATATCCCCATTGTCATGGAATTTCTCCACTTGATAAGGTCCTATACATCCGATCATTAACCTGCCTCAAAGTCCTTTGAATTAGGTTTCATAGAGAAGAGCCCAATCCCCTTCCGAAACGTCTTCTCAAGGGGATTGTCATGCCAAAAATTTTCTTTGGTACAATTACTTCGTAATATTCCACCACATGATATTTGAATATTAGAGTTCTTAATTTTCTTAATGAATTAAGTAACAAAGGGTGAGGACGTATAATCCTCAAGGTGAATAAATATCCACTTTTTGTGCGTGAATGTGGAACACGATTAAACCTAGGTCTACATAATGGGGTAGTGGAGCAACTACTAATGTGACGTGAGTGAGATCATGTCTCATTAATGAGATAGATCATTGAGGTTGGCGTAAACCGAGATTATGGAAGGCATATAATGTAAGATCATAGATCATTCATGATGAAGTGATGATGGGGAAGTAGTGCAATTAATGCACACATGATGGAGAGGGCTAAGCATTGCATGCATACGTGATGGGATGACTTGGAGAGATAGCGCAAATTAAACATGGAGGATTATGTCCACATGCACATTGCAGCTTTCTAGAGGTGGGCCAAGGAAGCGGGAAGGATCATAAACTATATAAAGGATATGAAGGCAACAATGGAGGCATGATTTGATTATTCATGTGGAAGGTTCCGTTTAGTTCGGAATTTTCATTTGATATCTCCATGCTTTTGGTTGTTTAGCTAATATTGCAAGTGTTGTTTAGCATTGGGTGTTCCTGGTTGGGAATCCCACCTCTTTCATTGAGCAGATCTTGGAAGAGGGTTGGTACATCATTCATCATCAAGTATTGGTGCCACATTATTTCCATTCTCTGGCAGAACACCTACCTTCTTCGTGAATTATGCACTTCAAGATCACTTTGGGAGGTGGAGGTTGTTCGCAGTTCAACTAGGAGAACCGGTGTAGGATTATTCCTATCACCTTGGGCTTGAATATTAGCATTCCCGTGGCTTTCATTTACATCCAGTATTAGGCCAAATTTTATTGACCTCCTATCAACATCAGCATCATCAAGGATTGCTAGGCTCCATCAATAACAGATCCAATGAGGAAGGGAAGTTACTAGTATTTTAGCTAGTAATTCCGTGAGGGATCATCCCTCACCTTTTGCCATCATCATTTCCATAAGCCCTGAGTTTATTACAGCACATTTCATTGTCAGGCATAGTGCCTCTCCTCTTTGTACATCACAGCTTCGTACACCGCATATTCATTGTCAACTTGAAGGAGGAAGAAGAGGAGACAAGATCTAAATCTCTTAGCTTATAGATTTGAAGGAGGGATCAGCCCTCAAAGCTTAGATCTAGTTTTATAACATATTGCAGCCAATATTTGGAATAGATCTAGTTTGTTATCCGCATAACTCAAAGAAGCCAAAGTTGATCAAACCCTAGAGAGTGATTTTCCAAACTTATAGATTTGGAAAATCCTTTCTCTGGGTTATCTTGCTCCATCACATTAGCCAAATCTCGAATCTTGGCATCATCGTAGCCCCGAACTTGCGTATCTGCATTTTTCATGCCAGCCTTCATGTACATCAATGGGAAGAAAGGATAGCAATGTTATTGTCGTAAGCTCACCAAATACGCAATGCTAATTGTAGCATGTTTCTGTGGTGATTCCCAGGCCATCTCTTTGGCTAGATTCTCTCTTTGTTCGTGGCCATTAAACTGAACCTCTCCACACAAAAAGGCTCGCTCTTCCGTATATTCGATGTTTTCTAATTATTTGTAGTTCTTATATTGTGTTCTAGTATTACCGCATTCTCTTGAATATTATAAAGTATCGTAGCATGATCTTTGGCTCGGGGTTTATGGATACTTCATCTTTTGCATCAAAAGAAGAAGCATACATGAGATATATCATGAAGGAAGATTGTAGTTTTCGTCGCTCATCTATTTAGACCATGCAAGATCTCTCCAAAGAGGTCAATAAAATGAAGAGGAAAGGAAAAAGGAGGATCCAAGAAGAAGGAGCCTGATGGGGAAGGTCCAAGCACTTCCTATCAAGAAAAAGAAAATCGGAGAATCATAGATCTCCTCATAGATCCACTATGCCCACTTTCTCCTAAGAGGGTGAGAAAGGTATAGAATGAAGAAAGAATAGTGAAATTGAGACTCATGAGACTCTCACCGTATCTTGTAGAGTACAAAGTATAGTTCAGGAGTATTTGAAGAGAGTTCAACTTCAACAATTATTTGAACTCAAATAAGAAAGAAGATCCTATAGCATCAATAGAAGAAAGAGGCACAATAGATTTTATTTTCCTATATTTGATGGATCTTCCCCAAGCATTGTTAAGGCTTGGAGGAGAGAGTTAGATACATTTTCTGCCACACCCTCGTCACCGAAGGAGAGGTCGTTCAGCGCACTTCATCCTTATGGTGAAGCCAATGATTGGTGGTTTGGTCACATGGAGCATGCAAAGGTGACTAAATATTCAGATTTCTTTCACAAATTGAGAAGGAATTTTGATGATAAAACTAGGAGAAGTGTCACCAAGAGACATTTCCTAAGGAAACAAGGGAGGATTTCATTCTTGTCACCTAGAAAAAGAAGTCACCACATTCACCACCGCCTTGTAGAAATACTTGCACCGTGAGAAGAGACACTCTGCAACTTTTCAAGATGGTATTGAGCTTCCTGACACATGTAGAGTCTCCATGCATGATTCAAGAGACGGCGAGGAAGAGGAGGATCTTGCAGCTGCTGGTACGCTTGGAGAAGAGCAGCCCATCACTCTACTGTGAGTTGGAGACACCATTGTCTCTGCATGGAGGAACTCTGTGTTCTCGCAAGAGGTTCCCACAATACCGCCTGATCCAAGGTATTCATACGTATTCATCACATATTGTTTCATTAGATCTTATTGAAACTTATGTGGACATGCCATTAGGGGCCACCTGTTGGCTTGAGGGGTCCCCGACCTGTGTTCGGAGGTTAAGGTTTGCCAACAAACCACTATACTACATCGGTCTTTTTGGTAATGAACTACTTACAGTGCCAAGGTCTCTCCACCCGAATTAGTATGAGGGTGCCTGAACCATGTTTCTCGTACCTGGGAGAGTTGGTAACCCAAAACATTTGTGTTGTCGCTTACTAGTTTCACATAGAATGAGTCTATCCGCGCTCTTTTAATGTGCTGTAATTAGTATACAACTACAACAAAGCTATTATCACTACGTATCTAATCAATACATTCACATCCATGTGTGTATTTCTAAGTTAAATACCATCATAGAACATTATAATCACAACAATCCGTATCACATATACATCTGCACTAAATAAGTATAAAAAATGCACTTCGCAGTAAACACAATCAATCCGTAAATCACAACGATATTTCCAAATATATTTTGTATTCATTAGCATCAAAAGATCCACTTACAACCCAAACACAACCCGCACACATAGCTCAGCGGGGTTTCGTACGCGAGATCGAGGATCTCCGCGCACACACCTGGGCCAGGAGTCCTTGCTCAAAATGTACCCCAAATAGATCCTAATACCGTACGTAGCATCAATTCATGACTTACTTACTTGCTAGACCCAACTATTTATCTATTTATATCGACATAGCCTACGTTATCTTCGTGGTCCGCAAACCATGGTTTTTAGACTCCCCAGGTCTACCCTTTGACCCATTAAAATACATTTCCGGGGGCTTTGACCCACCCCAAACCCCCGTTGCTAGACTAATTAATACCAAAATATACAAAATTCGGCACTTCAGGGAGCCTCTGCTCTCCAACAAAGCTCCCCAAAACAATCTTTGTGACTCCTATCCCGAGACACTGCGGCATCAAGCCATCTTCGGGCCGAAGCTGCCCGATCGCATCAACCGCAGGGGGGCAACACTCTCTTCGTCCGTGGCAAACACATTCTCCGAGCACATCCACCAACTTCTCGCGAAGTTGACCTTCCGTAGCAGCGCATTGCTCTCCAAGGTCTAGTTCAACTCGTTTAACCGAGATATCTATGTCCCCGAGAGCTCGAGGGCTTCATCGGCTCAAGCTTGGAGCTGGTCACCGAGGACCTTATTTTTGTGGAAGAGCTCTTCAAAGTCATCTCTAAAAGTGTCGCTAGTACGCATTCATGCCAAAGTGCCGAGTTGGAACCAAAGTTGACATAGTAGCTTCAAGTTGTTCAAACTCTTCCTCCTTCCGCCATGGCTCTCGAGTGAAATCACCAGGAGGGGTCGTTACCGTACCTTAGACTACACCGCATAGTTGTCTCCAAATAAACTCGGCACCTCAAAGAATATGAGATGTAATAGTATTGGTGGTCTCTAAGCACTGCTGCGGCTCATCGCTTTCACTCGTGGAGTTCCCCGCCGCAATTTGGCTCGTAAGGTAGCAATCTATCGTTCCATCTCTCTCGTTCATTGTACCAAATTTTGGTCCTCAAAGTCCTGGCCAGCAACAAGTTTCGAATCTTAGCTCGGGGGATGGCGAAGCCAGGATATCCTTAGTGACATTTGCGCAGCTCATCGATTAGTGTTCCAACCTCGTTCATTGCGTGCAGACGAGGGTGCATGCGCCCGTGCTCGGGACACTTCTGCCATTTCCTCCATAATCATCTCGCTACCGACCAGCCACCGGCACCCGGCGGTTCGTGTTGAATCTCCTCGGTGCGGGGATGTGTGAAGGACCCCATGGTTCATGTGCGTCGAACCAATTAATTGTACCTCTCTGTGCTCAGACTTGCGGCCCCAAGTTTCTGTGTGGGTTTTGCAATGAGGGCGCCACCTCCGGCGCAGGGCAAAGGTGGCTACCCACCCAGGATGACCGACCCGCTCGCTATCGTTGGGGGTGGCCTTTGTCCGAACCGATGCTTGTTTGTAGGGGTGTCGGCCAAGACACAAAGCTCGGAGCTCGTACTCGAGTGTAGCAACTCAGAATTTTCGTCGTTCTTCCGCAGCCACCATTATCCACCAAGGCGAGGGGGGACCGCGTTCACAATATTCTCTCGGTCTTCCTAGCTTCCAGTAACCTGCGTATCCCCGACCCGGTCTTATGTTCGGTTATTTCTTCCTTGGCCTTTAATAGGTCACCAATCTATTTTGTACCGAGGGGGAGTCGCACCTCTCCTCGCATCCAAACCTTCTCGCGCCGCATCCCGCCGTGAATCCTTCCTTCGTCATTCTCGATCCTCTTCCTTCTCGCATTCTTGCTCTTTCCCCGCCCTCGGCAGGGAAGCCTGTGTGGGTGACCTTCTTGGTGCTCGCACCGCAAGAACTCGTGTGTACCGGATTTGAAGCTCAGTTTCGAGTGTGAAGGCTGCTATAACAAGGCGATCAATCTTCTTATCAACAACCATATACGGAGTGATACCCGCGTTGGATCCTTGAGGCCCCCGATCCTGACATTGTGCATTGTGAATAACTGCGATGATCTTGTAATTTTCATAGATTGCCGTACAAGCGCGGGCCGGGAATGGATGGCACTGCGAGCTCGCTCTCAAATAGAACCCATAAAACCTTATTGTCTTCAATGCGCTTTATCATCCTTTGAATCCCACGCATTCGCATACCGCGCCCCTTCGCACATATCCGACTCGAGCTTCCGGGAGGACTAAATCTTCCAAGGCTTCCTATGCATCAACGCGATGATGAGTAGCATAATGGCCTTCCATGATCCTAAGCTTCGCGCACGTTCTCCGTAACCACCACACCAGAACTCCGGGAAATGTTGAAGTAGACCGTTTTTTCGTAGTGTCCACCAACCGACCACATATGCGGGGACCGTGGCAACCGGCACCCAGTATCATCTTGCATGCTAACAACAGGGTGCCCATGAGCACACGGTCGATCGATAGTGCCGATCATGAAACCCCTAGTGTTCTGCTTTGGACGGGTAATCATCGCACACCTTATTAGCAATTTGTTGTCTATATTTTCTCTACCGACGCGCTCCTCCATGGGTTCTCATCCTTCATGGGCAGACCATGGATATGGTGAATGAGCGTTGCATCTATGGGAATGTGGTCCCGAATCCATAAGCAAATGTCATGGACTGTGAGCGAGAAATTGTTGCACAATTCTATCGTTGATACCGTAGTGGAAGAAGAGGCATCCGTAGTAGGTTTAACAACCCGACTTGGCCAATCTTCTTTACCCACATGGTACAGGGACTACCTTTCAAGATTTCATCTCCCAATACCCTTTCCAGTATAATTCCGTTGCCAATTCGTGAATGCTCGTGTTTGTTGGGGTCATGATCGCCGAACTTGACCATGTGGAGCTTGCCAAAGGATTCTCCAATGATGGGGACCCTCGCTAGAATCAAAGGCATCTACGTATAGGTGCATATCCCATCGATATTCTCGGGCGTGCGCACCGAGGGCCCGGCGCAGTCCGAACATAGGGGTGGTAGCCGCCTTATTCGTTCACGCAGCCAAGCCTATTCTCGAGCATATGGGTCTCTTTGAGGGGTTAGGCGAACGTGCTCGGGCACCGTTCACATGGATTTCACATTTCGAGGGGAGGTGCATGGCTTCACCCTCACCCCACTTCGTAGGTCCGGCTCCTTGCTCATGGCCTTTTCCCTTCTCCCATTATTTTTCTCCACCGTTTTCCTCGCTGGTGTGGAAACAACCTCTCGAACCTCGGTGGGTGACTTCCGCATTTCCTCGGATTATTTCTCCATCGAGGCCACGTCCGGGAAGATTCAAGAGGGATTAGTCGTAGTCATTCTTGCGCAAAAAATGAACCCGTGGTTGCCACCGTCGAGGGGGTAGCACACCCGGTACATTAACGAAGCGCAATAGTCGATGTAATTGCACAGCACTAATCGTTCAAGACACGAACCTTCTTCCGAGCTATCCTTCCGCTTTATAGCCTTGGGAGATTGTTGAGATTCAACAAGATGATGATCCTAGTGAAAATTAAGCACCTTCACTAGGTGGGGCCCGTAGGCTATTTTTAGGTGTATGTCTATTTTTAGAACAGAGAATATTCTAAAATTAGCAGATGTTGATTCTAGATGGTTGGGAGAAAATTCTATCTTTAGATGAGTTTTTATTTTAGAAGATGGGCGAAGTATATTTATAGATCGCAAATTCAAAAATAGAATGCATGTCGATTATTATTAGCCCTTAATGATAATCAAACAATAAATAATAACTTATTCTTATTGGAGCACTTAATTTCAAAGTGAATGATGTGGCACATCAGTGAGCTAAAGCGAGAATTACGCAATTCCTAGGTTGGTTGGTGACTCATGCATGATGGCCTCTCATTATAACCGATTGTGTAAGTAGTTGTACCGAGTTGGAAGAGTAGTTATGAGTTTTTATTTAGTTTAATCCCGCTAAGTGAGTTAAATCCTAGTTGTGCTAGTTGTAACTAAAGACACACTAGTGAAATATGAGTGAATTAATTAGTTAATTAGTTCACAAGTAGTGTCTTACTTGCAACCGAAGAAATACAATGAAGCAACTACTTGCATGCCGCATCCGGAAGGAGACCCAAAGTGGAAAGATAGGTGGACAGAGAGTGTGTTTAACTATCTATTGTGACTATAGTGATGCATTCAATGTATCTAGACACACATTGGAGTTTCCAATGAGAATTTCACTGGCCAAGGCAAGGCAAGACCGAATTCATTTAGGGATCTTCTTTTTAGCAACGGATTGCGTAAGGAGTGCTGTGTCATGCCAGAGGCAAGAAATTATGCATAGATATGGAAAATTTCTACATGACAACATGAGACAATTGTATATTGTACCGAGAGCTTATGAGCTGATATTTGCATGAGATTGTTTCATGATTCCATGATATACATAATATATGATAGTTGGGGTTTTTAGCTTCTGAGATTTCCTCAAGAAACATCTTGTTATGTGTGCTTGATTTTTCTTCATGTGTTTTGAAATTGGCGATTTAATTTCCGTAACTGGAGTATGATTGCTACTTAATAGTGGATTTAATTGTTAGATCGTGTGGGAGCCCTGTAACATACATGTTATTGTATTAAATTTATACATGGTATCATAGCAAAGCAGCAATCACCGGAGATTGCAATATTGAAGGGGTGTTGGAGTTTTTGTGCCAGTGGAACAATTCAAATTTGCCGCAAGAATTTTCAAAGGCGAAAAGTTAAGCAAACATTGAAATGGGATTTCAATGGGTTATGTTGAGCATGCACTCTAGGGCAGTTTGGGGGCCACATATCCCTGGAAGGACAGGATGGAGGCGATGCTTGAATATAATGACTTGAAGGAGTTCATCGATAGCGATGTTCCTAAGCCCACCGACGAATGTTGCATTACTTGACGCCTCGTCAAAAGAAAGTAGTGAAGATGAGAAGAATTTCGTTGAAGGTGTGTGAAAGAACATATTGTGTCAAGATTTCACGGAAAGCCACTCCATTTACAATGTGGAAGGCTTTGAGAAATATTTTCCAAAGTAGCAGCGTGGACTGCTAGGAAGTTGGTCAAAGATAAACTTAGAAAAATCAAATGAGAAGCATGGCGTATTCCAAAGTATCTCAAGCGAAGTTTTTCCAATGTAGGGACTGTACCGGGGAGTGTGGGAATTACAATGGTTGATGATGACTCTGGTGAGCTTGGATCTCCTGACTCTTCAAGAGTTGGCACAAGTATCAACACTCTATCAATGGGAGAGAACCGTCGGATTGGGAGCGTACTTTGGTCGGATTCAGTGCAGAGGAGATAAGGTGGAGTACCAGGATGGCTCTTCATCAAAACATGATTATGAAGAGGATTTTTCTTTGGCTTCAAATTCAGGAAAGGAAGGTGTAAATCCCATCCAAAATCGAGGCTAAAAGCAAGAAGCTGAATTTGTCCAAATTGAAGTGTTTTCACCGAAGCCACAAACAGGCATTCCCGCCACTAATCGCCTACGTAAAAGAAGAACGAGAAGGTTTCGAGGTGCCACAAATCGTGAGGCCCTTGCCTCACAATTTGAACTTGATTTTCTTCCTTGATCGCATGTTTGCTCAAGCGCAATGGATCGGTGTGGTATCTTGATAGTGGTGCTTCCTTCCACATGACGGGAGATAAGGAGTTGTTCGTTGACTCGGAGGAGAAAGATCTCCAAATGCACATAGATATGGGCAACGATGGACAACAAGGAAGAAGTATCGTAATTAGTACCAGCTACTCTTGAGAGGAGTTGGGTAAACCACTGTTGAAAGATGTTATGCATGTTCAGGTCCAAGAAGAACTTGGTCTCGTAGTGATGTTGGAGGATAGAGGTTATGACGTTGTTTTTAGCGATGGAGAATCTTTTCCTGCTACATACCAACGGGTCAAACCAAGAGGATAGGGATTCGAAAGTTAATAATCTCACAAGCCGGGAGGTAGATGGTTAAAGCCGCAATGGTGGGCAAAGAAGAAGAAGTGGTGAGCCGGGATGAGAGAGAATTATGGCATGTGAGATTGGGCCATCTTCACCATGGCGCCCTAAATATTTTTTGTAGCGTATTTCACCGGACTTCCCAAAGGTACACTTGTGCGTATAGATCAATGTAAGTGATGTACTATGGGTAAGTTTGTGCACGACCTTTCATGAAAAGGAGAACCGTGCTTCGTGATCCTAGAGAGAATTCACATAGATGTGTGTGGACCATTCTCGATTGCTTCGACCGCAAAACACATGTATTATGTTATTTTTGTTGATGAATATTCTCGTAGATGATGTATATTTTGCGTAAGAAGGATCAAACATTCTCAAAGTTCTGAGTTTAAAGCATTGGTGGAGAAGGATTCTAGAAAGCAAGTGAAGGCTCTCATGAGAGATACTTGGTGGGTGTGGAATATATCTCAATGAATTCAAGACTTCGTAGAAAAGAAGGAATTCGGTAGAGAACTCATAGAGCCTCATAACCCATAAAGCATCGGTCATGAGAGAAGAACATAACGATCGTGCGTCGCACCTATATGCTACATGACTGGGCCTACCAATGCACTTGTGGGCAGAAGCATGCAACATCACAATTTATGTGCAAAACCATTGTCCTCATAGAGTACTTGGCATGAGTACACTTGAACAAGCTTTTTACCTGCAAGAAACCTGATATTTGTTTCTCACTTTAATATTTTTGGCTCATCTCGTTTATGTTCATGTGACCAAGAACACCGTAAAGAAGTTCGAGCCGACTACGAAGTTGGGATATTTATGGGTACACAGAAACAACCCATAATTATCGTGTCTATTTTCCAAATATTCGATGACCGTGGTGCGACAGATATAAAATTCAATGAGGAGAAATCCATGAAGTTGTTGCTTGAGAGGGAGCTACACTCGCGTGCGCAGGGAGGAACTTCTTATTCCCAAAGACGAGCCTCTCAAGATGTGGATCATCCATAGGAGAGGATCATGAGTGGAGGAGTCCAATTACCAAGAGCCAAACAGAACCAGCGTAAGGCACACCACAGAAGCCGAGAGGTCGAAGCTTGATGCGGCGACGTGTGAGCCCCTACCACAACCGCGTACGTGCAATGTGGGGCCCCGCGACCGATCTAATCGGATACATGGTTTCCATGAGAAATGCATCGTGACCGAGCCATGTTTATTTTAGGAAGCAGCGCAAGAGCTCAAGGCGGGTAGATGCCATGGTGGAGGAGTATGGACTCATTGTCGAAACCGTGCTTGGGAAATTGTTACAAGGCCGGCCGACAAACTGGGGTCATGGTGGTTCAAGATGGATCTACAAGGTAAAGCAAGTCAAAGGATGGGAGTTTGATGAGTATAAGGAAAGATTTGTTGCTCGGGGGCTTCTCGCGATCGAGGGATTGATTATGAAGAAACCCTTTGCACTTGTCGCACGATATTCTTCCATAAAACCATCCTGATCTCTTAGCGCGTATGGGTCGGCACATTCATCGATGATGTGAAGATCGTGTTCCTTAATGGGATCATTCAAGAAGAAGTGTACATTGATAAGCGTGAAGGATTTGAGAGATCTTCATATAAGTCGCATGTGCGTACTCAAAAGAGTGTTGTATATCGAAACAAGCACCCCAAGCTATACACTCGGATCGACAGCCTATTTCACCGGACTTCATTTCACCAAGAGTGAGGCAGATGCAAACTCATATCGTATTGTGGTGGAGGGTAATATTTTTAACTGTTCTTTATGTTGATGATTTAATACTAACCCAGTGATGAGCACTGACACACTCATGCAAGGAGGACCTGCAAAGGAGTTCGAGATGAGGGATAAGTGGTCTCCTTCACTATTTCATTGGATTGGAAATACAGCAGCAAGAAGGTGAACCGTTTGTGTCTCTGGGCGGCAAGTATGCATACTCTGGAGATACTCGCAAGTTTCATGTAGGACTCGCAAACCCATAGATTCTCCTCTTCCAAGACATTGAGGAAAGAGGATGCTACATCGGCGCAGGTAGGATGCTACCGTCTATTGATAGCCAGGGTTTGCTCATGTATTTAGTTAATACAAGACCGAACATATGCTATGCGGTGAACCACTAGTCAAGCGATGGTTAAGCCTACCAAGCCTTTTGGAAGGAAGGAAAGCATGTCCCGAGATATCCTTAGGGCACATTTGAGTATGGCTTGCACAGAGTAGACAAGATGAGGTGAAGTTGTATGGTTTTCGTGATGCGTATTGGCAGCAGCCCAAATGTATGCAGAAGAGCACATCAGAGGGGTTTCGTATCGATCGGCGCTCGTTTCTTGCACAGCAGAAATGTAAAACTGCGGGCACTCGTTTAAATGTAGCGGAACACATGCAGCAAGTCAAGCTGCATGTGAGGCTATCCTGGATGAGGAAGATCCTGCCTTTGTTTGTCTCTATTTAGATCCTGCGTTGATTCATTGTGATAACTTCGTAGTTGCATTAAAATCTCAATTAATCATGTGTTTCACATATTTAAGTACATAGATATTTGGTATCATCATATCGATATTGTGTGCGTCGAAGATCATGTTTCTTCGCATATTCCTACGGAAGATCGTGATGCGTAGGTTCAAGGAAGGCACCTACTGTGGAGAAAATCTTTTAATACCATAGAGACAATATCGGGTGAAGGATAATACCTTTCTTGTTGAGAGGTAATGTTGAGATTCACTTGAAGATGATGATCCTAGTGAAAATTAAGCACCTTCACTAGTGGGGCCTACAAGCTATTTTTAGGTGTATGTCTATTTTTAGAATATGAGCATATTCTAAAATTAGCAGGATTCCGATTCTAGGATGGGTGAGAAAATTCTATCTTACGTGAGTTTCTATTTTTAGAATATGGGTGAAAGTCTATTTATATATTGCAAATCTAAAAATAGAATGCATGTCGATTATTATTAGCCCTTAATGATAATCAGACAATAAATACACCCTATTCTTTGGAGCACTTGATTTCAAAGGAATGTATGTGGCACATTAGTGATCCCAAGGAATTACGCAATTCCTAGGTTGGTTCGTGACTCATGCATGATGGACTTCGTTATAATTGATTGTGGAAGAGTTGTAACAGAGTTGGAAGAGTAGTTATAGAGTTGTTATTTAGTTTAACTCACTTCTAAGTGAGTTCAACTCTCATTGTGGTAGTTGTAACTAAAGATACACTAGTGAAAGATGAGTGAATTAACTAGTTAATTAAATTCACAAGTAGTGTCTTACTTGGTAATCGAATAAATACAAGTAGCGTAACTAACTTGCATGTCGATCCTGTGTTGAGACCTAGTGGAGAGATGTGAAAGGGCATGTTTGACTATCTGTTGTGACTATAGTGATGTATTCAATGCATCTACACACACATTGGAGTTGACAATGAGGATTGCGTAGTCAAGGTATGGCAAGATCAAATTCATTCAGAGATATTCTTTGTTGGTGGACGCTGTGCTGGGAGGCAGTTGTTAGGAGGCAAGAAATTGGTGCATAGATATGAAAATTTTTGCATGAGAGTGTGAGACGATTGTATATTGTACCGAGAGCTCTGAGTCGGGTTTGTATGAGATTGTTTCATGATTCCATGATATACAATATCTCGATAGTTGGGGTTTTTAGATTTGATATTTCCCAAAAGAAAAACATCTTGTTGCGGCGCTTGATTTTTCTTCATGTGTTTTGGTAACACATTTAATTTCCGCAAAGAATCGTAGCAGAAGGATTGTGTATTTAATAATGGATTTAATTGTTAGATCGTGGGAGTTTGGTAATATACATGTTATTGTATTAAATTTCTGGCGCAGATCAACTAATGATTGATGAGGCTTATCGTAACTTACCATCAAGTAACCGTAAAAATCTTCCGAAATCGCTTTATTAATTCTCGCCGCCCGCTCCTAACGGTAAAATTTTCTTTTTTACCCACTATTGTTCCAACAACATAGTTTTCATAGTTGTATATTACCCTCACGCTTCCGTTGCACTCGCGCTCCGAGTACATGTATACATCCAATGCGCCCCCCGGCTTCCGTACCCGCGCGTTCGATTTCTGCGCGTACCACGGTCCTCGCCCTCGCGCGTTTGTCCCCTTGCCGCCGTGTATTCTCATTTCTACAAAGATACTCCAACCATATAGTCATTTGATCCGGTATGGTCGGAGTCACCGCCATTGGCATATCCTAGTATCATATCATCGCGCAATGTGGCTAATTGTACCGTCTTCCTCCGTCCTTTACCACATAGCAACCTAGACAATGTTGATGGAACCTTCCGGTGTTCAAAAATTGGCTATCATATAACAAGACAAATTCTCCCTCTCAAGAATGTCTATGCCAAATATGTCGATCATGCCAAGTTCATCTCAGGCCTTTGAACTTGGTCGATGGAAGTTAGCAATGAAACGATCTTCCTCCAAGGCCACGAGTCGCGCCAACTCGCTCCCCCATGATATCCGGCCCGCCATGTTGGTAAAGGTTGCTATGTGTAGGCTAGGAAAAATATACTCCATGGGCATAGTGGCTCCTTCCTTTCCATAAACCATCCGAAATGATGTTTCTCTCAAACAAATTTCTCACAGTGGTTCGATGGCCCAAATGAATGACGGGATGCGCACGTCCCGCCTGCTATTGCGATTGGACATTATATACCTTGAACAAGGCTTCGCTTCCAAGATTTTATTAAAAGTTTGCTAGCTCCATTTTCCCCGTGATGATACAGTTTTTTGCTAAAGGATCCTAAATTTTCAACAAGGCCCCATATTGTTTCAATAACAAAATGTGTACCTCTATCGCTCATCAGATCTTTAGGATGTACCAAAACCCGAAGGAATATGTTCAAAAATAAAGTGCATAGTGGTATCTATAGTGCAATCCTTCATGGCTTGGTGCCTTCGGCTCATGTAGTTGCAAGGGCATTTCGTCTCTACACGAGATGACCTTCCTATTCTTTGGCATGTCATTGCTGTGTGATGCAATAGTCATGAGAGTCGGTATGCAACAGGCCATCGGAGCTCACTTCTTAAAAATATATATATATATATATTAATTCGGATATTGACAATAATAATATTATTATTGTTGACAATTATAATAAGAACAATTTTAATAATAACATGGTTAGGAATGAACCTTTAATTATAATACCACCATATAACAATATTATTTGTAGTAGTGATAGTAATGTTGATAATTTTAAAAATAAAATATTAATAATATCAATAATGACATTATTAATATAGATAGTAGTAGTACTAATTCTTTTCTTTCGCCTTTAAATACAATCGTCATTAATTTATCTAGTTTTTCTTTTGATAAATCGTCTCAGCTTGTTGGAGAAGGCCTTAATTATGCTCTTGCTCCTAAGAAAATCCCTATTCATGATATCATTTGTGATATAGAATATGGGATTAAGGACCTTCCGATATCACAAAAGACACCATCGTGCAAGATCGTGCCATGATCTCGTAAAAGCGAAGCCTCCTAAGAGCAACATTAGTAACCCTAATTTGAGGCTCTCAAAAATCCTTAAATAATAAATTCCGTGACATTGTTGTCCTTAAGGCAGATAAAGGAGGTGCTACCGTTATTTTAAAAAATGAGGATTATCGTAATAAGATGTTAGATCATCCGTTTAATAGGAAGCTACAAGAAGCTTGACAAAATCCCCTTTAAAAGTTTCTATAGTTGCTTTGGCAATAAAATCAAGTAGCACCGTTGGTTCCCTTAGTAAGAAGTTTATTGAAAGTAACTCTCGCCCTCCAAGGATTTATGGTCTTCCCAAGATTCATAAGGAAGGAGCCCCCCCGCGCCTCATTGTCGTAACACCATAGGTGGTCCAACCCATCTTCGCTAAATTCTTTAGCCGCAGGGCTTCAACCTTCTTATGGGTCGCACCACTCTCTTTTCACAAAGAATCTTCTTCCTTTATCAATGAATCAAGGACATTAGGTTGGATCCCCAGGATAGGTTTGTAAGTTTTGATGTTGTCTCATTATACACTTGCATTCCCATCAAGGAAGCCATCGATGTCATTTCTCGGGTCACCGATCCCGATATTGCCCATCTTGTTGAGATTTGTCTAACTTCGACCTTCTTTTAGTTTTGAAGGTGTTTTCTTCGAGCAGTAGTTGTGGGGTGGCCATGGGTTCTCTCTCCTCGTAGTGGCCACATTTTCATGGAAGAACGGAATCTAAGGCCCTTTCCTCATCCCTTTTCAACCTAAGCTTTGAAAAGGTTTGTTGATGACACTCTGTAGGTGGTGGCCCATGGAGTAAAGAAAATCAGACCTTTTCTTCCAACATCTTAATGATCAATCCGACTTCATTAAGTTCACCATGGAATTTTGAGGTAATGATGGTATTCTTTCCTTTCTCGATGTCCTTCTTCGAGGAAGGATGATGGTTCCTTCTCTCATCAAGTCTTTAGAAAGAAGACTCATACCGAGCGCATTTGCATGTTAATTCTCATCATTTTCCTGCCTTCGAAGCTTCGGGGTTCACAACACTCTAGTTACTGCAGCCTTTAGAATCTCGTATGAACACCACTTTGAAAGTGAAAGTCTCATCTCTTTAAGGTATTCAGCAAGAATGGTTATAGCAAGGTTCACAGAGGGTGAGCTTTTCAAAAAAGCTGAAAAACGTCCCAAGGTTAAGAAAAGAGCATTGTGATCGTCCTTCCGGAGTTCACCTTCCGTTCATCCATGGTACTACCGATAAGATCGTTGGGATTCCAAAGAAACATAATGTTTCCTCGTTAACCCTTCGAAGCCCCTTTGCACCATCCGGAGTTCACTCGTGTCGGTTAAGGACTCGGTTTGCCCTAAAGATAGTAAGGGTGTTTACTTGATTCCATGTTCTCGTGGGATGCCATTAAGCATTGGTGAACCGGTTGATCCATTAATCAAAAGATTCAGAACATATTGCCGACCTCGTACATTGTAGATCTTGGTCCTCCGCCTTAGCCGAGCATGCCGATAAACGAATCATCACATCCGTATCAAGATGCCGAGGTTATTGCAAAGATTGACCATTTCCACCACCGCAAATTGAGGGAAGCTCGGAGATCGAAAGAGGCCTCGCCAAACTTAATAAGGACGAAGGTGGAGTGTCGCAGATGTTGGATTCCCCGCACTTCACTGTTGCCTTTTATATATATATATATATATATATATATTTATTTATTTTTATTTTTATTTATTTATTTATTTATTTTTTTCGCTTTCGTCTTTATTATCGTATGAATTTATTTAGCTATAAATTAAGTTATTTAATATTTTATTTAATATTTTTATATTTTTACTATTTTATTTTATTATTACTTATTCTATTTAATTTGTTTATTTAAAATTGATTTTTCTTTTAGAGTTTTAATTTTTGTCTTTATTTTATTTTTATTTTTATTTTTTTATATATTTATTTATTTATTTTATTTTTATTTATTTATCTATTTATTTATTTCTATTTTTATTTTTATTTTATTTTTTAGTTATTTATTTATTTCTATTTATTAAATAATAAATAAATAAATAATAATAATAATAATAATAAAATTAAAAATAAAAATTAAAAAAATAAAAATAAAAAATAAAAAATAAAATAAAAAATAAAATAAAATAAAATTAAAAAAAATAAAATAATAATAATAATAATAATAAAAACTTATTTTAACATTATATTTATTGGAAATCATTAACATTGAATTAAATTTAAATTAAAACTTTAATATAATTTTATCATACATAATAAGATAAAGTTTCTTATCGATGAATTTAATTTATTTTATCAAATTAGTCAAACTAGCCGTTATATTACTAATGCATAGTTGACATTCATGTCTATTTATTCGGGTTTTTGGTTCCGCATTTTCATCTCGTCCGATGATGAGCCACACTAGCCGGTTCGAAACGCGTTGAAAAAAATTCCCTACATGTGATTTTCACCGAAAGAAATTCTTACACATTTTATGGATCACGTAAGAAAAAATTCCCAATCTTAAAATCTTATGTTTTGTTTCTTTCCCCGCGTAGTGGCCTCCTACTACACCCCCATGGACTGCTAAGATGGTGTGCCTTTCATGTCTAAATGTATCTTCATGTGTTGTTAAGTCCCATATTAATAAGCAGTAGCTCTTTATTATGTTAGTGTATCCCCCTTATTGTTATTATTGTACCCTTGTAACCCCCATATTGTTATTATTGTGCCTTAAATTATTATTGTTAGGTCGGCTAGGATTACATATCAGGCTCAATAGATTACATTATGGCACCATGGACTCCTATATATAGAAAGGAGGTTTTGTAAATTGTATCATCCAAGAATTGCTCATTTATGTAATGTATTGGAGGTTGCCCCCGAAGTGGCTATTTCTACATGTTCATATCTTTTTCTTCTATTTTTGAGTCACAGCACAACATTTGGTATCGCAGGCTTGGGATTCTAGGGTTTCGCTGCTCCAAACAAAGCCATCGTGGAATTTTCGCTATAACTTTGTTTCTACGTAGTGCCAGAAGCTGAAATTTTATGGTGCGAATCTGAAACTCTGAGGAAGATTTGCTAAAATTTCAGAGCTTGTTCTCAATATTTTCGGAGATATCATCTGTGGTGTTAGGCCTTTTTTTAAGCTCCTAAACAGGTCATCGTGGCATTTTCGCTATAAAAATTTTCTACGAAGGTTCAGAATCTGAAATTCATATGGTGCGAAGCTGAAATCCCGAGGAAATTCGTAAAAATTTCAGAGCTTGGTTCGCAATATTTTTTAAGATACAGATTCCGTGGCTGCAGTGCTTTTTCAGGCTCTCGTGAATTCCATCTCAAAGAGGTGATCGTGGGAAAATTTCAATAACTCTCTCTCCTCGGGAGATTGGATTGGAGGCCGTCAAAAGTGGTCATGAAGTACACACCAGACTTTTGGATATCAATTTCAGAGATAAAGAACAAAACAGTGACACGTGGCAAGTCGTACAAGTTCGCTCTATCGAACCAGTCCAAAATTAGGTCATTGGGGATGGACACAAATTTGTCTTAGAGAATCCAAATCAAAGCCAGACCTTGGTAATTTGGTGCTAGAAGATTTAGAGGGATACTACAGGGTTGAATTTGAGATATCGAAGATTTTCAATTAGAGATATAATCCAATTTCAATATCGGTGCCCTAAAAGCTAGTAAAAAGGGTGTGTATTTTTTTTTCCGACTCCGTTAAGTCTTGTTTGAAGAATCGTTGAATTGATTCAAGTGAAATCAGAGAATAGATATCAATATTGGATTTTAAAATGGCCCCTAAAAAATAATTCCTACACTCATTAAGTCCCCAGAAAGCTACACTATGACGCATGAAGAGGAAGAGCGTATGAGATATCAAAATTACGGTACCAAGTGCAACAAGTTTCGATCTTACGAAGAGCAATTGAAGATGAAATAGATGGTTTAAAAGGCATAAATGGAGTGGCTAAGTTGGATGGTTTGAAGGATCAAATAATAGCAACATGGATGATAAATTAGTGGAAGATCACATCGTAGCATCAACAACAAGTTCTCCAATCCTCAAAGGATAACCCAATCCTTTGGTGCAGAATCTAATGAAACAACAAAGATCAATACCACATCGAAAGAAGTTATGAAGGTACTACAGAAACAAGAAACTGAAACAAGTACGATCAATTTCCGTAGTATCTCGTAAAGTGGAAGAACTTTCCTCGTAGAGGATTTCCACATGGGAGGATGATAATTTTATACGTACATCAAGAAACAATCTGCGTTGAGGACAACACTTGTTTGAAGGAGAGGGGCATGTTAAGTCCCTATATTAATAGTGCAGCCCCTTATTATGTTAGTTTATCCCCCCCCTTATTGTTATTATTGTACCCTTGTAACTCCCATATTGTTATTGTGCTCCTTAAATTATTGTTAGGTCGGCTAGGATTACATCAGCCCACTAGGATTACATTATGGCACCATGGACTCCTATATATAGAAAGGAGGTTTTGTAAATTGTATCATCCAAGAATTGTTCATTTATGTAATGTACTGGAGGTTGCCCCCATGGCTTATTTCTAAGGCGTTCATATCTCTTTCTTTTCTATTTTTGAGTCAAGTTACACAACACACAAGACCTCATCAGCTCCAATTTATATAGATGGCCCACTATGATGGTGTGTAAACCGTGCGCGGGTTACCGTGCCTCCTCTTTTTGTTGTACCCAAAACTCGCAGCAATCCACATAGTTAAGAAGTGAATGATGCTCTGGAAGTGCATCAACGGCCTTAATAACAAACACCGCACATCGGGGGCACCTCCTTCCAGGTTGGCCGTGCCTTTCTCCACTTTCGATTCAGACAAGTGGTCCGGCCCGCATTGAGTTTCAGCTTCACGAAACTTCAAGTCATATTCTTGAAAGAGCAAAGGCCTATCGGGCAAATCTTCCCCCACCCTCCCCAAACAAAGGCTTATTCACTAGGTACTTCAACCAAGTGATTTGTAAATATCTTAAAGTGCCTCCTATCGTATAATGCCGGTATTTTGCAGGCGTATACCAAGGCCAACCTCTTCGCGCTCAAAGAGGTGAGAGTAGTCAGCGTCCGCACTATAGATTTTTCACTAGAAAATGAACCGGATGGTCGATGTCTCCGCTTCCGTGCCGCGTAAGGATAGCTCCTGCAGTGATCCCCGACACATCTATGTGAACATGGAAAACCTCGCCTAGTCAAGAAATACTGGATAGGCTAGTAGACCATCTTATCCTTGAGTAGTTTGAAGCTCTTTCGACACTCCTCGTCCCAAAAAATGTTGAAACATCCCTCTTAGCAACTCTTTCCAAGGAAATGTGATCGCCGCATACCCTTGGAATGAACTTCCGTAGTAGCCTATACAAACCGAGGATAGAGCATAGCTATTTCTATTTGTAGGGACCAAAGTTGATGAGGAACGTAATTTTAGCGGGCTTAACCATCAATCCTTATCGACAAACCAGTGCCTAGTCTCAAAAAAAATGAAACATCCTCTTTAGCAACTTTTCCATAGGTGTTGTGATCGTGCATACCGAATGAACTTCTCCCCGCAAGAGTACGTGCTGTCCGCGAGCCACACGAGCTCAATTGTGGACTCAGGTTGACGATAATTGCGACCTTACGGGGTCAATCTACTTCAACTCGTCGACAACCATGTGGCCCACAAGATCCCGAAGGGTACGCAAAATATGCACTTTCTTGATATTCGTGGAACATGGTGCTTTCACAGCATCTACCATCATGCACAAGTTTGAGACGTGCTTTTTAATAACCCTGAATATGGTCCAAATACAAACATACCTCCAAAAACTTGTGGATGAACTCCTTTTTAATATCGCAACCACCACTCCGCGAAAAGATAGCAGGCAGTATTCTTGAGCCCAAATGGCATGACAAAGCACCGGAAAGATCCCCATTCGGTGAACGTAGTTTTGCCGCGATCTTCAAGTGCGATCCCGATCCGATGGTAGCCCGAGAACCCATCCGTAAACGAGTATGCTTCCGCCCTCCCACGACTGCTGAAGAATCTCACCGCAGAACGGGCGTAGGGAAAGGATCACAAATTCAGCATCATTTAGTTTGGCTGTGTTTGTCATTATTATTCTTTATTTTCCTTTTGGCCCTCTTCTTCTCGGACCACCATAGATTCCATCAATCGCATTGTTATACCGGCTTGATGACACCGTGGTTATCATTTTGTATAGCCCTTCTCGTACCTTCTCGTCATACTTGGGGTTCAATCGTATATGCGGCATTGCTTAACAGGCGCGCGTCTAGCTAAAGTGATGTGACCTCGGGTCTCTCGTAACTTTGAGTTCGCAGAATTTCGTAGAACAGGTTCCCAGTATTCCGTGAGGAGTCACGACCTTCCCCATAGTACCATCATCCCGTAATTCTAATTAGTTGAAGGCTTAGGTTTCTCCTGTTCCAATGTTGACTTCTTAGTTTAAGAGTTTGGTCACATCCATAACCGTAATGGAGGTCCAAATAATTGCGCGCTCTCCCTCTCGCTTCCAAAGATACCTGCGATTTTGTGTCTTCACCGTATTCCTCCACTTATAGATTGCGTGAGCTTCAACATCTTGTATCCTATCCCAAGCTAGTGCCCCGTATTCCACGTGAGGGCATGATTCATCGACTACCAAGGCATTTACATCCCATGGCTTCGTCGAGAGCGTCTCCATTCCACTCATCAACCCGAACATCCCTACAAACTCGTTCCCGTGCTTCAAAGAGCGGGTGCCCCGGTGTAGTTATGTATCTAAATACCACAAAGGATTGGCCCCAAGGCATGAATGAAAAGATGGACCCATTCGTCCGTAGTCTTTTCGCACCATTCCTCCATCCATGTACTGTGTGCTCACGGTCTCCCTGGCTAAGGAAAGTCTTTACGCATGTGAGCCATGGTTCAAACTACAGACCACCATTTCACGACATTCCTCCCAATCCTAGAACATCCTCATGAGTTTCCCACCATCGTGTCGGGGTTGCGCGCATGGCTAGATTAAGGGCCCACATCCTTCGCTCCTTTGGGACTCGCCTTCAAATGTTCGCAAAATCCCTAATACTACCAAAAAATCCATCAAAGTAGGCAATTCTCTTACCTCCGAGGAGATACACCGAAAGCTCTTCATGATTCTAAGACATCGGCGAGGTGATCAATCATGTAACCGATTCTTCCAATTTTCTATCTCTCCTTATCCGAGTCGCAGAGGCATTCACCTTCTCTTCCTAGTAACCACCATCAACAGATTGATCCAATCCTCAACTCGAGCGGTTAATTTATAAATGTGATCTACATCCTCTTCTTCGCTCACCAATTTTGTATAACGTTCTCCTTCCGCAGGTTCAGTGGGACTATCACCCTCGTACCCTCATTCTCAAAGACCATGCTCCTTTTCTTTAGGTTGATAATGCTCTCCCATGTCTATTTCCTCAAATCCGCCCCTAAGAGCGGCAGATAAGGGTCCGTATCTTCCACAATCTAAATTACCTCACAAATTCAAGCAAGGTACCTTAACTCCTCGCAATATCTACCATAATCTTTGACAACCTCCCCCAATGGCATGATCTTCTCGTTGGTTAGCTGCGTTGTACCGTATAGCAGACGATCTTCCATCTTTAGGCCCTCCCATGCACTACCAAGTTTGCTTGGAAGCACGTCGCATCCCCCCGACCTCAAGTCCAAGATACCCGATCCATTTCATAGTCACCAACTGCGACCGCACGCATCTCCTACCTAGTGCGCTTCTTATTCTTGCATGTTTGTGGACATCTCTCTTACCTCTGCGAGGAGGCCGGCTTATTTCCGCGCAGCCGTTCATCGCTGTTTGGAGATTTTCTACCACCTTCCTAGTTGTGTAGCAAAAGCCCACACATGCTTGTAGGAATGGCTTAACTTTGTCATCCGCTCTCGTTCATTGGAGCCATGAGGAGATGCATCATCCTTGGAAAAGTCCCTTACAGCTGCGACAAAGGTTTATTTTTCTTTATGTAGGTCCAAGCTTTCTTATTTGACAGCATCGGACAAGGGTTCCCACCGCAGCCTTCTCTCGCCTCCTCTAGCAGCCATGCCGCTACGCATTGCGCACATTAATACTTGTCCTTCATCACGCGGTTCGCCCTAACCCTCCGTACATTCTCGCACAGGGGTCCGTTTTTTTTTTCCGCATTTTGCGACGACCGGACAACCTTCAATCACATGGTCCAATTGTCGATAGTAACGACAATATTGTCGCTCGGTGGCGGACAAGCCTTGCGAAGTACCCTATTTCTACGCGCTGTAATAGATCAATTGCCCTCTTCCCCGACCTACGCTCCTCCACCCCTTCCCCCCTCCCCCCGCCCTCGCTGGGGAGCCCTCTGCCGGAGGGAGATAGTGGTGAAGAAGGGGTCAGCCCGTATCGTATAGGTTTCCTTAATCATCACGTTCATAGGTCCGACAATTATGCTTGTCATGTCCCAGCGCAGGAGCGTAATCGACACTACTGCTTTTCTTCAATTTCGGAACATAAGCACCAAGACAGTGATAGTGGTTGGTATCATGTAGTCCAAACCTACGTAACATTCAACGCACCATAACGTTGGACCACTTGGTCTCCGTTAGCCTCTTTGGGACGCAACGGGCCGGGCCCTGGCCTCGCATGTAGTCCGCCAGCGACGGACACCGATCCTGGTGTGGCTCGACACCCCGCATCTTATGCACCATTTATGGGCTAGCTTCATTTCCTCACTATTTCCACAGATTCTCGGATTTCAAGGTGTATTGCCTCTCAGCTCATGCCTCGGACCGTCGCACCCCAAACTCGGGCATCGTCTTCTTGGTGCAACCTTCTAGTTTCATAGAAATCTCCAAGGCTTTCTTGCGTTCAATCGTTTGTCGACCCATAGGTCCACGCAAGTGAGGTAGCAAGACAGCGACAAACCATTCCCTGTGCTTCTCCGTCATCACATCGAAATTTCATCTCTCGATAACCTTCTTTAATCGTTGACTCTACCTTTCCCATACGTACTCAACAGGGTCCTTGTTCAAAGTCTTTAGATCAGCGATTAACCGGCGAGTAGGACTTAGGCTTTCGGAATTGTTTTAAAGCTTTCTTAATCTCTCGACAGATGGATCCGCATGTTGTCATACGTATCCCATATACCCACCTGCTGTGCTTCCTTCAAAGGTGAGGACAGTTGCGCTCTTTACGCGCATCGTAGCCACATTTTTCGGCATCTACACCGATTCGGCTACAAACCAAAATCAGTCCATATCTTCATCTCTCACACCCTCGAAGGTGGGTAGCTTCATGTGTGTGGCCATATCTTTCTTACAGTGATGGCTATGGTGTGGGTGAGTTCTCACCTTATGCCGACTTTGAAGGTGGTGAAATGAGGACTATTTCTTCTTGCGTAGCCGATTCTCTTAATGAATGTAGATGGATCTATCTCCTTCTCGATTGGTTCGTATACTGACACTTCGTGCTGTACTTCTCGCTCCGATCGCAGGTCATTCATTTGGTGTGGTTGCACAAAACACCCTTTTCACATGAATATTTTGATTAACAATGAAAATTTTTTCAAGCACTTACCTCGAAAGCTTTTGAAGAACCTCTCGTTCATTTCGAATAGGATACGAACTGATCGACCGTGAATTTTGTCACGAATCCTCCCAGCACGCTATCCACTCAAAGGATTCACCGCACAGTGGATCGATTGTCACTCTCTCTAGTCGTTGAATCAATTATGGTGTCCATTGGCGCAACTCCGATCATCCTTCCAACACGTCCGGAATTCTACGTAGCCTGCCAATGTAATATTCCTAATTAGCCCAAGCTAATAAGAATATTCAATTTTTGTTTCATTTTCTTGTTGCATGAATAAAATCGTAAAGGAGGATCAATAAAAACTCCTAAATATCAAAACAAATCAACAATGCCCCATGTGAACAAGCAAACTGGGTCGCTTTAATAAAACGCCCTATGTGTAAAAGTGACTCGAGACATTTGACCGAATAACAAGACCAAAATCAAGAACGGTGTTGTCTAGACACAATGAACCTCCTAGATGCACACAGCTTTAGTTGGAGACCATACATGTGAAAGTAAAACAAACTTTCAATAAGATGGTTTAGGGTTTGGCAAGGATTCTATCTTATAAAAGGAAGAGAGGACAAAGATGAGAAGGTTGTTGAAGAACATATTATTTCTAAAGATTTTTTTCGTTTAGACATTTCTATTCTCTTGCTGTTTAGCAAGAATAGTGTTGTTTAGAACTAGGTGTTCCCCGATCGGAATCCCACCTCTTCCATTGAGAAGCTCTTGGAGGAGTCTTCGTACTTTCTTGGACTACTTTATCAGAATTTGGCTAAGCTCTTCTTCCAACTACACCCAGGATCCCGTTGAGGATTTGGTTGTCTTTGTAAGCTGCAAGAAGTGGAGGCTAGATCTACTCGTATCTAGGCCATTCTAGTGCCTCTTTTCGTTGTTTCTCTATCCTCCGGAAAGAGAGTATTGGATGAGGAGAGCCTATTTTCAAATCTTGGCTTGAGGCCACATCATGTTCTAGAGCCTAGCGTCAGCAATCCATCTTCCAAAGATCACATATTCGAGGGTCTTTTTGTTGAGATTCAACAAGATGATGAGCTTAGTGAAAAGAGTCGCCTTCACTATGGGCCCGCAGATATTTTCGCGCAAGTCTATTTTTAGACATGTCAATCATATTCTATGAGTTGCAGTGATTATTTGTGGATGGTTGGTTGTTGGAAAATAGATGGAATTCTATTTTTATTATTATTAGCTTTAATCTATTTTTAGATTTCAGCCTAAAAATAGATATGTCGAATATTATTAGTTTCAATAATATTTGGACCTAAACATTATCTTATTCTTGGAGCACTTCGCTAAGTGCACATGTGGCACAAAAGGAATTTACGTAATAATCACGCTATTCCCGAGGGTTTACTAGAGCTATTGCATGGAGGAATTCGCTTAGAACTCATGTGAGCGTAGTTTGGTGAGTTGTAGAAGGCATAGTTGGTGGAGTTGTGTCTCGCTTTAACCTGGCCAGGGGATACGCTGAGCTAGTTGCATCTAGTCTAACCGAGTGATACAATTAGTGAGAGTGGTGTGAATTAATTAATAATTAATTCACTAAATATTAACTCATTAATCAACCGAAGAACACATCGCTAACTACAAGGCATGGATGGGCTTAATGGAGACCAAAGGAGAGATAGGTGAAAGAGCAAGATGACTATCACCAGGGATTATAGTGATGCATTGATTGTATCCAACACTCAAGGAGATGCTAATGAGGATCAACTTGTGACTATTGGGCACGTAACAGAGCATAAACTTGAGAATATTGACCTCAAATGAGGATAAACTTGAAGGGATTGGGCACAAAATTGACGCAATACAAGAATCTCGACTCTTAAGTTTATCGCGTATCAGATGTATCAATTGGAAATTGGTAAAAGTGCTTCCCAATCGAGCGGCTCCTAATTGCTAGATTTTAGAGTTGGTTTGAAGGGTTTAAAATATCAAAAACGTCTTTACGCAATGATGCTCCACCGGCCGTGAGTAATAGGCATGGGGCAAGGAAATACCACCGTGGCATTAGCTCGCAATGATAATGAAGTCAAAGGTCATTTTTATGAGAGATAGTTTTTGAAATATTTTCTCAAACACCGAAACCTTAAGGGACTTCGAGAGAATGTGGGACAAGATTGTTCACCGTAAAATACCTCGAATTTCATGAAGTTGAATATGCGCACCGGTCACCACGTGCTGGTGTGCTTCGCCAAATGGAACCTCAACCAATTTTGGTGGTGCTGATGATGTTTGGGAAACTGATCATCTTGAAAAGCTTTTGTTTGAAGGAAAAGGGTTTAAAACTTTGTTGAACTAGAAAACAACAATGTTGTTAAATATGATTACCATGATGATTTCATGTTTGATAGAGCAAGATGTCGTGTCCCTTTTCTCGCTTTTCGGCATTTGATCGAAATTCCATTCCAAAAATGTTAGATTACAACCTAGTCAAAGAGGTAATAGCATAATGCAAAAGATTTCCGCTTGCTCTTAAGGTGATTGGAAGGTTCTCCATGGTCAGCCACGCATGATAACTCAAGGACAAAATTTCTCAAGGACAAACAATTTTCGAATATCAACAACAGAAGTTCCGAAACGAATGGCAACAAGCATAGATATCTTGGAAGAAGAAGTCCAAGAATGCCTCGGGACGTGGGAATATTTCCAGAGGCTAGAAAAATATCTCGCCGATCCATCATAGACTTGGGTGTTTATGTTCATAAGTTGAATGGATTGCATCAAGCAAGCACAATCTTAATAGAACTTGCGGTCGAAATTCCTTGGTGACTTTGGTGAAAAATCACAAAGATACCCCGGGGAATCCTTATGGTTGTAGTGGTGAGCTTTCCTTAATTCAGCACATGATGCATTGCAAGACTCCGTCATCTATTGGGACCGTTGCAGAGCTCTAATTGAAAGACGAAAATTTATCGTGCCTCGTAAAGTCGATTCTATTCGCAAAAATGGAAGAAGTACGGTGGCGTGATTTCAATGCCGAGATTGTTTCCTTCCGCTCGGTGTTCACGGAGGAGAAGGATTGGTGTCGATGAACTCCATAATGCCAAGGCGCTATCTTGAACTTTTCTCGCAAGGAATACTTCTTCCACCATTCTGTGCAATCAATGGATAAATTAAAGGTTCTCATAATTGTAAATCACAATTCTAAGTTGTGGATACTCTCAAAGGTATTGTTAGACTCTATACTAATAGGTGTCATTTTTCATGATTTTCTTATTGAACTATGTAATATGTTCAAACCTTTTTCTTATTGCAAAGGTGTTCCATATTCTCAAAAACTCAAAAATCAAAAATATTTAAAAATGTAAAGAGGGTATACCCTAAAAAGAAAAATCAAAGGGTAAAAAGAATAAAATGGTCAAAAAGTGGAAAGGACCGAACCCTAAACAAAAAACAAAGGCCAAGGAAAGTGCAAGTCCAAATGCCACTACTATTTCATTTTTGTAATAAACAAATCAGTGTGCCTTGTCAAACTTTGTTATTAAATTTATGAAGAGTCAAATTTTCAAAATCACTCATTCATTTTTCAATTTCATGTTGTAGATTAGAGAAATAAATATCTGACCAGTCAGTTTTAATCTTGCAGATAAGTAGATAGGTAGAGTTAATAAAAGGTGCTCACGCTTAATCAGCCCTGATGTAATAAGTGTAGAAATAGATAGATTTTCCATGTAAAAAGAAAAGAAGATTGAAAAGGGTTTAAGCAATCTAAGTGTACCCTAATAAAGAAGAGAAAATACAGAGAAAGTAGATAGGGTAGGTAGATGGCGTTGGCAAATTCTCATGTGATGAATGATGCTTAAAATGTTTGTAATCTTTTACTTTCATCACCAAGTGCAGCGTTAACACTACATTGCGTAATTTCGTAACAAAGCAAGGTCAAAATCATTAGCTTCCTCATCTCACTTTTTCCCTAACAATTTACTAATTTCCTCAAGTGCTAAGGAATTTGAAGGTTAAAGGGGCTCAAGGCATTTCCTTGACTTTTGAGGGACCGGACCCCTGCCCAATGATTGGAGAAAACCTTAGTATTTAAAAATATTCATCATCATACCTATTCATTCACAAATATTTTCCAAGCAAAATCCCATTTTACTTAGGAAAAACATGCAATGATCCATAAAAATCCATTTCACGCAAAGCATAAGTTAAATACATTATTATGGTGTTTTATACTTAGCGCTTCCTCTTATTTTTTCATGCTAATTTCTAACCTTATATATTAAATCCTTAGTGGGAAATACTCATCTTATTATATTTAACTCCCTTTCTTATAATATTATCCAAAAACCCTCTTACTATAAGCGCACAAAATATTTAACTCATGTGATTAAATAAAAATCCCATACCACATTACAATGCCTTGGCTAAAAATATATATCTATATATTGTCCCCGCCCCTATGGTAAGTGAATCATATCAATTTATTACCATATAATAAAATATATACAGAAAAGGTTTAAACATGTGTTTTATATGTTTAAAATCTAAAAATAAATAAAACCCAAGTCTTTTAAAAACCATTCGTAACCTCGACCCTCGATAAAATAATCTAGATTAATTAACTGTTCGGATTAATTAATAATCTTGTCAACCGCCAATGAAAAGCCTCCTCAAATAATTAAAACATATATTAAAAACGTGCCGGGCTCCGCTTTATTACCTTTCCCCCATTTCCCCCACCGAAACACCATTCGACCACCCGCTCGGGGATCCACGACCTCATTCATTCCGCTGCTCATCCATCATCTCGAATGTTAACTCGTGGAACGTGAAGCGGCTTCCAAACAAGAGCCCGACCACATGTCGTTCACCCGAATGGAACCGCGCTTCGTGAACACCGCTCCCCAAAGGTGGTGCGGAATAAACCACTTACCGCCCTTCCCCTGACTCATCTCCCGTACGTGCGGATGTCATCCCACAGCCGTCATTAAAAGTCCCGCCCACCTGACTTTGTGAATGAAAACAAATCGCCCGTCGTTTTCATATTATCTCGCACATGAACCAAATTTCCGTGCAAAGAAATTAAAAAACCAACCGTCAAGCCTTTGTTAACCAATTCGAGCATGGTTTACCTCCTAAAAATCATTTTAGATTCACCTGGCTGCACCTCTCAAAAATAAAATGAAACCTTTTCGTACTCCTCGAAAACCAATGCTTTCTTAACAATTTGTTTTGTTTGCTGTGTGATCGTAAGACCATCCTTGGATAAACAGCCTTAATACTAGTCACAAGACTTGTTTACTCTAAGAGTGTTATCAAATCTATTCAAACAGATGGAAGATAAAACATACACAGCTTGAAAGACAAGCAAAGGAAATAGGATATTAAACAATTTACTATTGAAACAGAATAAAAACCTAAACTACACATTGAAGGTAAAAGGACACAAAAGAAAGAACAGTTTTTTTAAAGAGTATCAGTTGGTTAAAGTGTACTTCTAAAAGTCGAGTGAAAGTTAAAATGAAGTTACGCAGTAGTCAAAGGTAAAATAGTAAAAGTAATTTTACAAAGAGTAAGCAAGAATGGTAAAAAGAGAGCTGAAAATAATTTCACCAATATTGAAGTTTATCTAAAGTGAAAGCAGAACCGTTAAAAGAACAAAAAGTGAAAAGATGAAAAACACAACAAGAAGGAACATTTTTGCGTAAATTTAATGTTTTAGTCATTGTTTTGCAGAAAAATATTGTGATCAATCCAAGATGAATTTTGAAACTGAAGGAGGTTTATGTTCTTAAGAGGGACCATCTACAAAAACCTTCTCTATCAATAGCTATTATGGTTTTGGAAATATTAAACAATATTGGAAAGAACTTTTTGCAGAAAATTCCTGTTAAGTCATAATTTTGTAGAGAATATTGTAGCCAATTAGAAATAAATTTTACAAAACTGAAGGAGGTATTTGTTCCTAAGAGAACCGTCTACAAAAACCTATCTCAGTTTTTTCACAGTGATTTCAGGCTGAGCGATACATGCACATATTTAAGGTTATTTTTCGCATCAGAAACTCTGCTTTACACATCGTTTTGGCAGCCTATTGGTCACATCCTGAGAGTGGAATTTTAGGGAAAATTGCAAAGAGGTTTATCTCACAAAATATTTATCTTGCTACAAAATCTTCACTTCCTTATGTACACATATTACGGATTGAGAAACAATGTTGGTATCATTGGACCCCAAGTTTGCAGTAATTGTTGACAGTAATTCACAAAAAAAGGAAGTGCTTAGTGACTTGATGCCTCATCAACCAAGAGTTGACAAAATTCGAATTCTCCTCTTGTCATCACTTATCCATAAAAAATAGTGTCAAATAGATGAATTAGTTTGAGTATCATTTTACTTGCCCTATTTATGTAAAATAGTTGGAGAGATTTGTGAACCAATTTTGATATTTTTCAAGATCTTTTAGTTTTCAATTGTATAACACTTTCCACTTGGAAGTATTTGGGTGGATTCTATCAATTTTCTGTGACATTGATGTTTTGGAATAAAATTTTTGGAGAAATTTATTTGTGGCTTGTTGGATGATAATTTGAAGCTCAGGACTTTTTGCAGGATTCATGTGTCTGACCATAGCTTCTCAATAAGTCTTCTTCTATCCTATGTCTTAAGTTTTATATCTGTTTATAATATCACTATGTTCCATTTCTGAATAATTGTTATAAAAGAACAAATCAAAACTTACTTAAGTGTATTCTGATTTTCAATTGCGGTTATTCCAAATGTTTTCTTCCAAACTGTTATAAGCAAATCTAATTTTAATTGTTTCCTTGTTTCACTAATTTGAAAATTTGATTGCTATAGTAAAGAATTCTTAATCACTATTTATTTGTAATCATTCATTTTCTTTCTTTGAATATGTTGAAAGATTCTTGATTGCCTTTCATCCCTTCAAACCCATTCCATCCACTTTAATTCCCAAAATTGTTCTTTGTTTGGCTATCTTGCCCCGCAAAGCCATCTTCATAGTAGAAGATTAATCCAAAGAAAGCCATCCTTTTGACCTATAGCCCAATGGCTCTGAAAATATTCAACCTTGCTCTTAGTTGGCAGATCTCCGCCATTTTCAAACAAACTCTGGACTTATAACTAGCTTAAAATTTTCTAAGAATAAAGTTAAATCATAAAGAGAGCCCTCCCATTGCTGCATCGGCTAGATTCGTATCCGAAGTGTTTATTTTGTAAGCCACTGCATACTTTCCTTTTCCAAAACTTCTCAAGGAAAACGAAGATAATGATAATACCTGAGCACTCTGGGAACTGAATCATTTTTTTATTGTTACTTTCTTATTGTTTGCTTATAAGCTTTACGTAGTCCGAAGACCGCCCGTGTAGCCTTGAAATGCTTTTGCCTCGTAACCGCATAGTAACAAATGTTTTCTTCGCCCATTCATGATTTAGTTTATAAACCGAACCTTGGCTTCAAATATTCAATCAGATTCTCTAGTTCAATAAATCTTTGGGAAAATTTAATCAAAAATCTTAAGTTTCTGGAAGAATTTGTCGAAGTTGTATTTTTCATTCCATTTTAAAACCAAAAAAAATTTCATTCTGGTAAAAACGACCGGATAAGACTAACCTTTTTCTTCTCGTAAATACTTCATGGGTGTCTTGGGATTCGATCTATGATGGTGAAGAGGATTGGGAGACACAAAGGTTAAAATCATCCACCGCGACCTAAAACCATTTCACAATCAAGACTTACCTGGAGGAATGAACCTGGAGGAACAATATGGAAAGATCAGCTTTCAACTTGGATTTTAATCCAAGACATTATGTTCTTTCACGTTAAGAATGGTTTTCAATATGTATTGTATTTTATATAAGGATCTAACTTGGTTTTACGTATATCGTGGCTTTTCATTATGGCTGATTTTTAGATGATCCAAGAATAAACGAAGATATGCTCCCATGAGCAGTAGATTAAGCACCGATTTCCACACAAATCGCCGAAGGTGTTTTGGGGTGAAAATCTGCCCATGTTTCGAAGATGAGAATATTGATGATCCTTTACTACATCTCATTAAATTTCACATACACTCATCAAGATTGAAGGTGATTGGGTATGAGGATCACTTCATGAAAATATTCATGGAAACCTTAGAAGGAAAAGCAAGGGAATGGTACGAAGGTTCCAAACCCGCAAGTTTGTTTTCTCTAAAAGATTTTCATAAGGTATTTTACATTACAAAAGAAGATTTTCCATCTTTATCATTAGTTGAAAATTGTTGTGACTCAAGCTGAAGATCTTATAAATTACCTTAAAAATATTGGATGAAGATTTTGGAAATTGGTTTCCGAAGATTATTAAAAAGAAGTCCAGACTTTCATTTTCAAGTTAAATGTCATAATAATCAAAAGGAGTTAAACAAAGATGAAATAAATCATGAGATAAATCAAGATCCACAAAGCTCCCTTTGTATTAACAAATGATGTTTCATTTAATGTTTTGAATGAAGTTAAAGAAAATATTCAACCTCATGATCAAATTTTGGGAGCAAGAGAAAAAAACAATTGTCATTTCAATCTAATAATTCGTAGATTCCTACCTCTATCACCTAAGAAGAAATCAATTTGCTTCTAAACATGCAACCATACTCAAAATATTTGCTAGTATACCGAAGAAATTGTTTCTACTTTTCCAATGTTGATGAATGTACAAAAGAAAGTTTTTATCCATGAAGGGACAAAAGAACAAGTTGATGCTCATGTTATTCTACCTTCCCAAAAAGGCCCATTGCTTGATATCACACCTATTGAGAAAAATAATGACTTTCAAATAGAATGCAACCAATCTAATCAAGATATATTGGGATTGTTGGAAGAGAAATATGCTGATCCAATGTTTATAATTGATGACATTCCTTATTCGAAGATTTGCCTAAATATGATCGCATGATGACAATTATGATAATTTTGCACAAAACAATCACTAGTTATTTCAGAGATGAGATATTAGAACTTCAGCCTTTGATAAGGATTTTCTAAGAACTTTCTTTCTTCTTTTTGAAATCAAGAAAATGTTCTCCTCAAGTTAAAAAATGGCTTTCAGATATAATTTCTGAAAATTATGAAACTGAAATTAAACTTTTGCATTCTCAAATTCACCATACAATTTCCTAAATCCTAAAGAATTTTGAAAATTCTCTCCTAAGCAAGAGGAAATTGTACTATCTTTTGACTTTCATATTGAGATGATTATTCTTTCAAACACAAGATCGAAGTAGAAATAGTTTCAAGGCTTAATATTCATAATTCAACTAAACAATTAGTCATTGAAGGCTCAGAAGTAAATAACATACATCATGCTTTATTGATCCCATATCGTAATATAGAGAATCTTTTGAGCCCAAATCTGCAAACATGTTTCTTTCATATGACTTAAATACATCAAAAGTGGCCTTTACACATCATATCATTTATTATAGCCCAGATCATAACATACTCAATTTGATCACAAGCAATCAAGTTATCCATTTATTTTTGACAAAAATTACCGATTGGCTTCATTGGTATTTTTGTATTACCCGATTCAACAAGATTTTTAGTAGATTAGGAGTAGGTAAATGAGTGCTAATAAGTCTTAATTTTGAGTTTTTTTTTTAAGTTTTTCAATTTTCGCCTAGTTTTTCATTAAGTTGGTTTGAAAATCTTTGCGTGTTGTTTTAGTTTCGCATCGATTTCAAAGTCATGTTAAAAAGTACTATATTCAATTCAAGATTTTCAACAATAAAGCAAATACACGTTTGGGATTGAACAAGGCGTAAGATTTCCAACCCGGGAAACAAAGTTTTAAGTTTGGAGTGGATGGTGACTTGTTGGAGTTGGCTCCGGCGGAAGGTCTAAGCTTTCCGAAGTTTCACTATCATATATACAATAAAGCGACGAAAGAAGATTACATAATCTGGGCTTGAACGCATTTTGAGGCATCTGATCATCGTTCTTGACTTTTCACCGTGAAAGCCATCCCCAAGTGGAGCCATGGTTAGAATTTCATACCAATAGGTGTCATTTTTCATGATTTTCTTATTGAACTAAGGTAATATGTTCAAACCTTTTTCTTATTGCAAAGGTGTTCCATATTCTCAAAAATCCAAAAATAAAAAAAAAAATTAAAAAAATGTAAAGAGGGTATACCCTAAAAGAAAATCAAAGGGTAAAGAATAAAAATGGTCAAAAAGTGAAAGGAATGAACCCCAAACAAAAACAAAGGCCAAGGAAAGTGTGCAAGTCCAAATGCCACTACTATTTCATTTTTTGTAATAAACAAAATCATGGTGCACTTGTCAAACTTTGCCACAATTTATGAAGAGTCAAAAACTGCTTAAACTCGACTCATTCATTTTTCAATTTCTTCAATTTCATATTTATCTACAATAACTCCTTTCACTTTGTACATATCTATTAATCGATCGAGAAATAACAAGGTATCATTGGACCCCAAGTTTCATAATCTGTTGGAGAAAGAATTCACAAAAAAGGAAGAAGCTAGGGTGACTTGGATGTGCCTCATCAACTAAGAGTTGGATCAAATTCAAATCTTCCTCTTTGTCATCACCTATCCATAAACAATAATGCCAAATAGATGAATTAGTTTGAGTATCCTTTTACTTAAGTTCTATTTATGTAAAATAGTTGGAGAGATTTGTGAACCAATTTTGATATTTTTTCAAGATATTTTAGTTTAGAATTTACAATACTTCACTGGAAGTATTTTGGGTGGATTCTACTACTTTGCCGTGAAATTGATGTTTTTGGAATAAAAGTAAGCTTTGGAGAAATTTTGCCTGTAATATCGGATGATAATTTGAAGCTCGTGACTTTTGCAGATTCATGTGTCGATCAATTAACAAGTCTTTCTATCCTATGTCTTAAGTTTTATATCCGTTTATAATATCAATATGTTCCATTTTTTAATAATTGATACAAAAGAATAAACTTTAACTTACTTAAGTGTACCGATTTTCAACTGCGTTTATTCCAAATGTTTTCTTCCAAATTGGTTATAAGCAACGACTCTTAATTGCTCTTGTTTTGTCATGGTTAACATTTTGATTGCTATAGTAAAGAATTATTAACTGCTCTTTATTTGTAATCATTCATTTTATTTCTTCGAATATGTTGAAAGATTCTTGATTTTCATCCCTTCAAAACCCATTCCATCCACTTTAATTCCTAAAATTGTTCTCTGCTTGGCTATCTTGCCTTGCAAAGCCATCTTGTGTGTAGAAGATTAATCCAGTAAAGCCATCTGACTCCACAGCCCAATGGCCTAAAAATATTCTGTCTTGCTCCCTTAGTTAAGTGATTCCACCATTTCAAACAAACTCTGGACTTTATCTAGCCTAAAATTTTCTAAGAATAAAGTTAAACTACAAAGAGAGAGCCCTCCGGACACAAAATTGGCTAGACTTCGTATCCGAAGGTTGGTTTGTGTTACTCTGTATACTTTCCTTTTCCAAAACTTCAAGGAAAACCTAAGTGATAACATAGTGGTGACCATACCGGGGAACTAATCATTTTTATTGTTACTATTGTTTGCTTATAAGCTATAGAGATGTAGTCTCAAGACTGCCCGGTAGCTCTTGAAATGCTTTTGCTCGCAACTACATAGTAAATAAATGGCCGCTTCACCATCTCTCGATTTAGCTTATAAAATGAACCTTGGTTTCAAATATCTTTTAATCAGATTCTCTAGTTCAATAAATCTTTGAGAAAATTTTAATCAAAAATCTAAGTTTCTTGGGAAGAATTTGTCGAAGTTGTATTTTCATTCCATTTAAAAAACCAAAAAAAAAAAAATTATCTAGAAAATCGACTGGGAAGACTAACCTTTTTCTTCAAAAATACTTTTAAGGTGTCCAGATTTGATCTATGATGGTGATGATCGACACACAAAGGTTAAAATTATCCACCTGCCACTCCAAAATCCATTTCACAATCAAGACTCCACCTGGAGGAATGAACCTCGAGGAACAATATGGAAAGATCAAAGCTTTCAACTTGATTTTAATTCAAGACATTATGTTCTTTCACGTTAAGAATGGTTTTCAATATGTATTGTATTTTATATACATTCAATTTGGTTTTACAGATATCGTGGCCTTTCATTGGCGGGTTGATTTTCAAGATGATCCAAGAATAAAACGAAGATATGCTCCCATGAGTGCAGATTTGGCACACTCGGGATTTCCACACAACCGCCGAAGGTAAATCTGGGTGAAACGCCCATGTTTCAAGATGAGAATATCGATGATCCTTTACTACATCTCATTAAATTTCACACCATCAAGATTGAAGGGTGATCATATGAGTGATTGCCCTTGAAAATATTCAGGAACTTTAGAAGGAAAAACAAGGAATGGTATGGAAGGTCTCAAACCTCCGGCTGCAGTCGTTGTTTTCTCTAAAAGATTTTCATAAGGTATTTTATGAGCATTACAAAGAAGATTTTCCATCTTTATCATTAGCTAAAATTGTTGTGATCAAGTCAAGATCTTATAAATTACCTTAAAAATATTGATGAAGATTTTGAACTTGGTTTCCTAAGATTTATTAAAATAAGTCCTAATTTTCATTCTCAAGTTAAATGTCATAATAATCAAGAGGGTTAAACAAAGATGAAAATAAATCATGAGATAAATCAAGATCCACAAAGCTCTCCGTATTAACAAATGATGTTTCATTTAATGTTTTGAATGAAGTTAAAGCAGCATTATTCAACCTCATGATCAACTTTTAGATAAGAGAAAAAACAATTGTCATTTCAATCTACAATTCGCAGATTCTCACCCCCCGACCGAAGAAGAAATCAATTTTTGCTTCTAAACATGCAACCATCCTCAAAATATTTACATAATGAAGAAATTCGTTTCTACTTCTTCTAATGTCGATGAATGTACAAAAGTTTTTATCCATGAAGGGAGCCGTAATAGTTAAGTTGATGCTCATGCTATTCTACCTTCCCAAAAGGCCCACGAAGTCAGATATCACGCTTATTGAGAAAATAATGACTTTCAAATAGAATGCAACCAATCTAATCAAGATATATTGGGATTGTTGGAAGAGAAATATGCCGATCCAATGTTTATAATCGATGACATTCCTTATTCGTAAGATTTGTTCAACATGATCAAGATGATGATAATTATGATAATTTCACAAAACAATCACTAGCTATTTCGAGAGATGAGATATTAGAACTTCACCTGATGAGAATTTTCTAAGAACTTTTCTTCTTTGAAATCAAGAAAATGTTCTCTCAAGTTAAAAAATGGCTTGATATACCTTCAAAAATTATGAAACCGAAATTAAACTTTGGCATTTCCCACCCGCCATACACGAAAATCAGAATTTCGAAATTCTTTCTTCTTCAAGCAAGAGGAAATTGTACTATCTTTTGACTTTCATATCGAGGATGATTATTCTTTCAAACACAAGATCAAGAAATAGTTTCAAGGTTTACATTCATAATTCAACCAAACAATTAGTCATTGAAGGCCTAGTTAAAATAACACACATCATGCTTTTATTGATCCTATATCGCATTATATGAGAATCTTTTGAGCCCAAATCATAAAACATGTTTTCTCTATAAGGATCAAATACATCAAAAGTGGCTCATACATCATAACATTTATTATAAAGTCACATGACTACAACATACTTCCACCTTGATCACAAGCAATCAAGTTATCCATTTATTTTTACAACTACTTGATTGGCTTTACTGGCATTTTTGTATTACTCCGATTCAATAAGATTTTTAGTAGATTAGAGTAGTAAATGAGTGCTGTCAGCCTGTAATTTTGCTTTCTTTTTTTTTTTGTTTTCAATTAAATTAGTTTTTCATTAAGTTGGCTTGAAAATTTTTGCATGTTGTTTTAGTTTCGTATCGTATTTCAAAGTTACAGTAAAAGTACTATATTCAATTCAAGATTTTCAACAACAAGAACACACGTTTGGGATTGAACAAGGCAGCATTATTTCAACTCAAAACAAAGTTTTAAGTTTGGAGTGGATGGTGACTTGTTGGAGTTGAAGCCCGAAGTGAAGGCCTCAAGCTTCGTGCTTCACTATCATATACAATAAATATTTTAAAAAGTATGATTGCTAATAATTCAAATTTTTGAACGCATTTTGAGGCATTCCATTCGTCGTTCTTGACTTTTCAATTGTGAAAAGCCATCCCCAAGTGGAGCCAAAGGTTAGACTCTATACTAACAGGTGTCATTTTTCATGATTTTCTGTTGAACTATGTAATATGTTCAAACCTTTTTTCTTATTGCAAAGGTGTTCCATATTCTCAAAAAACCCAAAAATAAAAAAATTCTAAAATGTAAAGAGGGTATACCCCAAAATAAAAATCAAAGGGAAAAAAGAATAAAATGGTCAAAAAGTGAAAGGAATGAACCCCAAAAAAAAACAAAGGCCAAGGAAAGTGTGCAAGTCCAAATGCCACTACTATTTCATTTTTGTAACAAAATAAATGTCTGTGTGTGCCTGTCAAACTTTTGCCACAACGCAGAAGAGTCAAATCGTTTAAACTTGACTCATTCATTTTTCAATTTCATGTTGTAGATTAGAGAAACAAATATCCGATCAAATGCTTAATCTCGCGTATAATTAGATAGGTAGAGTTAATAAAAGGTGCTTAATAAACTTAATCGAGCCCTTGGATGTAATAAGTGTAGAAATAGATAGATTTTCCAGCAAAAGAAAAGAAGATTGAAAAGGGTTTGCCACTTAAGTGCACCCTAATAAAGAAGAGAAAATAGTAGAGAAAGTAGATAGGTAGGTAGATGGCAAAAGGCAAATTCTCATGTGATGAATGATGGCTTTAAAATTTTTGTAATCTTTTACTTTCATCACCAAGTGCAAAGGCAACACTACATTGCTGCACTTCGGTATCAAAGCAAGGTCAAAATCATTAACTTCCTATCTCACTTTTTCCTCATCAATTTACTAATTTCCCTAAGTGCTGTAAGGAATTTGAAGATTAAAGGGGCTCAAGGCATTTCTTGATTCTTTTGAGGACCGAACCTCGGCCCAATGATTGGAGAAAACCTTAGTATTTAAAAATATTCATCATCAAACTCATTCATTCATAAAATCTTTTCCTTGCCAAAATCCCATTTTACTTAGGAAAAACATGCAATGATCCATACAACCATTTCCACGCAAAGCATAAGTTAAATACATTATTATGGTGTTTTATACTTAGCACTTCCTCTATTTTTTCATGCTAATTTCTAACTTTATATATTAAATCCTTAGTGGAAATACTCTTATCCTTATTATATTTAACTCCCTTTTATAATAATATCCTCAAACCCTCTTACTATAAGTTTTTCTAGCCAAAATATTTAACCTTATGTGATTAAATAAAAATCCCATCCCACATTACAATGCCTGCTAAAAACATATCTATATAATTATCCCCACCCCTATGGTAAGTGAATCATATCGATTTATTACCATATAATAAAATATATACATGAAAAGGTTTAAGCATGTTTTATATGTTTAAAACGAAAAAATAAATAAAACCCGAAGTCTTTAAACCATTCATAACCCTTTTAATTCTTGATAAAATTGACCAGATTAATTAATCACCGGATTAATTAATAATCTTGTCAACCCACAATGAAAAGCCTCCAGAAATAATTAAAACATATATTAAACGCGGCTGTGCTCCGCTATTACTCTTCTCTACTTCACCGAAACACCGTTCAATCAACCACTCAGATCCACGGCCCTCATTCATTCCGCCCATCCATCGTCCGAATGTTAACTCGCGAAATGGAAACGGTTTCAACAAAGGCTCGACCACGTGTCGTTCACTCAATGGAATCGTTGTCAATTCGTGAAATACCGCCTTCCCAAAGGTGGTGCGAATAAACCACTTACCGCCTTTCCCTCGACTCATCTCATACGTGCCGATTTCTATCCCATGAAATAATAAAATTCCTTACCACCTTTGAATTTGTGAATGAAACAAGTCTTCCCGCATCGTTTATTTATCTCGTACACCAACTACCTGCAAAGAAATTAAAAAACCAATCACAGTTTTCGTTAACCAATTCGAGCATGGTTTACCTCCCAAAAATCATTTTAGATTCACTCCGCGTACTCCTCTCAAAATCAAATGAAACCTTTTCGACCTCCCCGCAAACCAATGCTTTCTTAACAATTTTTTTTGTTTCGACAGTGATCGTAAGACCACATCCCCTGATAAACCTCTAATACTAGTCATAAGACTTGTTGAATGAAGAGTGTTATCAAATCTATTCAAATGAAGAGATGGAAGATAAAACACAAGGTATTGAAAGAGAGAAAGGAAATAGGATATTAAACAATTTACTATTGAAGCAGACAGTAAAAACATAAAATACACATTGAAGGTAAAAAGACACAAGAGAAACAGTTTAAAGAGTATCATGGTTAAAGGTATCGTAAAAGTCGTAGTGAAAGTTAAAATGAAGTTGCGTAGCGCTCAAAGGTAAAAACAAGAAAAGTAATTAAGGAGAGGCGTATAATGGTAAAAAGAGATGAAAACATTTTCACCAACATCGAATTTTATCTAAAGTGAAAGTAAAAACACAGCTTAAAATAAAAGTGAAAAGATGAAAACACAACAAGAAGGAACATTTTTATAAATTTAATGTTTTAGTCATTGTTTTGCAGAAAATATTGTGATAAATCAAGATGAATTTTGAAAAATGAAGGAGGTTTATGTTCTTAAGAGTGACCATATACAAAAACCTCTCTCACTTTTCTAACAGCTATTATGGTTTTGGAAATATTAAACAATGTTGATAATCGTTTGCAGAAAATTCCCTGGCAGTCATCATTGTGTAGAGAATATTGTGGCAAATTAGAAATAAATTTTACAAAACTGAAGGAGGTTTTTGTTCCTAAGAGATCCATCTACAAAAACCTATCTCAGTTTTTTTGTAGTGATTTCAAGATGAGAGATACATGCACATCTGTACAAGCTATTTTTCGTACCGTAAACTCGTTTTACACATCTTTGCGAGCTCACTGCTCACATCCGGAGAGGAATTTTAGGAAAGTGAAAGAGATTTATCTCATCAACATATTTATCTACAATAACCGCTTCACTTTGTACAGTTATCTATTACGGATTGAGAAATAACAAGGTATCATTGGACCCCAAGTTTGCGTAATTGTTGACAGAATTCACAAAAAAAGGAAGTGCTTAGTGACTTGGATGCCCTTATCATCAACTAAGAGTTGATCAAATTCCCACCTCTCTTTTTCATCACCCATCCATAAAAAATAGTGCCAAATAGATGAATTAGTTTGAGTATCTCACTTAAGTTCTATTTATGTAAAATAGTTGGGAGATTTTTGTGAACCCACTCAGATATTTTTTCAAGACATTTTAGTTTAGAATTTGTATAAATACCACCTTAGAAGTATTTCTGGGTGAATTTCACTATCATGTGACATTGATGTTTTTGGAATAAAATTGCTCGAGAAATTTATTTATGGCTTGCTGGATGATAATTTGAAGCTCGTGACGTTTTATAGATTCATGTGTCGACTCAGCTCAATAAGTCTTTCATCCTCATGTCTTAAGTTTTATACCTCCGTTTATAATATCACTATGTTCCATTTCCGATCAATTGACATAAGAGAATAAATCCGTAATCACGCAAGTGTACCGATTTTCAATTGCGGTTATTCCAAATGTTTTTTTCCAAACCGGTTATAAGCAACGAATTCTTAATTGCTCTTGTTTCGTTCGGTTTGAACATTTTGATCACATAGCAAAGAATTTCGAATCGCTCTTTATTTGTAATCATTCGCTTTCTTTATTTGACATGTTGAAAGATTCTTGATTGCCTTCTCATCCCTTCAAAACCCATTCATCCACTTTAATTCCTAAAAATTGTTCTTCTTTGGCTATCTTGCCCTCGAAAGCCATCTTGTGTAGAAGATTAATCCAAGAAATATCCTTTTGACTCCATAGCCCAATGGCTCGAAAATATTCAACCTTGCCCTTAGCGTCATTACATTCCACTACTTCGAAACAAACTCTTGGACTTATAACTAGCCTAAAATTTTCTAAGAATAAAGTTAAATCATAAAGAGAGAGCCCTCTCTCGGATACGTATTTAAGCAGATTATGTATTCGAAGGTTGGTTTGTGGTTACCTCTGCATACTTTCCTTTTCCACAACTTCAAGGAAAACCCGAGTGATAACAGTATATCACTCTTCCTTCATTAACGCAATGGAAAGTTATTCGGTTACAAAGAGTAATGTTCCCTCTCCAAGAATACCGTCACCCTGGAAAAACTAATATAGTTATCCCTTGGTTCTACGTGAGGGTTGTGGGAATACTATAGGATTACATATGGGGTGGATTTAAATTTCCTCGTCTTCTTGAGTTAGCTATCAATCACCGTAGTGATTTACAGGGAACTTCCTCACGCAGCATTTTGTAGTTAGACTACCTCAACGAAGTGTCTCCGTCACAAATTTCCACGATCTTCATAAGTTATCGTAAGATATAGGTAAACGCAACATCACAGATGCTCAAACTATATGCATGTACAAGTTTAAAAGAACTACCATATTTAGTTTGCAAGCTAAGACAATCATAAAATTCCTTGATATTTCACTTTGTGGTACCAAAATAACTCCGTGATAAATTGGCCAATTATCTTAGTTTAAAAGAACTTCATGAGGAGTGCTCGGTGAAGCAAATTCCTAAATCACAGAATTAAGGTCTCTGTCTATGTCATCCTCAGATGAGAAGATCTTCGGGTATCCGTGGTTATCTATCAAGGCCTTTACCAGTCTTTAACCTCCGCGTGGAAGTTTCGTAAGAACACTTCCATTTGGATTGGCTTGAAGATCGATTGATTCATACATAGGATGGCACCTTGTAGGATTCTCTCTCTATGTAGATCTCCCGAGCCAAAGGTGAAAAACGAGGGTGCTTGTCAAACAAGTAGTTACATTGGAGCCTTGAACACTGTCAAGTTGAAATTTGAAAAATAACAAAACCCTCAAGATAATGGGGCCATGAGGTTTACTCACAAGGAGCTCCGTATACTCAACCTCACATAGTTGTTCATGATAGAAATAATTATTGTGTGCCTGGGAGGACACTATCCTCGCTACCAGGACTTTGTCAATTGGTACAAAGTATAATCTCATTTACACATGATATTTTTGTCTAATCATGTTCGCAAGTACAATATGATCAATTTTTTCCAACATCCAACTCGGTAAACTTCCAAGTAATCATCGAACTTTTTGATGGTTTGGGAAATAATAAATGCGCATGGCAACGTTGCGTAGTGTGGCTATGGCATAATGTGTAAGATGGGAGAAATAGGTACACTCGCTTAATTGGTACAATACCAAAAGTTGAAGGGCATACGCAGTTTGTACTTGTTATCATTGGAACACAAATCTCGCTGATAGGGTTTTCCCGTAATGGATTCGGAAATTCAAGGATTTGCAAGTTCTCACTTTCTCAACACTGTTTTATGGATAAATTCCCACCCAAGCATTCAATTGAAAGTTCTTTGTACTACACTCGATCCATCGCAGGAAGGCTCAACTTGTTATCATTGGAACACAGCTGCTGATGTGTTTCTTCCTGCACGGATTTGGAATTGGCGATTTGCAAGTGCTCAAGCCTAATAATTTGTTTTTATGGAGAAATTTCTCTCACAAGCATTCGAATTGAAAGTTCTTTGTACTACACCCGATCCATCGCAGGGAGTCTTTCATGACGAAACTCTATGGGGATGTTTCGATGCATTGCTCGTTAATGGTTTCTTACCAGATCGACAAAACCCATGTTATGTTCGTGTTCAATTTCAAGGCCGAATTTTTTTTTTTCAACTTCAACTTCTTTATTTTTCTAAGGGTTTGATCAACTCGTCAAGCAATAGGTTAACCGGTAGAATTCTTCACATTTTGGGTTGGTCAAAGGCCAAGTTTAAATATTCCATCAATAAATTTCACAGACATGTATACATCAAATATGAAGTCTAGACCAAAAATAAGTCGTAGATTACTACAAAATGCAACATGCAACCCGCATTCAAGACACCGAAATAAAAAAAAATTCGAAGAAGTTCGCTGCAAAGCATTAAAATATGGGGTTTTCAAAAACAGAAAAAGATTCAACTTGGTTATTTTTGGAGTTTCTACTCTATAAACACTGCGTTCGTCGATGCAATCCATGAGAATCGAAGACTTAATGAGAAAGGTCTCATACCACAACTTGTCGTTGCTAAACAATTGGAATGTGACTACCTGGCTTGGATACTTTTGTTTGACACTCTTACCCGACTCCTCGCTCGGTCTATTCAGATGTCAGCTTTGATACCCCACCGTTACCATTTCATCGTTGACCCATTATATTCAAGAAGGAAGTTCGAGAACCAAAGTCACCAATCCTAACCATTCCCCCGTATTCCGTAGACCGAGAGTAGATTCTTGCCTGGTATTGATCCTAGACATGTGCGCATCGCTCGGTGGGGGGCAGCATCTGGAATTTACTCCTCTCGAGGCCAACTGTGCATCTCAATGCCTATGGCATCAACCAACACCAAACGATACAAGGGGTAGATCATCTCTAAAAGCCCTCGTAAAGTTCCACTCTGGCAGCGGGAATAAAAATTTATCAAAAATAAAAATATTCAAATTGAATTTTCAACCAATGTGAGAGTGAGGGCAGTGAATTGGGAGGGGAATTGGAATTAAATTAAAATTAAAAATTAAATAAAATTAAATTGCAATAATAATATTTGAAAAATAATTATATATAATATTAAATTAAAAATTCAATATAAATAAATAAGATATTAAAATGCATATGAATTATTTAATATGTAAAACTTATAAACATAATTAATTAGTAGTTATAATTATTTATGTGACTGTCTTTAAATTAAAAGACTCAAAATTAAATTTATCTAGTTTTTCCTCAAGTTTTAACATAGACATAAAAAGGTATGATAAAATGCCCTTTTAAGGTTTGATAGTTATTATTTTTTTTACTAAGCTTTCATCTTCAATGAGGCCAATTTCCAGGATTTAGCATTATGAGAGTTATAGTTACAATAACACCACCCAAAATTTTGGGTATTTGTCAAACTCCCGATGTTTTCCCCATTCGCACTTTACATGTTGCCCCCCCCCCACACATCATGTGTTGCCTCGTATCCGACATTATGACGACATTGTCAGCTTTCGAAGCTTCGTGATGTGCCAAGAGACTCTCTTCACTTCAAAACTTATCTTCCCTAGCATGTATCGCAACCTACTGTATAATCGAATGTGGACAAGCAACATTTCATTTTGATCCCTCATGTTGACTATACTAAGGTTTGGGAGAAACCATAATTTGAGAAAATTATATATTTTTCTCGTATCCTGAAACCTTAGCGTTGGTGATTGGGTCCAAACCTTCCATGAATTAATCCTTACTCTCGAGAGTGATTATCATCTTCACCTTCTCATCTTATCCGGAAACCGGATCACTCATACGCATCGTGGTTTACAAGGTACCTCGTATAGCATTAGTCCTCATTCCCTCTCATTTATTAGGTTTTGGGCAAGTAGTTGTTGTTGGGAGTTATCTTGTCATCAACCTACATTTTCAAGGGTGTTTTCCCATTGGTAATATTGTGCATGTGTGCCCTTATTCTCTCCATTAATTTAGGGTTTGGATTATTATGGTCTTGTTCATATGTTATAAAATCCTAAGTTAATATAGCTACAGAATCAAAGGTTAAAACCTTTTCCTCTTGAATTTCACTTTGGCAGTTTTAATATTTGGTTTCTCTCCCACCAAGTTTTTAAGTGAATCATATCCATCATATCCATGTGCATAGGCATTATTTTCCCAAAATAAGGTTTGTTTATGTGTGAGAGAGTAAGCCTCCAAAACTTGGGAATTTTTCTTCATATGCTAATATTAGAATAAATGTTTGAATATTCAAGTCATAATCAAGCATAAAACGTCGGAAAGTATTATCACAAGATACATACTTAAGTTGAGGATAACTCGATCATGATCGTTGAAGTCCTTACTTAATTCATGCTCGACCCCACTATTTGGTTGATAACCAAATCTTATATTGTGAATGTGAAACAACTTTGGATATAGTGTGATACCTAGAGCCATAAAGAGACTTACTATTTGAAGCTAGTATTCGTATTGTTTTATGTTGTGGCTCATGCCTTCGTAATGTGGCATCGTTGGTGTCTTTTTCTAAACCACTAAGGGGGAACACCAATTCAAAAGGAAACAAAGACACAAAGTGGGTTCACAGTGATAAGGGGGCTCTCACCATATGTGTATTTGGTCACTTCTTTCATGAGGTTGGTGTGTGTGCACATGGATAAACCAATCTAGGTTTTCGTTGAAAGCATCGCCTCAAACGATGAAAGGAGCATCACCTAACCGGGCCTCACATGAAAATTTGGAAAGCACCAAGACATTGGTCACTCAGAAAGCATTGCAGGTGAACATGCTAGACTATGAGAAACAAAACACTTCGAGTCTTCCACCTTTTAATATGGTTGCAGCATAAAGGCTAGCATGTAGTAGGCAAATGCATCACTATTTATGTACCAATGCCATTTGTTTTTGCAATACTTTAAAGCAATGAATGCCAAACTATACTTTTTTTTTGGAATAAGGAGGGCGTTACCCGACATGGTATGGTACGTGTAAAGAAAAAATTAAACAAGCAATCGAAGACTCGACTTATCAAAGGTCAAACTGTCAAGCCTCGGTGAGTGCAAAATTGATCTTTATATGGAGTCACCTTCTGGCTACATATTAAGTCGAAGCATGAAATCCAACGATATGGTGAGAAGGTCCCACTCTTTATTTTATCTTAGGAAAGGTTTCGAGGGTCACTTCCACCTATTTATTGACCCATACTCTACAAGGGACTTCTTAAACTACCTGGACTCCCACCCATCGGTGAAAGTCCCAGAAGAGCAAGGAGCTCAGTTGTGGTGACAATGGGCCAAGCAAGCTCTCCATCGTTTCCTTGTCCTAGCAAATGTTCTCCTTAGGGAACCCCTTTAGATCCACTAGTTTGAGTGGTAATGTTGCTCACACCAATTTGTAACTCTTTGGCATGCCCAACGTTGCTACCATAAATTAACATGAGAAGTCCAAAATATGGAGGCCGCCCTCTTCTCACCGAATCAACCTCTACAATATAGTGAAATAGGCTAGTACAGCGGGCCCTACCTGACTATTACTTTAGTCCTTCAGTGGTGCACATCCTTAGGCCCTATACACCGCTTCTCTTCTACCAATTTTGTTGTCCTTCACTTAACAAGGGTCAGGCTCTTTCTTTGACAAGAACTCATCAACCCTCCAACCGTACTTGGCCTACCATCAATCGCCCAACCACAATCAATTCTTTTTACCGATCTAGGGCCCAACATATATTCATCTAGGGCTCTTCAAATCTTCCACCTAACAATGGTTTGAGTCCTCTCAAGATCACACTATTGTGTATCAAAATTTGATCTTTTTTCCAATCTATGAACAAATATGAACTACCTCTTATCATACGAACAATTTGTAGATGACCGAACTCGGGTCACAAATCAGCTACCGTCACTCCATTTACTATTTTTTTATAGGTTTCTTCGTATATTTGTCTAAAAATATATGGAATTCCACCAACAAACTCCTTGCATGTCAATCCATTCTTCATATGGCATATTTCTTCTCCATGCTCAATCTTCTGCCATGTCTCCACCTCCTTTCGATCTCTGTTGTCTCCACATTACACCGAATCGCAAACCATCTTCCGCATCCGTGGTCTTCTTATTGCGTAAATAAACTTTCGCTCTAAGGGTCACAACCCATATTCTTCATGCAAATTTGTCACAATCTTAAGGTCATACCTTATGAACTAAACATGCTAGAAACTCGTCCTAACCTAGAAATTATACTTATGTACTTCTAATTGTTGTAGAAAAACCCCATCTAACATATAAAAGTACGACTTCTTGCCTCCACAAGAGACTCCTTCGTACCTAGCTCATATGGATCCATAGATTCTCGGGCATTTTTGACCGAATCTTGACATGAAATCCGTATATCAATGTCGACCTTCAAACTAGGTTAAATCACCATTATTATGCCTACTTCGACTTCCGTTATGGTTTCAAATTATAGCAAGCCCCACTCCATTTATGTTGGTATTTATCATGGTGACTCATGCTCATTAACCACCACAAGGCAAGATGATATCGACCTCTCTTCTATTTCATGAAAATTTAACCAACGGATTCAACTGATCTTTGTAATCATGTACTAAAACAAGATATCGAATCCTTCCTACACCTAGGAAACAAAACACAATCACACAATCACATATATGTAAGAGAACAACTTATCAATCGCACAACACAAGATGATCCGGGGAAGCAATCGCTCAAAACCCTCTATCTCTATTTTCCTTGTATTAAGTCAAGGAATCATGAAACAACACAATGCTTAATCTTCTTTGAGATTCGCCAAAGTGATCACCAATTGTTCGCTGATCTAGAAAATCGGTCTATAGTACTTAGCCAATTCTCACCTCTTCCTTCAAGCTCTTTCTCACGTAATTCCTATGAAATTATTCCATATTAATTAGGAAAGTCAAACTTCCTTGATTTGCAATCCATCGGGTATCCCAATGACTTTATAATCAACAATGGGAAATTTTATATAAATACAATCGATAGTTATGTTCTCCAATCGTTACAATAAGGATTAAGGGTCTTTTTTATTATTTAAAATAAGATAAAACCCTAAAAATAAAAAAACCCTATCCCGAGGAGATGTAACAACAAGAGTTTATGGGCTCCATTGGGGTTAACAAGCAACCCAACTTCCTGTGGCTGTAACTTGGTCACATGATCTTCGTTTGACGGACACGATACCTCGTTAGAAAGATTCCTCCGAGACTACAAAACTAATACAATTTTCATGAAACTACAAACCTTTTCATGTCCAAAATTTTTTTTTTTGGGGCCTCAAAACGTTTCTCGAAAGTTCGCAGACTCAAAAAACTCGACAAAAAATAAGAAATTGTGCTATAATTAAGGAAACTCGAAAATCGAAAGAGACAATGGAGAGGCCTAAATGGAATAGGTGGGTGGCCACCAATATCCACCTCGATCACCTTAAATCGAACTTATTGAGGTAACTCAATCATCATGATTTTGTTAATTGGACACAAGCCGTTATGAGACGAAATCACACCATCGTCCAATTTATTAAGGAAAAATAAATTAGACGCTCACATTCCTCTACCTCCGGTACATCAAAATTCCCCACCAAAGGTGGGTGCATTTTTTTTTTGTCCTTCTAGTCGCCAATTTCACTATTTCTTGTTGCAAAAATTCAACATTCCTCCTCAACAAGAAAGGAATTCAATCTATCCCCATCCTGGTACCTTTGGAATGTTCTCGTATGCTACACTTTCAGTGTTGTTTGCACCGAAAATCCCGAAATTGAATAGCCTCTAAAAACCGAATTAGTATAATGCATTTGTCATCGAGTCTTCTGATCGTTACTAGCCACTACACCTATCTAGTATCGATTCTCTCAGACCGCCCATATCCCAGACCGTGCTCCCTTGAACGGGCGGTTAAATCTATCAGTTCCGCATTTGACATTTGTCACTCATTTATGTCTTGTCGACATCTAACTACATCAATCTAACCGATCCTTCATCATCGCTGTGTACCGTGGGCCCTCGTAGCCGTGTTCGATCCATGAGACACGCCATCTCAATGACCTTGCCCAGTCTTTTATCTTCACTATGTCTACACATAACCCCACCACACCTCGAGGTATGGCCGGCTCCTTCTTCCAATCAAGCCGAAATTCCCCCCTCATGGAGGTCTCTTCGAGTGGACACTTCCACTCGGTCTCCACCGCTTCTCCAATTGTGGGCGCCTACTCCACAACTTTCTATGATTTCTTCGATGAGGATGCATGTTGAGAGTGTAATTTATGCTCCTCTAAACCACCAAGTCTCTAACTCTTCCTTTCTCCTCAAAGCTTGCATGCATCCTGTACCCTTTATGTACCATAGGCTCTTGACTCTCACATACGTTGTAATTGTCCCAAAGTTACAAAAAGTTTCCTAAAAAGAGTTGATTTTAAATCGATGATATCTCCTCATCCAAGCTATGATTCGACCGATTTTTTTCCATTTGGGTAGATTTTCTAAGAACTGTAAATATTCTATTTGTTTTCAAAAATTTTACACCAAAATCTTCAGATATTCTCTACAAACTTTCCTCCCAAAAAATTCCTTCTCTGATACCATGTAGAAAATCTAACCAACGAGATTCAATATGTTCTTGTAATCTACTAAAACAAGATACTAAATCCTTCCTACAATTTACGGAAACAAAACACGATCGCATAATCACATATAAGTAAGAGAAATAAATTATCAATCGCACAACAACAGCTGATGTATTTGGGTAAAGCAACTAATCAAAACCCATCTATCTCTATTGTGTATTAAGTCAAGGAATCATGAAACAATACAATGCTTAATCTCTGCGATTCTCATGACTCCGTCAATTGTCTCCCATTGATCTAGGAAAACCTTGCCTTAGTACTTAGCCAATTTTCATCCTTACTTCACCTCGCTTCGCTCATGCAATTCCTAGGGAATTAACTCCTTATTAATTAGGAAAATTAGTCTTCCTTGATTGTGAAATCCATCATGGCATCCTAATGACTTTATAATTGCACATGGGAAATTTATCTGAATGAAATTGATAGTTATGTTCCCTTTAAACTCGTCTCCAACCGGTATTCCTCGAAATCGATATGCATGCAACTATTAATAGCGAATTATCGCTTATCCGATTGATTCATTGTGAATTAAATCTAATTTAATTCACTAGACCTTCACTAGCTCATCACTCGCTAGAACTAGTTAAACCGATTTTAACTCATTTAATTGAGTTAATTACACTTCCACCCCACTAATGCATCAACTTCAATCGGACCTCAAAAATATTAAACCTCTAGATGCCTCATTAGACCTCAACTCGAATTTCTTGAGCTAACTCGGTCATCAGACTTAATTAATCGATACGTTGTTATGAGATGAAATTACAATTTATTGTCCAATTTATTTAAGGGAAAATAAATTATATGCCTCATTATTCCCTACCTCGGTGCATCAAAATTCTTCACTGTGGGTGCATTTTTTGTCCTTTTCCGGTTTCCAATCTTCACTATTTTGTTGCAAATTTCAACATTTAAAAATTTTATGTGGCCTCACACAAAGACACCATTGAAATCACATGCTCAAATTCTCAGAGAAACCTCTCTTAAGCTTCGTATCCGCCAAAAGAGAACCAACAATATGCCATCCTACTTTGGTAGCGCAAACCCACCATTAAGGTATGCAACATTCTTCTCGAACCCTCACATGATGACATTGCTCTTGAGGATGATCATGACTCTCCTTTAGCAACCTCACTGCCCCTCGTATCGACCTCCTTTTAGGAATGCATCTTCTTTCACCCTTGATGTGCCGATAGTGGGAATACATGTCAAACATGCTAATATGTGCCAAGTGATAAGGCATGCCAAGATGCAAGGATGTCAATGTGTCGTGACCTGTCAAGACAACAAAAGGAGAAAAAGTTAAACTACAAGGAAATGAACACATAAGAGGGTTAATAAGTCATCAATTTACCTTTTCCAAGAGGGGGCATGCTAGTAATACCTGGCATGAAAGGCAATAGGTGCCAAGTGAAAATTCTTAGTGCATTCTAAGTGCCAAATATTTCTTTGTTGCATCCTCTTATCTACTTTCCAACAATTGATCATCACAAATAAATTTAATATTAAACCATGCTAAGACTTTCCAAGCGCCAACATGTGTCAAGTGCCAATATGTGTCGTGGACTAGTGTTATGCATGTTGGTATGAAGGGAATGTTGAAGAGTGCTAAGATGTGCTAGAGAGTGATAATGCATGTCAAGGAGTGTTAAGGAGTACTAGGAAAACATTATGAGAACTAGGTAAAAATTCATGGAAGTTAATGAATACTAGAATGTAAGACACATGCAGAGACTAGTGTTAATGGTCGTTAGTTGTCATGCCAAGGAGGGAGTGACAAGGTGTGATGTTGCCATTGGTAAGGCATGCTAGGGAATATAAAGGCATGTTAATAATTCCTGTGCTAGTGCTTGGGAGTTCCAGTGCTAATTATATCATGCCAATTAATAGTGCCAAGATATGTCATTACATGCTAGGTGCTAAGGATGTGGCGCAAGGTGCTGTGGTATGTCAATATGTGTCAAGGCAACAAAAGGAATAACCAATAAGAGGGTTAATAAGTCAGGACTTTATATTTTTGAAAAGGGGCATGTTAGCACACTAATAATAGGACCCACACATGCCATGGGTACTGTGTGCCAAGTGCCAATGTATGTCAATGTATCCATCCAAGGTGTTCTGTGGCATGCTAGGGACTATATGCAACATGCCAACACATGTTATGAGAGTTCCATGTTGTGCTAGCACATGCCACCATGTGCTTGGGTGTCGTTGTCATCACAAGATGTTCTAGGTACAAAGATGTTCCAAGACAGCGGGGTGCCAAGAAATGTTAGTGGTGCCAAAGAATTAATTTAAGGTGCCCAGATTAAGTTGAGGATTGTTAGGTCTTTCTCATTAATAGAATTTTCAGAGCTCGATTATGTATTAAATAATATATTTCCTACACAAAATAGTGGAACTTTATCTAAATGGAATTTTCTAGATAATAAACTTAATAGATATGACTCATGTGTTGACCATAGGAAATCTCTATTCGACTAGTCATTACTTGAGGGAAATGATACACACTTATTACTTCTTAAAAAATTGACCGACCCTAAACACATGGCCTTGGAAATATTATAAAAAAATGCTCCACAATAATGGTTAAATCGTTATCTTTTGACAAAAAATATAATAGGTACATAGCGTCATCAAAAACTCATTGGAATGATCAATGATGACAAACATTTTTCGTATCGTCACCAAAAGTAACAAAAAGAGTGAGGGTCATTAAAATTTCGTCACTAGAAGTGTCACTAAAGAGAGAATTAGTGATGGGTTTTAACGCATCCCTCACCAAAAGGAATGTCTTTAAGACAAAGCAAAGGACCATCACTATATACACTTACAAGACGGTTTTTAGTGATCAATGATGACGTGGACATTTCGACCATCACCAAAAGTAACAAAAGAGTATCGTAGGTCATTAAAAGTTTGTCACTAGAAGTGTCACCAAAGAGAGAATTAGTGATGGGCCTTTAATGACCCTCACCAAAAAGTGTCATTGAAAATGTCTTTGGTGATTTTGACTACAAAGGACCATCACTATATACACTTACAAAGTGAAGGTTTTTTAATGACCGTCACCATATGTGACACATTGGTGATTTTAATTAAAGGTTTGTCACAAGCATGACCTCACCAATGTGATTTTTTCTTTGAGGTGCCCATATCCACTTATGAGCCTGTTACTAACTTCATTTTGACTCATTTCCCAATGGAACTGACACTTCTTCCTTCTACCTATCTTCTCAGACCTTCATTTTCAGCTGTACCAATTCAACCAAACAAACAAACCAAACAATCACTTGCACTTAATAGCTAGTATAAAATCAATACTTTAAAGCAAAACAAGACATACATTTGCTGCATTTGAGAGATCCCTTCGAGAACAAGAGGACTAGATCTCACAGGAACTCTAAAGATTGGTTTTGATGTTGCTCACCTGATTTTCCAATCTATCAAAACACGGGACACCAACATAATGGCGATCATGGTGGGACCCACCGAGTTCATGGTTGCCTAGCAAGCTCTTATAGACTCATTGTCTTTCTAACAACCATATAAACTCAGAAAAACCCAAAAATATTTCATATTGGCTTCTTACAAGGAACATGGTGGTGGAACCATAAAAAATTTACCTTACAAAGCTAAAAATTTCCACCCCGTGACTTCCACCGGCCTCCCGTAGGCCTATTACCCTTCCGTCCTTGTAGACTCTTTGGGACCAGCTGAGAAAACCCAATCATGTCACAGGGACAGAAAAGTCCAAAGCTCTCACCTAGCGACTCCACACCCTAAAATACCTAATGAATTCACCGGTAAAAGACTAACCGGTTAAAAAGATACGTTGACCTCTCGATTACAAACAGATGGATCCAAGTATAGACAGAAGCTAAAACTAAACACATTATTGGACCTAATTGGAAAAATAGTGTACATACTTGACAAAAATTGATAGGCATGAGGTTGATACAGATGTTGATTATCCAGAGAAACCTATGTTTTTCTTGATCAAATACAAACTCAACCACAGCAAGACCTAGACAATGAGCAATATATAGATGATGATAAAGACTTTACAGAAGAAGGTGAGCAAGATTATAGAGAAAACAATAACAAAAATTACCAATCATGATGGAGAAAATGGTGTACATGCTTGGAAAACATTTGGTGCGTGCATGAGTCCAATTTAAATATCGATGATCTAGAGCAGCCCATGCTCCTTTCCAAGTCAAGAACAAACCCAAAAATACAAGATATGTATGATGAACAAGATTACAAAGAAAGAAATGAAGAAGGTTGTCGGAAATTCCCCGATTACCTACCTATATCTTGTATAAGGCTATTAAGAGAACTTCGAAGTGATCAAATTACAAATACTTATAAAGTGAGCGTTGCCCCGAGGAAAACATAAGCTATCTTGAACTCAAAAACCCGAAATGGGAGAAGAGACAACACAACCATGGCAGTCTCCCCGCCTTATGTCATGACTCATTTCGTATTATTAAAGAAGAATGGCATCCCTATTAATATACTTTGAAACAACTCATGAACCTTATAGTCAGTGGACCGCCATGAAAATCATGAGGAGTTGTTTGAAATTGAGATAGATCAGAAAAGGAAGAGAATCCCTAAAATTCCCTGCACACAAGTATCGTATTCCCTAGAAGAGGCTCAAGAAGACATCCCACCTCGAAACCAATTAACAAGAGGACAGACTGTTGTTCTTCTTTCCATAAAGAAAATTCTTCTCTTTTTATAGAGGAAGAAATTGATCAGATATTAAATAAACAACCACCAATTATTTATTAGAGAAAAACACTTCGCTCATTTACCTACTAAATCTTGTTGTCTTGAAACAGAAAAATAAACTTGTAGATCAACCTAAAAGAACAAACCGATAACCCAATATGCTTGATTGGTGTAATTGTTTATACTAATGATTTTTCAACTTATGATCAATATGATGATGTCGATGAGCTCCAAACAAAACTAATCATATGGCAACCAATGGGCCGATCATGTTATGAATTTCATTGTAATCATCTTGAAAGTACACCTCACCAAATACCCAATTCATCGAAATAATTCTCACAATTGGGAGTCGTTAATCTAAGTGATGTAATGTTGAGGTTGAGAAGAAAGAGAAATTTCTTGAGTGGATGAAGATAAGGAGCTTCCTCCCCTGAAAGGCCGAGGTAATAAAAGATACCCCTCGCTCAAGAACATGATGATTCTTCATAGAGCACACTCCACCGAATCGTAGCATACTTCGTGACTACAAGAGGACAACACTACAATATATGATGAATCCTGGTTCGGTATAATAATGAAGATGAGGAAGTTTTTCTTTCTCAAGAGAATCTTTACCTCGATCCAAAGGAGAAAGAAGAGGTAATCTCCGGCTGAAACATATCTTCCAAATACTCACAACCAGCATTGTTTCAAGATCCCCATGCTCACTTCTTGAAGACATTTAGAAAAGAGGATAAAGGTCATTAGGGAGTAGTGTATTACCAAAGGCAAGAAGATTATTTACCATCATTGCCAAAAAACAAAGGAATGTGAGTGACTCGTTTGTCCACCGCCTACGTATATGAATGAACAAGGACCAATCATGAATCATTTACCGGATTGGAGTACTCGAAAGGGGGTTCATTAGCTAAACATGTGAATATTCCAAGTTAATATTAGGTTAGATAGAATGTCAATAAAGCTCAACCTTTGAGGCTTTAGATAGTTTATTGATTTTTGTTTTGAAGGAAAGAAAAAATACCAAAAAACAATAGAAAAGAGAAAAGAGGGTAGAAATGAAAACAAGAAAGGTACAACCCCATACCAAAAAAGAGAAACAAAGTCCTGTATGTGCAAGCTCAAATGCCACTCCTAAAAACACACCCTAGTTAGTCACATGTACCCTAATCATGACCAATTAGTTTTCACCTATCACCATAGGTTAATGAAATAGATTTTCCAAACAATTTTAATCTTGCTTATCAAATAGGGTAGATTAGGATAAAATAAAGGTTCAAACAAGTTCAAAATATGGAACTCAAATTCCAAAAGAAAGAATGACTCTTAACTGCTTAAATCTTGAGTAAAAGACAGAAGAAAAATGGTTCTCATATGCTAAAAAATTGAACCACCAAGAGAAAAAAACAAACTTAAACAAGCTTAAAAACAAAGAGCCGAAGAAAAGAGAAGGATGTTCTTAAACTTTTATCTTAAAACCTTCATCTTTTTATTTAATTTTCTATGAAATAATAATCTATGTGTAGTTTGTTTTTATGAAGCAGAGCACGCGCATCGTTATACACTGCTCAATCCTGACTTGTATGCTTTTAAATTTATGCTTTATAAATTAGAGAATAAAAAATCATAGACCGTTTAATCCTAGAAGATTATAGATTAGTAGAGAATCATATGGACTCAATCAAGCGATCCGAGTTCATGGAGAAATAAGGATAGAAATAGATTATATTTTATGCTTTCAAAAGAATAAAATGTTGAGAGAGAGTTTTCCAACTAAGTGCACTCTAAAGAAGAAAAATGTTAGATCAAGATAGGATTGGTAGGTAGAAAGCTTGTTGATGAAAGATCCATTGTTTTCCATGGTTGTTAGCATTTCCAAAGCAAAAGAAGATCATTCAATCAAAGAAAGACAAACCCAATGGATGAGGCACTGATCAAAACTTCCCGTGAGAATTCAGTCTGAAGTTCTTGATGCTCCTCAAGAAGGCACCATCCCTATATGGGAGCCACTATTAGTCACCTATAAAATTTGTCATATCACCGGTCAAGCAATCATTTTTGGAGCCTTCAAGAAACAAGTCTTATTACTAAAAATGTTATCTCTTTAAGACTCTTTGAAGGCTCAATTTTTATTAAATCTTCATTGCTGTTTCCATTTCAAAGTCTTTTGTAAATCCTATTGATTTCAAAGAGAAAGACCGCCGCAAAACCATTTTTCCTCCTTCCACCACAAAACTAACTCTCCTTTTTTTGCCTTTTTTTTCCCATGAAATTCTTTCTATTTTTCATAATTTTCTCATCTCCATTCATGAAAATAATTTTCACATAGTTTAAACTCATTTTTAAACTATACCGAAACCCCCAAATCCATTGAAAAACTCGAAAAATTTCACAAAAAACACACTTTTTATTGCGTACTCTAAGCCCTTCGGGCTAAGTCTTAAACCACTTCTCCATGTGCCCCAACGTTAGAACCAAGTGCCAAGGGTCCCAAGCGCTATCACACTAAGTAATCGACAAACGCAAGCCCCTTTATATCCTCCGATGCGATTAGTTCGTTATATATGAGCTCCTCGGTCCTTGCGCTTCACAAGACCAAAGGCCCGCAATCGGTGCTCAAACTCACATCAAACCCCGTCCGATCATATTTTTCCTTTTGTACATCAAAAAATCCTTTTATCCTAAGTTTTGGTTCAAATGTGCTCATATACGATGATTTTGAAAGAAAATGTAGATTGAAATGCATCGCATCATTTTCCGATGCGATTAAACCCATTTACATAAATCGCTTTCCCCACTTTTTACCTCCATATAACTTGCGCGTTCCGGACCAAGGTTAAAGTCCCGAAGAGCTTAATCAGACGGGAGGATTTTGAAATGGTTAATTTTAAAAGATAAGGTTCCGACCTTGATTGCGATTGGGTTCTTTTTTATATACACGCCCCGGCATATTGTATTTCACAAAGACCAAAGGCCTCGTTACCAAGAACTAAACCATATTATAAATATATAACTACTCATACATAAAAACCTTTGTTTTATGTTAATTTTTGGTTTTCACATGATATAAGGGGTTTTCCGTCGTCCGTTTTAAAAGTTAATCTTGCCGTTGATCTGAACTCGATCAATCACTAAGGCCATACTCTGTCATAGTTTTCATCGAATGTACTTTATTCTCTCCCGATTGGTCATCCTCGATCAATCAAGAGCTTCCTTCGATCTACCTCCCCGCCTTCCTAGATCTAACAAATTCACATTCACTCCGATCATTAACCTTCTCCGCCTTTCGAACCCCTTCGATGCATTTCCACCATCAAATCGATCTCAAGAGATCGACAACTAGTGCTAAATCACTTCGGCGCTCCACCCCTTACTCGCCGATGTCAGACAAGTTTCCGATCGCATCCGATTCATCCACGTGTCCGCATCACATTTCACACCTTGTTTAAAAAAAAACATGTGCCTCGCGTTCTAAAGCTACCCAATCTTAGCTCGATCTCCGAGGATCAACGGCTCTTGTCGCCCTTCTCCGCCATTGTGATATTTCCATTTGACCCCCAGATTTAATCTCCACCGTTCATCTCGTATCCTGGCTACCAGAATAAACCGATCCCACTACTCCCTTCTTTAAACCTCCGCAAACAAATCCCAATCGTTGATGATGCCATCCAACCCGCCACGTCCTTCCACACAACCTTGGAAGCGCTACTCTCACAACGCAGTGGGATTTCGCAATATTTTTATGTATTTTGGCAGGTTTTGATGGTTTTCCAATATATTGAACGAAAAGTCAAGGCCGAGAATGACAATTCCGTGCCTTGGTTCATAAAAGGAAACCTTTTCGCGTGTTCAAAACTCCACGTCTCGTCGATGCTCGTGGGCACGATGCCTTATGAGCCTTGCGCAACATTGCACATCAACAAACATGTTGAGTGGAATCAAAAATCAAAGAGTATCGTGTCGAAGAAGAAATGCAACAGAACAAAAGATTAAAGACAAATTTGGGGGATTACGCTAAGATTGATTATCAAAAGCCTAATCCTCCAAATTAAACAAGTAGTTAAAGAAAATCATAAGTGTTTTATCGTATACAGCGCCCACCGCCACATCTAAGGAAAATTGATTCCTCCCAAACTCACTACAAAGCCACCCGTGCTCAAAGACCAAACAGAGGTCGAAGTTATTGATCAAATTATATATTTGCTCCCCAACTACAATGGGGAAACGCTAATTTCGCTAAGGGAACTTAATGCAAAAAATATCACAGTAGTTATTACATCCTAAAACAAAACTTAAAATAAAATCTCCCACCGAGATTAATCTTAAATGAAAATCAATTAATATAGTGAGAATATTCTAGACACTTCTTCATCGAGCCCCTCAAAGGCCGAGAAGTCATTAGTCTCAGATACTTCGAGACCCTTATCGTATCTTCTGCCTCCTCACATTTATGTATTCGTAGAAAATGAGAAATGTTGGTTGGTTGGTCACTATTTGTAATACTAAAAAAATTCTGAAATAATATATGGAATATGTTGAAGTTGAAGAAAATTGAAGTCTTGGAAGCCGATGGATGTTGTGACATGCTTGTTCTTAAGAAGGTGGCTCTACCGTCGGGATCCCCGAGCCACCGTCGGTGATGTATTCGAATCCGTCTGTTGTTTTTCCCCGTTTTCAATATGTTTCATAATTTCTTACCACAAGATATATAACTTTAGGCTAAGAAATGACTCTTGGAAGCACTAGACCGTTCATCCTTCACCGTTTTCATGTTTTCTTCCTCGTCGAGGTATTTTGGAGTCTTCAATCTCTCTCTCTTTTTAGTCCTCATGCTTTTTTATTTCTATAATAGCTCAAATAGTTGGTTTCAAAGATGATTTATGGTTCTCCCTACTTGTCTACTATCACCGAAAGCCTGTCAAAGCCCTTGAAGTACCATTGCTTTGCGAAGCCAAAGAGGTCTCCGTTTTGATTCTGCTCCTTGTCATTTCGTAAAACAGCTTGTTTTGGAGGTCTTTATAACAAGATCATGACAGCTTTTAGGTGTTCCAATTTATGATCTGCAATTATCAGTGAATATTTTATGTTTTGACTTTTTAAAAATAAAATCTTTTGAGGAAATAGGGCAGTTCCTTAATCGTAGATTTCATTTTAAAAGTTGTCTTAAAATCATCATTTGCTTAAAGTGTGGTTTGTAGAATCTTGCTATTAGTCTGTCATCAAATGCCTCTTTATGTTCAAGTTATGTTTTTAAGTTCCCTTTGTTGAGAATTAAACTTCTCTTTTTCAAAACATTAATGTCCATTCATTCACAACCAGCTGGACTATGTGGGTTGCCAGATTTTCCCTTTGATATCCCATATCCAATTATGAGCCTGCTATCAACTTCATTTTGACTCGCTCTCCCACGGAACTGATACTTCTTCTTTTCTACCTAACTTTCTAGACCTTTCATTTTCTGTTGTACCAATTCAACCAAACAAACAAACCAAACAACAACTCGTACCACAGTTAGTCTAAAATCAATACTTTAAAGCAAACAAGACATATTCTTGCTACACATTTGAGAGATCCCTCCGAGAACAGGAGGACTAGATCCTCGTAACTCTAAATATTGGTTATGATGTTGCCTTGTCTTTTGGATTTTCCAATCTATCAAAACACGGGACACCAACACCTCCAATCGACTTCTGTCGATAAACCAACTTCGAGTTGATAAGGAGACTTTGTGTCCCATAGAGGTTTCGCACCTCTAGGATGAATCCGTCGCTGGGAATGATGTCTTAGACCGATCCACTCTCCGTTCTGAAACAAATAAGCTAGCAAAGAAAGCTACGTGAGATGACGCATGATGTTTGGATTGCACAGGATGGAGTTCTCCTTGCTGCTGAGAGGGAGTGTTAACTTTGGAGCACCAGGTCCAAACTCCATGTTGTGATGCCTTATGAAGATACCAATATTTTTATTGTGTTCTTTTGGAGAGGCAAGATCGATCTAAAGATCTTCTTTATCTCGATGACCAGAACATTTATTTTGAATTTATTTTTTGATCTATTCAAAATATGTGTAAAAGCCCAACATAAGGTTTTGTGCCCCAATAGATGTGTCACACACCTCAATGATGATATAAATAGGGTCAATGTTGGAGGACATTTCACCCATGTCATCCTCACACAATTCTCTCGTCCTCATCTCGATTCGTCGATCACTTGGAATCTTCTCCACACGTGGGAAGTGTGGCAACAAGACTTTCTCTCGTTTTTTTGTCTAGGATTTCTGCAGCAAACTTTTACTAAATACAGAATTTGGTCAACACAAGGTCAAATCGACCCGAAAGTCTCCTGCAAAATCTTGATTTCCTAATTCGCATTTTCTCGCAATTATTTCCGAGGCAAAACGTTGACTTTGATTTTTCAGCGTTGACCCAGCTATTGCTGCTATTTGCGTTGACTATCGATCGACATTGTTGAATTTTGTGTTGACTTTTGAGTTGACTACTTGGCTATCCTAGAGGGTTGTGTGACATTTCTAGTTACCTAACATATTGAGACTGTTGTTGTTCGGGGTTAACTCGTCGACCGTCGTAACGCAATAACACACGAGAGCACGATGGCCGTCTTCCGTCGCCCACCGTGCGTCTCTATCATATTTACTTTATCTTTATGTATATTCATCTAATATTGAAGACAAAGTAAAGTTGCATCAAGCATAGAACATCTACATAAATTTACATGGCACCCACAAGGTTTGCTTAACAGACTTCCGTCGTTTTTTATATCCCCTCGCATATCCACCGCTTTCAAACCCTAGGGATTTATTCCTTTATCTTTGTTTTTGTTTTCTTGATGTTTTTTTAACCTATAAAACCCAAAAAATTAAAAATTTAACTTTTGTGTGTTTTCGGACCTAGGCTGCGCAGTGACAAAAAGAGATCAACCGTATCTCAGACGAAATTTTTTTCTGAAACCTGTTCCCCGAGAGTGTTCGAAGTGCATGTTGCACTTTTTGGGCCAAAACCTCGAGATTCGAACCTCGAGGGCAGGAAAACATGCCAAAATCTCAGACCTCTCATAAAAGCAGTTAGAAATCGCGACCTAAACTTTTGGTGGGAATTTTTCTGTATTCTTTCGGTTTGTCTAGGCCACTTTTTAGGCTGTCCGACCTCTCGTCTCCACCCATTTTAGACCTCGTAATTTTTCTGTTTTACTCATCAAAGTGGAACCTAGCCCCATAGACTCCCGCACCTCCACCTTTCGTGGAAGAGTTTTACCCACTGCAAGTCGTTTGAAATTTCGAAAGCAGAACTAACCATTTTTCAGATTTGATCCCTTACCTTCGTATGCACTTTATATTGGCTATTTATTCATCCAAAACAACTCTTTAGTTTTACCTCTAGTCCTCCATTTCCCTCCAAGTTGTAGCTTTACGACCTCATTTTTACATCAATTTTCCTCTCGATTTTTTGTTGCTTCCGCACCTATTTCTGGGCCATTGCATTTGACCTTTAAATCATTGTCCCTCCTGAATTTAGATTTATTGGTTGGTTTTGTGTGTTTTGATCTATACTTTTTTCCCACCTAGCGTAATTAGTTGTTGAGAGGCCCGCTCTCCTTAGGTTTAGGATTAAGAATGTGTGGTACTAGTCATGCTTATTTTTTTGTTATTTGGGCTCATTTATTGTTATCTCAGGTTTATTTTACAATTATACAACAAAATTTTGTTTTCTCTACAAACGTCTCGGTTTAAAAAATTAAAATTTACACATTTAACATACACACCCTAAGAAAAGAACATCCTCGTTAACACCGCCGTAAAGAATTTAAACAATGTAATCAATTATCCTGCGTACCTCTACCCTTGCTTCGACATTATAATCATTTTATCTGGCACCCTCCTCGACCTTGGTCTCTCTTCCCTTTGTGCCATGTTTTTGCTTTCATCATTAAAATGCTCCCCCAAGCCGTTTATCCCGGAGACTTTTGGCCTTCCATCCTCGCCCTCGGTTGAAGAGCCACCTTCGTATCCGAGTTGGTCCTCCACCGAGTCCGCTATCCGACTCCTCTTTCCGGTTCATTGGGCTCCCTCTAGTTCCGCCCGGTTCTTCCTCGTCACCTTCACCACAACCTCCAGCCCCGAGGACCCGCGCCGGTGGCAGCTCCCGCCCTAATGGCGGAACACGCTTAGTGGGACCACAGCTAGAACTACCCCGGTCGCTTCTCCTTTGCTCCCCCATATGGCGGTGCCTCGGCCTTCTTGATTTTAACCAGCTTGATCAACGACCCTATATGTCATGACGCTAGTTGCCCACTATGCTGTCCAATCTCCTTCGACATCCCCAAGTTTGAAGGTCTTGGCCGGAGAAGATCCCACAAATCGTTCGACCTTCTGCCATGTGTCGTTCATCTAAGTCCATTACCGATGACTATGTCCGTCTTCGGGTTGTTCCAACGTACGCTACTAGCGAAGCTTCTAAGTGGTATACGATTGTGCCTCATCCTCTCATACCACCTTCGCGACTTGCCTGGCATTTTGTCTTATCGTTCTTCCCCCATGTTACGACACTACATCGAACATTTGACTTCTTTCTCGTCAAATAACTGCGACCCCGCCTATCCAATCAAGTTCTGAATTGCGCAGAAGAAAGAGCCTATCTCGAGCCCCTACCTTTCAAAGACCATGTCTACATGGACCGGTTCCTTACTGCTTTTTTTTGCTATAGGAAAATATGTCACATCTCATTTCTCTAAACTCCATGAATTTTCTCTCCGTATCACAAAGTATGACCCGATCTATGCTTAGTCGAGTTATGTTTATACTATCTTACCCGATCTCCCTAGGACCTGGTGCCAACGCAGACCGGGGGCATCCCATGCTATCGATAGCATCACAGCGCTCTTTCACATCCATATGCTCGCCCTCCCATGGGCTATGAGCCTTCGGTGGAGGGGCCAAGACTCTCCAAAGACTTTTCCTCCCAGCATGTATCCAAGATACATCATGCCTCCTCCTTTTTCCCAACCTATTTACCACAATGTTACCCAAACTTCTTGTCATCCGCATCCGGCTCAGTGCTTTAGCCTCGGCCACTAGCACCCCCCGCCCTCCCTTCCTTCTCAACCGCAATGCCACCACCGCCCTCGTGGGCGTGGCGACAATAGGTGCGAATAATCCCTCCATTTCAAAAACAAGAGGAAAGGTACCCCAAAAATCAATATGCCTCAAATAATATTGGAATTAAATCTTCAATTGAGTCGCCATTGTTAGTATGAATATTAAACACAAGAGTACGAAAAAGGCTCACTTTAGCCATGCATAACAAACAAACTAATAGTAAAGATGGATACCAATATCTTTAGATCTACAATTAGTTGACCAAGATAAATGTCGCAAAAATTTAGATCCATGCATTAAAAGACATTAAGCAAATAAATAAAGCAAGAGTTGCTCATGCTTCAACAGAAAAGACAAGATTGTTTTAAATAAAATTTAGTTTTTTTACACCTGGGAAGGAACATAGAAAGATGTTACTAGTCCTTCTCGCGGGATGCGGGGTTCTTTGTAAGTCTCCCGTGACTTCCGTATTTAAAATCTCTCTTGATGGTGTAGAAAACCCAACCAAAAATGAAACCAAAGGACCTCACAAGAAAAATGGTAGCAAAAATATGACAATGATGGTGGACTGTAAGTCACCAAAAGTATAGATCCGTAGTGATCCGTAAGAAATGGGTGGTAGTAGTAAACAAAACTTTTTCTATTTATAACAAAATATTGTTAGTTCGTATATTAAAAGAATTAAAATATTATTAACCAATTCTAGATCCAACTTTTATGGAATATTTTATTATATTTGTTGGAGGGAAAAGAATTTGACTTTATCAACTTTATTTGTAGACAATAAAAAACAAATGATTTATTTATTATTTTAAGTGACGTGGTTGAGTAATAATCAAATAAATAATGATTTATTTAATTATTTATAGAATTATTGAATAATTTAACAAGGAATATTATTTAAATAAGGTTTAAATAATTATTCCTAGAAATAATAAGATAAATAGTGATTTATCTTATTAATTTTCCCATTTTGGGTTAAATATGACTAGGAATGGCACAAATTATATAATCCTGTGTTGAAACAATACCGAGAGGGGGGGGGGTGAATCAAGATTAGGATTTACTCGTATCTTTTTACTTTTTTCATTCTTTAACAACCCACACGCTACTTTAATGAAATGTACCGTGTATATACACAAGATACTCCTTACGTAACTCGCGTATGCACAACATATTAATAAACAATAAATTCTTCACTTAGATCCTGTGCATTTATTCATTCATCGTATGTTTATATATCAAGAGACATGTGCGAAAGAATAACAAGAATGAAACATCACACAAAAGAATCACACATGAACACCATGATTTTAGTGAAACCTCAAGTCGGGAGAAACCATCAAATACGTTGTTCTGTACCCTTCAATATTTTATTATAGAGAAAGATCTTTACAATCATGTATCGAAGATTTATACCAAGACGTTAGCACCCACCCGCGAAGACTAAAACTCTTCTTCTCGTTTACCACCTCACTCCTCGGAAGGGGAGAAACAACCCCCCGCTTCTCGTTTTTTACCAACCTCACTCCGAGGGAGCTACTACTCCTGATCTTAAAGTACAGCACCTCAACCTCTCACAAGGAAGCCACTTTCGTAATCGAAGGCTTCGCAACCTCGCATCCACCGCACCACGTTTCATCAATTTTCAAATCGGGATCCAACAAACTCTCCGAAACACAACCCTTCACTTCAACAAACATACTTTGCCCAAAAGCGACAAATAGAACAAAGGAACCCACCGTAACTAGAATATCGCAGTTAACCTATGACTTCTTACAATGCATATTCAAACACATTCAACTTTGAGACCCCATTAATTCAGATTCCATATGCGTTTTTAGTATATCAAACCCACGTATGTACACGTGTCAGTATACATCTAACCCGCGTAAAATTCAAGAAATTTTTTCAACAAATCCCCAACTTTCCATACGCGCTTTTCCCCGAACAGATGCGTATACACGGGCTTTTCTTGAAAACGAATTGCCGTATGATCTATAAAAGATAAACTTTGCACAACAAACCAAACATCTATGAACTTACCCAAACTTCTTCAACTTCTTCAACAGACGGCGCCTGTGTCTTCATCACTTCTTTTTCGCATCATCCAAGAGATTCACCATTTCTGGATTCAGAGATTCGAACTTTCATTATGTTCAGATGCATCATAGATTCGGCTCATCAATTACATAGTTTAACCATGCGTATATACTTCGCAGTGAAGTATTCATTAAAGCCCGTACACTTGCACACACTTCGCAAAAGGATTTTCTTCTTATATAGGTTTACCCTATCAATACCATGGGCCAAAACCATATTTCTTCCAATGGTATTCGAATTCAGTCACATGTACGAATCATCGCTCAACACAATGGGTTATACTCATGGTAGTAACCCTTGGTTTACACTTTTAGAGCGTTTTTTCCTATACACTACACGTTATATTCCGCATGCATACGCTACTTCTAGACAAATCCGCGTATGCCTTGAGACATACTCTTTTTATCATTGTTTCAACACATACCTAAATTCTTTTCATCAATACTCGTACTCATTGTAGATACATCAGATTTATATCATTCATAAGTTCGATTTTATTATATTATTTCATCAAGGACAACTTCATCAAGTAGGTTGCCATCATCTTCATCAACAAGTGGGTTTCCCCACCGAGGGCAACACTCAGCATCATATTGCCAACAATCTCCCCTTTTGGATTGATGGCAACCACGATGGTGTTTCGACCACTACAGATAGATACATTGAATAACACCGCATATTTCCCTTATTCAAACACCATGTCATTCTCCCCCTTGACATCAAGGGCAAAGGGAGAATCAAAAGCATGAAGTGGCTTATGATTCGATGTGTACCGAAGGTATCATGCTCCCCCGAGTTCATGTCAAGGTTTTCAAACATATTTTACAATGAAGTACTTGACTCTATGACCTTCCTATCACCAAGGACTCAATTTTCACATCAAACATCTAACCAAGTAAATTTACATATAAGAGACTCAAATACCCAACCAAGTGGTTTACATATATTTCAACTCAACTACCCAACCAAGAGGGTTTCAACTGGACTAACTACCCAACCAAGTGGTTTACAAATAACAAGTCCTTACATGACCGAATATTACAATTTTTTTACATCATGGGTCTCAACAAGACTTGTTCATCAAGTTACAAACATGTGACTTTCATGACCAATACCAGAATACCTCAAGAGATAGATCATATTTTAGAACCATCATAATGCCAACAATTCATTATACTCAAAGAAGACTAATGCTCCCCCTAAAATGTGCATTCAACCATCCACAATCTTCAACATAAGAAACTATGTATCATGCCACTAATATTTAGAACTGGGAGAAAAAAATGCGTATATAGTGCCAATAATACAATCACGTAGTCGACCGATGCTCCCCCCAAACTCGGTACCTTCGATCTTCACCGCTATAAAAATTTCTCGCATTAATGCATACGCGACCGTGTTCCGCCGGAAACTAACGTGTACATGCTTTTTCTTATTTCTTTATAACCGCGTATGGAAAGTGAAAAAACATGGAAAACTTCACATTCTTCATCTCCCCGAATTTTTTCCTTCCCCGTACCGTCCCTCTTTCATCAAATGCTCGTCGCAATAAATATAAATCAAAAAACCAAACAAAAGACCGCAAAATGCTGACCCAACCAAAAATAGTCGCAAATATCCATAAGCGACTTTTTGTTCATATACCAGCGATATACGCGATCGTGTTTCCAGGAAACTCCGCGTATCCTATTTTAATCTTCTGAATTTAATTAGATCTGATCCTCTGCATGGCAGAGACTACTCCAAGCTTCTGTCTGAGATATTTGAATGCTTCCCTGGGCAAAGGTTTGGTAAATATATCAGCAAATTGTTCTTTGGAGGGAACATACTCCAACTTCACCTTTTTTTCAAGCACTTGTTCACGTAAGAAGTGATACTTGATGGAAATGTGCTTGGTCTTTGAATGCATAACAGGATTCTTTGAGATACTGATGGAACTTTTATTATCACACATAATGGAGATAGGAGGTGAACATTTGATTTGAATGTCTTGTAAGGTTTGCATCATCCAAATAAGTTGAGTGCAACATGATGCGGCAGCCACATATTCTGCTTCTGCTGTAGATAAAGCAATAGAGCTTTGCTTCTTGCTAAACCAAGATACTAACCGGGGCCAGATATAGAATGCACCACCACTAGTGCTTTTCCTATCATCAACATTTCCAGCCCAATCAGCATCAGTGTGGGCATGAAGAGAGAGATCACCATTATTTGGATACCACAGTCCAAAGTCTTGAGTTCCTTGTAGATATTTGAATATTATTTTGACAGCCTAAAGGTGAGACTCTTTTGGATTAGCTTGGAATCGTCCAACAATCCCAACTGCATGCATAATGTCTGGTCTAGTCCTAGTGAGATAAAGTAGACTTCCTATCATAGATCTGTATTCAGGTTGATTCACCGCGGGAGAATCATCATGAGAACTGAGATTACATCCGGTTATCATTGGTGTACTTACAGGTTTGCAATCTTCCATGCCATACTTCTTTAGAATTTTCTTGAGATATTTTTCTTGTGATAAGAATATGCCATATGTTGCTTGTTGCACTTGCAAGCCAAGAAAGAATGTTAGTTCCCCAAGTAAAGACATTTCAAATTCTTGCTGCATAACAGAAGCAAATTTTTGACTCATAGATTCTTCATTACTTCCAAAAATGATATCATCAACATATACAACCACAGTCAATAGTTTATCATTTTCAGTTTTTGTGTATAAGTTGCTATCAGCAGACCCCTTTGAAAATCCTTGTTGATGAAGATAATTGTCAAGACGATAATACCATGCCCTTGGAGCTTGTTTGAGACCATATAGAGCCTTTTTAAGTCTGCAAACAAGTTTTTCATCATTTCCCAAGATGAATCCTTCTAGTTGTTCTATATAAACTTCTTCTTCTAGATCACCATTGAGAAAAGCAGATTTAACATCCATTTGATAAACTTTGATTTGTTGGAAGCTTGAAAAAGCAAGAAACATTCTTATGGCTTCAAGTCTAGCTACAGGAGCAAAAGTTTCTTCAAAGTCTATAACTTCTTGTTGAGCATACCCCTTGCAAACAAGTCTAGCTTTATTTCTTATAACATCCCCATTCTCATTTAACTTGTTTTTGAATATCCATTTAGTTCCAATGACATTTTTGTCATGAGGTCTTGGTACTAATTCCCAAGTGTGATTCTTTTCAATTTGATCAAGCTCTTCATTCATGGCTTGAATCCAACATTCATCTTTTCTAGCTTGATTGACATTGTGTGGTTCAACAGTGGATAGAAATGCCAAATAGCTAGAGGATCCCACAAGAGTCCTTCTTGTTTGTACACCTGATCCCTTGTCACCCAAAATTTGAGATTCTGGATGGTTCTTTTGAACATATCTGGATGGAGCTTTTTCAGATAAATCATCTCCAGATTATTCATTTGGTTCACTATCTGTATCATTTCTATTTGATGTAGAAGGATATACGTCATCATCACCTTCATCTGTTGTTTTTTTTTCTTCTTTTGGAGCTACAGGAGACTCATCAATAGCAACATCAATACATTCAACAATCTTTCGAATTCTTCTATTGTAACATTTATATGCTCTACTTTGAGAGGAATAGCCAAGAAGTATTCCTTCATCTGCTCTTGGTTCAAATTTTCCAAGATATTCATCATTATTTTTGATAAAGCATTTTCTCCCAAAAACTCTAAAATGCTTCACAGTGGGAGGATTACCATACCAGAGTTCATATGGCGTTTTGTCACTATTTACACGAACATGTGCCTTGTTGAGAATGTTTACCGCTGTATGTGCTGCTTCTCCCCAAAATGTGTCAGGTGTTCCAGAATCATCAAGCATAGCTCTAGCCATTTGTTGAACTGTTCTATTCATTCTTTTTGCTACGCCATTTTGTTGTGGAGTGCCAGCTACAGTAAACTGTCTTTTTATGCCATGTTGTTCACAAAATTCAAGGAATTCATCTGATGTATATTCTCCTCCTCGATCAGATCTAAGACACTTGATTTTTAGATCTAATTCATTTTCAACCAGTGCTTTAAAGATCTGAAATTTCTCAAATGCTTCATCTTTGTGTTTAATCAACCCAATCCAACACATTCTAGAGAAATCATCAATAAATAAGATATAGTATTGTTCACCACGTGGTGACTTTTTCTTCACAGGTCCACATATGTCAGTATGAATAAGTTCAAGAGGCTTACTTGATGAACCTTCCTTGGCATTAAATTGCACTCTAGTTTGCTTACCGAATTGGCAAGATTTGCATATGATACTTTCAGGTGGTGTAATATTGGGAAGATCATGAACAGCTTTAAGTCTGCTTGATTTGTTGATTTGAGAGAAGCTCAGATGCCCCAACCTTCTATGCCATAGCCAGTTTTCTAAAGATTTACTCAAGTAACATTGTTCTTTGCAGTTCTTCAATACATACAGGTTGCTTGGAGTTTTGTTTCCTTTTATAATTGTTTTACCTGTATCAAGATCACGTACCACACATTATTTTGAACTAAAGACAACTTCAGTTCCTTGATCACACATTTGACTTACACTTAACAGGTTATGCTTTAATCCATCCACATACATGACATTATTATCTTTCACCTTTTCTTTTAGAAAAATAGACCCTTTTCCCTTAATGACAGCAGGAGTATCATTTCCAAATGTGACATTCTTTTCTTTTTCTAGAGCACTATATGCAAGAAGTTTGTTTTTGTCACCTGTCATGTGTTTTGAGCATCCGCTATCAATATACCATTGATTTTATTCACCTTCTACAAATAAAGCTATGCCACAATTTTCAACCTGTATTTCCTTCTTTTTCCACACTTTGGAGCTTGAAGGAACATGCTCTTTTGGCTGGACTTTGCTCCTACATTCAGATTCTTCATGGCCAAAGTTATTGCAATAAGCACATTCAAATTCATTTTGAAGAGGAGAGAAGTTGTTATAGGTATTCTTCTTTGTTCCAATATCCATCCTTTTCTTTCTTGCTTCTCTTGTCATGATGGTTTTATATGCAACACATTGAACAACTTTATGACCAAAATTGTGACATGAGAAACATTGTCCATTGAAGTAGAAATTTCTACGATCATGAAATCTTCTATTTGAATTTACCTGTTGGTTGGTGTTTCTTTGAAAGGTATTCTTGTTAGTGTTCTTTGAATTGAGCTGGTCATGCTTTACCTGTGAAGATTCTTTATTTCCTTGTTGAGTGGCAGAATATTGTATACTGGCTGTAACTGCTTTTAGATAATTTGGTGCTGAAGTGTGAGAAGATTCTCCAATATATCCAAGACCTGTCTTAATAAAAGGAGAACGTTTTACCTTGATAATCTCATATAAGGTTTAAGATCCTTTAGCAAATCTAAGATTCAAAGTCTTCACTTTCTCAATTTCTTTTCTTAGACTTACTACTTCACGTTCTAATTTCTCATTGTGTTTCTCCTTTTCTTCAAGCTGATTTTTCAGAGTTTCTATGGATATTTTACTTTCTTCTAAGCATATTTTGAGTTGATTGAATTCATCAAGAAAATCATTGTCTTCTAGAGCATCCATAAAAGTATCTTTTTCTTCTCTAGATTATTTTTCAAATGCCATGAGAAGTCTAAGATCTTGTTCACATTCTTCTTCACTGTCAGATAACCCATCACTGTCTTCATGAGTATAGTAACTTTTTCTAGTGCTAGACCAATTCTTATTCCTTCTTGCTACTTCCTTCCCCTTTTCATGTGTTTCTTTATGAGGACACTTAGCAGCATAGTGACCAACTCTTCCACAAGCAAAACATTTGAAAGGAAGCTTACCTCTTAACCGTCCTGTGCCAAGTTGAAGTTTCTTTACAAAATTTTCCTCATCTTCTTCTGAGATATACCCTGATCCTTCTGTCTCTTGTCTTTCTTTCCCTTTTGTAGCAGTTCTAAAGATGGCTTCTTTGACTTCAGATGGTCCTCCTCTTCTCATTTCACATGCAGTTAGTATGCCATGAAGTTGTACCACAGTAAGATTTTGAAGATCCTGCTTTTCTTCAAGAGCTGAAACTTTTGACTCAAATTTTGCCGTTAGAGATCTTAAAACTTTCTCAACCAAAGTAGATTCGGTTATTGTTTCTCCCAGATTTCTCATACGATTTACAATATCATCAAGACGTAAAAAGAAATTGGCAATGCTCTCCTCATTATGCATTTTTAGATTTTCATATTGAATTTTGAGAGTTTGGAGTTTAGCACTTTTTACCTTTGCATCACCTTCATAACTTAGAATGATTTTGTCCCATATTTCCTTTGCTGTATCCAGCTGCATGACTTTGAAAAATTCTGATTTAGTTAGACTTCCCAATAGAGAATTGACCGCCTTTGCATTTGTTTCATAATTCTTTCTTTCCGTTGGATCTGTTGGTGTTGTAGCTGGATATTGATATCCTCCTTCAACAATAGCCCATACATCTGCTCCCAGAGACTGAAGATAGGATCTCATCCTTGTTTTCCAGAAGATTAAATTGTTTCCGTTGAAGGGTGGAGGCCTGATAGATGTTGTTCCATCTTGATTGCTCATCTTGATTGATCTTCCTTCTAGCGGCCAAGATTTTCAGAAGGACCTGCTCTGATACCAATTGTTGGGAAAAATACTGAGGAGGGGGGGGGGGGGTGAATCAGTATTTATATCTGACTAAATACTTATTAATTTTTCTTTCTCTAAAACCCATACGCTACTTTAATGAACCAAACTCGCGTATACACACGGATATCCTTAAGAAAACTTGCGTATTACCAGAGATCATATTATACATGTAATTATTTACTTGGATCAGTGCATCATTCATTCATCAGATGTTTAGTAAGCAGTAAGCATGTGCAGTAAGAACAGAATAAATCATCACACATAAGCAACGCACATGAACATCGGGATTTAAGGTGGAAACCCAATTCGGGAGAAAACCACCGCTGCTGTCGTCTCTGTCTTCAATCTGTATTATTTAGAAAAACTTTTACAACATAGTACTGATGCAGACTCATATCAGTACGCAGGCTTCTACCTGCAGAAGGATGCAACCTTCTCTTGTTTTCCAGCTGCAACAAGAAGAAAGCTTCAACCCCCTGAACTCGTTTACCAGCCTTTCCTGGAAGGGAGCTTCGACCCCCTAATTTCAACACCAGCTTCTACTGGCTGAAAGCTTCTACTTCAATACTGAAGGCTTCGAACTTCAAACCCACTACATACCACGTTTCATCAATTTTCATACTAGATCAAACAGCTTCAACACAACCCTTCACTTATCATCAACAAACATACTTTGCCCAAAACTTCAAACAAAACAGTGAGACCGCTGTAACCAGAATATCAGAAATAACCCAGACTTCAGAATAGATATGCAGATACAAACTCAACCCTGAACTTCATTAATTCAAATAGCATACGCTACTTTTATGTACTAAAGCCGCGTATATACGCGCTTTCCTGCAAACCAACCCGCGTATACATCTGTGTATTTTATTTTTCAGAAAAACCCTATAAATGCTTTTCATTAACCAGACCCACGTATACATGCACTTTTGCCGAGACAAACTAGTGTATAGATCTGTAAATGGAAAACTTTGCAAAACAGACCAGATCTATAAACTTACCCAGATTTCTTCATTACCTTCAGCAGACTTTGCGCCAGATCTTCACCATTTCTTCTTCTGCAGATTATCTTAGAGATTCATCATCATCAGATCTAGCGATCTTGAAACATCATTAGTTTCATGGGTGCATCATATATTCAGATGTATCAATTAAGAACAGATTTCATCCATGCAGATATTCCTTAGAGATATTTATTCATCAACAACCCTTACGCATTCACACGTTGCACTATGATCTTCTTCTCCTTAAATAGTTTTAACCTTTATCAATACCATGAGTCAAAACCACTCAACCGTTGATGGTATTCCTGGACGGGATCAAATAGATAATCCAGCGCTCAATACAATGTGCCAAAACCATGGTAATACCCCTTGGTTTTATAGATTTAGAGCGCAAATAGGCATACGCTACTTGGCACGTACATTTCCGCGTACATACGCTACTTCTCCTTTACAAACTTGTGTATGCTTTGTGACATACCCTGTTCATCATTATTCTGGCACTTACTGGAATTTCTTTCTTTTGCAACTTCTGTACTGATCTGTAGATCCATCATTAACAAATAGGTTGCTATCAAAGACAGCTCATCAAGTCAGTTTCCATCAAGGAAAAATTCATCAAGTAGGTTGCCATCTTCATCAAGGACAACACATTGCATTATATTGCCAAAAAAACTGATGGTGAAGGTCAAGAAGTCTCTAGGATAAATGCCTTGGTGGTGCAATGATGAAGATATAAACACGACACAAAGGGAAGAGAGACAAACAAGGGCAAAGAGGTGTAGGATCAACTGATTACAATGTAAAAGCAAGGGTAGGGAGATACAAGATCAATTTATTTCAATGTTTAAAGTCTTTGCTTGGCAGTGTTAACCAAGCTCTTCTTCACTTACGGTGTGTGTGTAAAGTGTGTAAATTTTAATTTTTAAACCTAGACGTTTGTAGAGAAAAAGAAAAGTGTGATGTATAACTGTAAATAACCCTGCAGATAACAGTATATGAAACTAAAATAACAGAAAATAAACAACTAATTATGCATCAATCTAAACCCAAAGAGGCAGGCCTCTCAAAAGCTAGTCTGTAGGCGGGAAAAAAACTAGTCAAAACACACCAAAATAGCCAATGGATCTAAAGTGAGGAGGTGCAAAGGTCCAAAGATCTGATCTTCTAGAAATAGGTGCAGATAAACAGCAAAAAATCAGAGGAAAATTGTTGTAAATGAGGTGGCGAAAGGCTACAATCTGGAGGGAAGCAGAGGGATCCCTAAAGAAAAACCCAAAAAAAACTAAAAGGAGGTGATTTGGATGGATAAGCAGTGAATCTAAAGTGGATCTGAAGGTGAGGTATCAGATCTAAAAAAATGGTTGAACACTCTGAAATTTCAAACAACCTGCAACAGCTAAAACTCTTCCACAAAAAGTGGAGGGTACTGAAGCCCTAGGGGGCTAGGTTCCTAGTTAGTTGAGAAAAACAGAACAAGTACAGGTCCAAAATCGGTGGAGACAAAGGTCAGACAACCCTGAATAGAGGCTCAGAAAAACCCAAAAAACTTTCAGAAAAGCTCCCGCAAAAAGTTTAGGTCGCAGTTCCTGACCTGTTTCTTGTTGAGGTCGCAATTTTTGGGCAGTTTTCTGCGCCCTGAAGCTCCAGGCTGCAGGTTTAGGGCAAAAAAGTGTGACCTGCACCTCCGACACTCTCGGGAGTAAGTTTCAGCAGAATGTGTCGTCTCAGCTGCGGCTAATGTCTGTCACCTACGCAATAGGTCCGAAAACACACTGAAGTTAGAATTTTAAATGTTTTACGGTTTTAAAGGTTTATAATAACATCAAGAAAAGAAAAACAAGAAGCTGAAGAGAATCCTAGGGTTTGAAGCAGCTGGATATGCAGGGATCTGAAAAAAAACAGCGGTCGTAATCGTAAACCCTTGTGGAGTCGCCAGTTGTTAGTATGATTCTTAATCACAAGCGTACGAAAAAAGACCACTTTAGCTGTGCATATTGAACATCCCTAACAGCAAACATGGCTGCCAATATCCTTAGATCTGCAATTAGTTAATCAAGATAAATGCTGCAAAACTCTAGATCTATGCATTAAAAGACATTAAGCAGTAAATGAAAGCGGGAGTTGCTACATGCATCCAATAGACAAGACAAGAATATGTTTAAAGAATTTTATATTAAGGGCACCTGGGAGGAGAACATAGAAGGATGTTACCAGTCCTCCTCAATGGGATGGGTTCTTGTAAGTCCTCATCACTTCAGATCTAAAATCCCTCTCTCTTGATGGTGTAGAAAACCCAGACAAATATGGAACTCAAAGGGAGCTCACAAGAAAAATGGTAGCAAAATATGACAATGATGGTGGATCAAAGTCAGACCAAAAGTTTAGATCCAGAGTGATCTTTAGGCAAAAAAAGGTGATAAATGAATGGAAAACCCTTCTATTTATAACAAAATATTGAGTTAGTCTAGATATTGGTGCATAATTAAAATATTATTAACCAAATCAAGATCCAACTTTTATGGAATATTTTATTATATTTGTTGGAGGGAAAAAGAATTTGACTTGGGTCAAATTCCTTTATTTGTAAATAATAAATAAATAAATGATTTATTTATTATTTTAAGGATGTGGTTGAGTAATAATCAAATAAATAATGATTTATTTAATTATTTATGAATGATTTAGTCAAATTTAACAAGGAATATTATTTAAATAAGGTTTAAATAATTATTCCTAGAAATAATAAGATAAATAATTATTTATCTAATTAATTTCCTTGTTTTGGGTTAAATATGACCAAGAATATTAAATAAACTACTGTTTAACTAATTATTCCTTGAGGAAAACCAAACAAATGTGGATTTGTTTAATATTTCCTCATGGGGTTTCCTGTTTAGACCATAAACAACTTAATAAAGGTGGTTTACTAAGTTATTTTTCATAGTGAAAGCAATTTTACTTAGGGTAAAATTGGTCTTACATGGTGTACTTATGTCCATCTAATAGTAACAGGTTAGATGACCGAAAAATGGTGTAACACTATTGATATACATATGTTTCTATGATTTCTACACCTTTCCCTTTATATACTTGATCTCTAAGTCGAACTCACTGAGCATGGCCAGCCATCTAGCTTGCCTAGCGTTCAACATTGGATATTCAAATAAGTATTTGAGCCCACTATGATCTATCATGAGTGTGAACTTCTGACCAAGGAGGTATTCCCTCCACATTTTCAAAGCATGAATAATAGAAACCAATACTAGGTCATGTGTCAAGCAATTCTCCTCATGTTTACCCAATTTTCTCGACTCATAGCGCACAACTTGTCCCTCCTACAGTAATACTCCATCGAGTCCCTCCTTGAAATCATCAATACACACCAAAAAATACTTGTTATGATTTTTGATCCTCAGCACTAATTCCCTGGAAAGAAATTTCTTTAACTGCTCGAAGTTTCTAGACATTATGCATTCCATTCAAATCTCTTCCCTTTTATTTGTATGGTTGTAATAGGATGTCCTATTTTGGATAAATTATGGATAATTATCTTGTAATATCATTCCAATCCCATGAATGATATAATTTCATCTACATTCCTTGGGGTTGGCCACTCCTTGATGTCTTTGACCTTATCCAAATCAACCGATACACCTTCCTTGGATACAATGTGCCCTAAGTAGTGTATTTGCATCTAGAAGAAGTCAAACTTATCAAGATTTTCATATATTTTGTGCTATCTTGGCAACTGTAACATGGTTTCTATATGTTTTTCATGATCCTCTTCCATTTTTTAATAGAATAATGTACTGTCCACAAATATATGTTGTCTTGTGGAGTGGTGACCTGAGTTCAGAGTTTATCATGCAATTAACAAACCCTCCAAGTATTGGCCCTTTCGATAGTGACCTGCTTGTGGAGATCAAAGTCTCACCCGAAGTAGGATGGGGAGTGCTGGAACCAGGTTTCTGCACCGTCAGGAATGAAATAATGAAGTGGCCATATGCGGATTGATTTCATATATATATTGATCATAAACAGATGTGTGCAATACTTAGCAGATTATAGACATGATCAGAGATCACTTTAGTTCAGATATAACATAATAGAACTAGATCCAGATCTAAACAATGTGTAATCACTTAAGCAGATTCATTCATCAATGTAACTTCATGCATAAATAATAGAGGTAATTGCACCGATACAAATAATCAATACAGAAGTAATGTGATCAAAGACATAAATAGTAGATAGCTAACTCAGATAAATAACACAATGCTTTTGTGAAAATCTATCCTTTATATTAACTTCACGTCAATTCAATACATCATAATTTACCCTTACATATTACCCTTCTGTGCACACATAAAACATAGTCCGCACATATCTAGGACTAGGTCTCCGTGCACACACCCAGCAGGAGCCTTTCTACCCAACCCATACAACCCTTACAAAAGTATTACAGATGCATAAACCTTTTGATCATAACAATAGTCTAACTTTTTCTACATTTCACTTAGACTCGATCTATCATTTTATATTACTCTAGCACATAGATATTATGGTCTCAAACCATGGTTTGAGGCCCACAGTTTTAACCTTAAACCCTTTTGCATCAAAATAGGGACTTTTACCCGCCCCAAATCCCCTTGATTCATTTGCGTAGAGTGCATATACAAAAATTATACAAAATTAAATCAAAAAGTGTGCCCCATGAGACCCCGCTCAAACAATCCCCCAACATAGACATCTGACTTGTCCTGAGTCACTAAGGCGTAGGCTCCTTTAGCTTGCCTTGGAGCGTGCTAACATAGGACTTAAGAGGGAGAACCATTTCCAAAATTTGTGCATCAACACCCTATGCTTGCAGAACTAACTTCTCAGTCATAAGCCCTTTAGTGGTGAGCTCAATACTAAGTTGCATTTGTTGAATCTCTTTCAATGTAGTGTTCATAGTCTGTGAAATCTGGAGAGCATCCTTAGCCCACGGTTTCATGCGTGCCTCCAACAAATATTGTTTACGGTGCAGGTCTTCAATTTATGTATGGCTCATCCGGCCCTCCTATAGACAGACTAGGAATTGTGGAAGAAAAAGGGTTGGCGCCACTATTTGGATCTAACCGAATTGTTTCTCTTTCTAGAGCATCTCGTTGCGTAACTTTTGTACAATAGGATCATTATAAAAGGATGTCCATACACCCATAGATTCATCCAAAAGTTTTTCACACTAAGTGACTACAGCAAATACTATTTGTGGCTTGTTTTACTTTGGTTTCCTTTTTGGTGCGGAATTCATGGGGAGTCTAAGGCTTTAACTTCATATGCAGCTCCGCGATTTGGTGCTCAAAATCAATACAGACTGTCTACACCTTGGCGCGCAAAGCCTTGAAAGTGGCAACCAGTCCTTCCAATTTTTCTTCTAGTGCAGCTATGGCCAACTGTGGGGACTGCATTGCATACGAGGTGGATCTTAGCCTCAAGCACAACACGCTGGGCCTTGGCTATGAGGTATACATCCTCTATTTCTTGATGTTTCTATTGGGCCTTTGTAGCCTGCTTATTTGAGTCGACAACCTATGTGTGAGCAATGACCTCTTGAAATTGAAGTTCATTAGTGATTATTGTGTGCATCGGGTGCAACTTTCCTACAGGAAAACAAAAAAAATAATATTTATATCACCTGCTCCTTTGAACTTGGCACATCGACTGGCGTCCACATGGATGGCTGGTGCGGGGATTTTCACAAGACAAGCATCCTGAGTTACTGGTAATGTGATACCTAATGGATGCGAGCTGCTAACCTATGCACTCGTCTGGATCTGGCTCGCTTGAATCATGATCACTTGCATTTTAGGTTCTTGAATCCCCACGTGAACAACTTCCAGCACATTCATATACTTCACCTCCATATCTTTCGAGCCATCCTAGGTCGCAAACATGAATGTGTTGGAAATGTCGTTCAAATCGTCCTCAGTTAGCATCAATACCTCCTCTCCAGTCTCTTTAGAGCCCTTCCTCTTTTTCCTTGATCGATCAATGGCCCGAGAGTCTCGCTTTGTACCATTAGAGGTCTATGCTTCTACCTCCTCCACTTTATCTTTTGGTGCAGAGCCATTCTTCTCGAGATTAGTGTCTTTTTCTAGGTCAATAGTCTCACCAGTTGTGGTTGTCGTGGTTTCATTCTCTATAGGCTTCTCAGCCTGATTTTCTATTATTTTCTAGTGTGCGGCTTTATCGACGTTTTAGGCATCAACCATGCTGGTGGCCACTCAACATTAATTCGGATCAGATCATCCTCAGTGACAAAATAAGGCAACTCATACCAGACTCCCTCCACGATGCCTTTCACACGGATGTGTATGTTATGGAATGTAGCCTTGAAGTAAGCTACCATCCTGTATTGATGATAGACTGTGGGAGACAACCTTATCTTTGATTGTATCACTTGGTAGAGTGACGCATCGAACAATACCCTGAAAATATTATTCTATTTAATATGCATGGGGTTTGATAAGCTCCACAGTGTAGCATAGCGCACAGCCTTGCACATCTGACGCTCGATCTAGGAAAATTGGGTTTCCTCCGAGTCTTCCACCCAATCAATGCAATAAAAAATAATAGCAACGCATAATGAATTTGATTTCCTTCCTCTTATGCTTCCTGCACATTTTCTAGGAACTCCTTGCACATATAGTGATACCAGTTATAAATGACACCTTTCTCACACTGTCCTGCGAGAGAAATCACGTGTCAGGGCACCTCCTTCAGTCTACATTTGTGAATCATATTGTAGGAAAAGATGAGAATTTTGAACTGAATGGTCGACTCATTGGTCTCACCCATGAAAAAGGCTCAACTCTTGGACAAGACTTAGTATTTATTTTTAATTTCCCTTGCAGTAGATTTTTCTTTTTCTTTACCTCCGAAATCAGCAATGGGGTGTGCACCTTTAGCAAGTAGAACCATGATCCTATGGATCAATGCAGCATCAATTAGGATGTGCTCCCCCAACCACAACACATCATAATACACTAGCACAAGAAATTTGTAGACGAAGATGTCATTTATAGGGTTGCGACCAAAATTAGGGATCTGCAGCAAGTTCCACAGGCCTTCCTTGTGCAGACCCAACATTGATCTCTTTGGCTCAAGGCGCATGATTCCTCCTTCATACTTGACGTGATCAAGGTATAGCTCTGGCGCAAGTTCTAGAAATTTATCGACGTCGATAATATCCCAATATTCCATTCGGAGCTATGGTACTTTAGCAAACATGTCCCCCTCCATAGGGACATTTTTAAGGATCAATTCCATTTGGATACTTGTGTGCACCTTGTCCAGATATTTTTGAATTCAGACTGAGGGTTTGTGTGGTGTGATATAATTCGGGAACCCGAGAATGGGGCCACTTTGACCACATCCTCTCTTCCATCGCAATTGTTTCAAGGACTTCTTCCATAGGCCTTTTCTGTCGCTCAACCCCAATAGAGCGTGGCTTTTGGTTCTTATCCCTTAGGTATTTTATTGTACTAGATGACTGCCCCTTATTAGACTTCGTGGGGGTAGGCATTTCAATAATTGGGACCTCAGGCACAACAAGGTCATCTCCAAGTCGTGTGGTCATCATACTACTTGGAATTACGCAACCCAACCCTGAACGGCGCAACTCTTCCTCGAATCCTGGATATAAACCAAACATAGAGATAGAGTATGCAGCGGAAATCAAAGAGCTCAAAGCCAATAATTCACTTAGAAATCAAAGGGAACTATTGTGACCGCATAGTTCATATTTATACTTGTGTCGCGTCTTAAACGGTTCCTTCTACATTAATGTGTCTCCATAAATGACAAAATGATCCCAAGGAAAAATCCCTTCATTAAATACAACCTAGATGCTCCCATAAATGGTAATAAAGTTTTCTTTTCTAGATTTACTATTCCAATGGCTAGTTTTTGACAACTCTGCGACCCAATTGACCTCCTTGTGTAGCTACCGCATGCGTGTTCCACCTTTCTACGCATCTTCCATCCCATCTGTGCAGGTCTAATACTCCAGCCATATAGTCATTTGGTATGCATAGGCTCATCCCTGTACGGCTTCAGTTGGCTTCCATTGAAATACCCAGGGAGGTATTCCTCACTCAATGTGGTCAGGCACACCGCACCTCCATCAATGACTTCCTGAACAGCATAAGGCCCTAACCGATGTATTTTCAACTTCCCTGGGTGGCGCATAAACTTGTTGTCATACATCAGGGCCAAATCATCTTCCTTGAACACCTTCTACCTGATGTGCCTATCATGCCATGCTTTCTCGTGCATCTTCTAAACTTGCTGGTGATAGTTAGGAATAAAGCGATCTTCCTCCAGAGAAACCAATTGCTAAAAACATTCTTCCATGCCATATTATTAGGCCATATTTGTCAATGCTACAATGCGCAGACTGGGGACAATGAATTCCATGGGAAACACATCTTCTTGTCCTTATACAATATTGAAAGGTGTCCTACCAGTAAACTTCTTGCCTGTAGTCTGATACGCCTAGAGAACTGTAGGTACACGCTCATCCCAATCATTTTGGTTAGCATTGCACACCTTGGTCAGCGTAATATCGAATATCTTATTGAACTCTTCGACTGTACCATTTGCCAGGGGATGATAGGGAAAGTTCTTATGATGATTCATCTTGAATTATTCCATCAATTCTTCAATGGTTTCATTCACAAAATACGTACCCTAATCGTTGATTATAATTTTCAGACATCCAAAGTGAATTACAATGTTCTCAAACATGAACTACGTAGCTATATCTGCAGTACAATACTTCACAAGCTTAGCTTCAGCCCATCTCGTTACATAATCCATTGTGGTGATAATGTAACACGCACCACTCTTCTTTCCTAGAGGATTGATAAATCCAACAAGTCAATAGCCCATTTTTCAAAGGCTTGTAGAGATATCTATGGATGAAAGGGCATATCATCTCTACATGATTACTTTAAAGTCCTCTGGCATACATCACATGCGCGGCAATGGACATAGGTTTCATTGTGCAGTGTGGGCCACCATAACCCAGCTCGCAAAATATTCTGCACTGTTTCCTTACCTGCATAATCACCTTCGGCAACCCCTCCATGAGCTCCGTCTAGGATTGTTCTTCTTTCATATTCCATAACATATCTTCCCAGAATTTCATCTGCACCCATTTTGTATAAGTGTCCAAAAATAATGGTAAAGTTTGTTGCACGTGCCACGAGCTCTTTCTTCTCCTGAACTATATATTCGTCACACGTGTGTCCCATAGTTGAAAACTAAATAATATCAGGTAAATGCTCATCAAACACTTTTATTGCAAACAACCACACATCTGGAAATCCATCCTCCAAATTCATAGGTTCTCCACCAATCTTGATGTGCGACAGATGGTCTGGCCCAACATTGAATCGTCGAGTCTTTACAATAATCTCAAAATCATATTCCTTAAATAACAACAACCCTCTGCAGATCTTCTCCCCCAACATAGCCTTATTAACCAGGTACTTCAAAGCAGAATGATCGGTAAACATCTTGAAATTACCTCCTAACATATAGTGGTGGAATTTCTGGAGAACGTACACCATTGCTAGTCCTTCTCTTTCCATGGTTGAGTAATTTTGTTCCGCGCTTGAGAGATTTCATCTTGCATAGGAAATAGGGTGATCAATCTCTCCAGCTCCTGGTTGCACTCAAATATATTCGAGCATGATACAGGAGGCATATACATGTACATGAAACACCTTCGACCAATTCTGGAAGACTAGTCTAGGGGTGGTGACCATATTCTCCTTTAATAATTCAAAACTATTTTGAAATTCCTCATCCCAACATAATGTCGCATCCTTTTCTAGCAGCTTCCCCATGGCCGTAGTTATCATCTCATAACCCTGAATTAACTTCTGATAATAGCCAGTGTGCCCAAATATTGAGCGTAATTGTTTGATATTATCAGGTATCACCAGATTAACAATTACTACAATCTTTGGAGCATCTACCATCAAACTTTGCTAACAGACAATGTGTCCCGACAGTATCCCAAATGCAACATAGAATATGCACTTCTTCAAGTTCAATGAGATCTGGTACTTCCTACAGGTATCTGACATTAAGCGTGGATTGGAAACATGCTTCTTCAATAGCCCAAACACAGTCCAATAATTGAAGTATACTTCCAAGAACTTATGGATAAATTCTTTGAAAGTATCTACTACTACGCGCGAGAAGATAGCAGGTGCATTCTTCAATCCAAAGGGCATTACCGTATATTCGAAAGATCCTCATTCACTTGCAAAGGTGATCTTACTACGATCTTCTGGCGCAATCCTGATTTGATGGTATCCTGAAAATCCAGCTGTGAATGAATAAGTTTCTTGGCCTCCAACATTATCTAGGATTTCATCAAATAATGGAGTTGGGAATGGACCGTGCACACAAGCATCATTCAATTTGCACAGATCTACACAGATCCTAATTTCTCCCTTACTCTTCTTTTCTTGTACTACCATGGGGCTTACCCAATCAAATTCCTCGATGGGTTCTATGATGCCTGTAGCAACCATCTTATCCAACTCTTCCTTCACCTTTTGCTTCTATCTTGGATTCAGCCTGTATGGGAACTTCTTCACCAGGCATGCATCAGGTTTCAGAGTGATCTTCATAACTTCAAGCTCCCCAATGATTCCTTTCAACTCTAAGAATTTTGTAGGGAACAAATCTTGATATTTTGTCAGTAAATCCACAACTTTCCCTACTATATCATCATCCCAGTAGTCTCCAATATTTTCTAACTTCGGCTTCTCTTCAGATCCAATATTCACCTGTTACATCTTGAGAGGTTTTGTCACATCTAATGAAGTGATCGAGGGTCCAGCTACTGCGTGTTGTCCCTCTGTTTCTTGGATTAGGATCTTTCTTGGATTCTCTTCACTTTCTTCAACCATCAGATTCCTGCAATTTACAATATCTTTCATTTGTGCATCCCATGCTGGTAGAGCGCACTCGATTGCAGCCTTTGTTGTATCAAAGATGACTTCTTTTAATATTATGCAATGCTTTTCCAATTTTATCAAACCCAATTTCAAAACTAAATGTCAGAATGAAACTCTCCACCAGCGCAAACCATTCACTAGTACCTCCACGCAGCTCTGCCTCCAAATAGAAATCGGGAGGTACATTTCCTAATGTGTGAATGAACATATGGACCCATTCAGTTCTTGGTTCTACACCCCATACTGGACTCCATCTAGCCAAGTGTCTACGTGGATTATCCTTTCCAGAGTAGAATTCTTCCATTCTAATGGTTGGACATTCAAAATGCAACCTCATCATGTGCGCACATTCATCCGAGTTGCCCATGTTTTCTTTATGAGTATCCCACCACCTTGATGGAGTAGTGCGCAATCCGAGATCCAAAACATGGACCCTCTGTACTTCTGGAACAGTTCTTTCAAGTTCTCATAAAACATGTTTACGTTATTTAAGCCATCATAATGCGGTAATTCATGTACCTCAGATGTTATGCATGGAAAATCTTTGGTCACATTATCATAGCACAGTGCAGATACACATGCAACTGATTATGCCAGTTTTCTAATGTTTCATCCCAATCGGAGAAACATAAACTATCCTTATCCAAATTAATATTTCCATCTGCAGTAGGATTGATCCAATCCTATTCTCGTAGAGTCAGCTTATAAATCTGATCAACATCATTCTCAACACGCACATTCTCAGTGTATCTCTGTAATTTGGTAGGGTCAAGGGAAATGATGACTCTCCTTCCATTGTTTTATAACTCCATTCTTCATTTCTTCATATTTATGACACCATCCATATCATTATCCCAGTACAATATTAACAGTGTAGGATAAGGATCAGTATCATCTAAAATTTGTATAACTTCAAAGTCTTGCATCACCTTAACACCCTCAATACTAACTACAACCTACGACATCCTTCCCAATGGGATGATTTTCTATTGATTGGCCATGCTCAATTGAATGGTAGACCATTCCAACCTGGGTTATCCTATATGCTGCCATGTTGGCTTAGGTAGAACATTCACATTAGACCATAGATCTAAAATAACTTGATCCATTTCATAAGCATCGATCTGCGCGGTCAGACGCATATCTTAACCCATTCTCTTCTTGTTCTTATACATTTTGTTGACAACTTTCTATTCTACTATTGGTTGTTCCTTCTCTGCATAACTATCTATTAGAGCCTGAATATTATCTACTGCCTTTTAGTTGTGCAACAACTTAATGCATGATTGTAGGAATGGTTTCATCTCTTCATCTCCTCTCGCTTCCTTCATTGGTCTACCTGATGTTGAGGTGCTTCCTTCTGCAATTTTTTTTTGTGCTTCGACAAAATTTTATTTTGCGCGCTGTAAATCAAATCCATGTTGAATTTCGGGGGCCTTACGAATCCATACATCAGTAGTCGGTTGCTTCCCTTTATCTTCATTAGTGGTTATAACACCACTCCTACTGACCACATTTACACTAGGATCTTCTTCACGAGTTTCTGCTCTAACCATATGAAGGTTCTATATCAGATTCTGCATCTTTTTCTCCTGCATTGTAGCAATCAAGATAAGACAATCTTCTATCACATGATCAAACTGTCTACAATACGTGCATGATTGTCACACTTGATTAGGACAGTCGAGCACATAGTTACCAGCGTCTCCACAGTTATATAAAATAACTTATCATCTTCCTTTACCAGTTGATGCACCTCCTCATCCTCTTCCTCTGCCCTGAAATCCACCACGCCTAGAGGGGGATGCCAGTGAGGTAGGTTTGCCCTGCATCCTATAGATTTCAGCTTTATCCAACATCACATCGTAAGTGCGACAATGTTTCTCATCATGTCCCAACGATGAACATAATCTACAAAGAAATTGCTTCAACTCAGATTGATACTTCCCAACTCTCGGATAGAAATATGTTTCATGCAATCCTGCAACTTGAAATATTGTAGACCATATTGTTGGCTTCAGTGGACTAGGTCCGCCAGCATTCAAATAACTATTAAACACAGGACATTTATCCTTATGGTGCCCAGCAACTTTACATTTTATGCACCATACCTCTTTGAAAACCTCCTTGCCCTTGTCTCTGCGCAGACTCTAGATTTCCAAATGCATGGCTTCCAAATTATTCTGAATTTTTTGAGTTCCAAGCGTAACATGTGTTGGGGTGGCTTCTAGTTTCATTGTAACTTCCACAACCTCAACCTGTGTAGCAATATTTTGCTAACCCAAGGGCTAGCACAGATGTGGGACCAGCATAGGGATAAACCACTCCTTATGTTGAGTATCATCGATGACAAATACACCATCTCTAATAGTGCACTTCAGCCTCTGGTCTACTTCCCACACAGATTCATTAACCTCATGATGAATCTCCTTCATTTATGTCACCAACTGCGCATATAACTTAGGCTTCTTGAACTTATCTTTTATGGAATCTTTTAGTTGATCTAGAGTGGCATTAGGGTTTGATTGAACATATCTGATATACTAATCTAATGCGTGATCTTGGAAAGAAGAGGCTAACTACGCTTTCCTAATATTTTCATTATTAACCTGATGAGCCTCACATACAACATTAGTTACAAACCAAAAGTGCTCAATATATTCACTTATAATGCCTCTAAAATTAGGTATTTTCATCGATGCAACCATATCTATACCTGTGGGAGGTGGAGATGGACAGCGTGGTGGAGTGGGTGCTTTTTTATATGAGAGTAGAAGTGGAGTGGATGGATCTAGAAAAAGCATCAAGTTTATCTGGTCATTCTTGCTACAGAGTCACTAGAGCTATTGATTTTTGGTTGACCTCCACTCTCAGGTCTAGGCTTCAGAGGGCTATACATAAATATTTTTGGATCTTTGCGGTAAAATTTTCCATAGTGTGTAGTCAGGCCTCTCTTCGGAATTAAAGAAATATATTCACATATAGAGTTACGTTCACATAATAGAATCTTCGGTAGGAATTTTAAAGATCGCAGGAAATTACCCATAGGAACCTTGAAAAATCTTCTTTTAGCTTCAGAGTATGACACAAATTTTTCAATGGAAAATTCAGTCACAAATCCTCCCAAGAGGCGATTGATCTACTGATCTAATGCATGAGTGATCTTATTGTCTAGCTTTTCTACTTGTTGGATCAATTCAGGATTCCACTCAGTCACTGCATCATCCTTGACGCAAGTATTGAACTCAGATAATCGTGACAACCACTCCTACAACTTAGATGCAAAGGAGAAAAATAATATCTCGTGAACTTCTGTATAGATATATTTCTGTACCCACTTTTCATCAGATAGCTTAGTACTTCAATTTTCCTAAAGCACAAATTCAAGGATCTTTCTATCTAGCCAATCTTACAGTTCATTTCGTGAAGGGTGCCACAACATCAAATCTCCTCAAAATAATGATCCTGGTCATGGCAACGGAACCATTCATTCGCTTGAGGGGTCCTAACCTAGGTTCAGAGTTTATCGTGCAACCAACAAACCTTCCAACTATTGGCCCTTCGGCAGTGACCTACTTGCGCAGATCAAAGTCTCACCTGAAGCAGTATGGGGAGGGGTACTCAAACCAGGTTTCTACACCATGAGGAAGGAAATAATGAGGTGGCTGTAATATCCCTGGCGTAAGTCACCGTAGAAACTCTTGTAAAATTAGGGTTGTTAAATAATTAAATATTATTAATTATTATATTGATATTACATGAAGAATATTCTTGTAATTATTAATTATAAGAATATTTTAAGAATTATTGCTTAATTATTTTATTTAGAAGAATGTATATTCTTCTACAGAGATAAATTATGTTTCCAAGTTGGTATCTTTTAAGAGTTTTAGGAATAATGAGTAATTGTTTTCGAAAAACTATGCATAAGTGATATTTTTCTCATAAGGCAAAATAAAATCTATGTTTAAAAGAAAATCATGAGATATTTATGAAGTGCTTTTGTGATTTAGGAAAAATCAGATTTATGGGTGATTTATCGAATGCTTTTAAGATTCAGAAAAGCTATTCCATTTTATTAATTCTATTTATTGTAAGCCTATGAAAAAAATAGAGGAAGGAATGAGAGAATAAATGGAGAATGGAGCCAAGGAAGAGGAAGAAGGGATTCCAAGCATGCATCAAAACATAAGTAACTATGTTCTTTGAAAATTATTTTGTTTGCATATGGGGCATGATGATATAATAATTGAATTTAGTTGCATGGAAAATTTGATATGATAAAGAATCAAGATTATTTCTTGAGAAAACCTCTATATAATTTCATGGATAGAGGAATAAGTGTTTTATTCATTGAATTCTTAGAATATTTCATGTGATTTAAATTCTTAAAAAAAAATTAATGGCTAAGATAATTTTTTGAATTGCAGGAGTTATTGGAAAATAGGGTCAAAATATGCCCTTGTATATCCCAAACCGGGAAAGATATGTAAAAGGTGAAATATTTTTCTGTAAACGAATATGTTATGACCAAAAGCCTCTTTCATATTTTAAAAATGTGTTTCCCATGTCTCAATAACACTGTCCGAAATTGATGACAAAACAGGGAATTATTTAGTATTTAAATATGGAAAAATGAGCTGCAAAGGTTCATTCGAATATTCCAAACCATAACACATGTGTAAAAACTGAGAGAGGTTATTTTTGATGAACCCATTATAAACAAAAAATGTATTTGGGTTTTCCAAAACTCGGTTTCACTTTTTTGGAAACTGTGTCCAAAGATGATGACAAAAACATGAAATTATTTAATTTTTAAATCTGGAAAAATGGGCTGCAAAGATTCATTCGAATTTTCAAAACCGTGACACCTGTGAAAAACATGAGAGAGGTTATTTTTAATAAGCATGTTCCAAAAAAAACCACTTTTGGTTTTCTTAAATTCGTTTCCATATGTTCGTAAGCTGCGTCCAAAGTGGATGACTAAAACATGAAAAACAAATTAAAATAGAGTGCTTCTAATTGATTTTTCCAGTCGGGTAAAAATAATTGTTTATTTACATATAAACATAATAATTATGTTGATAATTATTTGAAAGGAATTAAGTTATTTCATTTAAGATATTACCAAGTATGTTCTCATTATTCATAAGCATTAAAAGTTTAAAAAGAAATATTGGATTGCTGAAAAGAGTATGTGCATAGATGCACATGAATAATTATCTAGTAAATTTGATCTAATAGAATTGATTATGTTATTTTACATGCATCAGGAGCTTGAGTCATGAGAAAATATATAAATAATTTTTTTTGAGAAGTAGTTCATATAAAACATTTGCATAAAAGGCAATTGGTTGTGTTATTTGAGAAGGATTTGTTATTTATGTTATTTCTTGAGGAAATATTACAAATCTCTCTGATGTGTGAAATGATAATAAAATATTTTGTATTTCATGCATAATAGCTACTAAGTTAGCTATATTTTGGAAAAATAATAATTATGGTGTTAAATTCTTGGAAAATGAATATATATTTTTTGTATCAAAGGAAGCATTTATTGTGTTATAACTCTTCAAAAAGAATAGAAGAGAAAAATATATCCTTGTATGCATTATTGGATTATATTCTTGGAGAGAAAAACTAGTAAACACATGCTTTATTATGTAATATTATTTAGAGAAACATATACTCTTGCATGCATGGAAAAAGTATAGTTTTGGGTATTATATTTCTAGATAAAATGAAGATGCAATCACATAATATTGATTGTGTTAGCCTTCTTTTGGGAAAAATAATATGTATTTTGCAAACCTAAAGGGATTAGATATGGTATTAGCTTTATTTTGGGAGAATATTATGCATAGTTATTGGGTTAGATCTTTTGGATGAGGGAAATTCCCCTTTGCAAGCATGAAAGAATAAACGGTATGCGTTTGATCCCTTGGAAAAGAAATGTGCTTATTTTTCCATGAAATATTTATTTAGTTTATTTTGGAAAGAAATATATGTTTTACATGCAAGAATAACAAGCTCTGTTATTACATGCACAAAATTATAACTAGTATTTTAACTTTGTTTGAAATAGTGCTGACATTGATACACATAATAACCATTGTGAATATCTCTTGTCTGGAAAAGATGTTTTTCGAAAAGAACATGCATTCACATGCATAAGTATAGAATCTATTGTGTTAATACCTTTGGAAAAGAAAACAAAAGAGTAGGCAGAAAGGAAATTTCTTGTTGGGATAGTTATCTTGAAAGGTTGTTATACATTTTCATGCACAATATTAATATATAGTATGTTAGCTTTCCTTTGGAAATAATATGAAAGTGCATGCAAGATTTTGTTAGCATTTTTTTGGAAAGATAAGGCTTGATAGTGATTTATTTGTTACTAATGCATGTGAAATGATGTTAAAGAAGGAATTTCATGTCAATTTGTTTATGTTTTATTCATGCATACAAATAGTTTTTGAAGTGTCACAAATAAATATTTATTTTTGGTTTATTCATATTTTAACTAATCATGATATCAAGTCTGCTGATGACAACAATGTAAGGAAAGGATGGTGACATGAGAAAAATATTGTTCAAGTTTAACATTGTGGAAGATAAATAGTTGTTAGGCCATGCAGGTTTAGGAGCTCCAACTAAAAGATGACCCACTGATGGAAGTTATCTGACCACAAATACAGAGATTGAGGATCTATGGGTAAATGGTATCATGATGATTGCAATAGCTTATAGCTAGTTATGTTTCCTTTAATATTATTTTTCTATGTAATATTTTATGGAAATGGTAAAGGGATGGACTCCCTTATAACCATTGAGTGAGGGGTGAAAACCCTCATGAGCATTTAATAATAAAATTAAATGTTTGTTGGTTTTCACCCTACATGATTTCTAGGGTATATCAGTGTCTAATGATGTGATTGTTCATTGTGTAAATTTCATGATGTTAATTTATTTCATGATGTGGTGTTTATATTATCAATTATGTGATATACTAAGTGAGTAAAAATTATCGTGGGATCAATTCATAGTTATAGAAGGACGTTTAAGTTAATATGCTAACACAAGGAGAGTTAATGGTTTTGTAACTCACTATGCTTTTTACTAAATATTTCTCTAAGTGGTTATGTTGGTTACTCTAATGATTAATGAGGGCATATAGAAATTAATTTAGAAAGTTACACATTGGTAAATGTTGAAAGAATTTCTTAACTTCATGCATTTTCCTGCGAGGTTATCAGGGTACGTTACAGCGGCCCTACGCAGACTGATTGCATATTTATATCAATCATAAATAGATGTGCAAAATACTTAGAAAATTACAGAAGTAATCGCAGATCGCTTTAGCGTGGATATAACATAATACAACCAGATTCAGATCTAAACAATGTGTAATCACTTAAGAATATTCATTCATCAATGTAAATTCATGCATAAATAACAGAGGTAATTGTGCTGATACAAATAATGAATACAGAAGTAATGCAATCAAAGATAGAAACAGTAGATAGCTAACTCATATCAATAACACAATTATTTCACCAAAATGTGTCCTTTATATTAGCTTTAGGTCAAGTCAATACATCAAAATTTACCCTTACACATTACCCTTCTGCGCACACAGCCAGCACAGTCCGCACACAACCAGGAATAGGTCTTTGTGCACACCGCGAGCAGGAGCATTTCTACCAAACCCAAAAAACTCTTACAAAAGTATTATGGATGCATAAACCTTCATATTATAAGTATAGTCTAAATTTTTCTACCTTTCACTTAGACTCACTCTATCTATTTATATTACTCTAGCACGCAGATACTATGGTCTCAAACCATGGTTTGAGGCCCACAGTTTTACCCTTAAAACCTTTTACATCAAAATAGGGACATTGACCTGCCCCAAAGCCCCTTGATTCATTTGTGCAACATGCATATACAAAACCTATACAAAATTAGATCGAAAAGTGTGCCCCAGAGGACCCCTCTCGAACAATGTAATAACAAAATTGTCCAAGAATGGCCGCAACACCCCGTTCATTAAGAACATTAACATGGAAGAATCATTAGTAAGTACGAAAGGTACCATTACGAACTCGTAGTTCCCATATCTTGTAATAAAATTAGTCTTATGAGTTTTCTCCGTCTTGATTCTTACTTAATGGTAGCCTGACCTCAATTCAACTTTGGATAATATTGCCACTCACCTTAACAGGTAAAATATATCATTGATCCTTGGTTATGGGTGCTTGTTCTTAATGGTTACCTTACTCAAATGTTTGTAATCAATGCATGATCTCAGGTTTCTATATTTATTTTTCACAAATAATATCGGTGCTCCCCAAGGAGTCCCACTTGGCCATATGTAACCCTTGTATAGCATTTCTTTCAATTGCAATTTTACCTCAACCAACTCAGCGGCACGTATTCTGTATGGGGCCTTAGATGCAGGTGTTGCTCCAGGTATTCGATCAATAGAGAAATATATCTCTCTCTAAGGGGGAAATCCGGGAAACTCTATTGTAAATGCATCTGCATACTATCGCAAGACGGGGTGCCTTTGGAGTAACTCAGCTTCCTTCTTCCCTATTGTTTTCTCATCTTCCCTTCCTTGGAAACTTGTACTGTGAACTGCATAAATCCCTTCCTACAACTGTATTTGGCCTACATGGTAATGATCATTCTTACTGATATGATATTTTTCCTACCTTCCAATACTCTCTTCATCCCCTGCTCATCTCAGCATTCTATTTATTTTCCATACAAATCCACCTTGGTCTAGTGTGTGTACAACCAATCCATTCCTACAAATATGCCATACCCACCAAGTGGCAGAATAGTCAGGTGCATTGTTTTGCTCATTCGATTGCGTTCTAATTCACATGACTTCACCCATTGGTTAATCCTTCTCCTTTTCCTTATTTCCAACTGAACCAACAATGGTTCTTTGTCTAATTCCTTGTTCAAATTTCACATTTTGACAAGCTCTGGGCTGACATAGCTATAATTGGAAACTCAATCAATCAAAATAGAAATATATTTCGCATGTAGCTTACCTTCCATCTCAATGATGGACACCTAGTGGTCTACTTGGAAACTGTCCAATGCTGCATAAACGTTTGGCACACTTCAGGATACTTCTCCCACTATGCTTGCCTCCTGAGCATTGTAGATTTTGGGCACGACCTCCTGCTAAAGTGGGAAGTCCTTTCTCCTATGGTTCCCATTGCAAATCCAACACTTGAGTGTCTCCCAGCCTTCAATATTGGGTTGTGTCAATGTTTTTTGTTGTATGTTCCACTTAATAACATTATTTTCCTTCTACTGAGACTATCTCATATGAGCTAGATGTTTCCTCTCTTTCCCTTATGGGTTCTTTCTGGACCAAATCACATTTCGCCTTGTGATGCTTTTGGATACCCGGATACTCTTAGCTTCATTCCTACACCTAACTTGCTCATAGAAATTTTTTAGCTTCTTAATAGCATCCTTCAATGTCTGGGGTTCCAAAAATTCAATCTTATCTTTGAATACCATATCAAACCCCCTCATGATCCTCTCAATTTTGACCTTTTCTTCCTTGATATATGGGACGGATCTCAATAGCCCCAAAAACTTGGTGACATATTCATCGCTATTAAATTGTCCCATTATAAGTTGGTAAAATTCCTTTGCCTTGTTGTCGTAATAGAATTTAGACAAGTATTACTTCATTAAAATCTTATCAAACTCTTCCCATGTGAGCTCCATCATGGTGATGGCTCTAGTATTTTTCAAGTCCTCCCACCAAATATTGGCCTTTCCTATCAAATTGTAAGAGGAAACTTTGGACTTCATATTCTGAGAGTAGTCATTTATTCTGAATAACGTCTTCCGATCCCTGGAGAACATGCTTCTTCCTCCTCTTCCCTCTTCATATTTTTGTCGAAATGTGGGTGGTTTTTCCTTTTTAAATTCTTTTAGCATAGGCTCCTTTTCCTGGAATTTTGAGCAATGATGGTGGTGAGAGTGATGATTTTTCCAGGAGGTATAATTTTATGGTTTGCTTGAGTTAGGCACCTGAATTCTAGTACTTCCTGTTGGAGTACTAAAAATTTCTCCCCATGGAATAGTTTCCTCACCGCCTTTCCTAGGCCTCTTTCAAGAACAGCTCCCATCTGATCCATTGGTATTCTTCATATCAAATTTCCTTTTCCTCTTCCAATACGAGAAACTTTTCAAGATGATTCAATTAATCTATGTATTCCTCTCTTGGCATCTTACCAACCTCTCATTACTAGCCTTGAAGCTCCTCACCTTATCTTGAAGGCTCCTTAGAGTATCCATCAAATCCAGGGGTTGATTCCCTTCCCCTTGCCTAACTGATATTTCCTCACCATTGGTTATAACTCCATCACTTACATGCTGGTACTCATTGGAACTATATTGAATCATTATGCTTCTTTTCATATTATCTTTTCTATGCTATGTCAGTCATGACGTGTTGTCAATCACACACATTTTTAGAAAATAGATCAGGATCATGAGTGTACATTCTCGAAGTGTCATGCAGTTCCTATGATAACAATGCAATCTCGTTAACGTACAAGCCACTTATAAATCATATGCAATAGTCATTCAATCATGCATTTGACATATATGCAACTAATGAAAAATCCTATCCATTGTCATAATTTTTTATCCCATAGGGCTATCAACCATAAGTTGACTTATCCTAGTATAAATTTAGTGAGAAATCAGCAGGTGCAGTCAACTGACTCGATATTACGTAAAAAAATCCTGCACATTTTCATGATGAATCCCATCGATTCCAAGTATTGAACTTGGATGCTCTAATACCACTCTGTGACTTACCCAACCCCTTCCGGGATCGGGGAAGAGGGTTCAAATGATTTATCGAACACTTCCCTTAAGTACATTCTTTTATCCTATACATTTTTGTTCATTTTTATTTTTCTTTTTCTTTTTTATATTTATATACGCACATTAGCTTTATGGCCTCCTCGATGCCCCTCCTTCAAGTGCAAGGCTTTGTAGTATTCCAAAATTAGCATGCAACTAATTCGAATATTAACTTTTTCTTTTGTCATTTAGATAGATGAATAAGTGGGTAGGGAGACCCATAAATCTCTTTAGTAGGAACAAAATCCCTCTTAATGTGAAAAGGGATAATATTGTGTAATGTTCCAATATTTTTTTGAATAAATTGGAACATTAATTTTTGCTCATATTATCTAAGAGATAAATAAAGTGGGTTAGGAGACCCATTTTCATAAATAAAATCCCACATGAGGTGAGAAGGGGATCCATGGAGTAGCCATTTTGCACCTCCTAGTGTGAAAAGGGGGCAAACACATGAGGATGAGACCATGTTGACCAAGTCAACAGTGCAGCACAAGAGGGTGTAGCTTGCTTAGGAAGACAACGCAGTTAGAGAGGGAGGAAGATTCCTTGTGGGAGAAACCCTAATTGAGTGGGGTCCATGGCATGGAGACATCATTTTTCATATAAGGAGGATGAGGTAGCCATAGAGAGGATTATTAAATATTTGGACTTTGAGTCTATTTACAGTCTCCAGCTGTTCAGCTGAGTTGCAATGCCTTTGGCACGAGGGATTCCTGTTTAGGAGTTCCTCTCCTCCCTTGAGTAGCTCAAGGAGGATTGCTCTTCATTTCTCCATAGTCAGGCATTTGGCCATAGCCACTTCTTCATCTACAGCGCAGTCACTGGGTTGTGTTGTAGGTGTTGCTATGGAGGATATTCCACAAGCCATTCCTTGTATCATTTCTCATAAGAAGGAGTTCCTATTCTTTGGGAGGATCAGTAAGGAGGGTTTCTAGAGCTGATTTGCATATTTTGGCAGGAGGCCAAGCTTCTCCCACCTTCATCAGCGCAGTCCCTTCCATAGACTGCATTATCTCAGAGTTTGTCTGCAGTGGGGGTTTTCTCCATCATTTTTGGAGGAAGAGATTTCTAGTGTCGGGATCAGCCTTGCACTTAAGGAATCCATTGGAGGAGGTTATGTCAGTTTGTAGACCATATTCATTCTCCTCCTTATATTGTATATTTTGAGTTGCTGCAACTACCCAGCAACTCCGACATTATTGTATTTCCATATTTTGTACATATATTATAGCCAATCATTTAGAGGATTGTTGCAATGTTGTTTTTAGGGGTTGAGAGCTTGCTCCCCCTCATTTCTTGAGCTATTATTGTAATATCCTTTCATTACCATTTTACATGTTGCAGTCTCTCCATTTGACTGCGTAGTCATAGCTAGAGTACACATATGTAGCAGTGTTTATCTCATGATTCTTGTACTTCTGCCTTGAGGATTGGTATTGTTCATCTTGAGCAACATTTCCCTCAAGATTTTGTATACATTTGCAGTTGATATTATTCTAATAAGATGGCTATGAGTTCTCCGATATTTTCTTAAGTTTAAGCACTTTACTCTTCATGATTATGTTTTGCATATTTTTGTAGCTCATCTCTTTGAGCAAGATCTTCCCGAGGAAGAAATATTTGCATAGTTGTAGGCAGAGCCTGAGAAATGGCCGGATAGCCTCCGGTTTTCATCCTCTCTTTAGAGGTGGTACAAATGGTAAAAGCCCTCCCGATCCATCTCTGACATAGCCTTGTTCATATTTCCGACAAAGGAGTTCTTCAGCAGTGAAAAAGCTACTGATTCCCATTTCAGAATATTATAGTGGTATCAGAGCATATTTCTTGGCTCAGCTTGTGCCCTTCAAGCCCAAGAAAGAAGAAATCAAGATGATGAATAGGATGAGCTTGTTCTCATCAGTTTTTAGATCTGGAAAGAACCTCTCCAAGGGGGTTGAGGAGAAAGAAGAAAGAGAGAAGGAATGACCCTGCACTTCCTATTCTCATCAGGAAGGAGACATAATTTTGAGCAGGAAGAAGAATCCATTTTCTGATGGAGAAAAAGGGGATAAGCTTACAATGCTTCTTCCCAAATCTGCACAGAGCATTCATGAATATCTAAAGGAGATTAGGAGGGAAACATATGGAGAATCCCCAAGAGAGTTTGATCCTAAAGCAAACTCTAGATTTGTACATAGTGGGTGTGAGCATTCAGCCACACACTATGAGAGTCAGCACAGTCATAGTCCCAGCAGTCCCATAAGGGAGGTGGAAGAAGAAGAAGGAGTGACCAAGGAGAGAAGGTATCATGGTAGATCATATCTATCACATTTTTATGGTTCACTTGCTGGTTTAGCCAAAGCTTGGGTGGAGGAATTAGACACCTTTTTGTAGCAGCACCAAATTCTAGAAAATCAAGCTACCAGAGTTGTAGTGCTGCATATGAGAGGTAAGGCCTATGCTTGGTGGATCTTTGAATCCTTTTCTTTGAAGAATAATGACATTGCATCTTATGCAAATTTCACTAAGGCATTAGTGAAAAGATTTGATGGGAGTATTCTTGAGACACACATGATGGGTTTGCACAAAGAAGACCAAACAAAACCCTTGCATGAAAACACAATGCCTCTTCAGAAAACAATGGAGGAGGCCAAAAATCTGAACCAAAACTTGCTCGAGAAGGAACATTCATCTCACATCCTGGAGCAAGGGAGCATGGGGATCTCCTTTCCAAGGGAGGATCCAATCATTGATAGGTTGCCCACTCATGTTACAGATATTGAGGGCAACAGTGTTGTTAGATCTGGAATTAATCTAGCACCTCATGCAGAGGGAAGAGGAGCTCTTGCTCCACATAGAGGGATGATTGCATCTTTGCAAGGAATTTCCCAGGATCTCATGTATGGAGGTCAAGGCACATCTCATGTTTTACATGTGCTATTGTTGAGGAGGTGTGGAACCTTGGAGACACAAGGAGGAGATGGGGAGAAGAACCAACAGCATGAGTTGAGGAGTACTCACCCATATCCATTTTTGGAGGTTATTGCACCCAGGAGGGAGGCTGGATTGCGCAGTCAAGGCATGGACATAAGTTTTCATCCATATGTTCAGTCTTCTCTTGATGGAGATGTCTCACCACATGGGGGAATTTCACCCAAGGGACCACTAGTTCAGCAGAGGAGGATGGTTGCTTCACACTTGGAGGCACCACTCATTGATTCTATAGAGGAGGAAGCCTTGGGAGAGCTTGAGACAATAGTGGGAGTTTTGGATAGACTCATGATGGAGGGATACATTTTCTCAACCTCATCTACACCTACTCTCATTGCAGATTCTGCGTTGTGGCAGAAGCAGCATAGGAAGGATAGAAACCTTCCAATTTGTGAATTGGGCATAGGAGATTTCAAGGAGGAGGACAACCATATGATAGATGTTCTTCATGAGGAACTACCTGCACTATCATTATGAAGGATAGATCTGCATTGGAACTCCCGGCTATTGGTGGGATATTCTAGTGATTATTTCACCTACAAGACATCTAATGATCAACATATGAGGAGATGTACCAGCCATATGGAGATAGGGGAATCAGCATAGCCACCCCTTTTTCCTTTATGGATGAGAGGAGATTCATCTATGAGTCCCTCAATTGATATGAGCAGAGAACATGGTAAGGGTTTACATTGTTTTTCACATGATCATTTGTATGATATATGTATGCATCCCTTAACCATACACATGTAGGAGAATGCTCCAATGAGAAGCATACATTTTTCTAGACCTCATGGTTTACTAGAGGCCATAAGCATGGCTAATGGCCATTATCTTGGAGGACTTGGGGAGGATAGAAATCATGGAGGACATGCTCAATTTTCAGCAGGTATCATTTACCTTCGCTAAGCTTGTGAGGAGATTGATCCAACACACTGGTGGTTGAGCAGCCACAATTTTTATCAGTCTATATGGCAATGGAGCACTAAGTTGCACTAGTTGCACTTGAGGGACCATTGTCCTTATAATTTGTTACACATGGCAGCAAGCATGATGCTCCTATTTTCTCCCTATGATTCTACTGTTCATGCCTTCATGAGGAGCAAGGTTGAGAAGGAGACACGTAGGATGGATGTGTCCACTAAGGGAGGAGCCCCTCACATATTTTGCATTGCATGTTCTAATGGGAACATGAGAAATGGTATGGCCACTACAGCGGAAACAATGTTTTATTATGGGTTGAGCCATATGATGGGTATGAGACCATATGAGAATGATTCCTGACTCATCACATATGGAAATACTTGGGCTAGCATGTCTTGCAGCATTGGGGGAGAGACCTTGGGAGGTCCAGCCTTCTTCTTGCCACTTGATGGCAACCTTATTGCAGCCCAGGATCAGTAGACACTCTACACTTATCTTAAGTGGAGAGATGGACAACATAGGGTAGACTATATGGTCTACCATGTGCAGATTTTCACCCCACCTTCTTCGCCATAGCCAAAGGTGGATGACAGTTTTCCTGAGTTTCCTAGTTGGGAGGTGACTCAATTTTCATGGCACATGGCTTGGGGATGGATGGAACATATGGGGGAGACAATTCCCATTAGATTTCGGACTCCATTCCTCAAGGAGGGACCTCTAGACACCACTTGCTATCCCCTTGAGCATTGTATCTTACATGATGATGGTTTGAAAACTACCTGCATGCTAAGGAGAAGCATTATGGAGGATTGGATTGATGAGATAGCATCACTGCACTTGGAAGAGATCATCATACAGGGATGCTACACGTAGAGGAGAAGAATACACAGTCTATCCTTTCACTTGCTTGAGGGAAAGCAATATTTGGGAGGGGAGGATTGTAATGTTCCAAAAATTTTATGAATAAATTGGAACATTAATTTTTGCTCATATTATCTAGGAGATAAATAAAGTGGGTTACGAGACCCATTTTCATAAATAAAATCCCAAATGAGGTGAGAAGGGGATCCATGTAGTAGCCATTTTGCACCTCCTAGTGTGAAAAGGGGGCAAACACATGAGGATGAGACCATGTTGACCAAGTCAACAACGCAACACAAGAGGGTGTAGCTTGCTTAGGAAGACAACGCAATTAGAGAGGGAGGAAGATTCCTTGTGGGAGAAACCCTAATTGAGTGGGGTCCATGGCATGGAGACATCATTTTGCATATAAGTAGGATGAGGTAGCCATAGAGAGGATTATTGAAGATTTGGACTTTGAGTCTATTTGCAGTCTCCAACTGTTTAGCTGAGTTGCAATGCCTTTGGCACAAGGGATTCCTGTTTAGGAGTTCCTCTCCTCCCTTGAGTAGCTCAAGGAGGATTGCTCTTCATTTCTCCATATTTAGGCATTTTGCCATAGCCACTTCTTCATCTACACCGCAGTCACTAGGTTGTGTTGCAGGTGTTGCTGTGGAGGAGATTCCACAACACCATTCCTTGTATCATTTCTCAAAGGAAGGAGTTCCTATTCTTTGGGAGGATTAGCAAGGAGGGTTTCTAGAGCTGATTTTCATATTTTGGCAGGAGACCAAGCTTCTCCCACTTTCATCAGTGCAGTCCCTTCCATAGACTGCGTTATCTCAAAGTTTGTCTGCAGTGGGGGTTTGCTTCATCATTTTGGAGGAAGAGATTTCTAGTGCTAGGATCAGCCTTGCACTTAAGGAATCCATTGGAGGAGGTTATGTCAGTTTGCAGACCATATTCATTCTCCTCCTTCTATTGTATATTTTGAGTTGCTGCAGCTACCCAGCAACTCCGACATTATTGTATTTCCATATTTTGTACATATATTATAGAAAATCCCTTAAAGGATTGTTGTAATGTTTTTTTCAGGGGTTGAGAGCTTGCTCCCCCTCATTTCTTGAGCTATTATTGTAATATCCTTTCATTACCATTTTACATGTTGCACTGTCTCCATTCGACTGCGCATTCATAGCTATATTACACATATGTAGCAGTGTTTATCTCATGATTCTTGTACTTCTGCCTTGAGGATTGATATTGTTCATCTTGAGCAACATTTCCCTCAAGATTTTGTATACATTTGCAGCTGCTATTATTCTAATAAGATGGCTATGAATTCTCTGGCATTTTCTAAAGTTTAAGCAAGTTACTCTTCATGCTTATGTTTTTCATATTGTTGTAGCTCATCTCTTTGAGCAAGATCTTCCCGAGGAAGAAATATTTGCATAGCTATATGCAGAGCCTGAGAAAGGGCTAGATAGCCTACGATTTTCATCCTCTCTTTAGAGGTGGTACAACTGGTAAAAGCCCTCTCAGTCCTTCTCTGACATAGCCTTGTTCATATTTCCGACAAAGGAGTTCTTCAGCGGTGAATAAGCTGTTGATTCCCATTTCGGAATATTACATCTTGATAGCTGGACAAAGCACATTCATGTGTGAACAAGGGCTAAAGCATGTGGACAAGGTCTATTTTGACCAAATGAACAGCGCTGGTATGGAGAGAGTGGATCATTAATGGGAGACAACGCAGTGCTAATGGGAGAAAGTCTCCATGAGAATAGTGGATTTAATCAGTGGGAAATAAGTTGAAAAGGCTCACAATGCATATAAGGAAGGGCAAGGCAGCCATAGAGGATATGTTAGATGATTATTTATTTTGATATTTTTAGATCTGGATTTTTTAGGTGACATTTCTATGCATGCTTTTACTGTTTAGCAGGGTCTGTTGTACTATTTAGTACAAGGGTGTTCCCGAGCGGGAATCCCACACTCATCCTCGGGGAACATCGAGTGCCTACTCAGGAGAGGTATTATTGAGTTGAATATTCCACATTTTGGCATTAGGCCAAGCTTCAGTCTTCAGCTACAATGGAGTTTCTATTCAGAGTTGTGTTGTGTTGCAGGGTGTTGCAGTGGAGGGCTTGTAGGGCCATTTTCTGATCTTTTTTCAATGGAGGAAGCATAATTTCCATTGGGAGGCTAGCAATGAAGGTCCTTGGGATTTATTTCATATATTGGCACTAGTCCAACCTATTTTCCCCTCCTACAGTGCATTTTCCCTTAGGGACTGTGTTATTTTATTGAGTATTTGCAGTGGAGGTTTCAGTGCTTCAATTGAGGGGTTAGATCTTCAGTCTTGGGATCAACCTTTCACTTGGAGGACTTGTTGGAGGAGATATATACATTCCATATAAATTTTAGCCACCTCCTTCCAGTTATTTAATTGCAGTTGCTATTCAGCCCTAGGGTTGCATTCTGGCATTTTGGTATTTTGGGTATTTCCGGAAAACCTTTCTCGGTTGTCTTCGAAATGTGTTTGGGAGCTTAGATCTCTATCCCTAGCACCTTTTGAGCTATATAAAAGTATATTTATGTATTGAAATTTTCAAGAGTAGTTATATCTACTAAAACTGCGTTGTCTTAGCCTTGGGCATTTTTGTGTAGCAGTGTTCTTCATATTTCATGTACTTGTTCTCTTGAGGCTTGTTTTGCCTAACTTCAGTGACTTTTCCCTCAAGATCTTGTACAAATTTTGCTGCTATGATATTAATATGATGCCTATATGATCTTCTTACATTTTATGTGTTGATTTATCACTTCTATTCCCATCATTTTGTTCTATATTCCTGTCTTTTCCATTTTGGAATATTAGAGTGGTATCAGAGCATAGTATTGGCTCAGCCTATGAGTTTCATCCAATATGCTATAAGAAGAAGAAGCATAAGAAGAAGAGATATAAAACAATGGAAGGAATGAGCTTTGCCTAATTTCTTTTCAGATATATGAAGAACCTCTCCAAGGAGGTCAAGAAAATGAAAATGGAGAGATACAATGAGACCTCAAAAGGGTTTGAAGATGAGGAAGGTCCATGCACTTCCTATCAGCAGCAGAGAAGACCGGTATTGCATAGAGCTCCAAAGAGATATACTATGTCTAATTTCTTTGAAGAGGGAGGTGAAAGACATGGATATGGAGGAAACTTAGATCATGAGATTTTATGTTGTGAAACCAGCTCCAAAAATAGAAGAAAAGAGATATCAACGCCTTAGAAATAAGCCACTTCGACGGGGCAACCTCCAATACATTACATGAATGAACAATTCTTGGATGATACAAATGACCAAAACCTCCTTCTATATATAGGAGTCCATGGGGCCACAATATAATCCTAGTGGGGCATAATGTAATCCTAGCCGAACTAACAATAATAATGTAAGGGCGCAATAATAACAATATGGGGGTTACAAGGGTACAACAATAACAATAAGGGGGGCTACACTAACATAATAAGGGAATACACTATTAATATAGGGACTTAACATTCTAAGTGATTATCCTGCAAAGTACAGGTATTAATCAAGAGCTTTCAAGGAGAATGTAACTCTTCCACAATTTATTGAGATCAAAGAAGAGAGGAGACCTTGCAACTATAGAAGGAGAAAGCACAATAAATTTCTATTGTCTAAATTTGATGGGTCATCCACATGTGCAGCAAGGGCTTGGACAAGGGAGTTGGATGCATTCTTCCTGCTACATCGAGTCGCAGAAAGAGAAGTTGTTGATATTGCAGCGCTGCACCTTGAGGGTGAAGCAAACATTCGGTGGTTAAGCCATTTGAGACATGCAAGGGTGACTTCATATGCAGATTTTACTCAAAGGTTGATCAAGAAGTTTGATAAGAAGAATCCAGAGAAGCCAAGGGAAGATTTCCATATTATTATTCCGAAGGAAGAGAAACTTCCACCACCACTTGTTGCAGGAGTACTAGCATCAGGAGAAGGAACACTTGCATCATTGCAAAGTGGTCTTGATCTCTTGACATTTAGAGTCCCATGCATTATTCAGGAGATGCATGAGGAGGAGGAGACTTATACCAGCACTGATGCAACAGTAGAGGGGCAGCCATCACCATCACCAACAATTGGAGGAGTCATTACACCGAAGGAAGGAACCCTTGTAGTAGTACAATATGTTCCGAAGCTTTAACAAGGTGTGAAAATATTTCCACTTCCTATTATTTCAGCACATCATATGCAGGATTGTGGGAACATGCCATCAGGGCAAATGCATGACCTAGTGTCAAAGAACACTACTGGTTTGGAGAAGTAGACTATCACTGCACAAAGGACCCTTGACTTGTTCAAGGAGGAGATATATATTCATCCTAGTATCTCATTGATGAGTTGCACACAACACTTTGGGTTGGAGTGTAGATTTTTGGAGGATAGGATGAGCATAATCCTAATAAATCCAATGCAGAACTATATGTTCAGCATTGTGTATGATCATGAGACAACATATTCACCATCACGAAGATCAGCAATGTTGTCATTGAGTCGCAGTGATGAGTTGTTATTGGGACATTCTGATGACCAATACACTTTTGTAGCATTGGATAGGTAGATGGTTGATGGAGGACATCTTATCATGGATGAAATCTCCCATTATTATGATGGATCCTTGCTGATGATAAATTCACATCTCAATGAGGAGTTTTTTCCTACAACATATTTGGATCCTTATGGGGTCAACTTGGTCATTGATGAGTGGTCTTCATTTGGAGATCTCCATGAGGTTTCATTTCAACATCCCATGAAATTCAAAGATAGTGATATGATTTGGGAGGATGGTTTCTCCATTGGAGGGATATCAATTTGGAGGATGGTAGGAGACACCCACATTTGGATGAATGGGTGTGGATGGTGAGCAAGGGGTTCGTGAGCTAGCTGCATATCTATGACACCGAGAAGCAGGAGGCATGGTTGCGCTGGCTACTCTTAAAAGAGTTTGGCCATCATATGACATATACTCTTTCAAAAGGTATGTTATGGTTTGAGTCATTGCATGGCACCCATATGTTATGGCAGCAGAATATTTGGTTGTATGGGTAATTCTACAAGTCAACTATCATGATGTTACTCCATGACTTTTATGATGACGAGATGAGGAGGTAGCAAGAGCTATTGTTGCTTTTACTCTTGGGAGAGTATGGGCTAGTTTTCTCCCATACTTTGCATGATGTTTCACGGGTAGAGGATGACACTATCATGGTGCAAAGCGGCTACTTCTCAGCTTTGGAGGATCAGGGGGTAGTTCCACTTAAGAAGGAATCTCCCACATATAGTAGCATGATGGCAGATGACTTTGGTATATGGCATGTCAAATAATGGAGCTATGAGATGACATGAGCCTTATCAAAAAGAACAACAGCGTTTTCACTTGGGAATATGTATTTGTTGATGGAGTGTTCCCGGGATCACTTCACATATGATGCACTTGATGAGAAAATAGGAGATGAGAGTTATGGAGTGGTGGATGGAGACATTTATTACTATGATATGATCTTCTTGACATGAATTTCCAAGCATAAGGGGAAGGCTTTACATGTAGCAGAAGGTCCATTCCTTTCCATTCACCAAGGTATCATGGAGACATATCAGACCATTATGGAGAGATCATTCATGGATCTCATTATCGTCTTACTCTCAGTACATGGTAAGAGTTGTTTTTTTTCACTTATTAGTCATCTAAAAAAGTATTTGCATTCTCTTGCCATATATATACAGTGCATTGCACCACAAGATGGCAAGTTTATTGGGCTTCATGGTCTTTCTAAGATCAACATCAGTGATGGATATAGCCATTTATTGAATGGATTTTGGCAAGTGTTGTGCTATTCCTTGTATGCTCAAATGATACACAATGTCATTTACTATTTTCTAGTAGATGAGATGACATGCAAAACTAGAAAATCGTTGGGAGACAACTTGCCACATGATGTTCTGAAACAATAGTTAGCAAAATTGCATTCTAACCCAATAGTTTGAGAAGGAGATATAGAAGGAGAAATCTAGATCCTAACCCACCTATAATTGTGGATAATCCAAACACAATTTCCAGAGCCATTCAACGCAGTTCTTCAAAATCAGGTACTCCATCACAGTCAAGAGCTTTTTCCTCTGAAATTGTAAGAAGTCCTGAAGATAATAAATTTGATGATAAGATTTAGGAAATTTTGTTTAGGTCTGAAAGTGGAAATGAATTGACTAAGATTGTTATAAACCTACAAATAACAGGTATTAATACCTCAGCCCTAGTAAACAAAAAAGGAAGAGAAGAATTCTGGGAGGCAATTACATCAGAATTACTGTTAGAGAGCGATTCTTTTGATAAGTTAAAGGAATTAGACCCATTTGAATTCTTGATAAGAAATAAATCTAGTATTCCTTTACCTGACTGTAGCTCATTTGTATCTGGACTACAAAGACCAACTACACGACCTCTTAATATTTCATCTTCTACTAATGTTTTTCTTAGAAATACCATAGTCCCTGTTACCATGGCTGGAATTGTTCCACCTCCACCTCCTGCTGCACCTGCTAGATATGATCCACTTGTTCTCCCAACTGTTCTTAATGCCCTCCCAAGTAATATTCTGCTAGAATTAAAACCTAGGGTAGTGATGAATAAATCACAGCTGAGGAACATGTAGACCAATTCAATGATTGCATAGACAGAGAGGAAGTAGACCATGAATATGTCAAAATGAGACTATTTTCTCAAAGTTTCACTAGTGAGGTCAGAAAATGGTTTAAAGCCTTCGCTCCAGGAAGCTTTCAGAATTGGAACCAGTTTGAGGATAGTTTCTTGAGAAAATGGGGAAATAGAACAAACCCTGTGCAGGCCCTTACTGAATACAATAGTCTGAAAAGAGTTGTAGATGAAATTGTCCAAAATTTCTCCAAGAGGTTTAATAAAGTTTATGATTCTTTACTTTCTCATCTTAAACCTCCACCAAGAGCTGCTCAATTGCATTATGCTGATGCATTTGATTATGACTTCTCTATCCTGCTTAGAGAAAGAGAATATCCTTCACTAGAAGAAATGCATAATGATGCTATGAAGGTAGAAGTAAATAGGATAGAAGCTCAAAAGTCTAATATGGGTAAAAAAAAACTAAAGAAGAAGAAAATCCTTCCACCTTAGATGATAAGTTTGATTCTATGATGAAGACTATGGAAAAACTCAAGGATAGGCTTGCCCTTGGAAATGCTTCTGTACCTCCTGAACAACATGAGTCACAATTTAGAAATTCACAGTTTAGAAGGGCTCAGAATCAGCAAAGAAAAAGAGAAAACAAAAATCAGCCTGACCCTCAAGTGAGGCCTCCTTTTCAATAGAATTTGATTGATGAAGAAGAAACTCAGCCTGAGATTCAAGAAGACTCCAACCACTGCCTAGATGAAAACATGTATGGAATGTTTTTGACCAAAGAAGAGCATGATGAGTCTGATCATAATGTAAATAAGGGTGAGGGACAATCTGATTACCTTAAGGGTTATCAACATGCAATTTTTGAGATGCAGAAGCAATACAATCTCAGAAACAGAAATGCTCCCATCACTGCAAATAAAACACAACAAAAGAAGGATGCTCCTAAAGTAGCTAAGTCTAAAAAGGACCCAAAAATTACTTCCCCTGTCAAAGAGAGTGAAAAAAATATTTATGTTTTCAGTTTCGAGAATGAGATATCCAAAATCAAGATCCCATTCCCTTTTGGATAAATTATCAAGGTGAATTCAAGAAGAAAAATTGTGAAAATGTTGAATTCTCAACCAGAAGCTTCAGATATCCTTAATGTACAAGAAGATCATCCTACCATTTACTTGGGACCAAGATTGGAAGATGAGAAAAATGAAGAATTACCTCCTCTCTATGTCAGCTTTAGTATCCATGACATGACCTTACACAATTTCATATTGGATTCAGGGGCTTCCCATAACCTTATGCCTAAGGTGATCATGGAAATAATGGGTTTGGAGATCACTAGGCCATACAAGGATTTGTTTTCTTTTGATTCTAAAAGAGTTCAATGCATAGGATTGATAAAAGATGTTGTTGTTGGCCTAACACAAGTGCCTGCCAAGACAGTGGTAATGGACATTGTGGTGGTATATATTCCACCCAAGTTTGGCATGATCTTATCTAGATCTTGAACAACAAAAATCAAAGACACCATGCAGATGGACTTGACATATGCCACCATTCCTGTTTTTGGTGAGCAAAGAAGACTGTACAGGGAGACTAGGAAGGCTTATATGGTAAGTAGCAAGGATAAACCTCAGAATTTTCCCATTTATGTTGTTGACATTGAATTAGGATCAAAAATTCTTTTCAATAAGCTAACTAATGAAGCAGAAAGTGAAGGGAAACCAGAAATTCAAGAAATTGAAAATCAACAAGTTGAAAATCAGGAAATCATAGAAGAAAAAGCAGAGGGCTGGTGGCTTTTTCACTTTGATGGATCTTCGGAAGAGAGGGGGAGGGATCAGGCATATGGATCAATACTCTTGATGATGAAAGTAAGTTATATTCTTTCAAATTGAACTTTGACTGTACAAATAATATGGCTGAATATGAATCTCAGTTTTTGCATTTGGAAATTTTGAAAAGATTGGGTGCCCAAAAAATTTCAGTTTGTGGATATTCTGAATTGGTAATTAAACAAGTTGAAGGAACATATCAAACCAAGGATGTGAGAATGAGAGCTTATATAAATCTAATCACGGAAATTTTGGAAAAAATTCAATAATATTCATTTATTGTGAAAACTAGGGATCAAAACTCAGTAGTTGATTCCCTAGCTGTTTCTGCAAGTTTGTTTGTCATCCCTGCACATTCCACTGAGAAGTATGAGATTGAAGTTCGTCATAGGCCTGCTATTCCAAATAACATCATCCATTGGCAAGTGTTTGAAGATGACCAACAAGTCAAAATTTTCATAGAGTTGAAGGAGGAGTTTGAAAGCACATAAGTAGATCAGAAAAACATGCTTGTTGAAACTAAGGGTAATTCTAAATTTTTGCAGCTGAAGAATAATTGTATACCCAAGGGTCTTATTCCACTTGAAAATATTTTTGACCAAAATGATGCGTTCAAATATCCTAGAATGCAGGTTGATGATGAAGAGGTAGAGACTTGTAATTTTGGTACAGTAGCAGTGCCTAAAATGATAAAGCTTTCTAAGTTTCTTTCTATGGACATGAAACATAAATATATTGAGATGATGAAGAAGTTTATTGATGTTTTTGCATGTAGTTATGCAGATCTAAAAAAGTATGATCCTACTATTATTCAGCATACTATTCCTATCAAAGAGAATGAGAAACCTTTCAAACAGAAATTGAGAAGGATTAATCCATTTCGCATGCCTCTGATTGAGAAGGAAATTAAGAATATTTTTGATGCAAATATTATTGTTCCTATCACATTCTAAAAATGGCTTGCTAACTTGGTACCAGTCATAAAAAAGAGTGGAGAGATTAGAATCTACATTGGTTTTAGAAACTTGGACAAGGCTTCTTTGAAAGACAACTGCCCTCTCCGTAAGATGGATCAAATTTTGTAGAATATTGTTGGCTCTCAAAGGATGTCTATGTTGGATGGTTTTTTAGGATACAATCAGATATTGGTACACCCAGAAGATCAGGAGAAAACTGCCTTTACCACACCATGGGGTACATTCATGTATGCCAAGATGCCCTTTGGTTTGATGAATGCAGGAGCTACTTTTCAAAGAGCAATGGAAATTGCCTTTGCTGAGGAGAAAGATAAGTTAGTGGTGGTTTATCTGGATGACATAACTATATTTTCAAGAAGAGAAGAAGACTATCTGAAGCATCTAGAGAAACTTCTTCTGAAGTGCAGAAGATTTGGTATTTCTCTTAATCCCACTAAAAGTATTTTTTCTCTGACCTCTGGAAAGTTTCTTGGGCATATTATATCAAAGTATGGGATAAAGATTGATCCAAATAGAGTCAACTCCATTTAGAATATAGACCTTCCAAGGAACAAGAATGAGATTCGGTCTTTTTTTGGGAGAGTAAATTTTGTTAGAAGGTTCAACCCGAACTTTGTTGAGATTGTTAAAGACATTACCAATATGTTGAAGAAAGGAGTTGATATTAAATGGATAGTTGAAGCCAAGCAGTCATTTGAAGAAATAAATAAAGCCCTTACTCAAGCCCCAGTATTGATTAGTTCAAAATTTTCAAACTAATTTATGGTTTTTACATTTGCATCTGAAAATACCATAGCTGGATTTTTACTACAGAAAGGACAGCAAGGTACAGAACAACCCATTTCATTCTTTAGCAGAACCCTTGCTAACTCAGAGCTGAAATACAATATTTGAGAAAAACAGGCATATGATTTTATCAAAGCCATTAAGGATTTCATAATTTATATTCTACATTCTCATGTCATAGAAATCATACCTACAAAATTGGTAAAAGGACAGGGGCTAACAAAGCTGATGGCACAATCCAATTTTGACTGTCTTGACATGAATTTTATTGCAGAAATTTTAGACTTGTCAGATGAATATGAACAGCTGATTCCTATCGAAGAGAAGTTTATTTTGTATGAATGGTACAGGGACATTATCTTTGTCTTACATCATCACAGAGCTCCTGCAGAGTTGACTAAATCAAAAGTAAGGTTTGTAAAGTTGAAATCTCTAAGGCACTGCATTATAGATAAGAATCTATACTGGAAAGATATTGGTGGCATTCTTTTGAATTGTTTGCTGGAAGAGGAAGCTGAAAAACTGATTGAAGAGTTTCATAAGGGAGATTGTGTAGTACATCACTACTGGAAGGCTACAGGAAATAAAATTCTCAGAGCATGGTATTATTGGCCTACCATGTTCAAGGATGTTTACAAGAAGATAGGTTTCTGCCATGAATGTCATATTTTTTATGGTAAGAAAAAGCTATTTCCTTTACCCTTAATGCCAATCTATTTTGAGGGGCCTTTCCAACAGAGGGGGATAGATTTTATTTGTGAAATAAACCCATCATCTTTAGGGCAGCATCGCTGGATCTTGACAACAACAGATTATTTCACCAAGTGGATTGAAGCAATCCCAACAAGGCAAGCAAATGATTTAGTCATCATCCAATTCTTAGAGAATAACATATTGTCCAGGTTTGGTTGTCCTATGAATATTATTACTGATAATGCACAAGATTTTAAATCCAAAAGTTTGATTAGCTTTTGTTATCAGTATCACATAAAACTTGGACACTCTACTTCTTATTACCCACAGGGTAATTGTATTGTTGAATCTTCTAATAAAAGCATTGTGAGAATTATCAAGAAGGTACTGCAGGAAAACAAAAGATCATGGAATCTGAAGTTAAAGTATGCTCTGTGGGATGATAGAGTATGTACAAAAAAATGAATTGGTACTTCACCTTGTGAGTTGGTGTATGGAGTTGAAGCTATTTTTCCCACATCCTTGGGAGTGCTTGTAATGAAATTGCTGCAAGGACTAGAAGAGGAGCCTAATGCTATTCAGAGGAGGATAAACCAGCTTATAGCTCTGCACGAAAAAAGGGAGGAGGTATACAACAGTCATCAACAATCACAAAACAGAGTAAAAAAGACATCTGACAGGAAGGTCAAAGAAGAAAATTTCCAGATTCAATATGTGGTGTTGAAGGGGGAAGCCAAAATTGAAGAGAAGGGGAAACATGGAAAGTTTGAAAACATCTATAAAGGACCATTCATAGTAGCTACATTCCATGGCAACAACACTTCTCTACTTCAGGAGATGGATGAGCAACCTTGTGTTGGAGGGCCTATCAATGGCAGGTTTCTAAAGCACTATTCCACTTAAAATTTTACTAAATTTTCAGTCCATTGTATATATTTCGTTTTATTATTCTTTTATACTAATAAAGACAGGTTGATCATCAAAATTGATCCTGAGGTGAAGGCCATAAGAGTTTGAAGAAGGCTTGGAAAATTTCAAAGTTTCATTTCTAAAAAGGATGGATGGCACTGGAACTACAGGTTCTTTGTTCTACCACAGGGGCACACCATCCCAGGTGGAGCCACTGTTATCACTCATTAAGTTGTGAAACATTCCTTGATAGGTTCTGTTATCACAAAAATCATACCTGATTGGCTACTAATCAGACAACTTCAGTGTAACTATTTCAAACCAATCTTGTGACTGAGGCTTAGCCTCCTCAATCTGAGAGGGTTCTCTCAAGGGTTAATGATATGGAATAAAGATATAAATGGCTAACTCTATTTAGGAAATAAATTGGTTATGATGAATGTAGGTTGAAAAGATCAGAGCTAAATACCATTGGGCTATGGAGTCAGTGAAAGGGATCTCAATAACAAGGCTTTCCTTGTGGAAGATAACGCTTGTAAATATTTCAATGAAAGAGCAAGACATACAGGAGGTTTTCAATAGCTTGAGGTTCAAAGGAAGTCAGAGTGTATGATACACGAATTTTGAGTAATGAGACATCAAGACATTGGAAGAAAACTATTAAGAGAGATAAATCATGGCTTAATACTTAAAGGAAGTCAGAGCATGAACAATAATGAGTTATGAGTAAAAAATTAAGACATTGAAGAAAAACTTTCAAAATATAGGACAAAAACTCATTGAAATATAATAAGAATCTCAGGTGAAGAAAAGTTGTGTTGTTACTGTATATAGCAGAAACTCCAATCGCTTTACAATCAAATAGTCTTCTGAGATAACATCTCCAACCTGATGAGTGTAGATTAAAAATAATATCAGTATGTAGGCATTGGCTTATTGTAATGGACTGTTTTAGCTAATACAGAGATTTTTTTACTTGAACAACTTGAGATTTGAAGGATTTTTTAGTGTTTTCCTATTCTATTTGTTCCTCTTATGTATCTCACTTGCAGTCTTGTCCTATTATAATTTTCAATAACATCTCAAACCTGATATTATGAACAGAGCCTTTAAAGTGTAAACCTGGAATATTTACAAGCCTCAACTTCCACAAGGAAAGCCTTGTTATTGAGATCCCTTTCACTGACTCCATAGCCCAATGGTATTAAGCTCTGATCTTTTCAACCTACATTCATCATAACCAGTTTATTTCCTAAATAGAGTTAGCCATCTATATCTTTATTCCATATCATTAACCCTTGAGAGATCCCTTTCAGATTGAGGATGCTAAGCCTCAGTCACAAGTTTGGTTTGAAATAGTTACACTGAAGTTGTCTGATCAGCAGCCATTCAAGTACGATTTTGGTGATAACATTTTGGTGCGTCAGCCGGGAGTCTGAAGATATACACCTCCCGAAAATTATGAATAGGAAACCACTGCAAGTGAGATACATAATAGAAACAAATAGAATAGCAAAACACTAAAAAATCCTTCAAAATCTCAAGTTTTTCAAGTAACAGATCTCTGTATTAGCTGAAACAGTCCATTACATAACAGCTTCCACCCAACATACCTTGCAGGCCACCAGATTTATTCATTTTCTTCAGAGGTGCATCCTTAATTCATCAAATTGTTACCCATTCCATACAGCTATACTTCAGAGTGAAGTATTCATTCACAACCCTTACTCATGCACACGTTCTTCATGATTTCGTCAGTCGATCAAACCAGAGATTAATCATCGTCAGATCTAGAGATATTGAACAATCATCATATTCATAGGTGCATCATAGATTCAGATATATCAGAGTTTATTCATACAGATATCTCTAAAAGAGATTCATTCATCATCAACCCTTCCGCATGCACACGTCGTACTGTGATTCTCATCACCTTATATAGTTTTTCGCCTTTATTAAAACCATGAGTCAAAACCATGAATCGCTAATGGTATTCCTGGACGGGGTCAAAATAGATAATCCAGTGGGGTCTCCATAACTCACACTGTTCTATTGATCTTGGCAATTAAATAATTAATCTAATACTTTTGAGCTTAACTTTAGGATTAAGGTTAACCCTTCGTACTTTAGAGAAATAAACAACTAACCTTATGATAAACCTTTGACCCCGGGCCCACAAATATAGTCAATAGCCAATCCAATATGCGCATGGTACCACAAGTAAACTTGCGCAAGTCTAGCGTCCGATGACCGTTAGATTAGCAAGCTTCCAGATCAACGGCGTATACGCATATCGCTTGACCTCCGATGTCGATCGTTAACGTGCGATGGCCCGCTGTACGTTAGTTAGTTTCCGCGCAACTTTATCAAATGACCATCGTCTGATGGCTTCCCTCGAGATCAACGGCGCACAGAAATATTTTTGGGCATCCCGGGTCGAGCAATAACGTGCGATGGCGCGCAGTGACAGGCGGTTCTGCGGGGGTCCACCTCGCCACGTGTCGAGCATTCTATGGAATCGGAGCCAACCTCTTAAATACTGCTTGCCCGTTGAGAGCGGTGCGATAAAAACCACAAACCCCCTTTACTGTTCACTTTTCGTGGTTCCGCCCTTCCACTCCAGCTTCCGACGCGCTTTTGTATTCGTCCGATTATATTTGTGGAAGATCAGTGGTACTGTGGGGGTACAAACAGTCCGATAATTAACCCAAGTGGTGCCTCCGCTGTTGACCCGCCCATCGGGCGCTGACCACAGATCGACAGCTGTTGTTAACTACGGTAGCACAAGCCCGATGATATTTCCGTATAGAGGAGTGCCTCCGTAGTACTCTGCCTCTTTGTTTCTTTCGCCTATTGTGATATGCGATCGCATGTATCACATCTTTGTTGCCTTTGCTTCAATGTACTGCTTGTCTCTGCTCCTACACTTTTCCTCTGTTCTTCTCTACTAACCTTTGTTCTCTACTATCTCTGCTTCTTGTCTAATGCTGCTCCTTGCTTCTTTCTTTGCCTTGTTCAGATGCTCCTTCTTTGCCACTTCTTTTGCCATAAATGACAACTTCATCAAGTAGGTTGCTATCAAGGATAACACATTCAAGATACCTATTGCCATCAATCTCCCCATGTCATTCTGTCTTCAATTCTGCTATATATATCAACCTTCCATTGCATGTTCAGAGTTCTACCCTATCACAGTTCCACTTCTAACTGCACATTCACGTTCTTCATTAATTAGGTTGCCATCAAGGACAACACATTGCATCATATTGCCAACAATCTCCCCCTTTGGACTTGATGGAAACCATGATGGTGTTTGATCACCACAACAGATAGATACATTGATTATAACCATTATTCAAACACCATGATACTCTCCCCCTTTGACATCAAGGATAAAAGGGCGGATCAAAGCCAAAACAAGGTTTTTCTTCCCTTGTAGAAAGAAGAGTTATGTATATCTGAAGTGTTCTGAATTTATCATGCTCCCCCTGAGTTCATGTTGGGTCTTCAACCATATTTTTCAAAGAGGTACATGACCTTTCCTATACCAATGACTCATACTTACACTAATGACCCAATCAAGTGGATTTGCATATGTGACTCAAGTACCCAACCAAGTGGGTTTACAAATTTGAAGAAGTCCTCATATGACTGAATATAATAATTTACCTCATAGGTCTCAACATACGTTTTTTTTATCACATTATAGAAAAAAATTATACAATCAAGACCAAAGAATCTCAAGTATGAGATCAGACCACAGCAAATAATTAGAATGCCAACAATGCATCCTTTCCATATGACCAAAGCTCCCCCTTAGCGTATGCATCCTGAACACTTTCAACAGGAGCATATCCAATTTAATCTTTTGTATTTAAGTAGATCTAATCTCCTACATGGCAGAGACTACTCCCAGCTTCTGTCTAAGATATTCGAATGCTTCCCTGGGTAAAGGCTTGGTAAATATGTCAGCAACTTGTTCTTTGGAGGATACATATTCCAACTTCACCTTTTGTTCAAGCACTTGTTCATGTAAGAAATGATACTTGATGGGAATGTGCTTGGTCTTGGAATGCATAACTGGATTCTTTGAGATATTGATGGCACTTGTGTTATCACACATAATAGATATAGGAGGTGAACATTTGATTTGAAAGTCTTGTAAGGTTTGCATCATCTAAAGAAGTTGAGCGCAACATGATGCAGCAGCCACATATTCTGCTTCTACTGTAGATAAGGAAATAGAGTTTTTTTTCTTGCTGAACCAAGATACTAACCGGGGCCCCATGTAGAATGGACCTCCACTAGTGCTTTTCCGATCATCAACATTTCCAGCCCAATCTGCATCAGTGTAAGCATGAAGAGAACATTATTCTTTGGATACCATAGTCCAAAGTCTTGAGTTCCTTGTAGATATTTGAATATTCTTTTGACAGCCTGAAGGTGAGACTATTTTGGATTAGCTCGGAATCGTCCAACAATCCCAACTGCATGCATAATGTCTGGTCTAGTCCCAGTGAGATAAAGTAGACTTCCTATCATAGATCTGTATTCTGTTTGATTCACTGTGGGAGAATCATCATGATAACTGAGATTACATCTGGTTACCATTGGTGTACTTATAGGTTTGCACTTTTCCATGCCATACTTCTTCAGGATTTGCTTAAGATATTTTGTTTGTGATAAGAATATGCCATCTATTGCTTGTTTCACTTGCAAGCCAAGAAAGAATGTTAGTTCCCCAAGTAAAGACATTTCAAATTCTTGATGCATATCAGAAGAAAATTTTTGACTCATAGACTCTTCATTACTCCCAAAAATGATATCATCAAAATATACAACCACAATCAATAGTTTATCATCTTTAGTTTTTGTGTATAAGTTTCTATCAACAGACCCCTTTGAAAATCCTTGTTGATGAAGATATTTGTCAAGACGATAATACCATGCCCTTGGAGCTTGTTTGAGACCATATAGAGCCTTTTTAAGTCTACAAACAAGATTTTCATCATTTCCCAAAATGAATCCTTCTGGTTGTTCTATATAAACTTCTTCTTCTAGATCTCCATTGAGAAAAGCAGATTTAACATCCATCTGATAAACTTTGATTTGTTGGAAGCTTGAAAAAGCAAGAAACATTCTTATGGCTTCAAGTCTAGCTACAGGAGCAAAATTTTCTTCAAAGTCTATACCTTCTTGTTGAGCATACCCCTTGCAAACAAGTCTAGCTTTATTTCTTATAACATCCCCATTCTCATTTAACTTGTTTTTGAATATCCATTTAGTTCTAATGACATTTTTGTCATGAGGTCTTGGTACTAATTCCCAGGTGTGATTCTTTTCAATTTGATCAAGTTCTTCATTCATGGCTTGAATCCAACATTCATCTTTGCTAGCTTGATTGACATTGTGTGGTTCAATAGTGGATAGAAATGCCAAATAGCTAGAAGATCCTACAAGAGTCCTTCTTGTTTGTACACCTGATCCTTTTTCTCCCAAAATTTGAGATTCTGGATGATTCTTTTGAACATATTTGGATGGAGCTTTTTCAGATAAATCATCTTCGGGTTCTTCATTGGGTTCACTGTCTATATCATCCCTATTTGATGTAGAAGTATATATTTCATCATCATCTTCATCTGTTGTTTTTTTTTCTTCTTTTGGAGCTGCAGGGAATTCATCAGTAACAACATAAACACATTCAACAATCTTCCGAAGTCTTTTATTGTAACATTTATATGCTTTACTCCTAGAGGAGTAACCAATAAGTATTCCTTCATCTGCTCTGGGTTCAAACTTGCCAAGTTTTTCCTCATTATTTTTGATAAAGCATTTTCTTCCAAAAATTCTAAAATGCTTCACAGTGGGAGGATTACCATACCATAATTCATATGGAGTTTTATCACTATTTACACGAACATGTGCCTTGTTGAGAATGTTTATTGCTGTATGTGTTGCTTCTCCCCAAAATGTGTCAGGAGTTCCGGAATCATCAAGCATAGCTCTAGCCATTTGTTGAACAGTTCTATTCATTATTTCTGCTACTCCATTTTGTTGTGGAGTGCCTGCTACAGAAAATTGTCTTTTTATGCCATGTTGTTCACAAAATTCAAGGAATTCATCTGATGTATATTCTCCTCCTTGTTCAGATCTAAGACACTTGATTTTTAGGTCTAATTCATTCTCAACTGTCAAACCAGGAGGTAACTCCTCAAATCAGAATGTGTATTAGCTGAAGAATGCATACGTATTTATACATGGAGGTGAGGCTATTAGGATTCATCTCCCAATGACTCTTGGCCTTCCTTATTTCCTAATATTAAATAATATACAATATTACATGTGCACACCCATCCCATAGGATTAGGTGTCAACATTCCCCCCTTTAATCTGAAGGGATGTTGGTGAGTCCAAGCATCGATCTGAACTTTTCAAACTTTTCTCTTCCAAGTGCTTTGGTGAAGATGTCAGCAGTTTGCTCATTTGTGGAAAAATGATGTAGATGGATGGTTTTGGCCTGAACATGATGTCGAATTAGATGGCACTTTGTATTGATGTGCTTTGTTCGATCATGGAACTTTGGGTTCTTGGCCAACTTTATTGCAGAAGTGTTGTCGATCATGAGTGGTGGAGTGCATTTGCATCATCTCGCAAATCTTCCGTGGATTTTCCTGGAGCGACACAATTTCCCTTTTGTTGCTTCAAATGGCCGCCACATATTCTCGCCTTGGTCGTGGAATCTGCTGGAACTGACTGTTTGCGTGATCTCCATGAGACAGCTCCTGATCCAAGACTCATGGTGTAACCTGTAGTAGACACCCCTGTTTCTTTGTCGCCATCAAAGTCTGAATCAGAGTATTCAATCAAGCTAAAGTCGCCTACCTGTGTGTATTTGAGTCCAAAGTCTTGAGTCCCCTTCAAGTACCTTAACACTCTTTTTGCAGCAGACTAATGTCCTTCACAAGGTTTTTGCATGAACCTTGAGAGGATTCCAACAGCAAATGAAATGTCAGGTCTGGTGGTGGTCAGGTAGATAAGACTTCCTACAAGCTGTCTATACTTAGTTGCATCCTCAAATTCCTTCCCTTCAATAGATGTGAGCTTCAAGTTTTGTTCCATTGGAGTGGTTAAGGGATTACAGTCATCCATCCCAAATTTGTTCAAGAGATCTCCAATGTACTTTTGAGAAAGAAATATGAATTTAGGATGTTGAATTACTTCAATACCCAAATAGTAATGAACATGACCCAAATCAGTCATTTCAAAACCTTTCTTCAACTCTTTCTTCATGGATGAAATATAGCTCTCATTGTTTCCTGTTATCAAAAGATCATCTACATATACCACAAGATATACAACTGTTTTTCCAACTTTATTAACAAACAAAGTTGCATCATCAAGATCAAAATGTTTGAAGTCAAGTTTCAGAAGATGCTCGGTTAATTTCTCATACCAGGCTCGTGGTGCTTGCTTGAGGCCATACAAGGATTTTATAAGCTTGAAAACTTTGTGTTCTTGACCCTTTACCACAAATCCTTCTGGCTGGGACATATAAACTTTCTCCTTTAGATCTCCATTCAAGAAGGCTGTTTTTACATCCATCTGATGGACTTTCCATCCATTCTGAGCTGCTAAGGCAAAGAGAGTCTGGATGGTGGTCCATTTTGCTGTGGGAGAAAAAGTTTCTTCATAATCGACTCCTTCTTTTTGTGCAAAACCTTTTGCCACAAGCCTGGCCTTGTGCTTGTCAAGTGAGCCATCTTCTTTGTACTTGTTCTTGTAGACCCACTTACAGCCAATTGGTTTCATTCCCAAAGGCGGATCAACCAGCTTCCAAGTGCCATTCTTTATCAAGGCATCATACTCCTTCTGCATCGCTTCTTTCCATTCATCATGAGAAGCGGCTTCTTTGAAGGAAGTTGGTTCATGATCTATAGACAAACTCAATTCAAAGTTATAAGCAATATCCATATCAACAGGAGAATCAGAATTGTCTACATCACCTTCGATTTGTTGAGTGGAACTTCTTGTTCCTGTTTTTCCAACCTCATCAGGATGAACATTCTCCAGTGTCTTTGTCAGCCATTTGGGAGGACCTTTCTGAGATGGCCCAGGCTGGTCATTTGACTGAGTTGGGATTGATTCAAGATTCAATCTCCAAATTCTGTCAATCACATCATCCAATGTGTCATCCGTGGTTGTTTCTTCATGTGGGGGAGAGAGTGCTTCAGGACATGATTCCACAGTTTGATTCAATATCAGAATCCCCCCTTCAAGATGTGGAATCTCATTATCAAATTCTTGGAAAGAATTTGCATGTGAATCTATCCAGGCGATCAAGTTGTCGCTCAACAACCTTGTCACTCTTGGAAGATTCAAGAAATATGACATCTCTTGCTATTACAAACTTCTTATTTGTTTCATCATAGAGACGATATCCTTTGGAGGTATTGGAGTACCCCAAGAAGATACATTTGCGACTTCTAGCACCAAGTTTTTTCCTTTGACCCTTGGGTATCAAGGCATAACAGGTGGACCCAAAGACCCTGAAATGCTTTACCGAAGGAATGTGGCCATGCCACATTTCAAAAGGAGTTTTGTTTCTAATTGAACTTGAAGGACACCTATTCTTTATGTAAACAGCACATAGAACTGCATCAGCCCAAAATTAAGGAGGTTTTTGTAGGCCATTATGTCTTTAATAAAAACCTCTATTGGGTTTTTGAAATACATCTCCAGCTGTACATAAACGTTATTTGTAAAACATGTTTGAAACAGGGAAACTCTGTTTTCTGAAAATAGGGCTTCAAATAAATCCTTGTATCTCCCAACTGATAACACCCGAGAGAAACGTGAGAGAGGTTATTGTTATTTGATATGTTTTGGAAAGTGACCTCTCTAATTTTCTTAAAATAACTTTCTGTTTGCCCAGAAACCTCCTTTGAAGTTGACTGCTCAAAAAGTCATGTAAAGGACAATTTTGTAACATCAGTTTCATAACACATTTTAATTTATCAATTTCTACCACCTCCTAATGGATTTTTAGAAACGAAGAGAGGTTTTTGTATTTAGGTATTTTATGTAGAAAAACCTCTGTCATATTTCTAAAATGTGTTTTCAGTTGCTCAAAAAGCTTAAAAAACATTTGCTACGAAAACAGGACAGTTTTGTAGCGTTTTGTTGTTCTTCAAGCCCAAAGGCACTATGAAACTGCTGAAAAGTGCCAAAAATGCAGATTTTTGTGTGATTTTGAAAAATGAACCCTGCAAGTGCCAAAATATTGTCCCTGACATATCATTAGTCTTAAACAACCATGAATCAACTTACCTTATGCTCCTAAATAAGTGAGTATGTAGGTATTACTCAGTGATAACAGTTATAACAGTTATAACAGTTCTCGTAAATATTTCAATGAAAGAGCAAGACATACAGGAGGTTTTCAATGGCTTGAGTTTCAAAGGAAGTCAGAGCGTATGATACAGGAATTCTAAGTAATGAGACATCAAGACATTGGAAGAAAACTATTAAGAGAGATCAATCATGGCTTAATACTTAAAGGAAGTCAGAGCATGAAAAATCATGAGTTCTGAGTAATAAGCATTAAGACATTGAAGAAAACCTTTCAAAATATAGGAGAAAAACTAATTGAAATATAATAAGAATCTTAGGTGAAGAAAAGTTGTGTTGTTACTGTATATAGCAGAAACTCCAATATCTTTACAATCAAATAGTCTTCTGAGATAACATCTCCAACCTGATGAGTGTATATTGAAAATAATATCAGTATGTAGGCATTGGCTTATGGAGTCAAAAATTTCAGTGATTCAGTGAGTTACTTGACATGGAATTTGAGGTTGTTTAGAGTTTCTAGAAGTAGGACACACACAAATAAAACATGAGTATACACAGTGAATTCACATATAAAGGAAGTCAGAGCATCTCATAGATGAATTCTGAGTAATATAAGTGAAAACCAATGCAAGTGAGATACATAAGAGGAACAAATAGAATATGAAAGCACTAAAACTCCTTCAGAATCACTCTTACCGAAGGAATGTGGCCATGCCACATTTCAAAAGGAGTTTTGTTTCTAATTGAACTTGAAGGACACCTATTCTTTATGTAAACAACACATAGAACTGCATCAGCCCAAAACATCAATTTCACATTCTTGAAAAATAACATGGAGCGGACCATATTTAAAATAGTTCTGTTCATTCTTTCAGCTACACCATTCTGTTGGGGATTATATGGCACTGTTGTTTGATGTTTGATTCCATGTTGACGAAGATAATTTTCAAATTCATTTGAGGTGTATTCTTTTCCATTATCAGTACGTAGAGAGCCAATATGTGTTTGTGCATCATTTTCAATCCATGCATGAAAATTCTTGAAAGTTTGAAAAGCATCGGACTTATTCTTCAGTAAGTAAATCCAACACATTCTGGTGTAGTCATCAATAAATGTCATCATGTATTTGTTTCCATTTGCAGAAGAAATAGGCATAGGGCCACATAAATCTGAATGAACAAGCTCAATTTTTCTATGTGCTCTGGAGTGTGAATCATGAAATGGTTGTTTGCTATGCTTTCCTAGAATACAAGCATCACATTCCTTAGGTTTTCTAGGAATTGTAGGCAGTCCATCAACACCATTTTTCTTCAACAAACGAAGGCTGTCATATTTTAAGTGTCCAAATCTAGCAGGCCATAAAAGACTTGAAGGAAATGTACCTTCATCATGATGTGAACTGAATGCAAAGTTTTGAGCATGAGCAGATGAACCTTTCAGCTTCAAGAGTCTCCCTTCTTCTATTCCCTCCATGACAAGTGAGTGATCTGATGCTTTTCTGACCTCTGCCTTGCCATCAAACAAGTGAACTGAGTGTCCTTGCTGCTGGATTTCAACCAGGGACAGCAAGTTTCTCTTCAACTCGGGGAGGTATAGAACCTCATGTAGGATATGATCAGGAAGACCAGGCAGTTTAAGCCTGACTGTGCCAAGCCCTGATGGCTTGAGTTTGGATTTATCTGCGAAATATACTGCTCCATCAACTTTGTCAGTGAATTCTTCAAAAAAAATCTTTTCTAAATGTCATGTGACATGTTGCTCTTGAATCTTGCAACCAATCATCTCTCCATGAAGTAAATGAAACATCAAATAGGTTTTCAGTTACTCCATTGTTACAATGTGCTAGAACAGAATGAGCTGATTCAGGTGCTTTACCTTTGTCTTTGTCATTAGTTTTACCTTTGTCTTGATTTCTTTGCTGCTGAATTTTCTCCCAAGGTGTTTCAGATTGTCTGCCCCCCTTTTCTCTGAAGTTTCTTCTTCCTCTTCTTCTTCTGCCATCTCTTTCTTTGGATGAATCTGAAGCATGTCTCTTCTCTCTATGTGCCAAGTATGCAGCCTCTTTAGAAGATGAAGGGATTGTCATCTTCTTTTGAAGGAGGGGAAAAAAAACTTTGCTGGAAAATTTCTCTTGAAGGAGAGAAAACAAAAAAATTCTTTGCTGCAAAATATACTCAATTCTGGAAATATTTTCAATTAAAAGAAACAAAAAATCTTTGCTAAAAGACTGAATTCTGCACCAAAAATATATATATATATATATATATATTTTGTTTGGGGAAAAAAATGTATTATATGGTTGGGGAGGGGGCGGTATAATATGAAGTGGAGTGGTATTAAATACGAGTGGAGGGGGTGGTTTTAAAAGGTGGTAAGTGGAGCAATATTAAAAGTGGAGGGCGTAAATGGTATGGTGGGAGGGCGGTTTTAAAAGGTGGTAAGTGGAGCGGTATTATGTATCAAAGAGCGCTGTTATATATGGGCATATGTGATATAGAAACGTGGAGGGCGGTATTTTATGAGCGATTTTAAAAGGTGATATATATGCAGCGTGGTGGTATTATTAAAAGGGACAGCGATCACCGAACAGACAACGTATTAGCAATCAACGGAGGGAGGTAATATATGTATTGAAAATGTGGGCGGAAATATGCAGCGTATAAGTGGAGGCGGTATTATGGTGGGCGGCGGTATTATAGAATGGTATATGGAACAATGATTTTGGAACACGTGTGGACTGTGTATATTATAAACAGCGTAGAGGAGCGTCACAATTTATGCAGCCTGGAGGCGTGTATTGTAATATGGATGTGTGACAGCACTGGGAGGGCCGACAGGCCACGGTTTATTTGCAGTTGACAGCTAAATGGAGCCAAACCAGGAGTCGAGGGCGGTATATGAGACTGTATTGCAGGGTTGTAATGCAAAGGAGGGCACCAGACAGCGTTGTAGGAGGTGAAGGGACGTATTAAAAATTCCAGACAGCGTATGTATATACAGTTTAAAGCAGTGTAATATGGATATGAATAATGGGCAAGCGCTGTGCGTTGTAAGGTGTGCAAGCACACAGTAGACAGCAAGTGCCATGGACCTTGTAATATGGGTGATATATGGTGAAAGGGACGCTTTACCAACTGTATAAACTATAAAAAAATTCCACCAGACAGAGCAACGTATATGGTGAGGTGAACGAATTATAAAAAATCGAATTGTGCAGGGAGAATAGCGTATGTCGATGAGGGAGTGTTAGTGCAGTCGAATGGGGAGTTGAGTTGAATGAGAATGCGTTGGGAAAGGAGAGCGTTGGAGAGAGGGAGGCCGGGAGGCCGTTACAAAAAAAATTGGAATGGGATCTTTGCAGGACTGCAGAGGGGGCTGCAATTTGCAGTGTTTTAGGGACTGCAGGATTGCAAAATCTTCAGGAGCTGCAGGAGCTGCAAATGTCAGAGCTATGCAGAGATAAAAAAAAATGCAGAATAACAGTATAGAAATAAGTAGGAGCAGAAAAAACTATTATTAAAAACTGACTGAGCAAAGGAGAGGGAGTTACACCACAGGCAGAAATGCCAATAGTGGGACTGGCTCTGATACCATGTCAAACCAGGAGGTAACTCCTCAAATCAGAATGTGTATTAGCTGAAGAATGCATATGTATTTATACATGGAGGTGAGGCTATTAGGATTCATCTCCCAATGACTCTTGGCCTTCCTTATTTCCTAATATTAAATAATATAAAATATTACATGTGCACACCCATCCCATAGGATTAGGTGTCAACATCAACTAGTGCTTTGAAGATCTGAAATTTCTCAAATGCTTCATCTTTGTGTTTAAGCAACCCAATCCAACACATTCTAGAGAAATCATCAATAAATAAGATATAGTATTGTTCACCACGTGGTGAATTTTTCCTCACAGGTCCACATATGTCAGTATGAATAAGTTCAAGAGGCTTACTTGATGATCCTTCATTGGCATTAAATTGCACCCTGGTCTGCTTACCGAATTGGCAAGATTTGCATATGATACTTTCAGGTAAAGTAATATTGGGAAGATCACGAACAGCTTCAAGTCTGCTTGATTTGTTGATTTGAGAGAAGCTCAGATGCCCCAACCTTCTATGCCATAGCCAGTTTTCTGAAGATTTACTCAAGTAACATTGTTCTTTGCAGTTCTTCAATACATACAGATTGCTTGGAGTTTTGTTTCCTTTTATAATTGTTTTACCTGTATCAAGATCATGTACCACACATTCTTTTGAACTAAAGACAACTTCAGTTCCTTGATTACACATTTGACTTACACTTAACAGGTTATGCTTTAATCCATCTACATACATGACATTATTAGCTTTCACCTTTTCTTTTAGAAAAATAGACCCTTTTCCCTTAATAACAGCAGGAGTATCATTTCCAAATGTAACATTCTTCTCCTTTTCTAGAGCACTATATGCAAGAAGTTTGTTTTTGTCACTTGTCATGTGTTTAGAGCATCCACTATCAATGTACCATTGATTTTCTTCACCTTCTGCAAATAAAGCTATGCCACAATTTTCAACCTGTAATTCCTTCTTTTTCCACACTTTGGAGCTTGAAGGAAATTGCTCTTTTGGCTGGATTTTGCTCCTGCATTCAGATTCTTCATGGCCAAAGTTATTGCAATAAGCACATTCAACTTCATTTTTAAGAGGAGAAAAGTTGTTATAGGTATTCTTCTTTGTTCCAATATCCCTCCTTTTCTTTCTTGCTTCTCTTGTCATAATGGTTTTTTATGCAACACATTGAACAGCTTTATGACCAAAATTGTGACATGAGAAACATTGTCCATTGAAGAAGTAATTTCTGCGATCATGAAATCTTCTACTAAAATTTACCTGTTGGTTGATGTTTATTTGAAAGGTATTCTTGTTAGTGTTCTTTGAATTGAGCTGGTCGTACTTTACCTGTGAAGATTCTTTATTCCCTTGCTGAGTGGCAGAATGTTGTATACTGGCTGTAGCTGCTTTTAGATAGTTTGGTGCTGAAGTCTGAGAAGATTCTCCGGTATATCCAAGACCTGTCTTTATAAAAGGAGAACGTTGTACTTTGATGATCTCATCTAAGGTTTTAGATCCTTTAGCAAATCTAAGATTCAAAGTCTTTATTTTCTCAATTTCTTTTCTTAGACTTACTATTTCACATTCTAATTTCTCATTGTGGTTCTCCTTTTCTTCAATCTAATTTTTCAGAGTTTCTATGGATATTTTACTTTCTTCTAAGCATATTTTAGTTCCTTCTAGGCATATCTTGAGTTGATTGAATTCATCAAGAAAATCATTATCCTCTAAAGCATCCATAAAGGTATCTTTTTCTTCTTTAGATTCTTTTTCAAATGCCATGAGAAGTCTAAGATCTTGTTCACATTCTTCCTCATTGTTAGATAACCCATCACTGTCTTCATGAGTATAGTAACTTTTTCTAGTGCTAGACCGACTCTTATTCCTTCTTGCTACTTCCTTCCCTTTTTCATGTGTTTCTTTGTGAGGACACTTAGCAGCATAATGACCCACTCTTCCACAAGCAAAACATTTGAAAGGAAGCTTACCTCTGAACCGTCCTGTACCAAGTTGAAGTTTCTTTACAAAATTTACCTCATCTTCTTCTGAGATATACCCTGACCCTTCTGTCTCTTGTACTTCTTTCCCTTTTGTAGAAGCTCTAAAGACATCTTCTTTGACTTCAAATGGTCCTCCTCTTCTCATTTCATATGCAGTTAGTATGCCATGAAGTTGCACCACCGTAAGGTTTTTAAGATCCTGTTTTTCTTCAAGAGCAGAAACTTTTGATTCAAATTTTGGTGTTAGTGACCTTAAAATTTTCTCAACCAGGGTAGATTCGGTTATTGTTTCTCCCAGATTTCTCATACGATTTACAATATCATCTAGACGCAAAAATAAAATGGCAATGCTCTCCTCGTTATTCATTTTTAGATTCTCATATTGAATTCTGAGAGTTTGGAGTTTAGCACTTTTTACCTTTGCTGTATTTAGCTGCATGACTTTGACAAATTCTGATTCAGTTAGACTTCCCAACAGAGCATTGATCGCTTTTTCATTTGTTTCGTAATTCTTTCTTTATGTTGGATCTGTTGGTACTACAATTGGATATTGATATCCTTGTTCAACTATAGCCCATACATCTGCTCCCAGAGACTGAAGATAGGATCTCATCCTTGTTTTCCAGAAGATTAAATTTTTTCCGTTGAAGAGTGGAGGCCTGATAGATGTTGTTCCATCTTGATTGCTCATCTTGATTGATCTTCCTTCTAGCGGCTAAGCTTTTTCAGAAGGACCTGCTATGATACCAATTGTTGGAAAAATACTGAGAGGGGGGGGGGGTGAATCAGTATTTAGAGCTGATTGAAAACTTTTGTTTCTCTTAAACCCATATTGAATCCATCTCATATAAATGCGGATATCCTTAAGAAAACTTGCATATATTCAGAGATCTTATTATACATTTAATTATTTACATAGATTATTGCATCATTCATTCATCAGATGTTTAGAAAGTAGTAAGCATGTGCAGTAGTAAGTGAATAAACCATCACACATAAGCAACACACAAGAACACTAGTGTTTAAGGTGGAAACCCAATTTGGGAGAAAACCACCGTCGCTGTCGTCTCTGTCTTCAATATTTTATTATAAAGAAAACTTTTTACAATGATGTACTGGTGCAGACTCTTACCAGCATGCAGGCACCCACCTGCAGAAAGCTACAACCTTCTCTCGTTTACCAGCCTCTCCTGGAAGGGAACAACTACCCCCTGCTCTCATTTACCAATTACCACTGCAGACCATGTTTCATCAATTTTCACACTGGATCCAACAACTTCCACCCAACATACCTTGCAGGCCACCAGATTTATTCATTTTCTTTAGCGGTGCATCCTTAATTCATCAAACTGTTACCCATTCCATACAACTATACTTCAGAGTGAAGTATTCATTCACAACCTTTACTCATGCACACGTTCTTCATGATTTCGTCAGTCGATCAAACCAAAGATTAATCATCGTCAGATCTAGAGATCTCGAACAATCATCATATTCATAGGTGCATCATAGATTCAGATATATCAGAGTTTATTCATACAGATATCTCTAAAAGAGATTCATTCATCATCAACCCTTCTGCATGCACACATCGTACTGTGATTCTCATCACCTTATATAGTTTTTCGCCTTTATTAAAACCATGAGTCAAAACCATGAATCGCTAATGGTATTCCTGGACGGGGTCAAAATAGATAATCCAGCGGGGTCTCCATAACTCACACTGTTCTATTGATCTTGGCAATTAAATAATTAATCTAATACTTTTGAGCTTAACTTTAGGATTAAGGTTAACCCTTCGTACTTTAGAGAAATAAACAATTAACCTTATGATAAACCTTTGACCCCGGGCCCACAAATATATTCAATAGCCAATCCAATATGCGCACGGTACCACAAGTAAACTTGCGCAAGTCTAGCGTTCGATGACCGTTAGATTAGCAAGCTTCCAGATCAACGGCGTATACGCATATCGCTTGACCTCTGATGTCGATCGTTAACGTGCGATGGCCCGCTGTACGTTAGTTAGTTTCCGCGCAACTTTATCAAATGACCATCGTCTGATGGCTTCCCTCGAGATCAACGGCGCACAGAAATATTTTTGGGCATCCCGGGTCGAGCAATAACGTGCGATGGCGCGCAGTGACAGGCGGTTCTGCGGGGGTCCACCTCGCCACGTGTCGAGCATTCTATGGAATCGGAGCCAACCTCTTAAATACTGCTTGCCCGTTGAGAGCGGTGCGATAAAAACCACAAACCCCCTTTACTGTTCACTTTTCCTAGTTCCGCCCTTCTACTCCAGGTTCCGACGCGCTTTTGTATTTGTCCGATTAGATTTGTGGAAGATCAGTGGTACTGCGGGGGTACAAACAGTCCGATAATTAACCCAAGTGGTGCCTCCGCTGTTGACCCGCCCATCTGGCGCTGACCACAGATCGATGGCTGTTGTTAACTATGGTAGCACAAGCCCGATGATCTTTTCGTACAGAGGAGTGCCTCCGCAGTACTCTGCCTCTTTGTTTCTTTCGCCGATTGCGATATGCGATCGCATGTATCGCATCTTTGTTGCCTTTGCTTCAATGTACTGCTTGTCTCTACTCCTGCACTCTTCCTCTGTTCTTCTCTGCTAACCTTTGTTCTCTACTATCTCTGCTTCTTGTCTAATGCTGCTCCTTGCTTCTTTCTTTGCCTTGTTCAGATGCTCCTTCTTTGCCACTTCTTTTGCCATAAATGACAACTTCATCAAGTAGGTTTCTATCAAGGATAACACATTCAAGATGCCTATTTCCATCAATCTCCCCATGTCATTCTGTCTTCAATTCTGCTATATATATCAACCTTCCATTGCATGTTCAAAGTTCTACCCTATCACAGTTCCACTTCTAACTGCACATTCACGTTCTTCATTAATTAGGTTGCCATCAAGGACAACACATTGCATCATATTGCCAACATTAATGATATGGAATAAAGATATAGATGGCTAACTCTATTTAGGAAATAAACTGGTTGTGATGAATGTAGGTTGAAAAAATCATCGCTTAATACCATTGGGCTATGGAGTCAGTGAAAGGGATCTCAATAATAAGGCTTTCCTTGTGGAAGCTGAGGCTTGTAAATATTTCAATAAAAGAGCAAGACATACAGGAGGTTTTCAATAGCTTGAGGTTCAAAGGAAATCAAAGCGTATGATACACGAATTATGAGAAATGAGACATCAAGACATTGGAAGAAAACTATTAAGAGAGATAAATCATGGCTTAATACTTAAAGGAAGTCAGAGCATGAACAATCATGAGTTCTGAGTAATAAGCATTAAGACATTGAAGAAAACCTTTCAAAATATAGGTCAAAAACTCATTGAAATATAATAATAATCTCAGGTGAAGAAAAGTTGTGTTGTTACTGTATAGAGTAGAAAATCTAATAGCTTTACAATCAAATAGTCTTCTGAGATAACATCTCCAACCTGATGAGTGTAGATTGAAAATAATATCAGTATGTAGGCATTGCCTTATGGAGTCAACACTTTCAGTGATTCAGTGAGTTACTTGACATGGAAGTTGAGGCTGTTTAGAGTTTCTAGAAGTAGGACAGACACAAATAAAACATGAGTATACACGATCAATTCACATATAAAGGAATTCAGAGCATCTCATAGATGAATTTTGATTAATATAAGTGAAAACCACTGCAAGTGAGATACATAAGAGGAAAAAATAGAATAGGAAAAAACTAAAACCTCCTTCAGTTTCTCAAACTACATCATGGATTAGGAGATATAAGCTCTGTTCCAAGACCTATTTTTCAAGAAAAAATAGGAAAAATCTGAAAATTTGTCTTAAATAATGAAGAAAAAATGCCGCAAAGAAAGTAAAATAAAGTTTGTTTACAATTTGTATGGTTTGCAAATACTGAAGACATGTATATTTTGAGTTTTTGGGCAAAACTACAGTTTTCACTTGGGAAATTTATGAAAAATCTACATACTCAGCAGTTTCATAGTGCATTCAGTGTAAAAAATCATAAAAGCGCTATGAAACTATTGTATTTTTCACTTATTTAGAGCCTTATCACTGACTCCATAGCCCAATGGTAGTATTAACCTTCATCTTTTGAACCTGCAAACATTCAAAAAGAATAAATAAATCATAGAGTTAGCCATCTATATTTATCATTATCTAAATCATAAAACACCCTTGAGAGAGCCCTCTTAGACTGAAGAGGCTAAGCTTCAGTCAAAATCTGGTTTGAGACAGTTACATTGAAGTTGTCTGATCAGCAGCCAGTCAGGTACGATTTTGGTGATAACATTTTATATAATACCTACCAAAAATGTTATCACCAAAATTGTACCTGATTGGCTACAAATCAGACAACTTCAGTGTGACTATTTCAAACCAATCTTATGATTGAGGCTTATCCTCCTCAATCTGAGAAGGCTCTCTCAAGGGTTAATGATATGGAATAAATATATAGATGGGTAACTCTATTTAGGAAATAAACTAGTTATGTTGAATGTAGGTTGAAAATAACATTAGCATGTAGACATTGGGCTTATGGAGTCAAAGCATTCAGTGATTCAGTGAGTTTACTTGACATGGAATTTGAGGCAAATCAAAGTTTTAAGTAATAGGACACACACACATGAAACATAAAAATACAAAGTCAATTCACTTATAAAGGAAGTCAGAGCATCTCATAGATATAGTAGTTTTCACTTATAAAATTTTGAAAAGTGAAGCCTGTAAATTTCCTAAAACATGTATCTAACATGTCCTCATCCTTAAATAACCATAAACCAACTCACCTTAGGCTCCTTGAGGTGTCAATTGCACCTTTCATATTTAAGACATCCTTGCATATTTTTCCTGTTTTTTCCTGAAAAATAGGCCTTGGAATAGAGCCTATATCTCCTAATCCATGATGTATTTTGAGAAAATTAAGGAGGTTTTTGTAGGCCATTATGTCTTTAATAAAAACCTCTCTTGGGTTTTTTAAATACATCTCCAGCTGTACATAAACGTTATTTGTAAAACATGTTTGAAACAGGGAAACTCTGTTTTCTGAAAATAGGGCTTCAAATAAATCCTTGTATCTCCCAACTGATAACACCTGAGAGAAACGTGAGAGAGTTTATTGTTATTTGATATGTTTTGGAAAGTGACCTCTCTCATTTTCTTAAAATACCTTTCTGTTTTCCCAGAAACCTCCTTTGAAGTTGACTTCTCAAAAAGTCATGTAAAGGACAATTTCGTAACAGCAGTTTCATAACACATTTTAATTTATCAATTTCTACCACCTCCTAATGGATTTTTAGAAACGAAGAGAGGTTTTTGTATTTAGGTCTTTTATGTAGAAAAACTTCTTTCATATTTCTAAAATGTGTTTTCAGTTGCTCAAAAATCTTAAAAAACATTCGCTACGAAAACAGGACAGTTTTGTAGCGTTTTGTTGTTCTTCAAACCCAAAGGCACTATGAAACTGCTGAAAAGTGCCAAAAATGCAGATTTTTGTGTGATTTTGAAAAATGAACCCTGCAAGTGCCAAAATATTGTCCCTGACATATCATTAGTCTTAAACAACCATGAATCAACTTACCTTATGCTCCTAAATAAGTGAGTATGTAGGTATTACTCAGTGATAACAGTTATAACAGTTATAACAGTTCTCGTAAATATTTCAATGAAAGAGCAAGACATACAGGAGGTTTTCAATGGCTTGAGTTTCAAAGGAAGTCAGAGCGTATGATACACGAATTCTGAGTAATGAGACATCAAGACATTGGAAGAAAACTATTAAGAGAGATAAATCATGGCTTAATACTTAAAGGAAGTCAGAGCATGAAAAATCATGAGTTCTGAGTAATAAGCATTAAGACATTGAAGAAAACCTTTCAAAATATAAGAGAAAACTAATTGAAATATAATAAGAATCTTAGGTGAAGAAAAGTTGTGTTGTTACTGTATATAGCAGAAACTCCAATATCTTTACAATCAAATAGTCTTCTGAGATAACATCTCCAACCTGATGAGTGTATATTGAAAATAATATCAGTATGTAGGCATTGGATTATGGAGTCAAAAATTTCAGTGATTCAGTGAGTTACTTGACATGGAAGTTGAGGTTGTTTAGAGTTTCTAGAAGTAGGACACACACAAATAAAACATGAGTATACACAGTGAATTCACATATAAAGGAAGTCAGAGCATCTCATAGATGAATTCTGAGTAATATAAGTGAAAACCAATGCAAGTGAGATACATAAGAGGAACAAATAGAATATGAAAGCACTAAAACTCCTTCAGAATCTCAAGTTGTTCAAGTAGCAGATCTTTGTATTAGCTGAAACAGTCCATTACAATAAGCTACCATTTTTCCAAATATCTTCCAACCCTTTACAAATTTGACCTCTTGGCCTTTAATAGACACCTTCCCACATGAGATGATCTGCCTCGAATAGATTCTGAGATCCTACTACCTTCAAGAGTTCAACTTCATAATTTTTGGGAGATGTATATCTTCAGCCTCCCGGCAGACGCACCAAAATCTTATCACCAAAATCGTACCTGATTGGCTGCTGATCAGACAACTTCAGTGTAACTATTTCAAACCAATCTTGTGACTGAGGCTTAGCCTCCTCAATCTGAGAGGGCTCTCTCAAGGGTTAATGATCTGGAATAAAGATATAGATGGCTAACTCTATTTAGGAAATAAAATGGTTATGATGAATGTAGGTTGAAAAGATCAAAGCTTAATACCATTGGGAAATGGAGTCAGTGAAAGGGATCTCAATAACAATGATTTCCTTGTGGAAGCTGAGGCTTGTAAATATTTCAATGAAAGAGCAAGACATACAGGAGGTTTTCAATAGCTTGAGGTTCAAAGGAAGTCTTAGCGTATGATATGTTAGTGTCAATATCTTCATCCCTCCATCAGAGATCAAATTTCTCTTGTTGCATTGCATTCTTAAGTGTCCCATTCAGTCAGTTACATTCCATTAGGAGCATGGATCATCTGACTGTAGTGGTTTTTTACTCATATCCCTCATGTCTTATACCTGCTGGCCTATTTCTGTTCATTAAAATCATTTACAGTCACTTTTGGTCTCATAGTTTGCAAAGAATCATTTTTAGGGTTTTAGTCTCATTAGGTCTAGGGTTTCGTTAATCCGGTCTTCAAAATGCCTAATAATCGTCAGCAGGCACATGAGGAAGTCTAAATAAGGTTTCAGTGCAAAAAATTTCATCATTATATGCTTAATAATGATTTTTCTTCAAAACTCTGTTTTGAAGAAAAATTGTCTATTTCATCTTTATGTAATAAATGCAAGGTAATTTTCAAGTTTTTCAGTTGTAATAGTACTCCACTCACAACCCTGGTCACCTTTGCCAAAGCTCCATGCCATTTATTCCCTGCAAGATAGACAGAAAGCTCATTATTCAGTCCAAAAGAAAGAAGGAAACAAAACAGAGTTCTTTTGAAAAAATGTCAAGTTTTCAACATTACAAAGTGGGTTTTCAAATAGCAAAAATCAAAATCTTTGGCATAAAAGATATTTTCAAGTTTAAAACTTCATTTGTGTGCCAAGAGACAGCAGTGAGCCAAGAAAAATCGTGGAGGAGTGAAGGACGTTATTGAAGGGCCGACTGTGTTGAAGTTGCAGAGCGCGACGCGTTGGGCAGGTGTCGCGACGCATCGGGCGAGCACGTCGCATTGAGTCGACCGCCTGTGTGTGAATTTGAACCAGCGCGGCACATTGGGCCGGAACACAAGTTTTTGTCATTCCTTTCAAATCATCACATTTTCTCAGTCTCTCCTTGTTCGAGTAAGTCAAAGCCACTTCTCTATTGCCCATAACTCATGCTTGGTATTGATTATGAGAATTTGAATACAAAAACTAAACCCTATTATCTTGTTGAGAATTGCTTCCTTTAGGGTTTTGAAAATAGTTTTGGTGCCAAACATTTCCATTCCCCACCTTGTTTTTCTGCCTCCTCACTGTTATTTTATCACAACATCCCATTCCCCTATCCCCTTACATCCCTAAAGTCACTCATCCCTCTCCCATTCTCATTATTCCCATCCCACTTGTTAAATTTCCCCAAATCCCAAGTTTATCCCAAGAAGTTAAGTGGCTGTCCCTTGTCCCTAAACTTATCAAATTACAATTTTCAAAAGGCAAATTTCACTTGATAAAAGATCATTATTCCCACTATCCTATTCCTCCATATTCCCTCCCATATTACCTCATATTTGGCACTAAAACAAAAGCACAAAAATTCTCATTTTTCATCCAATACAACATAGATCTTGCATAGACCTTGGACATTATGGAGACAGACAGTGATACATCTTAAGACCCAGACATTGATTCCACCACTGAACTACATGCACCTAGAAGGCCTCATAAGAGTGGCAGACATGTGAGGGAGGAGCCCACTTCATTGGCTGAGTTGCAAGCATGTCCACTTGCCATGGCATGTTTCCAACAACAATCTTGTTTTCAATTTTGTGAAATGGTTGCTAGGGTCCATCATCATCAGGAGCTGGCCCATTTTTTTGTATTGCATTTACATGATGGTCAGGTCACCCTTGCCGGTGTGACATTCACTTTAACACTGGAAACTATCTCTCAGGCAACCGGAATACCAAATGTTGGAGAACAATGGAACAAAAGACAGCAGGTAGACAGAGTGCACTATAAACCATATATCAGGCCTAGCTTTGTGAAACAACTCAGCAGAGTGTTTCCTTTCCGGTTCTTGAAGGATTCCTATGCTCCTCTGATGAAACTTATTATCAGATATTTCAGTTGTGAGGGTCGGTTCTCACGTCTCTATGCCTATCATATCAGGTTATTGATGCATTTCACCAGAGTGAGGATGATGAACCTCCCTTATTTCATGTGCCGGAATATTGAGAGGATGACCACTCTCATGCAAAGGAAAACTCCTGAGCAGCAGTACAATAGTATCTATCACTTTGCACTGATCAAAATTGTAGTTTTGCATCAGCTCGGCTTACAAGGTATTTCATGGGAAGATTTCATTTCTAATGATTTCTTCACAACTCCTCAAGTTCCTTCAGAGGTTTTTCATGAGGCAGGTGAACCTTCATATCAGCATGACGGTCACGAGACACAGACCACCAGTGTGTCGGTGTTTTTCACTTATCAGAGAGGCATCATAGGATTATTTGCAGCAGCCCAGCGAGTATTATCTCCACCTGGGGTGGAAGGGGTCTCGTTTCCATCATCATCAGCACAGGTATGGGTACAGGACAGAGGTAAGAAGCCCATGCAGGATGAGGGGCCTTCAGGAGGCCAGGATACCGGTTTCCTACTCATTGATGAGGATTTGAGCTCACCAAGCTCAAAGTTGAGAGAGACTATTCAGGAGCAGAAGGCAGAGATAGACACTTTGTCTGTCAAGTTGCAAAGAGCCCAATGGATTATCAACTACCTTGAGCAGCGAAACAAATAGTTGGAAGATCAGCAAACTATCATGGAGTTGCAAAATATCCGTGAGAACCGGCAAGCTGCCCAGAGAAGCCAAACCGAGATGACATCCATTGAGCGAGAAATTGAGGCTGATAGAGAGACTTGGCTCGAAAGGGTAAATATTCATTTGGAGAAGCTGTTGGAGAAGGAAAACAAGGAAAAGAACCTGATGAGGCACATGAAGAACCATTATTGGGCGCGAAATCATGTTTGCAAGGCCCGAATCAAAATCCTGAAAGCAAAGTTAAAGAGGGCACTAAAACGTCGCAAAAGGCATGATAGACTCCAAATTTTGGCCGAAGCTTCCTTTTCCCAGCATAGTGCATGATGGAGGACACTCAGCCCAAATTTCAAGAAATTTGGGACACATTTTGTCAATTTTGATTTTTTTTGGCTTAACACAGATTTTTCCGCCTGACGCGTCGCGCCACTTGGCGCACGCTTATGATTGGGAGCTCCTCTTGGGGAAAAATTTTTATTTTTGGATTTTTTATGAAAATTTATGCATGCATACCCATTACCTAGAGATTTTGACAAGTTTTGGGTTGCCTGAAGGGTCAAAAACACCCTAAAATTGACCTTTCTGCCACTTTTTGGACACACAGGAAGCAGTGTTGGAAAAACTCATTTTTGGAGGGGCAAATGGCAACAAAATTCAGAAATTCCACTTGGTTTGGAAAGTAGACATGTATATCTTTCCAAAGAGCTATCTTGTGCTCAATTTGGACACCGGGAAGGCCCTCAAAATCGGCTCCAAAGTGGCGCGACGCATAGAGATTTCAAGCGCGGCGCATTGGGAATTTTGGCTCAGTTTTCACTCAATAACTCTGTTTTTCGCCTAGTTTAGGCCAGTTTGACTTTTTCATATTCAAATGTAAAGCTCTTGATGTAACTTGATGTAATTTCATGGCTTTGATGTAATTTTGGCACATTTTTACTCATGCTAGTAGATTCATTCACCAAAAAGTGAAATGTAACTAAATGAATCAGTTTCCTATCTTATAGAGGCAAGCTGTTCCACTGCCTATTTTCCAGTTCTTAGTTTAGATCTTGTTGAAAAAGTTCCTAATATTCAGTCATTTTCAGGTTTGGATACTTGGGATTGCTTTGAGCTTCATTGTACATTTCATCTCTGCATTTTGGCAATGGAATAGACCAGGGTTTGTAGCACTATTTGGGATCCATGTGGCTTTATGTTTTGATGGTGTGTTTCTCTCTGTGATTTTAAGTTTACTGATGTTTCATGTGTATCATTATCTCTTATTTATTCTTAAGTTAAACAAACAAGTGTAAAGGTGGAATTCATTAGATTTGTTGTGCTCTACCTTGAGTTTTGTTTAATTTTTCATGTTTTCGACTGCTTGAAGAGGATTCTTGAAAGCCTCTTGCCCTCTTCAACTCCTCACCGGTATGAGCTATCCATTCATTCAATTCAAAGCATCAAAACAATTGCCTTCCTTGCCCCATTCAGAACTCTGCAAAAACTAGGCCTCATTCCCCGAACCCAAAATCTGCCTCTCCCTTTGATCCAACAAAAACCTTCAAAATCAAATCCAACCTCCTTACATATATACCTAGCCTAAAATCAGCCTTTAATTGAGCCATCTCAAGCCTCACTGAACATTTTTCGCTGAGATTGACAAGGAGAGAGCCATCTCCCGATCTGGTAGGGCTAGCTACTAGATTAAGCGTGGTTTGATGTTACCCTAGACTCTGCCTTTCTCATCCTGAGGTAGATTTAGGCCATAACATGATACACGAATTCTGAGTAATGAGACATCAAGACATTGGAAGAAAACTATTAAGAGAGATAAATCATGGCTTAATACTTAAAGGAAGTCAGAGCGTAAACAATCATGAGTTATGAGTAATAAGAATTAAGAAATTGAAGAAAACCTTTCAAAATATAGGACAAAAACTCATTGAAATATAATAAGAATCTCAGGTGAAGAAAAGTTGTGTTGTTACTGTATATAGCAGAAACTCCAATAGCTTTACAATAAAATAGTCTTCTGAGATAACATCTCCAACCTGATGAGTGTAGATTGAAAATAATAGTGAACATAACCATTGTACATCTTTTGAGAGGTTATTGCAGCAAGCATCCCAAGCTCTGGGATGAGCATTTGCATTACATTTATCATGCTTACAACCGGGCCAAGCACTCTTCTACAAATACTTCACCTTTTGAATCTTGTTTTGGATACAACACCTTATCATACAACTCCTTATCATATGTAGGATAATTCACAAGATCACCATTAAATGTCTCAAAATGAAAAGCGATAGACTTACCATGTTGTAAGAGAACTGCACCAATGGCGTAATCACTAGCATCGGTATGAATCTCGAATGGTTGTCTCAAGTCTGATAATGCAAGGACTAGAGCTGAACTTATCTTCTCTTTCAAAGTTTTGAAATCTTTATGTTGCTTGCCTCCCCATTGGAAAGCACACTTCACACTTGCCACTGGATGCATAGGAGTTGCTACGGTAGATAAGTTACAAATAAACTTCCTCCAATACTGAGTTGCACCCAAAAAACTTCTTACCTCTGTAATGGATTTGGGAGTAGGCCAATTCACAATGGATTCTAATTTAGACAGATCAATTCTCAAAGCACCTCCTCCTACTATGTGTCCCAAATAAACCAAAGAAGTCTTTCCAAATTCACACTATGACATTTTAAGAAACAACTGTTTTTTCTTCAAAATATCAAGTACTTTCTTAACATGCATGACATGCTCTTCTCTAGTCTTTCTGAAAATTAAGATGTCATCTAAGTAGACAATAACGAAATCATCAAGAAAAGGACGTAGAACATCATCCATCACCCGCATGAAAGTTGCAGGTGCATTACATAAACTAAACGGCATAACAAGCCACTCAAAGAGTCCCTGTTTGGTCTTAAATGCAGTCTTCCAAATATCATTTTCAGCAATTCTAACTTGATGATAACCACTACGTAAGTCTAACTTAGTGAAAAATTTAGCATCTTTCAGTTGATCTAACAAATCATCTATCCTTGGGAGTGGGTAACAATTCTTTACCTTTATTTTGTTCAATGCCCTAAAGTCTACACACATATGCCAAGTTCCATCTTTCTTTGGAATCAACACTATCGGTGACCCACATGGTGAAGTGCTTGGTCTTATGAAGCCTTTGTCCAACAAGTCTTTAATTTGACTCTTTATTTCAGCATTCTCCATGATAGACATGTGGTACATGCCTATGTTAGGAAGAGGAGAATCTTGTTGCAACTGTATTTCATGTTGAATCTCCCTTTTAGGAGGCAAACCTGTCGGCTCCTGAAACATCTCATGATGTGCATCAACTACATCATATAAATCTGATTTTAACTTGGGATCACAATTTTCAAATGACTCATAATTCACATCAACCTTATGCTTAACCATAATAAGTACATAACTCTTACTAGAATTCACTAGCCTTTTTACCTGTCCAGCATTTACCATCGCTATATTTGTCTTTTTGTGATGTGCTCTGAAAATAAACTCCTTGCCATCTTTGAATATATGATACTTATTCTCATGGTGATAGAAGATCGCTTTCCTGTCATATAAGTAAGGTCAATGAAATGTGCATTAATTGCAAAACGCAATATGCACTTCTTTGAAACCTATAAGTTTGCATCCTTGCAAATCCAACCAAGTGGGTATGGATTTGGATGTGGAATGGTCTCAAGTTTTAGTTTTTTGACTAAGTCTTATGAGATGAGGTTCGCTTGTGACCCAATTTCAAACAATGTGTCAATTTTTGTATGTTTTGAGATTACCCTCACATGGAACAATTTAATTCTTTCTTCCTCATGTGGAATCAAATAGCTTTAGAATCAAATAGTCTTCTGAGATAACACCTCCAACCTGATGAGTGTAGATTGAAAATAATTTCAATATGTAGGCATTGGCTTATGGAGTCAAAACTTTCAGTGATTCAGTGAGTTACTTGACATGGAAGTTGAGGTTGTTCAAAGTTTCTAGAAGTAGGACACACACAAATAAAACGTGAGTATACACAGTCAATTCACATATAAAGGAAGTCAGAGCATCTCATAGATGAATGCTAAGTAATATAAGTGAAAACCACTGCAAGTGAAACAAATAGGATAGGAAAACAAATAGAATAGGAAAACACTAAAAAATCCTTCAGAATCTCAAGTTGTTCAAGTAACAGATCTCTGTATTAGCTGAAATAGTCCATTACAATAAGCTGCCATTTTTCCAGAAATTTTCCAACACCTGAAAAATTCAACCCAATGGCCTTTAATAGATCTCTTACATCCTCTGATGATCTGCCTCTAGGCTAAATACATCGAATTTATGTCCACTTACACCTTGCATAACTTTAAAACATGGAATTTATTACAAAAAGACACCTATCCTACTTAACAGTCCTATTTCAAAAAGGACTCAAAATCCTTATCACTATCTATAACAACCTTATCTATTTGAAATTACATTATTAACAAGTGTATCATCACATGGTCGAATCTAGATGATGATATTAAGTTCTTCATGACCACTTTGCTGACCTCTACAAAAGCAGGAAACCATACTCTGTTTTTTAGGCATAGGATATTTTTCCTTCTTTGAACATTCTGACCATCATTTAATCTTTATTTTGTGGTCCTTGGCTGTTGAATATTAACTTAACATGTCCCATCACTCTTACCTAGCCTCCAGTTGTGCAAAAATGCTTCTAAAATAGTTCAAAAGGCTGTAATGTATTGCGTTATGAAAAAACAGTAGTTTCGTAGCGCTTTCTGTAGCGCTGCCATTTCAAGCCTTTATTTGTAATATCGCCTTTTCAGGATTGTTCATAAATCATACATGAAAAATGCATTTCCAGCAACATATGCAATAAAACAGTGAAATATTCATTTAGATCCCATAGACACATCCATCTAGCATCTAAATACAAGAGGAGATCAGAAAGAAATGAAACTAGGTGGGTTAAACAGATCTCAACAGTTGGATCCTCTTGTGGAAAAGAGATCCCCAAGCCCTCTTGTTCAAGAATATGACATGGAGGTTTTGCTTCCGGCAATATGTAATGCAAGATTTCAGCTTCTCCTATGGTTTTCTGAAATGGGGTTTCCTCCATCACATGTAAGGGTTTTGTTTTCTCAAGTTTTCCTTGCTTATGTGCCTTATGAAGTTCTTCACCAAACCTCCCCATCAAAGTTTCTATGAATCTTGCATAAGAGGAAGTGTTTGCATTTTTTAAAGAACAAGATTCAAAAATCCACCATGCAAGAGCCTTACCTTTGAAATGTAGCGCTGCAACTCTGATAGCTTCATCTCCGAAAATATGGTGCATCTGCAAATAGGAGTTTAGATCCTTCACCCAAGCTCCAATTGAACATGTAGGTGATCCGGAAAAAGTAGATAGAATAAATCTATCTGCATCCTTCTGTTGGCTCTTCTCCATCTGGATCTTGCAAAACTATTGGAAATTAGTATGATCTCTAAAATTCTCAGTTTGAGATTCATACTCCCGCAACAAATCACTAAGAGTCATTCTCTTAGGCATTCTTCCTCCTCCCATCCATCTCAGGATAGCTCTGGGCATTTGACTGCACTGTGCATCATGGAGTGCAGCCGCATGCTCACACTCACCATGTGAAATTCTAGATTCAGCTCTAGAATTAACCTCCTTTGGAGATCCCATCTCCAATCTCATCTTTTCCAGCTCTCCTTGAAAGCTCTTCATAGAGTTTGGAAGAAGCTTTGTGAGCTTGTCTTCCTTTCTTTTTGCACATACTGAAGCTTTCTGGCTTCTGTCCATCTCTCCTTCTTCTGATAGCACTGGAAATTTCCCATCTCAGGAATATCAAAATTCTATTCCAGAGATTAACTGCAGGGGCATTTACTGGATATGTCACCTTTGAAAAAAGGATGAGATCCAGAGGCTACCTGGCCATCTGCAGACTCTATCTATAGAGTTTGAAATATTCCCCCTTCAAGGATTCAACGCTTTGGCTTGAAGCCACAGGCTGAGACAAAGATCATGCTCTGATACCACTACAATATCCCTTTTTCAGGATTGTTCATAAATCATACATGAAAAATGCATTTCTAGCAACATATGCAATAAAAAAGTGAAATATTCACTTATATCCCATAGACACATCCATCTAGCATCTAAATACAAGAGGATATCAGAAAGAAATGAAACTAGGTGGGTTAAATAGATCTCCCACACTAGTGTAGCTAAAAAAGGTGAAAAACCCCAAGACTGCAAAATGCCGGAGCAGCTGCTCAAGGAACTGCGCAGTCTAAGAGAGGGTTTGTACATTAAATGATAGGAGAGTCATATATCTACTCATATATTGATAAATAATTCTGAATTACAAATATCTAATCTCCTATACAAAATACAAGATAACCCGGCAAGGGTTTCTTGTCAAATACTCTATATATAAAATGTGATATTCAGGAAATGAATGAATAATCACTGCAACACTGAAGAATAAGAGTATACAAGGCTGAAAGATGTATGATCTGATGTATATCCCTCAAGGGCTTCCTCCCATGAAAGGTTGAACCTCTCAATCACAAGGAAACTCAACAATGGAGCCACCAAATCATGCAATGAGCATTGCCATTAAAATAATTCACTCCCTAGCATAAACAGCGCTGGGAGGGTATGAGAAATGTGTGGTATGATACCATATATCTGAAATATAAGCTCTGGAGCTCTCCAAATAGATCTCTCAAGTGAAGGAAACCTTCCTCCAATGAGAAACTAGCTCAGAAGTCGGGATTCCAATCCCTTCCACTGCTGCACCCAGCAACACTGCACAATCTCCGAAAAAGCTGTGAAGATGTAGATGGCTGAAGCTTGGCCTGAAAACCTAATGTGGAATGATGAATACAAACTCTCCCAATGAGCTACTCAAAGGAAAGAGGTGGGATTCCCGCATGGGAACACCTAGTGCTAAACAACACTGCAACTTGCTAAGCAGCAAGCAGCAACAATTCTTGGCAGCCAAGAATGATAATAATCTACAACATGATGAAAAATGTTGCCATCATCTTCCTTATATAAGAAGTTAGTTTTCTTTCCCTTGGCCCCACTCACTTAGGTTACTTCTAACCTAAGTTACATTTCCCTCCAAAATTGCGTTATCCATCCTAAGATTCCTCCTCCACTAAAACTGCGTTGCTGACTTGGTCAAAGCATATCCATTTTATCTTTGTTCACACATGGAGGTGTCTTATTGAGCTATAAAGAGTGTCTCCTTTCACACTTGAAGTGTTTTGATCCTCCTTAGGAGACTTATAGGCTTTTCTACCCATTTATTTACCGGCTATAACTGCTGCTAACTCTAATGTTCCATTTAGCTTGGAAGCTAAAATTTTGGGAACATTACATTATTCTCCAAAGACTTGACTCCTTTCTCTTGCATTGCTTTAATTAGCTTTCAACACACCCTTCATAGCAATTTCAGCTTTTAACCCATCTTTTAACACCTTAAAATATGACTAAAAGAAGCAAAAAAGGCAGCTACAACAGTTTCGTAGCACTTTTCTGCATTTTTACACTAAATGCGCTGCAAAAGTAGAGATTCTTGGCTAAAATGGAATTTTCAGTAAAAAAATCTTGAAAATTGAAATCAGTGAGAAAATGATGAGTGATGTGACATGAGGGAGTTTGAAAGTGAGTGGGTTTAGACCTTAGGGTAACATTTAAACAAGAAAAATTCAAAATTTCCCTTGACCAAGTAATGAAAAATGAATTATATGACCCTACAATTGACACATGAACCTATAGGACTTTGTTAACTGAAGCTTCATTTTTATGAGTGATAACAGTGGCTCCACTTGGGATGGTATGCCCTTGTGGTACACCAAAGAACCAGTAGTTCTAGTGCTGCTATCCATCTTCTTGGAAATAAAAACTTTGAAATTTGTGAAAACTTCACCAAGCTCTTTTGGCCTTCACCTCAAGCTCAAGCTTGATGATCACTGCAAAATAACCAAATCTGTACCTACTGAAAGGATGCTCATTCAACTTTGAGCTTATTCATACACTCCTACATACCCTAATAGCTGCAATATCCATTTTTAACTCAAGCAACATGAAACTTCCAATGAATCCAGTCATTAATCTGATATGACACTTGAACCTGTTGACTACACTTGAACCACCAGTAAGCATGATACTGAAATGACCAAGGCAACATAAAATAGATCTGATCCTCATAAGGAAAATATAATTGACAATCTGGACTGTAGAACTCTTCCATGTAGTCAACTATAGGATCAAAGAAGACATAATCTATTTGATGCTTCTCATGACATTCTAAAGCTTTTGACAACTTGTGTATGCTTTGCTCAACCACACAAGATTTATTTGTGTGCTATCAAACTGTTGTTCAAACTGATTTTCAAAAACAGTGTATTCTTCCTCAAACTCAAAAGAGCAAGGAAGAAACACCCTCTCTTTGTGTTCTGGCATGGAAAGCTTTTGAAAATAATGATCATGATCATGAAGACTATATGATTCAATTTGACCTTGTAAAGCTTCAATGTCTTTCTCAATGTTCTTAGCAACTTCATCCAAAAATTGAATCTTATCTTTTGACTTGCATTCAAATGATTTTAGATAAGAAGACAAGGACAAAGAAAAATTTTCATCTACTTCCTCATTAATATGATCATCATTCCATTGTTTAAAGCCTTGAATTAAAGGAGAGTCTGCAACCAACTCTGTTCTGTTTATCCATTCTTCTAAGAACATAAGCCAAAAATATGCAGCCTCAAACAGATTCTGAGCTCCTGCTACCTTCAAGAGTTCAGCTTCATAATGTTCGAGAGATGTATATCTTCAGACTCCCGGCAGACACACCAAAATGTTATCACCAAAATCGTACCTGGTTGGTTGTTGATCAGACAACTTCAGTGTAACTATTTCAAACCAATATTGTGACTCAGGCTTAGCCTCCTCAATCTGAGAGGGCTCTCTCAATGGTTAATGATATGGAATAAAGATATAGATGGCTAACTCTATTTAGGAAATAAACTGGTTATGATGAATGTAGGTTGAAAAGATCAGAGCTTAATACCATTGGGCTATGGAGTTAGTGAAAGGGATCTCAATAACAAGGATTTCCTTATGGAATTTGAGGCTTGTAAATATTTCAATGAAAGAGCAAGACATACAGGAGGTTTTCAATAGCTTGAGGTTCAAAGGAAGTTAGAGCATATGATATATGAATTCTGAGTAATGATACATCAAGACATTGGAAGAAAACTATTAAGAGAGATAAATCATGGCTTAATACTTAAAGGAAGTCAGAGCATAAAAAATCATGAGTTCTAAGTAATAAGCATTAAGACATTGAAGAAAACCTTTCAAAATATAGGACAAAAACTCATTGAAATATAATAAGAATCTCAGGTGAAGAAAAGTTGTGTTGTTACTATATATAGAAGAAACTCTAATAGCTTTACAATCAAATATTCTTCTGAGATAACATCTCCAACCTGACGAGTGTAGATTGAAAATAATATCAATATGTAGGCATTGGCTTAGGGAGTCAAAACTTTCAGTGATTCAGTGAGTTACTTGACATGGAAGTTGAGGTTGTTCGAAGTTTATAGAAGTAGGACACACACAAATAAAACATGAGTATACACAGTCAATTCACATATAAAGGAAGTCAAAGCATCTCATAGATGAATTCTGAGTAATATAAGTGAAAACCAATGCAAGTGAGATACATAAGAGGAACAAATAGAATAGGAAAACACTAAAAACTCCTTCAGAATCTCAAGTTGTTCAAGTAACAGATCTCTGTATTAGCTGAAACAGTCCATTACAATAAGCTGCCATTTTGCCAAAAATCTTCCAACCCCTGACAAATTCGACCCAATGTCCTTTAATAGACCTCTTACATCCTCTGATGATCTACCTCTAGGCTATATACATCGAATTTTTTTCCACTGACACCTTCCATAACTATAAAACATGGAATTTATTACAAAAAGACACCTATCCTACTTAACAGTCCTATTTCGAAAAGGACTCAAAATCCTTATCACTATCTATAACAACCTTATCTATTTGAAATTACATTATTGACAAGTCTATCATCACATGGTCAAATCTAGATGATGATGTTAAGTTCTTCATGACCACTTTGCTGACCTCTACAAAAGCAGGAAACCATACCCTGTTTTTTAAGCATAGGATATTTTTCCTTCTTTGAACACTTTGACCATCATTTAATCTTCATTTCATGGTGCTTGGCTGTTGAATATTAACTTAACATGTCCCATCACTCTTACCTAGCCTCCAGTTGTCCAAAACTGCTTCTAAAACTATTCAAAAGGCTGTAATGTATTGCGCTACGAAAACACAACAGTTTCGTAGCGCTGCCATTTCAAGCCTCTATTCTCCAAAGACTTGACTCCTTTCTCTTGAATAGTTTTAATTACCTTTCAACACACGCTTCATATTAATTAAAGCTTTTAACACCTTAAAATCTGACCAAAAGAAGCAAAAAAGGAAGCTACAGCAGTTTCGTAGCGCTTTTCTGCTTTTTTACACTGAATGCGCTACGAAAGTAGGGATTCTTGGCTAAAATGGAATTTTCGGTACAAAAATATTGAAAATTGAAATCAGTCAGAAAATGATGAGTGATGTGACATGAGGGAGTTTGAAAGTGAGTGGGTTTAGACCTTAGGGTAATATTTAAATAAGAAAAATTCAAAATTTCCCTTGACCAAGTAATGAGAAATGAATTATATGACCCTACCATTGACACATGAACCTCTAGGACTTTGTCAACTGATGCTTCATTTTTATGAGTGATAACAGGGTCATATAGGTCACTCACCAAATGGATAAGGTCTCCTAAGCGATTTCAAGGTGGTATAGGAAATGTTTTCACATTTTTAGCCTATCCTAAGTTTCATGATCACCTTCATTTATGCCATTTCAGTCAAATCAGTCCCATATCATGACAGTTATCATTCCCCATGCATTCAAACTCAAAAGAGCGAATTGGCAGTTTTTCAAAATTTCGTAGCGTTTTACACAGGAAAACAACAGATTTCGCTACGAAACTGCCTAATAGTTTCCTAGCAAATCTGTTAGAGGCTTAACTAATTTCACTACGAAAATCCATTTTTTAACCTATCTTGTCAGAGTTGTATGAGGTGTCATTTGATGATTAGAGGAGTTAAGGTAGAGGTCATTCAATGTTTTTATGGTAAATTCAAATGTACATACCTGTGTTTGATGTCATCATTACCTTTTTGGGCTTGTATGTGTCATGATTGTAGCTTGAGTTGTCAATTAAACCATTAAATATTACCTCAATTAGCCTTTTGTCATATTGTGATTTATCCTTGCATGTGAGTCAATTTCTGGGGAGTTGCTTCATCGAGCCAAGCAGGTGGCTAGGAAGTTCAAATTCTGCAGTTGTCATCAGAAAATAAGGCATCAAGAGAATCACTACGAGCCAAACATTGGCTAAAGGAAATTTGGAGGACATCCTGCATGAAATTGACATTGAAGAGTCACCCATTGTGTAAGATGAAGACATTGAATATGGAGGAAGAAAGCTGAAGAAAGGTAAGACTGCTAAAAAACTAGATTTTGTAGGTGATGATGCTGGTTTCATATTTCAACCGAGGAAGCCAATGACTAGAAATACAAAGAAGGTCATGGAAAGAAAAGAGACTAAGAAAATCAATGAAGCTGCTTAGCCACCAAGCATCATATATTTGTCTTCACCAACAAAGGAGGAACTGGTTATCTAACAAAGAAAGGGAAAAGAGAAAATGATTGAAAAATCATAAATAGAAACCCTCAAAGAGAAGTTGAAGGAAGCAGGTAAAGAGATATCAGTTTTAAAGCTGGAAGCAAATAAACATAGAGCTGAGAAGGTTCAATTTGAACAAATGAGGAAAATATGGGAAGAACAAGTCACAAGTGTTTCTAAAACCTTCAACAATAGATAAAAGTTGATAAAATGGACTCAGCCACTAAGAGGAGAGGTCAAACACATCAAAAAGATAAACTTGCACTTACAATCCAAAAATAGAGCATTAAAAGATCAAGTGAAAGATCTTCAGGAGCAGCTAGATTTAATTCAGGAGGAGTTACAAAAGAAAGGGTTGGAGATTAAATTGATAGAGGAACCCATCAACCGATTGATTGTAAATGAAGATGAAAGACCACAGGAGTAAAAAATTGAGATGGAATATGTTTGATGAGGTTCAGAACATGTAGAGAACCCAAATTTTGTAGCTGGAGAACAATTTTTGAAGACAATCTTGAACTCAACAAATTCTGGTTTTTTGGACAGTTTCGTAGCGTACCTCAGGCTTGAGGCCAAAAAAACACTACGAAAAATCCTGTAAGTGCATTTTTTCCTTAAAAATTAGTTTTTTCAATTATTATGAAGGGAGATTGACTGTTTGCAAGGTGTCTTGGCATAATAAAGGTATTGGAATCGCAAAGGAGTCAAAGAGATAGATGGAAAATCAAGTTTTCATACGCTACTAAAACTTGCTACGAAACTGCCTAAACTGCTCTGTTTCGTAGCAAGGAGATTTTTGAATAATTTTGAGTATCTCAACTGCACATTTGCCAGCTGGAGACCTCCATCATGTCAGTGTGACATATCAACAGAGAATCATTACTTAAATGGAGTGTCACACAGCCAACTCATTAGGAAAAACAAGGATTAAAGTGAAAGGTTATCCACTCCTAAAACGTAGGATTGTGTTCCACAGATCTAGGGGTGATTTAAATATGTAAAGTGATGGTTATTTGTCCTTTGAGTATGTGACATTCATTATGTAACTATTCCACTGATAGGAAAACCGAATATAATAAACAGGAGATAAAGTCCTATCAGGAGTTGTTTTCTTTAAGGATAACTGTCCTTTTTTTGTTTCGAGTTAATATTTTCAGTTATGATAGGTATCAGAGTAGAATTCGAAGATCTAGCCAGATTGTAAAGAATGTATATTTATAGACTAAACATCGAAGAAAAAAGGGCTGGATAATATTGCACCAAATTGTTGCTTGTATGTTTTATCCATTATCAGTAATATACAATGACATTCTACTTCCAGACCTGAGATTCTCATGAGGTTTTTGATGTGTTATTGCTCTGTATCTTTATGTTTAATCATTTGCATTAGATTTTATCTCTAATTACTCAGAATTCATAATATTATGCTCTGACTTTCTTCAGGGGTGAAATTATTGTTTGTTCCTTATGTTATGTGTATAAATTATCTTTGTTAAAAACCTATATCTGCCGCAGCTTCCATGTGAAGAACCACTGTCACTAAGAGTACCCATGTTGACTCCATATCCCAATGGTAGCAAGCCTTCATTTTTCAACCTGCAATCATACAAAACCAAGTTACAATTCATAGAGTTAGCATCTAGTATTATCCCTATTCAAAATCATAAACCCCCTTTGAGAGAGCCCTCTCAAACTGAAGAGGCTAATATTCAGTTAGAAGTGGTTTGAAAGTGTTACATTGAGTTGATCGATGAGCAGCCAATCAAGATCAATTTGGTGATAACAGTTGCTCCATGCAATAATGAAAAAATGATTAGGGAACCCTGAAATCACATGCATTTTTCTAGGTTTGTAATGTTTTAATGTATATTTTTTATATGTATCCATAATTAATAGATAAAATGGTTTTTAATTTTTGGCCATAGTTTTGAGTGATATAGTAATTCTTTTTCATTATTATTTTTTTCAATATATAAATGGATTCAACACTAAATTAAACTTATATTTTTAAAAAATTAGCTTTCAAACAACCATAAGGGTGGTTGAATGTAATAATTAAGTTGGATGGAGTAACGTCACTCTGAAGGTACAAAGACGACTTGGATTAGCATCACGCTGCATGGACATAGAAGATTTTTTGCAATACTGTAGCTTTATGTAAATTGACTGATATTGGTAATACATAGGACTTTTTCTTGACCAACCTGAGATTCTGATGGAGTTTTTAGTGCTTATCTAATCTATATTTTCTATGCTTACCATTTGCAGTGGTTTTCATCTTTAATACTCAGAATTCATATGTGTATGCTCTAACTTCCTTTATTGATGAATTGCTTGTGTTATTTCATGTTCCACGTGTGATTTACCTCTGCTAAAAACTATTATATGCATCAACTTCCATGTCAATAGAACTCACCACTGAACGACTAATTTGTTGACTCCATAAGCCCAATGATTGCAGACTTGTACTCCTTTCAACCTACACACATCACAATCAAGTTATTTTCCAAGTAGAGTTAGCCATCTAGTTTCATCATTATCAAATATCATTAACCCCTTTGAGAGAGCCCTCTCAGACTGAAGAGGCTAAGCTTCAGTTACAAGTTGGTTTGAAACAGTTACATGAAGTTGTCTGATTAGCAGCAAATAAAGTGCAATTTTGTGATAACACTTTCCCTATAGGTGACGTTGCAGGCAAGCACTAGATCCTCTACCCTTACCTTGGTGTATTTTCTTTAGCTGACTGGGGGCGTTGCCAGCTCTTACGAGACGTTGTGCTAGCACTCACAAGATATCTTCTCAAGGCCCAGTTACATTTGAGTGTGTGAGGACGACTAGGTCTTCTAGGATTTGAGTATCATATGCAAAACAAACAAAAACCATATTTTTTGATTGACTGATCACATAGGATTAATTTAAAGGGAAAATTTATTTTATTTTCGCTTTGTTTTATGTATGAGATCGAAATTTTTCTTTTATTATAATCACTATCCTCTCGAATATTTCCAAATCCATACCTAGTCGACGCCAGAATGGACCCAACGGACCTCGTCGATCTAGACGTCTTTTGGACCTCCCCCCATTACGGGGAGGGGTTCCAAGTCTTTCACCATTTAGGTGTCAAAGACGAAACACTGCCACCATTATTGGTTCGTCCTTTATTGGAGCATATTTATTTGGGAACCCTAGTTGGTCTCCCAATGCCACACCACATACCACTCCTCCTACAACCCCTAGAGGGCACAAGAGTGCCACGAGTTTAGGGTTTAGGGTCTGGGGTCTGGGGTTTAGGGGTTAAGGGTTAAGGGTTAAGGGTGCGGGGTTTGGGGTGTGGGGTTTGGGGTTTGGGGTTGGGGGTTTCGGGTTAAGGGTTTTTTAGGGGTTAGGGTTTAGGGTTTGGGGTTTAGGGGTTAGGGTTTAGGGTTTGGGGTTTGGGGTTTGGGGTTTAGGGTTTAGGAGGATTTTCTTCGACTGACTGGGGGCATCGCCAGCTCTTACGGAACATTGTGCTAGCACTCACAAGATATCTTCTCATGGCCCAGTTACATTTGAGTGTGTGAGGACGATTAAGTCTTCTAGGATTTGAGTATCATATGCAAAACAAACAAAAACCATATTTTTGATTGACTGATCACATAGAATTAATTTAAAGAGAAAATTTATTTTATTTTCGCATTGTTTTAGGGTTTAGGGTTTAGGGGTTTAAGGGTTTTAGGGTTTAGGGTTTAAGGTTTAGGGTTAAGGGTTAAGGGTTAAGGGTTTGGGGTTTGGGGTTAAGGGTTTAGGGGTTAGGTTTAGAGTTTAAGGTTTGGGGTTTAGGGTTCAGGTTTTGGGGTTTTGGGTTTAGGGGTTTGGGGTTTTAAGGTTTAGGGTTTAGGGGTTAAGGGTTAAGGGTTTTAGGGTTTAGGGTTTGGGGTTTGGGGTTTGGGGTTGGGGGTTTGGGTTTTAGGGTTTAGGGTTTACTGTTTAAGGGCTTCGAGGGTTTAGGGTTTAAGGGTTTCGGGGTTCGGGGTTCGGGGTTTAGGGGTTGGGGTTTGCGGTTTGCGGTTTGCGGTTCAGGGTTCAGGGTTCAGGGTCTAGGGTTTTAGGGTATAGGGTTCAGGGTCAAGGGTTCAGGGTTTTCAGGGTTCAGGGTTCAGGGTTCAGGGTTTTCAGGGTTCAGGGTTCAGGGTTTCAGGGTTCAGGGTTTCAGGGTTCAGGGTTCAGTGTCTAGGGTCTAGGGTTCTAAGTTTAGGGTTCTAGGGTCTAGGGTTTGGGGTCTAGGGTGTGGGGTTTGGGGTGTGGGGTTTAGGGTTTGGGGTTTTGGGGTCTCAGGTCTAGGGTCTAGAGTCTAGGGTGTAGGGTCTAGGGGTTAGGGGTTGGGGTTTAGGGTTTGGGGTTTGGGGTTTAGGGGTTAGGGTTTAGGGTTTGGGGTTTGGGGTTTGGGGTTTCGGGTTTAGGGGTTAGGGTTCAGGGTTTAGGGTTTCGGGTTTCGGGTCTGGGGTCTGGGGTTAGGGTCTAGGGTCTGGGGTTTGGGGTTTGGGGTTTGGGTTTAGGGTTTCGGGTGTAGGGGTTAGGGTTTAAGGGTTAGGCGTTAGGGGTTAGGGGTTAGGGGTTAGGGTTTAGGGTTTAAGGGTTTAGGGGTTTAGGGTTAGGGGTTTTTGGGTTAGGGGTTTTTGGGTTTTTGGGTTAAGGGTTTAGGGTTAGGGTTTAGGGTTAGGGGTTGGGGTTTAGGGGTTAAGGGTTAAGGGGAAGGGTTTGGGGTTTGGGGTTTGGGGTTAAGGGTTTAGGGTTTTTTAGGGTTTAGGGGTTAGGGTTTAGGGTTTAGGGGTTAGGGTTAGGGTTAAGGGTTAGGGGTTAGGGGTTAGGGTCTAGGGTTTGGGGTCTAGGGTTTAGGGTTTAGGGGTTAGTGTTAGGGTTAGGGGTTAGGGGTTAGGGGTTAGGGTCTGGGGTCTGGGGTCTGGGGTTTAGGGTTTAGGGTTTAGGGTTTAGGGTTTAGGGCTAAAACAGAAAGAGCATAAGGTGGGTGACCATACCGAAACAAAAAACCCTAGTTACAGTTGCAGAAATTGCCAGAAATGAAGAACATGAAAAAAATTGCTAATAAAGGACAAGATTATGAAAAACACATAATACACAAGAACAGATCTTTGTATTCATCAAACTAGTTTCGTCCTCGATGGGACTCATCAGTGATACAAAGAAAATGAGCTACTTGCTGTCCTTATATAGCAAAAATGGACAAGGCAAGCGGTACATGGTATTTTTTGCAACCATGGTATTGGGCACATGGTTTTACTTTTTTAAATTTTTAATATTAAAATATTTAAAAATAAATATTTAAAATATTAAAAAATAAAGTAAAATAGCTAAAAATAGCTAAAAATAGCTAAAAAATAGCTCTGCGCATGCAAAAAATCTGAAAAAATCATGTACTGCTCCTGAAGAAGAATGCTCTGCCGCTGGTGAAGATCATGGTCGGGGGTCGGAACTGCTCATGTAAAAAGTCCCGATTTTGCGCGGATTCCGCCAACAAATCAAGGGCTTGGGAATATGCTGTAGCAAAGGGAAACGCTGGAATTCTCCATGCAGTTTAGGGTTTAGGAAACCCCCAAGGTTCAAAGCACGAGTGGCTTCACAAAAGTCCAGCTTCAACACCAAGGGGGCCCTTTTGAGGCCAAGAGAGTGAAGTGGGCCTCGTGCATAGACCTGCTGCAATAGAGCGACCCTTTGATCCCAATGGACCTTGGCAAAACATGCCTGGAGGAAATCCGGAGGATAGCCCCTCGACCGAAGCCTGCTGTAGAATGCCCGTCTGAGTTCGAGGAAGCCCAACTCAGTGCTCTCTCTCGAAGATACCGCTGCAGCTCATTAACCACGAATGCTACTTTCTGGTGCTTGGGATGCCAGGAAGTAAAAGGAATGTACTGATATGCATTCAGTGGTTTCTGGAAGCATCTGGTGGAAAGCTTTCCAGAGGTGTGGAAGTCATCACCTTTGAAAAGCACAATGTCCAGAATGTTGATGCTGGATGATGAAATGCAAGAAGTAATGCGGATGTGCTCAGGATAAATGGACTGGTAACAATCCAAGAACTGGACCAATCTCTCTCTGGAGCCATTCCAGACCATGCAACCATCATCAATAAACCGTCTGAAGAGCTGAATCTCCGGAGCAGGAAATCTACGAAAGACTTCTTGCTCAAGGTGGCAAAGAAAAAGACATGCATATACAACAGCAAAATTGCTGCCCATGGCAGTGCCTCTAATCTGTCGGTAAAAAGAGCCATCAAACTGCAAAAAATGCCACTTGAGCACCAACTCAGCTGCACTAACAAGAAAATCCACATCCTCTGGCATGAAGAAATCAGCAGTACTATGCTCAATCATATCCCGTAAGGCATGCAAGCCTTCCTGAGTGGGAATGCTAGGATAGAGAGACTCTACATCAAATGTTACAAGAAATGAATCAGGAGCAAAACGCTTGGATTCAATATCTTGTAAGAGAGAAAGAGAATCTGGAAGATGAGAAGGCTGAGCAAGAAGAGTGCCAAGGAGTTTATAATGCAAAAATTTGGAAAGATGCTCCAACATAAACCCGTTGTAAGCACAAATAGGCCTACCGACAGGAGGGTTTTTGTGGATCTTCCAAATAAAGTATAGCCGGCAAGCTTTGGCATCTTGCGGCTTGATTTGCATTATGTATTCCCACTGCTGAACTGAAAACAGATTATGAAATCTGGCTTGGAGCTGCCGGAGGGACCTGCTGATGGCCAACCATGGAACCGCTGCATACTGCCTGTAAACATTGAGATCAGCTAGTTGCCGATGAGCTTCGGCAACATAGCTATCTCTGTCAAGAACCACAATACCCAGGTTCTTATCCGCTGGTTTGATCACAATAGGGAGTCGGCGAAGGCTCTTTAATGCAAGCAATTGGGATCTGGCAAATCTGGGTCTAGCAGTAAACTGGACAGAGGCAATACGGGACTGAAGAAGAGTACGGCCAAGCTGGAGAGCACGATTAAGATCAGGATCATTAATCGAAGGCTCCCAGGTAGGGTTTGGCAAGCGGAAAGGGTTATAAGTGTCATCATCAGCAGAAAGTCGGAAAAATCTTCTAAGACGGCAAAGACGGGAAAAATAGGCATATTCTCTATAAATGTCATCAATGGCCATGGGAGGAGGCCAGGGAATGTATTTATGCCCTAGGCCCAGTAATTTGGTTTGGCTGAAGGAAAGGGGCACAGAAGAGAGATTGTGAATAGCAAGATTGCTAATTCGATGATCAATCTGGGAGGGGGTCATTTTTCCAATCAGATAAGCCAAATAAGAAAATGGGCTAATGGAGGGCAACCAAAAAAGATGACGGGAATTGCTTACATAAAGAAAACTTGGCCTTTCCCTTTGTCTCTGTCTGGCATCTGGTGCGTATCTGACCGCCGTGGAGCATATGGGGCAGCTGCCGGATTCAAACCAGTGTTCTGGAAAGACTGGTTTGGAGCGGAGCCCGACTGCCCAGCAACAGATTGTGTGGAGCGATTTCCTCGGCGAAAACGCCCCCTGCCCATCCCGTTTTTTGGCCGGGACTGAAACTGGGGCAACTGCTCCTGCTGCTGCTACCTCTGAGGCTGTCTGCGCAGTTGCTGGGGCTGACTGCGCAGTTGCTGGGGCTGCCTGCGCAGAGGCCTCTGCTGACTGCGCAGAGGCTGCTGCTGCTGCTGCTGGTCATGCTGCTATCGCTGCTGAGGCTGTCTACGCTGCTGCTGCTGCTGCTGTCGCTGCTGCCGCTGCTGCTGCTGCTGCTGTGGAGGAGAAGTGCCAGGAGACTGAAGCTCAATAAGAAATGCAAGCTGTTCTTGTATTGGCTTCAGAGTGGCATCAAGTTTCTGCTGCTGGGCCTGGAAAGTTTTTTCAACTTCCCTCTGAACCAAAACAGAAATGGCATCCTCTCTCGGAATATCATTGGCATGCTTGGCTGCTTCTTCTCGTGCAGCATCAGGGGCGGCTTGAGCAGCCACTCTGGCGGCACGACGTTCTACTAGCTCTATTTGGAATTCATTGACTTGTCGATTATAGGAGGACAAGGCCAATGAAGTCCAATGTGTAGCAACAATGCTACCAGCAATGGGACCGGTAGAACTAGTGAACAGGATGTGCTGGAACGGTTCGGCAAGCTGTTGGAGCTTTTCTTCAAAATCTGAAGCTAGCTGAGAAACCCTAACTTGATTTTGGCTCACAATATCTTGCTCATGCCGTAAATAAAGCTCATGGCAATCTCTGCGATATCTAGCAGTAAGAGCTTCGAGACCACCTCTGAGAGTATCATTGGCGGCAGGATCGGAAGCCACGAGACCCGGTGATTTAACCATGAGGCTTTGAATGACCCGGTTGTCTCTTTGCAAAGCTGATAATTTATCAACAAGAGACTGAGATTTCATTAAAATCTCGGTGGCTTTCTGGAAAGTTTTTTACTGCACAAGAGATAACATCTGTCCAGGAATGAGGCATCGGCGGAATTTCATCATTTGCCGAATGCTGGTGAACTGTCGAAGGCCCCGGATGGGCAGAAGGATCCCCCTGCACAGAAGAAGGATGCCCCTGCGCAGTAGCTGAAGGGCCCTGCGCAGCACCGGAAGAACCCAGAAGGGGCTGCGCAGTCCTGGAAGGGCCCTGCGCAGTCCCAGAAGGGAACTGCGCAGTTCCTTCAAGAGCCCCGGGAATCTGAATGCCGGCCATGAACTCAGAGCCGAAGAACGCCTGATTAATCTCTTGTGGAGAGAGAGCGTTTTCCCGGATGATTTGCTGCACAATATTCTGGAGCCTGCAAAATAAAGAATCTTGCTCGGGCTGATCAAAATTGACAGAATCGACAGAATTAGACCTGGATCTAGATCTAGTAACAGGGCCGATATAGCTCCGCACCATGGACAATGATTAGGGCTAAAACAGTAAGAGCATAAGGTGGGTGACCATACCGAAACAAAAAACCCTAGTTACAGTTGCAGAAATTGCCAGAAATGAAGAATCATGAAAAAATTGCTAATAAAGGACAAGATTATGAAAAACACATAATACACAAGAACAGATCTTTGTATTCATCAAACTAGTTTCGTCCTCGAAGGGACTCATCAGTGATACAAAGAAAATGAGCTACTTGCTGTCCTTTATATAGCAAAAATGGACAAAGCAAGCGGCACATGGTATTTTTTGCAACCATGGTATTGGGCACATGGTTTTACTTTTTTAATTTTTTAATATAAAATATTTAAAAATAAATATTTAAAATATTAAAAAATAAAGTAAAATAGCTAAAAATAGCTAAAAATAGCTCTGCTCATGCAAAAAATCTGAAAAAATCATGTGCTGCTCCTGAAGAAGAATGCTCTGCCGCTGGTGAAGATCATGGTCGGGGGTCGGAACTGCTCATGTAAAAAGTCCCGATTTTGCGCGGATTCCGCCAACAAATCAAGGGCTTGGGAATATGCTGTAGCAAAGGGAAACGCTGGAATTCTCCATGCAGTTTAGGGTTTAGGGTTTAGGGTTTTAGGGTTTAGGGTTTAGGGTTTAGGGTTTAGGGTTTAGGGTTTAGGGCTTAGGGCTTAGGGCTTAGGGCTTAGGGCTTAGGGCTTAGGGCTTAGGGCTTAGGGCTTAGGGCTTAGGGTTTAGGGCTAAAACAGTAAGAGCATAAGGTGGGTGACTATACCGAAACAAAAAACCCTAGTTACAGTTGCAGAAATTGCCAGAAAAGAAGAACATGAAAAAATTGCTAATAAAGGACAAGATTATGAAAAACACATAATACACAAGAAACAGATCTTTGTATTCATCAAACTAGTTTCGTCCTCGATGGGACTCATCAGTGATACAAAGAAAATGAGCTACTTGTAGTCCTTATATAGCAAGAATGGACAAGGCAAGCGGCACATGGTATTTTTTGCAACCATGGAATTGGGCACATGGTTTTACTTTTTTAATTTTTTAATATTAAAATATTTAGAAATAAATATTAAAAATATTAAAAAATAAAGTAAGAAAGCTAAAAATATAGCTTTACTTACTTTTTTAATAAAGTAAAAAAGCTAAAAATATAGCTTTACTTACTTTATTAATTTTTTAATATTAGAATATTTAAAAATAAATATTTAAAATATTTAAAAAGTAAAAAAAGGTAAAAATAGCTAAAAATAGCTAAAAATAGCTAAAAAATAGCTCTGCTCATGCAAAAAATCTGAAAAAATTATGTGCTGCTCCTGAAGAAGAATTCTCTGCCGCTGGTGAAGATCATGGTCGGGGGTCGGAACTGCTCATGTAAAAAGTCCCGATTTTGCGCGGATTCCGCCAACAAATCAAGGGCTTGGGAATATGCTGTAGCAAAGGGAAACGCTGGAATTCTCCATGCAGTTTAGGGTTTAGGGAACCCCCAAGGTTCAAAGAACGAGTGGCTTCACAAAAGTCCAACTTCAACACCAAGGGGGCCCTTTTGAGGCCAAGAGTGTGAAGTGGGCCTCGTGCATAAACCTGCTGCAATAGAGTGACCCTTTGATCCCAATGGACCTTGGCAAAACATGCCTGGAGGAAATCCGGAGGATAGCCCCTCGACCGAAGCCTGCTGTAGAATGCCCGTCTGAGTTCGAGGAAGCCCAACTCAGTGCTCTCTCGAAGGAGATACCACTGCAGCTCATTAACCACGAATGCAACTTTCTGGTGCTTGGGATGCCAGGAAGTAAAAGGAATGTACTGATATGCATTCAGTGGTTTCTGGAAGCATCTGGTGGAAAGCTTTCCAGAGGTGTGGAAGTCAGCACCTTTGAAAAGCACAATGTCCAGAATGTTGATGCTGGATGATGAAATGCAAGAAGTAATGCGGATGTGCTCAGGATAAATGGACTGGTAACAATCCAAGAACTGGACCAATCTCTCTCTGGAGCCTTTCCAGACCATGCAACCATCATCAATAAACCGTCTGAAGAGCTGAATCTCTGGAGCAGGAAATCTACGAAAGACTTCTTGCTCAAGGTGGCAAAGAAAAAGACATGCATACACAACAGCAAAATTGCTGCCCATGGCAGTGCCTCTAATCTGCCAGTAGAAAGAGCCATCAAACTGCAAAAAATGCCACTTGAGCACCAAAACTCAGCTGCACTAACAAGAAAATCCACATCCTCTGGCATGAAGAAATCAGCAGTACTATGCTCAATCATATCCCGTAAGGCATGCAAGCCCTCCTGAGTGGGAATGCTAGGATAGAGAGACTCTACATCAAATGTTACAAGAAATGAATCAGGAGCAAAACGCTTGGATTCAATATCCTGTAAGAGAGAAAGAGAATCTGGAAGATGAGAAGGCTGAGCAAGAAGAGTGCCAAGGAGTTTATAATGCAAAAAATTGGAAAGAGGTTCCAACATAAACCCGTTGTAAGCACAAATAGGCCTACCGACAGGAGGGTTTTTGTGGATCTTCCAAATAAAGTATAGCCGGCAAGCTTTGGCATCTTGCGGCTTGATTTGCATTATGTACTCCCACTGCTGAACTGAAAGCAGATTATGAAATCTGGCTTGGAGCTGCCTGAGGGACCTGCTGATGGCCAACCAAGGAACCGCTGCATACTGCCTGTAAAATAAGTTGTGATTGTAAGTTCACTGATGTTTATGTGTATCATTTCCCTTCTCTGTTCTTCTTAAATTAAACAAATCAGTGTTAAAGGTGGAAATCAATAGCTTGCTTTGCTCTACCTTTAGTTTTGTTTAATTTTACATGTTTTCATTTGATTGAAGAGGATCCTTGAGACCTCTTGCCCTCTTCATCTCCTCATAAATCTAAACCATCCATCCATTCAATTCAAAGCATAAAAACCATTGCCTTCCTTGCCCTAATCAGAACTCTGCAAAAACTAGGCCTTATCCTCGCACCCAAAACTGCCTTTCCCTTCGATCCAACAAAAACCCCAAAAATCAAACTCAAACTCTTTTATTTATATACCTAGCCTAAAATTAGTTTTTATTTCAGTCATCTCAAGCCCTATTGATACATTTTTCCTGAAATTGACCCGGAGAGAGCCCTCTCCTGTTTTGGTAGGGCTAGCTACCAGACTGAGCGTGGTTTGATGTTACCTTGAAATCTGCCTTCCTTCAGCCTGAGGTGGATTTAGGCAATAACAGTTAGAAATTATCTAATCTGGAAACAAGGCCAGCCGCTCCATTACAGCCAGTGGCAGTAGAGGAACCTTTTCAACAATGGGGGTTGGACATGATTGGAGAAATCCTATCGCACTCCTCCAAGCAACATCGGTATATCCTCACTGCTACAGACTATTTCACCAGGTGGGTTGAAGCGATACCATTACGCCAAATCAACGATCAAGAGGTAATAGATTTTGTCACTCATTCTATCATAACCAGGTTTGGTGTTCCAACCTTCCTTGTTTTTGACAATGCAACTTATTTTTCGTCTTTCAAGTTGTATGATTTTTCTTTGGAAAATGGAATTGTAATTAAACACTCTACAAATTATTACCCCCAAGGAAATGGGTTAGCCAAGTCAACTAATAAAAACCTTATTCGCATCATAAAAAAGACTATGTTGTCCCACCAGCAAAACTGGAATAACGCCCTCCATAACGCCCTTTGGGCTGAAAAGGTCACACCCAAATCTTTGCTCGACACCTCCGCATATTTCCTTGTTTATGGAAAAGAGGCCGTTCTTCCTCCCCACCTATCTCTTCCTACCCTCCAGTTGTCCCAAGAAAGCCGTGGTTCCCCTTGCCCCACCTTGCAAGCCCGAATCGACATATTACTTAAACTGGAGGAGGAAAGGCAAAAATCCCGGGAAAAATTCACCATCCACCAAAGTTGAATTAAGAGATAGTTTGATAAAACTTCTGCAGGGAGTAAAATTTTCGAAGTAGGAGACCTTGTTCTTAAATTGGATAAAGCTCACGAAGATAAAGGGAAAAATTCCAAATTCCAAGCCCTTTGGACAAGTCCATTCCATATTAAAGAGAAGCTAAGTCCCCACACTTTCAAACTGCAAAATCTAGAGGGAAGAATCGAGGTCCTCCCAGTAAACGGGCATGACATCAAGCATTACTTCACTTAATAGCCCTAGGAGGGTCGTCCCCACCCCTGTACCATATTTTATTGTTTTATGTTGTAGTTTTCGTTTTGTAGGCATCCTTGTAAGAACTCCAATAAAGCGGAAGGCATTGTAGAAGTCACGCAATTGGCATACTGCACCATGATCTGTGCTGATGATGAGTCTCTCCTGAAAATCACAAAAGATGGTAGGAGCTTGTCTCTGACTGACACCCAAAGGTAATACATGACCTAGTCCGAGCCACTGAGTGCAGATAGCTCACCTGGCAAGCTTGAAAGGGTGTCTGTGAAAGAAAGTTGGTTAAAGAGGAAACTGGACTGGAAGGGAACAGGGATAACTTCGGGTGACACAAGGATATCCAGAAAAACACAAAGTCCTCATACGGACCAGGAGAAACCTCTCTTGCAAGTAAAATAAATCGAGATCCCTCATCCGCCCAGGCAAAATTGCCTCTCTCAAATAAGTGCCATGAGCACATCTAAATAAGTGCCTTGGGCACATTTAAAATAAGTGCAGTAGCACACCAATAAAGGGTAAAGGATTGATAAAGGCTTCCTGCGCAGAGAGGCAATGCGACGACTCTGCCAGGGTACTGACCAGGCTCGCTAACATCGGAGCAACGTCCGTGACTCCTAGGTAGTGACTCTGCCGGGACCGCGAGGCTCGCAGGAAGCGGAGCAACACAATGAGGACGAAATAGTCATACCAGATCCTGCAAATCCCTGAAGTGCTCCAACCCTTCCGGTTCTGAAACCATAAGTAAAACACGGTCAACCAGCACCTAAACGGGCAAGCAGGCAAAGCAACCTCGCAAGGTACGAAAGGCAAGATCATGGAAACCTAAGGGTGAAAGGAACAACCTGCTAAGGCCCCTCCCTCCCCCCGCAAAGGTAAAGAATCAGTAGAGATTCTTGGCCCTACTATTGAATCGCCATTTTTTGTAGCCTCTACAAAACCCTCCAAAAAATTCACCCTCTAAAATTTTTAGGAGCCCCTGAGCATCGAAAAAGCTAAGTCAAAATCTATAGTCAAATCTTTTTCAAGAAAAGTTAGGAGTCGCTGAGTTGCAGAATGGTTCCTTTCCCCAAATTTGCGACTTAATGACCCCGCGACCTCTAAGGTCGCTAAGTCGCTAAGTTGTAGATCTCTTATATTTTTCAAAATCGTGACCCGCGATCTTGCGACCCCACGACCCTCCAGGTCGAGAGGTCGCAAGGTCGCGAGGTTGCGCCTCTCTTAAAACACGGGACATTGCAACCTAGCAACCTCATTAATGGCTCGCACGCGCGACCCTTTTATAAATAGGAGGGTCGCTAGGTCGCATTTTGTTCACGCAACGGAGAGTGAAAAAACGCTTTTGACAGGCCAACTAGAGCGTGATTTTCTCGGGTAAGTTGTCGTTTCCTCTTGCTGTTTCCGTTTTTCCTTTTGTTGCCCTATTCCCTCTACCATTAGCCTTTTTAAGCCATCCACCACCCCTCCTTTTGATCCTTTAGGACTTGAGACGCCCTGACTATCCAAAAACTCCTCTTCCTTGCACAGCCTTGTAATCAAAATTCATCCAGCCTCCCTGATATTTATTTTTCTCCTAGAACTGCTTCTCCTCCATGTTTTTCATTGTCCACTTAGTCCTGCATTGTTTAAGTTGAAAGGGAATTGAATATATAATGCAAAGGACTGCGTCGCTTGCTAAAAACCCCAACCAGCCCTAATGCGACTTCCAACCCTTGCGACTTCGCGACTCATGCGACCCTGCGACCCCTGTCGCTGAGTCGCCAGGTCGCATCTGCACTCCAAACTGATGTTTGCGACCCTTGGACCCAGCGACCCGATCGCAAGTCGCAAGATCGCACCCTTCTCGAACTTTCAAACATTTGCGACCCAACGACCTCGCAACCTGGTCGCAGGGTCGCGAGGTCGCAAGGTCGCTACCTTCTAAAAGCATAAACCTCGTAACCCTTGCAACCCAGCGACCCAGTTGCAAGTCGCTAATTCGCCCTTTCCTGTGGTTTCAGTTGGGGAAAGTTAATAAGCTGTATCTAGGCTTTTATCATCATGGAATCTTTCTTATCCTAGGATTCTTTTATGAACATGACAGCTGAATTCGAAGCAGACTTAGAGTGCATCCCCGTCTCTTCAGACTCAAGCGACATGGGACCTCTGGCAGCCCGCAAGAAAAATAAGAGCCTAGAGATAGAAGACATATAAATGGACATACCAATGTCTCCACCTCCGATCTACAGGGATACCTCATTTATATTTGCCAAAGGGGAAAGCATGAGTTGGTATCAAGTATATCAGGAATTTTCACGGCCAGAATTCCCAGAGGACCTCCCCGACCGGCAAGTATATATACAAGTTAAAATGTCGAAGCTCCACTATGCAGGTGCCCAACCTGCTATATTCCCATGCGCGGAAGTCATTGAATGGATCATACAAAACACCGACCCCAAAAAGTGGGTAATTCGGGACTATGAAGGTAAAGCATTTGCGACTCTAAAAGGCTCGGATGTTGAGTTTTAGTATGGGCTGTCGGAATGAGAAAAGACCTTCACAGAAGAATGGGCCACCACCCATGCAGTCGCCATAGCAGATACCTTGAGGGGGTGGTGGGGGGAACCTGAAAATTTCAAAGTCAACAAGGATCAGGAATATCCAGTGGCGGGCCTCAGGAAGGTATACAAGCTGGTGGTAGCCATGCTTTGTAGGATATACGGTCGTCCCGATGCCACCACTTTCAGTGGCACGTGGGTATCCCTGATGAACTATGTCACTGTTCACGACACTCGTTTCAATTGGGCCAGCATGCTGATGGCATTTCTCCAGACAAACATATCCTTAGCACTACCACCAGAGGAGGGATATTCCTCTGAATTCTACATGGCTTCCTATTTATTGGATGTTGTTTTTTCCCGGTGCCACTTTGAGGGATGGGCACACAACTGGGACCCGAAGCAGGCGCACCCAGTTCACATAGAAATGAACGTATTTTGGGACTCTAGATATAAGCAAGATATAGAGTCAATCTCACAACTCTTCATCCTGGCACTCTACAGGAAATTTTTCGATCAAGATACTCCATGCATGTCCTGGTGAGCCATGGAGACTTTAGTCAAGGTGGCACATTAGTTTCCACTCATAGAATATACCTTTATTCGAGTCTTTGGTTCATTCAAGACTCCCCATGCCATGCCCCGGTTTGTTACAGATAAGATGCTTCTTCAAGAAGTTTGTTATCAGATGACTTTCGGTTTCGCTAAGGTCCTGACTAAAGGTAAGAAAAAGTTGTGGCCTACACTGCCTCTCACCATCGGTGCCTACACAGTCAAGGATTTCAGAGAGGTAGAGGTAGAAGTAGAATAAATTAGAGGTTTCCACCTGGGGCTGTTGGATCACCGGACATATGACCCAGAGAGGATAGTCCCTGATCACTATAAATAGGCTAAGTTCAAATGGAGCTACCAACATACTGAACACCCATATGAGGATGAGAAAAGAAACTGGTATAACGCGGATAGGGAACTTTCCCCAGGGACATGGTCCGATCAGGAATATTCGGATGATCACACGTTGGAGGAGAGAATATGCGAATTAGGAGGCGCCTCTTCTTCCCAGGCCAAGAAGCCTCGAACCAGCACGGATCACAACACTACTACCCAACAGAAAGAGCAAGAAGCAAATGCTCAGCGGGAAGCTGAAAAGAAGGAAAAATAAGATGAAGAAAAGCGTAAAAAGAACCTGAAGGAAGAGCAAAGGAAGAAGCAGGAAGAAGAGGCCAGGAAAAGAAAGGAAGAACAGGAAGCAAAGGCTGAGGTGGAACGACAGCTGAAAAAAGAATTAGATTAGGTGGAGGTCGAACGCAAGAGAAAGGAAGAACAGGAAGCAGTGGCAAAAGCAAAGCGTAGGTGAAAAGAAGGACAGGACAAGGCAGAAGCGGAACAGCTTCAAAAAGAAGAGGAAGATCGAAGATCAAAGAACATCGAGACATCTCCTCCAGTCACAGAATTACAAACTAAGTTGCAGCCCTTCAAAGTGATTGTAATCAATATGCGTTTTGCACTCTCCGAGTCGAGCTCTTACGAAGGACAAGAAGAGGAGGTGTTTAACCTTACAAGGCTCACTTATGATCAATTCTCCTTCAAGATCCGAAAGGAGAAAAGGAGATGTCTAGCACGAAACCCTTCCACCCCAAACACAGCCATGGCAAAGAAAGATATAGTCCTAGATACTAGGACCAACCCAGTGATGATAGCATCGGCCGGCACTGCTTTTGCCGCAGCCACAGAGGAAAATGTGAGCCGAATGAGTAGAGAGATCCTTTCCCTACAAAATAAGTTACAGGAATCTGAACAAAGGGAGGCAAGGGCAGAGCAAGAAAAGACAGCATTAAGGGAGGAAATACAACAACTTTGAGACAAAATTGCTCTTGTTAACAAAGTACCACTCACCGTCCAAAGAGAGTTGGAGGTGCTGGAGGTCACCATGAGAAAGGTTTATGGGGAGATGTTCACTATAAAATAAATAGTCGCCCCCCTACTAAGAGCCCAAGTAGAGACAAAACAGAGGAGCGAGCAACTGAAAGAGGCCTCCACCACTTTGGACAGAATGATAGAATGGACAGGTCAATACCCACAGGCTCTGGAAAACTTGCCCAAGAAAGACTGGATTCACACCCAGGATGCCAGGGTCCAAATTCGTATTAAAATGCAGTCCAAGGAAAATCTATCCAAAGACCTAGAAAAGGTAATGGCCACATACGAGCATTTGATCAGTGGCATCGAATCAATGCATGAACTACACCATATTCCATCTCTGGGTGCATTGAGCGAGGAAACGACATGGGGACAGGTGGATCAAGAGATTCAAACATTTCTGCAACCTATCATACAAGCCACTGCTACTCCTGACCTTGCAGCGTCTCAAGAGAACTTGGGTAAATTTATCGTTACACCAGTTTGGATCTACACTAAACTGGCCTCTTTAGCCAACCAGGTCACACTCAAAAGAGAGACTCTAATTCCAAATTCCTTGGAGTGCCTGCACCGGTTAAGGGAAGAAGTTCCCTTAATCTCCCCAGTAGCTACAAATTATCGCGCCTGGCAGAAATTTCTCAGGGAGCAACAAGTTGATGCCCATGACCTCGCGATCACACGCACATTATCATGATCAGATGGCAAGAGGTCCCAGGTCACACTGTGCAATTGGGTCGCAGGTCGCACTGTCCAATTGATTCGCAAGTCACATTCTCCATTCAGGTCATAAGGCAGCCCAATGGTCAGGAAAGGAAAGAGTCTAGTAGCCCAAAGGGAAAATTTTGGTCTATAAAAACTTCCTTCGGGAAGATTGTAAGGGGCTTTTTTTTGGGAGACAAGGAGTTATAGAGCATCGTATAGAGGGACTACACATTTTTGAGCATGAATACAAGCATTTTTTAATTCCATTGTTGGATCTGATGTTGGTAAATGCATGAACACTATGAGTATTCTGTTTTCAGTTTCTAACATCTTTTGATTAATGAAACTGTGTTTCGAATGACATCGTTTATGCATTATAGTTTTCTAAACATGTGTTAATGATGCTAAGTTTATTTACGCTTTCTCAATGAATGTTAATAACTTTATTCACTGACATTTATGTTATCACCGACACCATTTAAGGAATTGAAGGGTGTTCTGCCATAAAGAATTGTTTCTTCTGTGGTTAGAACAGCATACAAGCATGACCCTAATGATATGTTGTTGACAGCATTTCCTTTGGCCCCCATGCTTTATTATTTAGCTTGCTACGCGTAGTGTTATATGTTCATTTTATTCATCAATCATGCGTCTTGTATCATCCGAATAAACGTGTGTCCGCATGTTCATTCAGTTCTATTGAGACCCAAGGAAAGGAGAACTTAGCGGTTGCCAGACCCACACCCCGGACGGGATCCCCATTCCAAATGGTTGAGAGTCTAGTTGGGAATTTTTACCGGGGAGATCCCCTGTTGTTGGCTGGATAGGTTCTCCCGTCAATAGAGCGGTAAGCCTTAAAAGGAAAAAGGAAAAAGATGCGAAGTGAGATTTGCGAAAAGGTGAAGTACGGTAGCGGGAAGTCGAGGATCAAGGGCAGAGTGTGATAACAATATCGCAATTGGAAAAAATGAGCGATAATTATTAAAGGGAAACGGGAAAAGATGTGAAGTGCGATTTGCAAAGATGCGAAGTACGGTAGCGGGAAGTTCGAGAAGGAAAGGGCGGAGGTCAAACTATAAGGTTTTGAAGTGCCTTTTCATTAAAATGGTTGCAATAGCTGTAAAATATGAAAACGAAGGAATAGAAGGCTTTCTTAGTCATTTTGAAGTGTTTTTGAGAATAAAAGGGTGCGGCAGCTGCAATAAGTGAAATAGAAGGGAATAGAAACGTAACAATAGAGATGGAAGGGATATGGGAAATGACGCAGGGAGGTGTCAATGAACTTCTTCTAGGTGAAAATTATTGTACCTGGAATCAACCCTGCCTACTTATGCAAAAAAAAATATGAGTGTATGATAAAAACAGTGAATAGGAAGAAGTTTTTTGTCATGTGGGAAATTCTACCCCCTCGAGCTCTATTAACATAGATGAGAAGGGAAGCCTAGATCCACAACTTTTAGATTTTTATCCTCTATTATATTACTCATAAGAAAATGAAAACCTACAACAACAATTCGAAACAACAACTTGAAATTATCAGAAGCAAGATTAAATAAATGACAGAAACAAAAGTAGCTAATTGACAGAAACAAAACTAGCTAAATGACAGAAAGGAAAGAATGAAAACAACATAGAAGATGAGGCACATGGATTGGACCCTAACCCATGAGCCTTGCTCCCTGAAACTATATCAGTAAAACAACATCTGCCTACTCATTGCCTTACAAAAAATACAGTCTTATTACATCCCTAAGGTCTTAAACAACAAAATCCTAATAGAATGGAAAATGAATGGCATGGAAAATTTTAGGGGCTAATATTCGCAAGTGGGCTAATTTTCTATGGTTTTTCCATAAAAAAGATTCGCCAATTTCCATTTTTTATAAAAATGATTCGCCGAAATTTTACAATATAAAATTATTTTACGTTAAAAATCACCAAAATTATATAGACAATATATATAATATCATTATAAATTTGAATAATTTTCCAAATACATCAATAAAAAATCTATAGTTTGCATATTAGGGACTAGTGAGATTCGCCAATTTTTTAAACTTCAAGATAATTTTCCATCCTTCAAATTTTCCCTGGCATGGGATGGAATGGAATGAAAATGGACTGCATTGAATGGACCAGAATCCACTGGAATTGACCCTAATTAGCTCTTGATCAGCTTTATTTATCCTCAAGGGAAGCTACCAACAACTCCCTAGAAAATAGTGATTGAGTCCACTTTGACTCCAAGTAAACCATATATTGAGTGCACATCATCTTCCGTTTGCTTGGCTGCCTTTGATAGTTAAGGAGGGTGGACAAACCTCTTGAATCTCTCCAATATTTCTCAATAATTTCCTGATATTGTACTTCATTTATTCTTCAATCTTTATCTTCCAGTGGCAGGGAGCAAGTCCTTAAATCATCTCCTTCTCCAAATCTGCATAATCTGCCTAATGTTCTCACAATATTCTACAAAAATAACCAATATTAGGCACAAATATGCAATTACCTTTAATTCTTCCTAAGAACATATTAAAGCATAAGAAAACATTATTAAGTGTAGAAGGAGAGATTTAGTATATCGTTTCATGTGCATAATGAAGATAGATGGGCCTAAGAAAGGTTAGATGGGCCTTAATTTATGTCTAATTTAGAGGCTCAACATCAATATTGATCCTTTCGATTCCATTATCATTCCTCAATATGCCTTCGTCGTTTGAATACCTGTAAACAAGTTCACGCGACAAAAGACGAAAGGTACATATCATATATATTTCAAATCAAACTACATGACAGATCAAGTAGTATCATGCTAAACCAATTAACACTAACAAATTTATGGGAAACAAAGTATATTTTATATTATCAAATGAACAAATGGAATGTTACAACCAGTTCATTGATGTTGAAGGCCTCCTTCGGAGTGGTAATCCAAGTCCAAGCCACACTCTTCAATCTCTTCTCCTTATTTGTCAAATCGGCAACATGTAGGTGCAATCAGGTAGAAGTAAGGAAACCAACAATGGCCAACCAAGGCTCACTAGTATGGCACTATCTTATAGCAGAGCTACAGAAGTTAAGGATCCACTAATGATGGGGAAAGGCCTTATCTCAAAGGGGGGAATATTTGGAGATAGGATCAAGGATAAAAAATGGGAGTATTCGACCATATCCTGAACAAATAAGTACCAAAACTTGGTTCTCGAGAATTATAAAGGCCAAAGCTTCTACTCCATTTTTGGAGAACTTGCCTGAAGAGGACCAGCGAGACTTTACTGTTGAATACCCGTGCTGGAAACATTGTTCATAAGATAGGGGTGGGGTGACAAGCGCGAGGTTATTAAGGGGAGGACCGCATTGGGCTTGTAAAATAAGGTTTTTACAAACTTTGTAGAAGAGCTTTAGGGAATTTCTCTTTTAGTTCTTCAGGGAAATCTTAAGCAAGTTGTCCAGGATGAACAAGTTTATACAGATTTTGTCACTTTGTGACGTTTTCAACATTAGCGACACAAAAGATGACACTTGGAATAAGAACTAATGGATGCGACAAAATACTATGTAACATATATATAATTGGAAAGATCTCTCTGAGTACTATAGGTTTTTCCGTGGGTCATTTCCTATGGCCACAGGCATGTTGAAGACCTCAAAAACATCTTTTAGGGGGTCAAAACTACTTCGAAAGTTTAGGAACTAAAAAAATGCTAATAATAGTAAATGCTGCTATAAAAAAGGAAACTGATCAAACTAACTGGAGGTTTAGGGGGAATAGGTGGGTGTCCAGAAATATCGACCTAGATCATTCCTCACCCCTTAGGAAGCAATGGTCCCCATTGCATGCAGAGCCTCCATGAGGTGAGGAAATTTTTGGTGAACCACTTGCCTTGGTGGAGGAGTTGGCCTGCTTTGACAACTCGATATAGTTGGATTCTCTGTTGGTGGGTGTTCTTGATATGTGTGTCCATGATCCGATCAATTTTGGCTTGTTACATGCAGTATGGGTTTAAATTTGTTGGTGTGAGTTGTTCTGCCATGTCAGATGTGTCCGGTAGAGGTGGAAATTAGGGCCGAAGGTGGTCCACATTGAACACTGGCTGCAGACCAAGGAATGGTGGAATACTGAGCTCAAAGGCATTGTCCCCTACATCCTTGGTGATGGTGTATGGCCCATATCAGAGCGAGTGAAGCTTGCTGTGGGGTCCAAAGAGGTGCTCCTTTTGCAAATGCAACCACACTTTGTCGCCCACCTATAAGTTGTGTGGCACTGGATGTTGATCATGTTGCTGCTTGTACATAGCATTGGATCTATCTAATATGTCATGAACCTGTTAGTGGATGTGTTGAATGAGCTCAATGAATTTTTCTACCTTGTCAGTTTCAGATTGGACATAAGCCGAATATTCCTGAGTAGTCACAAATGGCATGGCTACGTCAATGGGACATAGTGGCTGGAATTCCAAGCCCACCTAAAAGGGGTTGTGGCTGGTTGAGTTGTGAAGAGCCCGATTATAGATGTGGTGTACATAGGGGAGGCTCTCATCCCATGTGCATGGATGCTTTTAGTTTTACATTCACATAATGTGTACGATCATCTTGTTGATGACCTGTGTCTGTCCATCAGTTTTGGGATGGAAATTTGTGGACTTGGTCAGATTGGTGTCTAACATCGACCAAAGACTGGACCAAAATGTACTGAGGAACCTGTTGTCCCGATCTAATATGATAGACTGTGGGATCCCAAAGTGTACCCACACACGTTCAAAGAATAGTTTAGCAATGGCTTCTAATGTGATATTATTCTTGCAGGTTGCCATAATGACCATCTTCGAGAATCTATCGACGACCACAAAAACACAATCATTTCCATGCTTAGTAGAAGGAAGGCCTGACATGTAATCCATGGATATGGATTCCCAAGGTTGACTTGAGGTAAGAAATGGAGTATAGATTCCTTGCTTCTTGATGGTCCTTTTGACAATGGTGTAAGTAGTGCATGATCTAATGTACTTCCCGACATTCGTCGAAGGTTCGGCCAATAGAAATACTTATGCAGTAATGCCACTATTTTCTCGACCCTGAAATGCCTAGTGAATAAACTGTAGTGCACTTCCAAAACCATATTGGCATGCTCGCCTGAAGGAACACAAAGGTGTCCTAAGTGACATAGAATTGCATCCTGGAGGTGAAAATTTGTAACTTTCTTACTCTCCAAGAGCGTCTTGTATGTGTGGCCAAATTCTGGATTGCTTTTGTAGAGAAGCGACAAGTCGGAAGTCTCGTTCCCATAAGAGTTGAGCACATTGGTTAGCGCCATGATCGGTGGTCGGCTAAGGTAGTTTGAAACATTATTGGTGCTAACCTTCTTGTAATTGATGTTCAAATGAAGTTTTTGTAGGTTTGTGGACCACTTATTATGGATATCATTCTACAACTTCCCTTGTGTCTGTATGAACTGTAGGGGTCGGTGGTCTGTGTGGATGACCATTTCCTTCCCCAAAATTATATGCTTCCATTTTCGGCAAGCCTGCACAATGGAATACATCTCTTTGTCATAAGTGGGATACTTCCAAACTGTGTCAGAAAGTGTCTCACTGTGATATGACACTGGATGCCCCTATTAAGTAAGAACTTTCCTAATAGCATAGTCATAGGCATATGTCTCGATCGCAAATGGTTGTTGCAAGTCTGGTAATGTGGGCACTAGTGCAGACAAGAGGTGATGTTTCAACTCTACAAACACCTTTTGTTGAGATTCAAGCCAAAATAATTTTTCTTTCGCTCCTCCCTTAGTGACTTGACTAAAGGGCCAAGTGATATGAGAGAATCCCAACATGAACGTGCGGTGGAAATTGACAAGACCCAGAAAGCTGCAGATCTATATTAGAGTGGTTGGGGCTGGCCAATCTCGAATGACTTGGATCTTGGCTGGATCCACTTTCACCCCCTGCTCATCAATAATGTATCCCAGATACTAAACTTGGGTCATGCAAAAAGTGCACTTCTCTAAATTGGCACACAACTTGTCTTGCTGCAGTGTTTGGAGGACGTGTCGAATGTGGTGGAGGTGGACTTCCCAAGTCTAGATTAAGATAAGGATTTCATCCAAGTACACCACCATAAATGAGTTGGTGAATGGCTGTAATATGTCATCCATCATCCTCATGAATGTTGCATGAGCATTCGTTAACCCAAAAGGCATGACCAGCCATTTGAAAAGGCCCTCCTTGGATTTGAAGGCACTCTTCAACACATCGAAGGGTTTGATTGGTACCTGGTGATACCTAGACTTCAAGTCGATCTTGCTGAAATATTTCCCCACCTTGATTTGGTCTAGAAGGTCATCAATCCATGGGATCAGGTACTTATTCCAGACAGTGATCTTGTTTAGCACACGATAGTCAAAACAAAGTCTCCAAGTCCCATTCTTCTTCTACACCAACACGATTGGGCTCCCACAGGGTGATGAAATCATCTGGGTGTGACCTTTCTGTAGCAGCTCCTGATTTTGCCTCTTGATTTCGTCGTTCTCCATAACATAGAGTCGTTATATTGGTCCATTGGGAAGCGATGCACCTGGGGTCAAATTGATGGAGTGGTTGACCTGACAGTGCAAAGGCACTCTTGTGGATGAGGTGAATGATGGGCCTCTAAATTATCCATAAATTTAGGCCCATCTACCTTCCTTATGCACATGAAAAGATATATTAAATCTCTCCTTATGCACTTAATAATGTTTTCTTATGCTTTAATATGTTCCTAGGAAGGTTTAAAGGTAATTTCATATTTGTGCCTAATATTGGTTATTTTTGTAGAATATTGTGAGAATATTGGGTAGATTATGCAGATTTGGTGAAGGAGATAATTTAGGGACTTGCTCCCTACCACTGGAAGATCAATATTAAAGAATAAATTAGCACAATATCATGAAATTATGGAGAAATATTGGAGATATTCAAGGGGGTTTTCCACCCTCCTTAACTATCAAAGGCAGCTAAGAAAACTTAAGATGAAGTGCACTCAGTCTATGGTTTACCTGGAGTCAAAGTGGACTCAATCAATGTTTTATAGGGAGCTGCTGGTAGCTGCCCTTGAGGATAAATAAAGCTGATCAAGAGCTAATTAGGGTCAATTCCATTTCCATTCCATCCCATTCCATTACTTTCCATTCTATTAGGCTTTTGTCGTTTAAGACCTTTGGGATGTAATAAGACTAAATTTTTGTAATGCAATGAGTATTCAGATGTTATTTTATTAATATAGTTTTGGAGAGCGAGGCTCATGGGTTAGGGTCCAACCCAAGTGCCTCAGCTTCTCTGATGTTATCTTTCTTTCCTTTCTGTCATTTAGCTATTTTTTGTATGTCATTTAGTTAGTTCTGCTTATGATAGTTTCATTGTTGTTTAGTTTCTGCTTTCAGTGTGCTGCTGTAGTTTTTCATTTGCTAAGAGAGTAATATAGTAGAGAAAAACTCCAAAAGATGTTGATCAAGCCTTCCCCTATCATCTTTTTCCATAGATTTAGAGGAGGGTAGACCTTCCCACGGGCCAAAGATTACTTTCTTTTCACCATTTATCAGTATAGGGAAGAAATTGCATTACCATCCCGAGTCTTTCTTTCATTGTATTATCGTCGATTGTGATATCACTGTCATACTCTACCACCGGCCCTATCGCCACATTATCCCATCGCATTTCGCAATTCGTTATTACTCCCGAAAAACACTACCACTACCCCTTCGGCTTTGCTATATTGCGATTTCGATATCGCATATTGCATAACGCACTTCCGTCCTCCCATCGCAAGTCCGCCATTGCACTTTTAAAAGCATCCCACTCCAAAGGATTTTTGCTATATTATAGGTTTTAATAAATTCTAAACCCTCTTTCACACTTCAAAGCCTTGTTTCACATGTTTAGCCTTCCCTTAGCACCCCTAACCCTCTTTTCCCCGAACTGCAAGCAACAGTTTCCAAATTTTAGTTAGATTATGGATAGAAGCATGGTAGATAGAGCATAAGATAAGTAGGGTGTGTTTAGCCGATTGGATAAGTTAAGTGTGTTTTAGAATTAGTTTCCTTTCTTCACATTAAATTAGTTTCATTTCCGTCAATTCCTTTCTGCAAATTAAGTTAGTTTCCTTTCTATCATTTCCTTCCAACAATTTACTTTCCAGTTCTTATCAGAGTTTAAGAAATAGCACCCTTTCATAAAGCATAAAAGGATAATGCATCTGTTGTGTAAATAGCACTATCACCTCTAAATTTGTACAAACCCCAGGTTGATAAAGTAAAGTAGGGCAGTCCCTGGGGAGTTGTAGCACTCTTGGTGCAATACCACGGCTCACCACTTTTTGGCGCCGTTGTCGGGAGGTGTCTAGTAGATGCTTTGATTCTATTTTAGCATTCTTTTCTTCTTTCCTTTTTCATATTGTTTCTGAAATATTGAAAAATACAAAATAAACTGATTTTCAAGCCTAATAGGAGTAGGGATGCTCAGAAATTTAAAAAAAAATACTTCTCCAATACCACACTCACCCCCCCCCCCTCTGCCACTTGACCACACGATGCAGTAAGAACCACATCGCCATACACTTTTGAAGGTAGAAGATATGGATGGATATGATGACAATGAAGAAGATCTTATTGGGTTTCCCATTCAAGATATGGGCATCAATGCACATATGAAGAACATCCCTCCATATTTCCTTCCCATCTTCCATGGTATGAGGACAGAGGATCCAGAAACATTTCTCTTTGAATTTGAGATACTTTGTAGATCTTATGGCTACTTATCACACTCTCAAAAACTGAGATTGTTTCCTGTAACATTGAAGGATAGAGTTATTAAATGGTTCATGAGTCTAGGTACTAATTCAATAAGACCACGGAATGATATGCAAAAGATATTTCTAAAAAAATATAAAGATAGTGATCTTAGAGAAGAAAATTTTAGAATGAACCAAGAAGAAGATGAGAGCCTTGAAGATATAATAGATAGGTTCATGTATAATGTTAAGAGGGAAAAATTGCATCATTTGGGATTTGAAACACTAAAACCCTCTTGCTTAGAACAATTAGGGATGGGTGGATTGATCTCCTTAATCTCATGAGTAGAGGAGATGCATACCAATTTCCATTTGAAGAAATTTGTGAAACATGAAAGCGCATATCAAGAGGAATGGAAAGAGTAAGTAAATCAGCATCAACACTGGTAAGGCAAGAGGAACTGGGAAACTTGCTTGAAAACTTTAAAACATAAATTATTAGCAATATAAGTGAACAAGTAGAAATGTTAAGAACGAAAAATGAGCAAAAAGAAGATGCTGATATTTTTGTTATCCATGCAGAATCATATGCTACTAAATGTTGTCCATCATTCCTAGGTTTAAAGAAGTTTACCAGGAAGACAATGGAGCAAGGCAATCACCAAAGAAGCCATGTTATGTAGCTCAAAGGATACCATGGCAGCCTAGTCAACTTGATATGATGCAAGGACCCAATTCACAATTTCAAGCTTATTCACATTCATCTCAAACTAATTGGGACACACTCCCTCCTCGCTAACCTTGGTCATCTCAACCCAAAAACCAATCTTGGAAACATGGTTGGAAAGGACCTTATTGGTAAAATCCACAATATCCTCAATATTTCCCTCCATATCCTCCATACCCAACTCCATGCTATCCATACCATCCACATCCACCACAACCACAACCTCAACCACATCCATATCATATACACTTCCAAACATCTCCTCTTGATCTAGATGGTATTCATATTAGTTCAAGAAAGGTATTGCAAACAAGATATTTTCTTAATGTCATTGAAGGACAACATAGAGAAGAAGAATATCCAAATGAGGAGATCAAAAGATCAAGGGTTACACTTGATGAAGAGTCGGCATCAGAATCAGATGTTGAGAAAGTTTCCTCATGTTTACCAGAATTTCCTCCATGTGTTCAAGAGAAAAATAAAAAAAAAAGAGGAAGATTTGAATGTCATAATATAATATTACATCCAAGGTGATCCAACTCAGCAAGTGTACCAGGGACATCACAACTACATTGACATATGGTTCCAAAAAATCATTAATTTGCAATTGTTATCACTCTAATAATTCCCAAGAGTTGTTATTATTTTTGTGTTTTAAATATTATTAGAGGTAACCACAAACCTACTTTTAAGCCTTAGGATCTAGCCCTGCTAATGCTCAGAGAGGGCTCTGTCTATATGATTTATCTTTGTTGATTTTAATTGATTTTAGGCTAGTTATGTAGGGTAAATTGGTTTTGGATTTTGATTTGATTTGGTGGTGAAATCACTTACTCAGATGGATAGATGTAGGTTTGTATTCCATTGGGCTAATGGAGTCAATGTGTCAAGCAATCATATCAGGATCAAGTTCTAAAGGGAAATGTTTACAAGGCAAGATAGTTGAGTTACTTCAGATCTTCAAGGTTGATGGTGAAAATGGTTTCAATTGGGGTAAGAGAGAAATTAAGGGTTCTCAAATCCGGATAATGAGTGAAAAGGGATAGGTCAATTGAAAATAGGGAGAAATTAAGGGTTCCTTAGTCTAGATATCAGTGGAAAACATGTAAATGATAAGCAGTTCAAGACAGAGTGCTTTTAACATATTCTGAAATAACATTTCTGATTTATCATTTAGATTTAGAATAAGATACAAGTATTGATGAAAAAAATAATAAATTGACAAAGAAACAAGTGAAAATACTTCACTGTAGTGGCCCAACACATGAATCCTGTAATATGATGATTTATTGCCTTAATCCAGTTTGCTGACTTGAAATTGGTACAATCACCCTTAGGTTCAGAATAGTACAGCTATATAAATGTTCAGGTTTTCATCCACACTCAATAATTCGAAATGAGAAGTATTTATACAAAAACTCTTACAAAATATCCTAAAACTAACTTAGGAATTATTCATGGAACAAGAGATATTTTCATGCAAGAAGATAGTGACAACTTTCTAACTAATGCTAGTTGTCCCTGTTTTTATTGAAATTATTGTTTGTTGTCTTCAATCTGTTGTTGTTTTCTCTCTTTGTTGTTCAACGAAGGCTGCAGTTAGACAGTGAAGTGTCCTTTACGCTGGCAGATTTATTTCTGCTTTGTAATTTTTTATTTGACTTTAAACTTTGAATTTGAACTAATACTCTTTCACCTGATACTCTTTCATTTTTTACTGTCCTGATTTTAACTGCAAAACTGTAATTGTAAATGTAAAAACAACATGCTTTGTGCTTACTGCAACCTGATTTCATAGTAAATCAGTAATATCTAGGGTCTATATGAAAGGACTGGAAGGCAAGGAGGCTTTCTTCAAGTGTATAGAGGCTTAAATTTATTCAATTATTCAATCTATATTATTTTAAATAGTCTTAGGCCTCAGAATCTGTGAAAAGATTCCCAGGGTTTGCAGAAAGAGCTTTAGGAAGTAACAGGGCTTTCTTTAGGTTTGAATTAGTTGAATTACTTCTTTGGATCAAAGAATAGGTCTCTTCTTGGAAGAATACCTAGAAAAAATGAATATTTGTCTCTGCAGAGGATTTCTGAAGTAGTGGAAGGCTTTATGAGGCTCTGCTGGTCTTTATAGAGCTTTGTATGACTTCTGCAACAATTGTAGCAATCAAATTGGTGAATTATGTTTCAACTAAGCTTAAAAACAAAGTCGGCAGCAATTTTTTTGGTCTGCAATGCTTCTTTTGTGGAAAATGTAACATAAATGGTAAAAGGGTGCAAATGGGTGGGCATAAGCATTTTAATCAATAGTGAATGCATTAATGCGTGGTTAATTTTTGAATTGACAGGGTGGTTTGTGCAACTAGCAGGAGAAAACCGCCGAGCGGTTTTCATACTGGCTAAAGGTGGTTGGCGGTATAGTTTTGATTGGTGCGATCAAATGAAAATTAGACACGTAGCTTGGATCGAAGATCCGAAAACCACACCTTTTGCAAGGTTGGGTGTATGTTAATAATCGTGTTATCGGATGTACGATAGGCTATGATGGTCGTTAGATCTTGTTAATGTTGATCTAATGGATGAAATAATGCGATGGAGTCGCGAGATTGTATAGGCGTGGGGCCCGGGGTTTAAACTATGCGAGATAAACATTTTATGTATTGGTCGGGGTTTTATACATGCCAATAGGGTTATGGTAAGTGTAATGTTATAATAGGCAGAGATAGTACATAATGGGTCAGGGATATATAACATGTGGGGAATATTAAACTATAGTTTAAATAAAAATAATGGGTGGGGAATGATATATATGGGAATTAATTAAATATGGGGTAAAGGTTCATAAAGGGAACTAATACATTATTTTAAAATGTTAATAATGAAATGTAATTGCGAGATGTAAGATATACTAAGTATCGTGTAAAAACTGATATCGGGGATAGATTTCTTCACTGTGGGACCCGATATAAAATTTTAGCATTTATACTTAGGATAAAATATTTTTATGGGTTTTATGATATAAAAGGAAATTAATAAAGGGATTTTTACTTTTCCAAGGATAAATGTGTTTTAACTTAGGAAAAGGGGCTTTTTTCAAGGGGGAAGAGGAGAAAAGGGAAAAATGAAGGGGGAGAAGGTATTTTTACAAGGAGAATGATTTTGAAGGGAAATTAGTAAATGAAATGACTAATTATATGTTATCCATGCTTGTGAAAACAGCTTCTTCCTACCCATCTGCTACCCTAACATTTTTTTCTTCATTTACATGGGTGCATTTGAGCTTGAAAACCCTTATTCATTTTTCTTTTAAACAAAAAACTAACTAATTCTATCCTTATTTCTTCCAAGGGCTCAGACTAAATTTTTGAGCTCCTTATTATTCTCTATCTAACTACTGATCTTCCAAGATTAAACTATTTGGCTTAGAACTTTATTCTCTATTCTAACAACATGAAATTTAAAGCATGAAGGGTCAAGATTAAGTAGTTTGTCCTTCATGGATTGTGGAATTTTTGACAAGCTGCACACAATCTTTATTTTTCAGTAAAAGTAAATAGTAGTGGAATTTGGATTTGCATCACTTTCATGTTTTATTTTTATCTCTTTTTGTTTGGGGTCCATTTTTATATTCTTTTTTATATTTTTTATTTCAAGTCCTTTGATTTTTCTTTTAGTACTTTTACCCTCTTTGCATTTTTTATTTTTCTAGTATGGGAAGACAATTTGCAGAAATCAAAGTATGTACATATTACAAGATTAATCAAATTCAATTCAAAATTATGAATCCTATTATTATAGGACCCTAACAGCAGCAACATTCTCTTCTCCAACGGTACTTAATACAATCCCAGTCAAAGCAATTCCTCTCTCATATTTAGGTACATGTCAAAGCATGTATTCTAGGTGTGCACATGATTTTATTTGTCATCTTGATGTGTACATGGCTCCATTGGAAGTATTCCTATACTTGAAAAAGGTTTTTTTCAAGTTGAGTAGGAAAGTGGAAAAAGAAAAAAAAAAGGGAAAGAATAAAATCTCAGGTGAAAACCTCTTTTGAGGCATCTGAGATTGGCTCACTGATTGAAAACCTCCATGAGGTGGTCATTGGGTTGAAAAAAAACAAAAATATCTTAGGTGAAAACCTCCTTTGAGGCGCCTAGGCAAACCTACTAGTGGAAAACCTCATTGAGGCAGCTAGTAGGCCTTAAAGAGAAAAAAAATGCATTTCTCCATGTATCTCTCTCAAATGAATGTAGGTGCTCTCCAACCTTTGCAAGAAGAAAAACAACAGGTTGGCACAAAAATAAAATTTGTTCAACACCCTGGTCAAAGGTAGTCAAACTTGGATTTCCTCCTCCTGTGCTCAGAAGATGAGAAAGGACCTCAAGAATATTATCACATGCAGCTTCAGAACCACCGAAGACAGATTCAACATCCATATCAGTAGCTTCAATATCACCTGCAAAAACAAATCAATGGTAAGGCTTAGGTATGCAATCATCTAACCCCTTCTTCGAATCTATTTTAGCTTAAGAAAACATTAAAAAGTGTGAGAAGGAAAGTTTTTTACAGCCAAAATCAGTATCATGAAAACCTCGGCCTTATCTAGCAACTAGCCTCACTTTTTCCACCAAGAAGAGGAACAAGACAAAAGTAAAAAGGACTTGAGAAAGGGGGTAGTAAGCAGTTCATGTAATGGAAGACAAGGAGTGCCAAAGGGGTAACCAAGGGTGAACTTAGTTCACAGAAAAAGGACTGTGAGTTTATTTTGCATGCAATATATATATATATATATATATATATATATATATAGAGAGAGAGAGAGAGAGAGAGAGAGAGAGAGATAAAATTAAATTAAACTAAATTAAAGGTGGATCCACCACCTCTTGGCATGAAAAACATATTTTCTTAAGGCATCTCAGGACTTCCATGAAGCACCCACGAGAAAGAAATGCAAGAATAATAGCAAGAAGATTAGCAGGAGGAGTAGCGCATGGGCCAATAAATAGAAAACGAAAGAAGTCAGCATGCAGGAAGAACCATAAGGCAGGGAGGATGAATAGTTTTCTCAGAGGATGAGCAACAGTTTCAGTAGGGGGTTGATGACAGGCCTCTAAATTAGCCATAAATTAAGGCCCATCTAACCTTTCTTAGGACCATATGCCTTCCTTATGCACATGAAAAGATATATTAAATCTCTCCTTCTACACTTAATAATGTTTTCTTATGCTTTAATATGTTCTTAGGAAGGTTTAAAGGCAATTGCATATTTGTGCCTAATATTGGTTATTTTTGTAGAATATTGTGAGAATATTGGGCAGATTATGCAGATTTGGAGAAGGAGATAATTTAGGGACTTTCTTCCTACCACTAGAAGATCAATATTGAAGAATAAATTAGCACAATATCATGAAATTATGGAGAAACCTTGGAGAGATTCAAGGGGGTTTTCCACCCTCCTTAATTATCAAAGGCAACCAAGCAAACTTAAGATGAAATGCACTCAATCTATGGTTTACTTGGAGTCAAAGTGGACTCAATCACTATTTTCTAGGGAGCCGTGGTAGCTACCCTTGAGGATAAATAAATTTGATCAAGAGCTAATTAGGGTCGATTCCATTTCCATTCCATTTTCATTCAATTCCATCCCATGTCATTCTTTTCCATTCTATAGGCTTTTGTCGTTTAAGACCTTCAGGATGTAATAAGACTGTATTTTTGTAATGCAATGAATATTCATATGTTATTTTACTAATATTGTTTTAGAGAGTGAGGCTTGTGGTTTAGGGCCCAACCCATGTGCCTCAGCTTCTCCGTTGTTATCATTCTTTCCTTTCTGTCATTTAGCTAGTTTTGTGTATGTCATTTGGTTAGTTCTGCTTATGATAGTTTCATTGTTGTTTAGTTTCTGCTTTCAGTGTGCTGCTGTAGTTTTTCATTTGTTTACGAGAGTAATAGAATAGAGGAAAACTCCAAAATCTGTGGATCGAGCCTTCTTCTCTAATCTCTTTCCATAGAGTTCGAGGAGGGTAGACCTTCCCATGGGCCAAAAGTTAATTTTTCTTCACTGTTTCTGAGTTTAGGGGAGAAATTGCATTACCATTCTGAGTCTTTATTTCACTATATTATCGTGGATTCATCTATTTTCCGTGCATGGATCAGCAAGGTTGTTTGCAAGAATAAGCATCAAAATTTCCAGAGAAGTTCATTAAGCTGTTCAGCTTCATTTTCCAATTCCTCTCCATCTTTGTGTTATGCTTATGAACCTTGTTATTGTGCCTGCTTTTCCCTTCTTTTTCTCTTCTTATCAACTTTCGCACCCTTTTTATTCACAAAAACCATTAAAATTTTGACCTCCGCCTTTCCTCCTCGAAATTCCCACTATCGCATTTCGCATTTCGCAACTCCTTTTCGCAATCACATTTTGAAATCTCCATCCTCTCTCCATTAACATTGCCCCACTCTGAACTTCGATTGCGATATTACCGTACTTCGCTGCCATGTCACCCATCACAGTTTGCAACCTTTTCCCTTTTTCCTTTAAAGACTTGCTGCAAATCACATTTTCTATTGGTTTCTGTTAATACTTTCCGCCTCCAGACATCGATTGTGATAATTCTCTGTACTCCTCCACATCGCAAATCGCAAATCGTATTTTCTATTGTTTTCTGTTAATACTTTCTGCCTCCAAACACCAATTGCGATAATTATCTGTACTTTGCCATATCGAAAATCGCAAATCGCATTTTTCATTTGATTCTCGTAACACGTTCCACTCCCAACGCCGAATACGATATCGCTATCGTACTCTGCCATCAGCCCTACCACCACGTTATCTCATCACATTTCACAATTCATTCCTGCTCCCGAACAACACTTCCACTAACCCTCAGTCTTTGCGATATTGCTTTTGCGATATCGTATATTGCATATCGCACTTCCGTCCTCCCATCGCAAGTCTGCTATCACACTTTTAAAAGCCTCCCACTATAGTGGATTTTTGTGATATTATAAATTTTAATAAATTCTAAACCCTCTTTCACACTTCTAAGCCTTGTTTCATGTATTCAGCCTTCCCTTAGCACCCTTAAACCCCTTTTCCCTGAACCGCAAGCAACACTTTCCCAAGTTTACTTAGATCATGGATAGAATCATGGTAGATAGAGCATAAGATAAGTAGGGTGTGTTTAGCTGATTTGCCAAGTTAAGTGTGGTTTAGAATTAGTTTCCTTTTTGCACATTAAATTAGTTTCATTTCCATCATTTCCTTTCTGAAAATTAAGTTAGTTTCCTTTCTGTCAATTCCTTCCAGCAATTTACTTTCTAGTTCTTATCATAGTTTAAGAAATAGCACCCTTTCATAAAGCAGAAAAGGATGACATGAGTAGAATGCGTCTATTGTGTATATAGCACTATCACCTCCAAGTTTTTAGGAACCCCGGGTTGATAAAGTAAAGTAGGGAAGCCCCTGGGGAGTTGTAGCACTCTTGGTTCAATACCAAGGCTCACTAGTGAATATGTCCCCGTACTCCTCAACAACATTGTCCATCTGTTGTTGTCGTGCAGAGGGGACCTATCTAGAGGTCGAGGCCATAGTATTCTTCCTGCCTCTAAGGGTGGATCATTAAGAAAAAAAAAAATTATCGGTTTTGGAAATGATCTTATTGAATTTTTTTGCAGTAACCAAAGAGATGGCGGTTGGTGGTACTACCTCTGGTATCATGTACAACTTATTTCCCAAAGTAACAATAACAGCACGAGGAATGGACTCATACAAATCATGTTGCTTCCACAAGTATGGTTGGCCTAATACTACATCACAAACATCAAGAGGAGAAATGTCACATAATACCTCATCCATGAAGGGCTTGATGCGGTAGGGAAAGAACCATTGTTGGTTGACGTGGAGATCACGTACTTAGTGAAGCCATGCAATGGTCTATGTTTGTGGGTGTGTTATGGTCATCAAGCCCAGCCGCTTCACGACCTCTACTGAAATGAGGTTGTTTTAGTTCTCACTATCAACAATGAATTAAAACGGGGAACCCTTTACCCACATTTGGGAAAGGAAGAGGCACTCCCCATCCTCTGGATCTTCGTGGTGGCAGCTGTGGCGTTGGGCTCTGCATCGATAATCTGCTTCCCTTTGTCACTCCCCTTGTCAGGTTTTGATTCAGAGTGCGAGCATACATCTGATTCATAATCCTTTAGCTCAGGCACTAATGACTTCTTGGCCTGAAACTCACTTGTGTTGAGAGTGGAGCTCTTATGGAACTCACACCACTTTCCACTTTCTTCGTCGTGTTTTTCTTTGCTTGTGGCTTTGGTGGGTTGTCTTGGGCCACCCCACCTTAGATTTTTCCTTTGTTCTGTGGTTTATGGGCACCTTTTCCTTGCTTCTGATTCACAGATCCAAAGTCTCTCTTCTTATGTTTGAATTTCTACTCAGTCTTGGCAGAATACCGATATACTGCACCAAGAGAGGAGATGTCGAGGAACTCCATTTCCAACTAAATGTATTTGTGCAGAAAAATGTTTTACTTCAACCCCAAATATTTTTCTAAATATTCGATACCCAAATTTGTGCGTTGGGTATGTAACAAATTCATCAGCTCATGCACATCTTGATCCCTTTGTTACCACAGCGTAGTCCATTGTATGTACTTGTCCTCATAGCTCCCCATGGGATAATATTGTTCCTTTATGGCATCTCATAATGAATCCCAAGTGGGTGAAACTTAGAATAGAGAGGGTTCCCTTTTTTCCTTGTGCTCACAGTAGGTTTCCCACCAGTCCTTGACATTAGGGGCGAATTTGAGGAGTGCAAAAGTAATATTTACCCAATTGGAAAATTCATGAACCAAGAAATATCCTTCTAATAGATTCAACTATCTATATACGACAATTTCAGCTATTTGGCCCTCAAAAATGGAAATGTCAAAGTTTACATGTACCTTAAAAGGAGTGGCGCCTCCAGAGTTGTTGCTAGATGCAGATGCACAACCAATGGGAAACCATTGAATGACCTGAGAAAAGTTATCCATCATCGCGTTCCTTTGTTTATTGAGGGCCTCGTAGAGAATTTTTTTGATAGGATCTCCTACTCTATCATCTTTTTTTTCTTCCTGTATGGGTGAACATCGATTGGGGTTAGTTGGGAAGCCAACTTCCCGGGGTCATAACTTGGTCATATTATATTCGTTTGGCACGTACGATATATCATCAGAAATATATCTCTGAGTAATATAGGTTTTGCCGCAAGCCCTTTACTATGCCTATGGCCTGTTGCAGACCTCAAAACAACGTCGTTTAGGTGGTCAATGTTGGACACCTAATCCTCTATGGGTAGGTGTGGAAGGCAAACAATCATAGAGGAGTCCAAGTGACCTTGGAATGTGGAATCCAAGAGTCACACCAATGTAATATAAATGTACATCTATGGTGAATAACAATATAACTCACGCTTATATTTCTCCTTGTGTGTTTACTTTCTTGTTTAGCATGCGTGTGTTAAACATGGTATCAGAGCGCAGGCCAGGTCCTGGCCTTCTCAGATTATGTCAGCTTTGTTTTTAGCATAATTGACATCCTCTATCATTTTCTGTCATTTGTGCCCGCATTTTATTGAATGATCCTTGTTTCCTTATTCTTTGGAGCCAAAGAAATACCCTCTGCCAGAGCCTATATGTGCTCAACCCTTGCACAATTTTCAATTATGATAGCCTTAACTGTCTGACATAACAGTCAGGATGTAACGTTACCTACCCTCAATTCTGTTTCCTTCTTAGAGTTATCTATATATGTTTTCCATTCTAAGATTGAATTTCAAAATACTTCACCCTGCTAGTCCATTACTTTATGCTCTATGTGTTCTTTGCATTCGCTGCATTATTCTATGGCCTTGCATTTTATGGATTGAATGTAGGATTACACGGTTTTGGGCAAATTGGTTCGGGTTTCATCAGGTCCCATAATGGCATTGAGCCTTGTAAGAAGAGATGTGAGGTCAATATCTTCACGCCCACACATTTGAGTCCAAATGGATTTCTTCGTAAGGCCTTATCCAGTCAAGATATGACATCAAAACCACCACCGACGTTTCTCAATTCAGAATCTTATTCAAGAAACTCATCCACACTATGATAGCTGGTTAAACCAAATTACAGGCATCGATTTTCCACCATAGCTCGACTCTTGGCATCACTGTGCTCACCTCTCGCAGCCACAACAACACGCTGCCACCTCCTCCTTCCCCCGCACCGTGCTCCTACCTCCTCTCTGCACTCACTCCCACTGCACCCTCCCTCACGTACCATTCACTCCCATTCCCATCTCCCTTACTGTGACCTCCCATCTTCGCTCACACTAGATCCTTCCCATCTCCCTCACCGTGACCTCCCATTTCTGCTCCCTTCGTTGCCAAATCCTCCCCCCCACTCACCTTGCCAGCCAACTCCTCCCCTCCCGCAGCCTATGCTGCTCCCCCTCCTTACACCCTCCTGCACCTGTTACTTCTACCTCCATGCAGCCTTCACTACCTATACCTCCTCAGCCTCCCTCCGTGCCGCTGCGACTACCTCCTCACTCCTCCGCCCCTCCCCCGATAGCTTTTCAACTCCCCATCCCTCCTGTTCCCACCCTGCCCCCTCACTCCTATCTCTGCTCACACCCACTCCATACGCATCTCCCTCAAACACTCTTCGTCATAGCCTCCCTGCCCCTTCCACTCTCCCTCCCGAATCATCCACCGACTCATCCTTGAGGAGCGGTTCGGGCCGAGGAGGAGTTCGACTTTGATCACCAGGGTGGCCTCACTTTACCTTGCGAGATTAGCGTTTTCAAGAAATTCTTGAGGGTTTTGGGCAGAAACAACCTGGGCAGCCAGAGCCTGAGCCTTGAGGACTTTTACCCAAGGAGCGCGAGTGTGGATCAAAGGCCTATTCCAAGGTCTAGTATTTTGGCAAAGTTCTCGGCCCCTTGGGAGCTGTTGTGCAAAAATCGTGGTTTTGTTGCCGAGGAGGGAGAAGGAGTGTGTGAGTAGTGGAAGATTTATAAAGATTGTGATGAGAGCTTTGTAATAGAGGATAACATCTTATGGAGGATATGCAACTGTGCTAGAAATATCGACATATTAAAGGAAAAACTTAGTAAATAGACCTGAAGGTCGAGTGCAGTACCACATATTGTTGGAGCTAGATGAAAAGTGAAAGGAATAGCGCCACAACTAGAGCTAGAAATTGAAGAACACAATGTTATCACTGCCCTGGTCATATTTTTGACTGTTGTGGGTATAATTGACTATATTTGTTGATGGAATATTTTTTGGATTCAAACCTTCCTTTAAAATCCCAGTCAAAGATTTTCAAATCTTGATTAAAGTCTTTCACTAATTCTTGCGATGAGTGTAAATTAAATGAGGTCGTATGCTGAAAGTAAGACATGGTGTGATTGTTTATAAAGCATTATTTCCATTTTTTATAGATTTGTGTTGTTTACAGGATGTATACTACTCGTGGGTGAGATTCACATGCTTTGTTCAATGAAAATGGCTAGTATTAATGAAGTACTAGAGTTCCTGAAAAATTTGATACGTTGCACTGATCATGATATAGTGAATACAAGAAAGAAATTTCTCTCTAATATTCAAACTTGTTTTCAAGATGCACAAGATAAAATTGATTTTTTGCCGCTTGAGACAAGGCTACAACGAGAAGAGCTGAAACAATGGAGTCATCATTCTGAACTTGTTCTTGTTCAGAACATTGAGACAGACTCCCATCAACAACAAAAAAATTGCAAATGCAGTACCCATTTTAGGAGTAGATTTGCAGAAAGAAGAAAAAATCCAGCCTACACTTCCCAATCCCATCATTAGACCTTGGGAAGAGCTTGTCCATAAAAAGCATAGAACAGGTCTTGGATATGACAAGGAGTTGTCCTTTCATATTCCAGACTACTCTAATCCCATAAAATTTCAGAGTGCCAGATTTCTTCATGAAAATTCACATTCAGTTGTTCCAGATCTTGCTCTTCTTCCACAGCAGCAACAACAAATTGAAAAATTCCAACACTGTGATTGAGTTGGCCATATGAAAGATCATTGTTTCGATCTTCATCCATGAAAGCACTGTGGTCGGCACACCCATTCTTCACACATATGCTTCAAAAAAAAGCCTCTTGCAAGAACAAAGATTCATCTTGGATGGATCGCTTCTTGGAAATGGGCATCAACAACCAAGAAGATGTTTAATACATATGTCAGAATATTTTCTAGAATATTGAACAATATTTCAGTTGAGTTTTCACCATCATCTCACCTTGTACCTGATATGGGGTGAAATGGTGTTCATATACAAGCTTCGAAGCCACATCAAGCGAGATTGAACCACAACCTGTCATTCCATATTTAGAGTTGTAGCTAGAGACATAGCAGTTCAAGCGAGCCTGAGCCACAATTTTTCATTCCAGATTCAGAGTTGTAGCCAGAGACACGGATGCCCATGAGCATTCCTTTGGCTGGTGGAAAAACTTAAACCATATATATGAGGTTGATATTCTTCCTCTTCAAATAATTCGTAGCACTTCCTCTAGCAGAAGACTTCAGCTTCTTGCCAGCTTTGGTAGAGTTTCGGGAAATGCATTAAATATTCCAGTGTTGGTGGTCATCCTTAAACCATCATAGGTTGTAGACCTCCCTTCTTCTAGGTTGAAGGTCTCCCTCTTCAAATATTAGGGACACTTCCTCTAGCAGAAGCCCTCAGCCTCTTGCCAGATTTGGAGGAGTTCCGGGAACTGCACTAAGCATTCTAGTGTTGGTGGTCATCCTTAAACCACCTCTTTATGCCAACGTTTGAGAGAGTTGATTCAGATTAAGTGCTGCCATGCATACTTTGCAGATTTTTATTACAACTCTCTTCTTGGACTCACACATACCCCTTCGGATTAAGGGGGGGAATGTTGGATACCTGATCCTCTATGGGTAGGTGTGGAAGGTGAACAGTCACAGAGGAGTCCAAGTGACCTTGGAATGTGGAATTTAAGAGTCACACCAATGTAATATAAATGTACATCTATGGTGAATAATAATATAACTCAAGCTTATCTTTCTCCTTGTGTGTTTACTTTCTTGTTTACCATGTGTGTGTTTAACAGTCAAAATTTCTCTGAAAGTTCAGGACCCGAAAAAATGCTAAAAATAGTAAATGTTGCTATAAAAAAGGAAATTGATGAAACTGAATAGAGGTATAAGTGGAATAGGTGGATGGCCACCAATTTCCACCCGGATCAACTGATATTCTCTTACCCCAAGGTATAGTGCTGCAACTTCACTTTGATGATCTACATCTCTCGCTCTATCTCAAACAACACAACAACATCATAACATACCAAAAACATCATGATGACCTAAAATGCATACAATGATCTCATAGACAACAGTTGTAACCATGAAAATGCATGAATAACAACATATAGACACTGCCATGCATAAAAAATGCATATACAACTAACATGCATTCATGATGACCACATCCAATCAACAACACCATCAACTTTCACATGGCGACACCATTGTAACTATGACCAACACCAAGCATATGCAACAAGAACATAGGATACAAGCATAAGGAACACATATGAAATTGACATGTATGCATGAAAAACACATTCACCCAAGGAGAGTGAAATCACTCTCTGATACCAGTATGTAACACCCTCATCCCACATCTACCCAAGTAACCAACCAACTGGGTAAATATGCGATGAGAGGCTACTATAATGGGATTCAACCTCCTAGGTGAACTTGATGAAGTGGAATCGATGGAAACACATCAAATCGACCTTGCACATCAACAACAAAACTCCCAGGAGCCATTCCAACCACTTAGGTATCTAGCCCCTGGGTTCCGCTAAGATTTTATACTATTAAACCCCTAGATGCTCCCTTGATATGTGCAAGGGTGCATCTGGGAGGCTCTGGACGCACCCATAGCATGGGAATGCATGTGTCCAGGGACTGTTTTCCTTAGACTTGTACCAACTTCCCTGAGATTTGAGCCACTTTGTTAGGCCCAAAGCCCAGGTCACTGCCCAGAACACCATGACACTTTCAGAAATGAAATATAATAGTGGAATAACAATGCAAAAGAAAACACTTGAACAAGGAATTTACTGAACCCCTACTAGCCATGATAGACATTTCGTCAAACATGTCACAAATATGTAATCTACAGGTTTAAATAGAAAATCCGAGCATAGGGGTATCATACTTATCGAAGAATCACTAAGAAGAATTGGTCCCTTATATCATTAGCTGCATTATTATATACTAGATCATAGATACATTGTTCATTCATTTACAAATCAAAACATGAGGAAAGCCATACATGATCACTGTCACAATACATGCTTATGCCCAACATAATAACAACAGAAATACCAAAGATACATCAGCCATATAATCCACATATAAACCAATACATTTACATATAATATTGCAAAGAAAGAACCTCTTATTAATGAATGCAAAATCCAACCCGGGATGGGACTACCACGTTCCACCCAACCATAGATTGACTGAGCCAAATCTCTCTTCATTCAATCACCCCCATGCCATATTCCAAGCATGAATGTGGGAGTCAAACCAAAATAAACAACCAGGGCATCCTAAGGCTAAACCACCTCAACCTCTTCAATAGAAACCATGATTTACCGCAATCCATCTTGGATCACTAGGCCATAAAACAAGCATGAATGCCACTAGATTTCTCCACCTACACCGTGAGGAATTTTCTTGTCTCCTGGTCTCTTAGGCTTTACCGCAATCCACACTGGATCACTAGGCCCTAAACCAAGAGTCCACCCTCCAAGATTTACCGTATATCCCACCATTCGCCAATAAGGTTTCATAGGCCTAATCAAGGGAAACCACCTCTAGGATTTACAGTATATCCTGCCATTAAACGATCAAGGATTCCTAGGCCCATCGAGGCACACAATACCTTGCTTTACTGGAACCCATAGTTTGGTTCATGGATCACTAGGCCAATGGATTTACTGCAATCCACATTATGGTTCACTTATCGCTAGGCCATGCGTTCTTCCTTACAGATATACACCTCACTCAACCTCAAATCCATTTAGAAATATAGCTCAACAAAAACATGAGAAACCCATCACACCATGGTTATTCGGAAATGGAAAGGCTAGGCTAAAAACATTGTCACACTTGGAAAAACCCATGCCATAACATCAAAAGGACACATGCAATACCATGTGATGGGCCTCTAAATTAGACATAAAATAAGGCCCATCTAACCTTCCTTATGCACATAAAAGATATATTAAATCTCTCCTTCTAAACTTAATATTTTTTTCTTATGCTTTAATATGTTCTTAGGAAGGTTTAAAGGTAATTGCATATTTGTGCCTATATTGTTTATTTTTTGTAGAATATTGTGAGAATATTGGGCAGATTATGAAGATTCGGAGAAGGAGATAATTTAGGGACTTTCTCCCTGCCACTGGAAGATCAAGATTGAAGAATAAATGAACACAATATCAGGAAATTATGGAGAAATGTTGGAGATATTCAAGGGGGTTGTCCACCCTCCTTAACTATCAAAGGCATCCAAACAAACTGAAGACGAAGTGAAGTCAATCTATGGTTTACTTGGAGTCAAAGTGGACTCCATCACTATTTTTTATGGAGATGTTGGTAGCTGCCCTTAAGGATAAATAAAGCTGATCAAGAGCTAATGAGGGTCGATTCCATTTGCATTCCATTCCATCCCATGCCATTATTTTCCATTCTATTAGGCTTTTGCTACTTAAGACCTTCGGGATGTAATAAGACTGTATTTTTGTAATGCAATGAGTAGTCAGATGTTATTTTACTAATCTAGTTTCAGGGAGTGAGGCTCATGGGTTAGGGCCCAATCCATGTGCCTCAACTTCTCTGTTGTTTTCATTCTTTCCTTTCTGTAATTTAGCTAGTTTTATTTTTTATATTTTCATTGTTTTTATAGTTTGTTGTAGTAGATTTAATCTGCTTATCTGTACTATAGAATAGTTGATGAACTCCATAAAACTTTGAGGTAACCTTCCCCTCTCATCTCTGTTGATAGAGCTCGAGAAGGGTAGACCTTCCCCAGACCATAAATACTTTCTGTTTATGGTTCGTTGCTTCTGAGATTAGAGTAGAGTGCAATAACAGTTTCAGTTTTTCTTCCACTCTTTTATCATGCATTTTGTCCATTTTTCCGTGCATGAATCCACAGGTTTGTTTGCAGGAATCAGTATTAAAGCCCCAGAGCAGTTCAATGGCACCTTCCCGCTTCATTCTCCATATCTGTTTTTATGCCTCCATCATTGTTGTTACGCCTCCATTTCCCTCCTTTTTCTTTTACTGCAGTTGCTGCCCCTTTTATTCACAAGACACTTAAGAATGCTAAGAATTTGACCTTTGCCCTTTCCTCATCGAAACTCTCGCTACCGTACTTTGCTCAATCGCAAATCACAAATCGCATTTTTTTTTGGTTCTCGTTAACACTTACCGCTCCCAATGTCGATTTAAATAATTCTCCGTACTCCGCCACATCACAAAACACAAATTTCATTTTTTATTCAGTTCCTGTTAACTCTTACTGCTCCAAATGCCGATTGCGATAATTCTCCGTACTCCGCCACATCGAAAATCACAAACCGCATTTCTCATTTGGTTCTCATAACACATTATGCTCCCAACACCGATTGCGATATCACTATCATACTCTACCACCGGTCCTACTGCCACGTCATCCCGTCGCATTTCGCATTTCGCAATATTTATCCCATCGCATTTCACATTTCACAATATTTATCCCGTCGCATTTTTCATTTGGCAATATTTATCCCATCGCATTTCGCATTCTGCAATATTTTCACATTTCACATTTCGCAGTCTTTATCCCATCACATTTTGAAATTCGTTCCTGAACAAGACTTCTGCTACCCCTCCGGCTTTGCGATATCGCATATCACACTTTCGTCCTCCCATCGCAAGTCTTCCATCGCACTTTTAAAAGCCTCCCAATCCAAAGGATTTTTGCAATATTATAAGTTTTAATAAATTCTAAACCCTATTTCACACTTTTAAGCCTTGTTTCATGTGTTCAACCTTCCCTTAACACCCTTAACTCCCTTTTCTCTGAACTTCAAGAAACACTTTCTCAAGTTTAGTTAGATCATGGATAGAAGAATGGTAGATAGAGCATAAGATAAGTAGGGTGTGTTTAGCCGATTGGCCAAGTTAAGTGTGGTTTAGAATTATTTTTCGTTCTGCAAATTAAATTAGTTTCATTTTCGTCATTTCCTTTCTGCAAATTAATTTAGCTTCCTTTCTGTCATTTCCTTCCAGCAATTTACTTTCCAGTTCTTATCATAGTTTAAGAAATAGAACCATTTCATAAAGCAGAAAAGGATGACATGAGCATAATGCATTTGATGTTTATATAGCACTGTCACCTCCAAGTTTGTATGAACCTCGGGTTGATAAAGTAAATTAGGGCAGCCCCAGGGGAGTTGCAGCACTCTTGGTGCAATACCAGGGCTCACCAATTTTTGGTGCCGTTGCCGGGGAGGTGTTTAATAGATGCTTCAATTCTATTTTAGCATTCTTTTATGCTTTCCTTTTTCATGTTGTTTATGAAATATTGAAAAATGCAAAAAAAACTGATATTTATGCCTCATAGGTGTAGGGATACTCAAAAGAAAAATTAAAAATATTTCTCCAATACCAAGCCCCCCACTTGAACACGTGGTGTAGTAAGAACCACATCGCCATACATGTTTGAAGGTAGAAGAGATGGATGGATATGATGACAATGAAGAAGATATTATTAGGCTTCCCATTCAAGATATGGACATCAATGTACATATGAAGAACATCCCTCCATATTTCCTACCCAACTCCATGTTATCCCTACCATCCACCTCCACCACAACCAAAACCTCAACCACATCCATATCATATATCCACCCCCACTCAAATACCTGTACCACCATTTCCAAACCCACACCATGAAGTATATCAACCCACTTACAATACTGAGGTACAAAACTACCAAACATATCCTCTTGATCTAGATGGTATTCATCTTAGTTCAATAAAGGTATTGCAAAGAAGAGATTTTCTTAATTTCATTAAAGGAAAATATCAAGAAGAATAAGATCCAAATGAGGAGATAAAAAGATCAAGGGCTGCACTTGATGAAGATCCAACACTAGAATCAGATGTTGAGAAAGTTTCCCCATGTTTACCAGCATTTCCTCCATGTGTTCAAGAGAACAATCAGCAAAAAGAGGAAGATTTGAATGTCATAATAGAATAGGACATCCAAGGTGATCCAACTCAGCAAGTGGACCAGGGGCATCACAAATATATTGACAAATGGTTCCAAAATTTCATTAAGTTGCAGCAACACACTCTTCTCCAACAGTACTTGATATAATCCTAGTCAAAGCAATTCATCTCTCATATTTAGGTACATGTCAAAGCATGTATTCCAAGTGTGCACATGATTTTATCTATCATCTAATTGATGTGTACATGGCTCCATTGGAAGTATTCCTTTACTTGAAAAAGTTTTTATTTTTTCAAGTAGAGTAGGAAAGTGAAAAAAAAAGAAGAAAATGGGGGAAAGAATAAAATCTCATGTGAAAACCTCTTATGAGGCGTATGAGATTGGCTCACTGATTGAAAACCTCAATGACGCGGTCATGGGGTTGAAAAAAGAAGATAAAAGTAAAAGATCCTAGGTGAAAACCTCCTTTGAGGTGCCTTTTGGTCAACACCCTAGTGTATTCAAACTTGGACTTCCTCCTCATGTGCTCAAAAGCTCCAAAAGGACCTCAAGAAAATTATCACATGCAGCTTCAGAGCAGTTTCAGAACCATCGAAGACAGCGTCAATAGCCATATCACCTACAAAAACAAATCAATAGTAAAGCTCAAGTATGCAACCATCTAACCCTTTCTTCGAATCTATTTTAGCTTAAGAAAACATCAAAAAGTGTGAGAAGGAAATTTTTCTTTTATATAGCCAAAATCAATAGCAGAGCAACCTAGACCTTATCTAGCGACTAGCCTCACTTTTTCCACTAATAAGAGGAATAAGACAAAAGTAAAAAGGACTTGAGAAATTGGGTAGTAAGCATTTCATTGTAATGGAAGACAAGGAGTGCCAAGGGGTAACCAAGGGTGAACTTAATTCATAGAAAAATAACTATGAGTTTATTCTGCATGCAATTCAAAAAAAAAAAAAAATTGGATCCACCACCTCTTGGCATGCGAAACGGATTTTCTTAAGGCACCCGAGTACCTCCATGCAGCACCCACAAGAAAAAATGCAAGAATAATAGCAAGAATATTAGCATGAGGAGCAGCACATGGGCCAATAAACAGAAAATAAAATAATACAGCATGCAGGAAGAACCAGAAGGCAGGGAAGATGGATAGGTTTCTCAGAGGATGAGCAACAATTTCAGTAGGGGGGTGATGATGGGCCTCTAAATTAGACATAAAATAAGTCCCATATAACCTTTCTAAGGCCCATATAACCTTCCTTATGAACATAAAATATATATTAAATCTTTCCTTCTACACTTAATAATGTTTTGTTATGCTTTAATATGTTCTTAGGAGGGTTTAAAGGTAATTGCATATTAGTTCCTAATATTCGTTATTTTTGTATAATATTGTGAGAATATTGGGAAGATTATGTAAATTTGGAGAAGGAGATAATTTAGGGACTTGCTCCCTGCCACTGGAAGATCAAGATTGAAGAATAAATGAGCACAATGTTAGGAAATTATGGAGAAATCTTGGAGAGATTCAAGGGGGTTGCACAACCTAATTAACTATCAAAGGAAGCCAAGCAAACTGAAGACGAAGTGCATTCAATCTATGGTTTAATTGGAGTCAAAGTGGACTCAATAATTATTTTTTAAGGAGATGTTGGTAGCTTCCCTTGAGGACAAATAAAGCTGATCAAAAGGTAATTAGGTTTTATTCCATTTGCATTGCATTCCATACCATGCCATTCTTTTCCATTCTATTAGGATTTTGTTGTTTAAGACCTTCGAGATGTAATACGACTGTATTTTTGTAATTCAATGAGTAGTTAGATGTTATTTTACTGATCTAGTTTCAGGGAGCGAGGCTCGTGGGTTAGGGCCTAATCCATGTGCCTCAGCTTCTCTTTTGTTTTCATTCTTTCCTTTCTGTCATTTAGCTAGTTTTATTTATGGTATTTCATTGTTGTTATAGTTTGCTGCTATAGATTTAATTTGCTTATATGTGCTTTAGAATAGTTTATTAACTCCATAAAACTGTGAGGCAACCTTCCCCTCTCATCTCTATCGATAGAGCTCGAGGAGGGTAGACCTTCCCGCATACCAAAAATAATTTATGTTTCTGATTTGCTTCTTTTGAGATTAGAGTAGAGTGCAATAAAAGTTTCAGTCTTTCTTCCACTCTTTTATCACACATTTTGCCTATTTTTATGTGCATGAATCCGTAGGTTTGTTTGCAGGAATCAGTATTAAAGCCCATGAGCAGTTCAATGATGCCTTCCCGCTTCATTCTCCATTTTTTTTTTTATGCCTCCATCACTATTGTTGCACCTCCATTTCCCTCCTTTTTCTTTTATTGCAGCTATCGCCCCTTTTATTCACAAGAAACTTAATAATTCTAAGAGTTTGACCTTCGCCCTTTCCTCATCAAAACTCCCGCTAACGTATTTCACTCAATCGCAAATCACATTTTTTTGTGTTCCCGTTAACACTTACTTCTCCCAATGCTGATTGTGACAATTCTTCATACTCTGCCACATCGCAAATCGCAAATCGCATTTTTTATTCTGTTCCCATTAACACTTACCACTCCAAACGATGATTGATATTTTTCTTCGTACTCCACCACATCGCAAATCAAAATCGCATTTTCCTTTTGGTTCTCATAACATGTTCCGCTCCCAACTCCGATTGTGATATCATTGTCGTACTCTGAGCAGAATGCATCTGTTGTGTATATAGCACTGTCACCTCCAAGTTTTTATGAACCCTAGGTTGATAAAGTAAAGTAGGGCAGCCCCTGGGGAGTTGCAGACCTCTTGGTGCAATACCAGGGCTCACCACCATGCATGCAAAATCTAAAAAGGAAATCACACATGTATATCGATACCTACAAAGAATCATGTTGTAGTTGCTTGATCCTTCTCTTCCTTGTTTTCTCCTTCCTTCCTCTTGCCTTCTTTGACTTTCTTGATCCAATTCCAAAGTGACCCAAGAAAAATATATGTGTCCAAGGGTGAGAGAGATAGAGAATAATGAGAGAGCTCCAAAATTGAACTGATAAAAGGTTGAGAAAAATCTTGCCAACTGATCCTCATAAGCGTTTTTATCAATGAGGCCTTTATTTTCTTCATTTTCCATTATTTTCCTTCATTTTTTTCCTCACATGAAACCTATGACCTTTCACTTTCATTTTCTCCTATTTTCCATTATTTTCATAAATAAAATGCCAATTAATTCCATTTACCCTTTCCAAATCCTTTGCAATTTCCATTGCCAATTTCCGTAGCCATAATAAACTAATAAACAACCTCACTAGGATTTTTTGCCCAACATTAAGCTTGGAATAAGTGTCCCATCAACCATGTTTTTTATTTTTCCTTTATTAACTTTTATTACATGGAAGTTTCACCAGGGCTATTACATTTCTCAAGTAATGTGGTATTGTGTCACCCTTTTCCATCTTAATTTTCTGAATCTTTTCCTTCAGTGCCAACTTCCTATGGTCATTGTTTTTCTTAAACAAGTTTCCTAGGGCCTTCCACATTGCATAGGGAGTCTCCTTCCCATGGAGGTTCGATAAAATATGATCTAGAACTCCTTCCAGCAATATTCTTCTTTCCTTGGCTACATTCGTCTTCCATTTTGCTAAGCATGTGTATCTGTTGTTGTTGGTTTCGGAAAATTGTTATCAATGTACTCCTTCAATCCATTGTATTTCATGACTTCTTCCATTCGGTCCTTCCAATCAATGTAATTCGAGCTACACTCAAGGGAATACTCGAGCCTCCTACCATAGAACACCATCTCGATTCTGTTGCTATCTATGGAGAATAGATATGAAAAAACTCATTCCTCCTACAAGGAAACCTCGTATTCTTCTCTTCTATAGTGATTTCAGCTCTGATACCACGTAGAAATTCCTTGTAGATTCAAACTACTAATTCTAATTTTCTAAAACAATATACTTGAATATACTCTACTATTTATGGAAACCAATTTAAACGATTGTGAAATCACGAAGCATACAAGAGAAAGAATTCAATCAATACATTACACAATCATTTCCTGCAGAAAGCCACAAGTAAAAACTCCGCTATCTAGATATTGCGTTAGTCAGAAAATATGAGAAGATTACAATGCTTTGCACATGCTCGAGCAACCTCTGCACTATCTCTATTTGTCCCACTGATTCCTAGACAGACCTAGGCCAATAATTAACCAATTTTCTACTTGCCCAAGTCCCTATTTCCTTGTTCTATTTCCTTGGGAATTATCCTGCTATTAATTATGGAAATCCTCATTCGAAATTGCGTAATACATTGCATGCCTTCCTCTGATTGCATGCACCATCTGTACAATATGGATGATTATAAAACTAATAGTACACTTCCCTTGAACTCTAATATCAACTGGGTAAATCTCAGATCAAACATGCATGAGAAATTTATGGTTGATCATGAAGTACACACCCCACTACTAGACCTCCCACTAGTTCCTCCAACAGTTGGAACTAGTTAAACTGACTTTAACTCAGTTGGAACTAGTTAAAATGACTTTAACTAAGATAAACTGAATTAATTAATTACGACTCAAAATAAACTCAACTGGGGCTCCTACAAAATAGGAACCACTCTACATGACTCAAGTTATACCTTCAACTCGAATTAACCAACTAATTCAAACTAACTTAGATAACTCATGCAAGTTTTCATGAGATGTGGAATTAAAAATTTCTTCTAATTTAATTCAAGGGAGAATTAAGTTATAATCTTTCTTGGTGCCATTTTCAACAAGTGTAACTTCGGAGCCACATCACATTGTAACTCTATAAAAATAAACATTATGAAATCTTAAAATTCTGATGCATTCAAACCCTTTGCTCTTTCTCGTTCATAGGACTAGGCGCTATGAACGAAGGTTCAAATTTGAGGGGCCAAGGCCTTCATACCCCTAGCTAGGGCCTATAGTCCTTTGTATTTTATCATCTGCCTTTGATTTTTTAGGCTCCCATTACCAAATTCTATTCAACGTCGGAAGCATCTCCCATTAAAACTTTTCTAAAATGATATTTATAAAGGGATTCTGAAAGCTACAACCTATGATATTCTCTATGGAAGCTAGGTGCTCTATCCTCTGTATGCCCTTTTTCCTTTGAGTCCTGATGACCAAATGCCACTCGACATCAAAGCCCTTTCATCCGATCGAAACTTATTATAAAGAAATTTGACCAGAGTTACAAAAAACGTGTCCTCCGAAATGACATCACACTGACTTCATCATCCCCACGTGGCACCTACTGAGTGGTGACACGTGTCACTCGAATTTTCCATATTAGGCCCCCAAAAATGCCGAAATTGATTGCCACATGTCCACTGTATGGCTACATATGCTGACATCATCTACCACTTCTTCTCCTCGAGGCCCATCTCCAACTGCCATGTGTCTTCTCGGAGGAGAGAGAAAGGGTCCTTGGGGTCCTTCGTATTGCAATGATTTCCTTTATAAACCCCCTTCTTGAAACCATTGGCGCTTTTGAAAGGACCCTTATGATATTAGGTGCTGAAATGTGCCTTCCTTATGATATTATGTTAGATGATCCAAAATAAATTTTATCATAGGTTATAATGTTTGAATAAAATAATTATCCTTTGGCCATTATTGTGGTATCGAAGCTATGGTAATGTTGCAGTGCATATGTGGAGGAGGATTCCAGCTCTACCAGTTTGTGGAAAACTCAACTCCATTGAAATTGACCAGCAAATGTTTGGTATGCAATCAATTAAATTTTTTTAGAAAAGAAATTTAATTGTGATTTATGCGTCTTTCTCAAATCTTCTTGAATCCTGCATTACTGCATTTCTATGTCCTGAATTCTGAATTTAGCATTTGAATACCATATGTTGTATTATTTACTTGTTTATTGACTTCAAAACCCTCGCAAGTCCTGCAAGAAGAACTAGAAGTCACTACCAGTGGGTCGCTGTGATTTTTCAAGAGATTGTTAATTAGAGACCACTGCAGGAGGTGATTTATTGAATCTCCCACGACCAAAACGTTCCCATTCACTCCAATCAACCTGCAAAGGTCATCCCTATTGAGTAGAATTAATGGACAACTATTATTAGATCTCCATACCCACTTCAATTCTTCTCTTACCTTCCAGTTTCCAGCTCCCTGAGAAGAAGCCAGTATGTTTTCATATTCACCAACAGCAAAGCATTCGAATCCTTGGACTTCGATCTCATCCCAACGAATTCTTGATTAATACTTCAACGACATATGCGTTGATACTTCTGCATTGATACTTTTGATTCTTCTGCAGAATAGTCTGGCAATCTGCGTTGATACTTATGTAATCTGCGCTACCTTCCTACCTCCCTACGGCATTCAACAACATTCATACTTGCCTATAGGAGTATTTACTTGGGTGGTTGGTTTTTTAGTATATCCCTCTCGGAAGACTTTCCGGTGCAAGACGACGGTCGAATTAATATGATGTTCACAAGATGGTGGAGGCATGTTCATATTAGCTTGAAATAACTTGAAGAATACGATAGAGAATTACCTCTTTGACAACTTTAGAATCCTTTGGAGAGCGCTACGCGACAAAGCAAAAGTCACTACTCCATAGGCTCCAAATCGAATCCTGCCAATCGGTCGAAGCTTGCAGCGTAACCGATGTAACAAGTATTCTATTCAATTAAATCAACAATAAACATCTAGATTATACACATCTGAGCCATTCATATCATACTAAACAAATATTGAAATAACAATATAACATTAAGCATCGAATGGACAAAACGAACATAGTTCTTTTTATTTTGAAAGAAGGAGGATTACAACCATCGGTTGTACCAAGCCCTCCTCAGTCTCCCAATCTCTCTTCTCTACCAAGTGAAGAAGTCCAAGCCAACAAGCTCTCTATGAGCCTCTTTGGCTCTTGGCCTTCACAATGTCACACTATTCTCTATTCCACAAGTATGCAAGAACTTTTGAGCAATCCTTCGACCTTCAATTAAGAGCCTTCAGCTCCTTTTTATAGGAGAGGGAGAAAGCCATTGTTGCCCTTCTCTTTCCACTAGTTTGGAATGGAAAAGGCTTAGATGTTTCTTTGATCTCCATGCTTTTTCCTCTCTTGGAGTTCAGTATTCTATGGAAATGACCAATAATGAACTGGTGCTTTTGTAGTTTCCTCTGTGCACTAACTCCTTCGTGAGGGAAAGTCGGAGATTCAAATCTTTCTCCGCGCTCTTTTCCCAATTCAAACTTAAAACACAAGTAACGCGACCTTTTAGTGTAAACAGAGCGTCCCAATCTCTCTTCTCTACCAAGTGAAGAAGTCCAAGCCAACAAACTCTCAAGGAGCCTCTTTGACTCTTGGCCTTCACAATGTCACACTATTCTCTATTCCACAAGTATGCAAGAACCTTGAGCAATCCTTCGACCTTCAATTAAGAGCCTTCAGCTCCTTCTTATAGGAGAGGGAGAAAGCCATTGTTGCCCTTCTCTTTCCACTAGTTTGGAATGGAAAAGGCTTAGATGTTTCCTTGATCTCCATGCTTTTGCCTCTCTTGGAGTTCAGTCTTCTATGGCAATGACCAATAATGAACTGGTGCTTCTGCAGTTTCCTTTGTGAACTGACTCCTTTGTGAGGGAAAGTCGGAGATTCAAATCTTTCTCCGCGCTCTTTTCCAAATTCAAACTTAAAACACGGGTAACGCGTCCCTCCAGTGTAAACAGAGCGTTGCCCTAGCCACTAACGCGGCCAATGTATTGCTTGACTGCGTTATAACGCTCTTGTTCTATTCTATATATGCGTTACCCTGGCAGAAATAGGTTTAATTTAGGTCTTTGTACTTCTTCCATATTTGTCTTCCCCTCTGAGCTGATGAGGAGGTATTTTGACCTGTAACAGATGCCCCCTAAAGTGTGAGGTCAGAGACGAAGATGATGGCCGAAATACTTTATAATTTGTAGAGAGAGAGAGAGATTGAAAGACTGAGGAAAAACCTGAAACAACAACATATGTCAGAAAATATAGTATTTGCCAAGAGTCGGGCATGTCCCATGCTCAGTAGCTTAAACAACATGATTTCTCTAGAATAGAGATATGAAGAATCTATCCACCAATAGGCACAATGTGGAAGTGTCTGTCATAATAGGATCAGGCTGAAGAAGCTGTCTCCATAAACAATATCGCAGCTTGGGGAAGGGAACACAACTTTAATGGTGTAGCCTTTTTCCCCAAGGTCTTGACCGCCGATTCACTTAAACTGCATATTTCTCAACATGTGAATGAGGGAGTTGTCGTCGAACATGTGAGAAATCATCTGATTACTAGTCAATAATGAAAACTGTTAACAGACGCGAAGGTGGCCACCGATAATGATGATGGTCCCTAAGATGCCCAGTACAATCTAGCGAGTGTGAATAAAAGGAGTTGAAGTCGAACACTCATATAATCATTCGACCAAGAGTCAATGATGAAGACCCTTGATCAAACACAAGACTACCTGCCACTGATGTCTGCAAGTATCTGGGTACTGATGTGTTTCTGGATCAACTTCCTAGATAAGGTGTTGAAGTCGCTAGGAAGTGATCTGTTGAGAGGTAGGCACTGAGGCGTCCTACATCAGTCAACACGAAACGGAAACCAACTGATTTTGTTTATGATTTGAGATAAGGAAGAGTAAATGGGAACGTCAGACGACAAATAATTTCTGGCATAATGAACGATTTGGTTGATAACAGGAGCAGTAGATAGCGAGATCTGCTTGAACAATAGAAGGCACTCTAGCAGGGTACTAGGCAGCTGAAGCGTGTTGAACACCAAAGAGTGTGTTAGGATTTTACCGGTGCAGGGACACTAGGAAATGAAGGCTAATACTCATATATGGTAGGGTTCGGCTCACTGCGAAAGAGTTTTCTGGGAAGTGCCATGTTCAAGAATTTTTCTGCCAAATCGACCTTTTTGAAAATGTAACAGAGGTAATATCCATCTTGTCCAAATTTTTCCCCGTCTGATTAAGTTTAACGAGTCCAGACGAGTAAACTCGGTGAATTTTTCATGTTTAGAGAGTCTGAAAAATGTCAGGAAAGACAACTCTGTGCCCCATTTGATTAGGTTTAACGAGTCCAGATGAGAAAACTCGGTGAATTTTTCATGTTTAGGGAGTCTGAAAAATGTCATAAAAGACGGCTCCATTGGGGTACCTTTGTCATGTCTTGATAACCGGGCACGGCAAAGGGGTAATAGTAAGCCCGAAACAGTTCATTTTCCGTAAGTTAGTCCATCGAATCCGGAAAAGTGAGAAATCTGTGTTCAATGGACGTCTACCTCATTTTGTTATGAGTACGAGGAGACGAAGTAAACTCAATCTTCTTTGTGAAATTTTAACGAGTCCACCAAAGAAAACTCGGTACCTCCGTGAAATTTTAACGAGTCACGCGGAGAAAACTCGATATACTTTTTATGTTTAAAGAGCTTTGAAAAAGAGGAAAAGAATGGCTCCTTGTTCTTTGTCTCAATAGTTTAACGAGCCTGACAAAGGTGACTCGGGATTTTTTCGGTTTTATGAGCGAGAAAAAGATTCCTAAAAAGAATGCTCAGTACTTCTCCATAGTTTTTACGAGCCTGAAGAAGAAAACTCTAGGTTTTTCGGATTAACGAGCAAGAAAGACCAAAAAGAACGCTCGATGCCAACTTCGTGTAAGTTTAACGAGTCCGAAGAAGAGAACTCGAGGTTTTTCGGATTAACGAGCAAGAAAAATACCATAAAAAGAACGCTCGATAAAACATGAGTGTGTCTGCTCATAAATCTTGATCCCTTATTAGAATCATCGGTACCAAATCTCAAGAGTTGCGACATGTGCACAGTGAGGAATCACGACTTTGCCGACTGACTTAAGAGAGTCATGCCCCAGAATTAGCTATAAGAAGGTCAGAAGACATTCATTTTCACTGTTTCAAGTGCTGTGAAGAAGCTCTGGAGTGGAAAAGGGGTGAAAACTTCAACTGGTGATTACGGTCGATCCGGGCAACAGTTTTCTATTCCGCGAGATCCAGGTAAGAGCTAGAACCTCCTGTTATCATTTAATTGCCAATTTTTTAGTTTTTACTGGTTCAAAATTAGGAAATTTTGAGGCCCTAGAAAAATATTTGCGCCTAACGCGGGTCAGGAGTACAACATCCGCGTTAAACGCACAATCCGTGAGGGATGCAAGCGTTAGAACGCTCTGTTTTGTATTAGTGACCGCGTTAGGCGCAACATGCTTTCTAGCAATTCAATTTTTTCATTTTTGAAGTGGTCCAGGCAAATTTTAATCGGTTGGAAATGTTTCATTTGCAGGTGTTCAGCTATTAATCATGAGTATCTGGCGAGAGAGAGAGCATGAGCGGGAAGAACGAGAGATGGTGACGGATGCGGCAAGTTTAATGGCTCTCCGGAGGTGCGGATTGCTTAAGTATGCCCGTTTAGAACTGATGAGGGGTCAAGAGGACCTCCTGAGGTGGCTGATCCAGCAGTTGGACGAACGGCATCATGTCTTTCGAATTGGTGGCAATGAGCTCGCCATCGAAAAAGATGATGTTTACTTTTTGACCGGCTTGTCATGTCGTGGGGCGAGGCCCAACTTGACGGGGTCCAGAGCTGACCCTCGTTCCACTACTGATTTGATCCATGCGCACTGCATACGTGGCACCCAGGTTGTGAGTAACCGGATACCTATCGCACAGGTGACTTTGAGACCCTTGCGGTCTATTCTATGGATGATTGTTCGCTTGGCAGGCGCTAAGAGTCAGCATGTGGCTACCAAGGCCCAGATGCTCCTAGCCTTGGATTGTATGCAGCCTCAGGTTTTCGACTGGTGTGACGGTGTAGTCCGTCGGGTCCAAGCAGAGCTTACTGCATGCAAGACCCGTACTCAAAGAGAATTTGGGTACGGAACACTGATTGTTTCTTTCATATTGGAGCGGATACCACTGATGAGGCCCAGGATCCCAACAGCGCCATTGGGTCCACGCGAGCCGAGGCAGGCTCGGTGGGCCACTTTGCTTCCACGGACTGGAGAGGGTCCTGTCCGTCACTGTTTCGATGAGGGATTTTTTGATTGGCTGGACTCTCAGATCATCATGATTGAGGATTATCCCTATGCAGGGATGAAATTCACAAGCGATCCCGAGCTAGTCCTGCCCCCTGGCACCCAGTGGGGGCCCGACGGTAAGAAAAAAAAAAAATGATCAGTTGTTTTCAAAGAAGTTTTTGTTTTTAGCTTTTGAATGTTTATGTAAAATTTTTTTTTTTTTTTAAAAGGGGTGACAATGAAGTTTTGACATGAAACTTTTGCTTGCTTGACACAGATGTGGCACCCGTCCGTCCAGCTGGGGCCCCTCGCTATGCACGGCGAGGATTGCAGCTACCCGCGGCTGGCGCACCTGTAGAGGAGGCGGAAGCCGGCGACGACGATGATACCCAGATTTTACATGAACTCTCCAGGAACCTGGAGGGTCTGAGTATGGGTATACCACCGCTTCCTATGCGGGAGGTTCCAGTTCGTCTGTAGCGGCATACTGTGGGTGTGCCAGAGAGATACCTGGTTCCTCTGAGGAGGATGGCTAGAGCAGTTGTATGCTATTATCAGCATCAGGCTTAGCTGTTTGGAGTAGATGTATTAGTGTCAGAGCATGGCTTAGCGTAGCCAAATTTTGTAAAACACCCCAAGTTTTGGGAGATTTTTCTTTCCTTTTGATGTTTACTGTGTACTGGACACGACATATATCTATATATATATATATATATATTTATTTTTTGGTGATTTTGTGTTTTTAAATTTTTATGCATTTTTTGATGTGATAAAAATATATGTACTCATGAGTAAATATTTTACAATAAATGTGACAAATGCCAATCTAACACATAATTTGCCAAAGAATCAGCTAATGCATTAAATTCCCTAGGAACGTGCTCAAATGTGATTGTTTGAAATTGACGTTCTAAAAGTCGCACTCGTAAAAAATAACGTAACAACACAGGGTGGCAGACGCGGTAATGATTGTTTAGCTGCATAATGATGAGTTGGGAATCTAACCTGACCACTAAATCGGAGATGTCACGAGATGCCGCTTCTATGAGGAGTTGGATCACTGACATGTACTCGGCCACATTGTTGGTGGCGTTACCCAGGAAGATCCCCCCGGAACCAAGAAGGTCCGACTCAGGAGTATAGAGAACCCAAGTAGCTGAAGCAATGTGTCTAGTGTGACGACTAGCACCGTCTGCATACCCGACGTATGATAACGAATGTGATGACATCTGTGCGAAAGAAAAAGATTACATGAGAAAAACACTTCAAACCAAACAAATAATCCAGAAGCATCAAAAATAAAAATAGGCAAAACTTATATACATAAAATTACAAAGCATATGCCTAGTGTGAAACTAGGCAAAATACTTCTTCAGATAGAGCCCGTTGCGGGGCTCCTCGAGTGGAATTCCATTACAGTCCTGTAGTTCGTAAGCTCCTTTTGAGAGGGCTTTAGTAACGATGTAAGGACCGAGCCACAATGGTTGGAGCGTTCCTGCCCCCAAGAGGTCGTGTTTTTGATCATAAAGTAGAACAAGATCGCCCTCTTGAAAAGAACGAGGCTTGACAGATTTGTCGTATTGAGCTTTAACTCGGCGCTCGTGAGCTTCGAGTGCTAGTGTAGCATCTCGACGAGTTTCGTCCAAGTGATCAAGCGAGAGCAAGCGCTCTTCGGTGGCGGTGGTGCCAGGCAGGAGTTCAACGGCTAGTTTAAGCGATGGGATTTCGCACTCAATCGGAAGTACTGCCTCCAGGTCGAAAGCAAGTTGGAAAGGTGTGATATTTGAGAAGCAATACGGAATATTTTCCATGATACCTGTCTTGACCAAGATATCGATGAGCAGTGTCTTGGAAAGATTACCCATGTTCCCTTCTGAATCGATAGTGTGGACAGTCGTATAAGAGGAGGGAATTATCTCAGGTTGGTCAAAAGACGGGATTTCAGTTTTTATCGCCTCCGAATCAAGCGTCGAAGCGCGATGGTGGAACTCTCCCCAAGGTCGTTCTTCTAATGACATGATCTCTCGAATAGCTTTGTCTGTAGGCCAGACTTCATTGAGGAGATCCTTAGAGAGAACTGTTATGGGAGAGAGGGTTGTACCTGTAGTTGAAACCATATCAGTGGAGGGTTCAGATGCGACTTGGATGGCTTGGTAAGCCAACTCAACCGGCGAAAGCGGCATCTGATCTCCATAGGAATCAATTTTTGAAGGTGCCAGAATGATCCATGGGTCGATAGAGCCATCCGAAGAGGTGGATATCATTGCAACCGTGTTTGGGATCTGAGGCGGCGGTAGAGGAAAACAACCCAGTAGGGAAGATGCCTTCAGAAGATCGGTACCGATATTGACGTAAGCGTCAGGGACACCTCCTATTAAGGGTACAGAGCTACTTGGTAAAGTGGAATAATCAGGGGTGCAGAAGGATAGCTGATCGACCGTGACTATTTTCCCATCCAATGGAAATAGGATGAGTCGGAAGACCGAAGACACGATGGCGGTCATAGCATAAGACCAACTGCAACCGAGCAATAGATTATAGTCGAGATGGCGCTCTACGACTTCAACGTCCACGTTTACCGTTTTCCCACCCAGAGTGACGGGAAAGCTAGCCAGGTATCCTTTGGGTAGGAACGTGTGGCCATCGAAAGCTTTCAGGGAATTCGATGGCGGGGTTAGAGTAGGAGAACCTAAATTCAGCCAGCAAGCTTGTGACATAACGCAGGTCGAAGCACCTTCGTCTATGACAGTGCGATGGATGGGTCTCCCTTTCGATACAACCTGCACCTGGAATGCGAGTTGATGCGAGAGGCGAGGTTTAGCCTTTTCCATATCAAAGACTGCTAGCATGGAATCCTGGGGATCTATTTCGCCAATGGCCGAAAGCAAGGCTTTCCTTTGTGCTGGACAGGTTTGTAATACTTCAAGTGCAGACATGGCTGACGATGCCTGCGCCAAATCTTCTACAATATTGTAGTTTTGGGCTGCACGTGCAGAGGTATTATGAGTCGTGCGTCGAAGTGTCCCTTTTGGGGGACGAATTACAGGTTCAGCATTAGGCCTTTCGATATGCAAATCGTTAGGCGGCGGCGGATTGGAACTAGTTCCAGGTTCTTGAGCATCTATGGTAGGGGCTCCATAAAGCTTGGCGCGAGTTTGAAGGTCAATACTCTCGATGCCATAAATGGCAGATGGTCCTTCTCCGGAAGGATGCGAACCACCATTGCCCCGTTGATGGGGTTGTGGCGGGATGTCAACCATATGTTGATGTTGCTGCTGTTGATTGGGGAAAGGATTGTGAAGAATGGCAGGTGTTCTCCCAGAATCTTTGTTAGCAATAAAATCAGTGCATTCCTGCAACCGAGGACATTTGTATGTCAAGTGGTCCTCCGCACAGATTTTACAAGGAAATCTCATGGGTTTATCCTTTCCTTTTTCATTAGCAGCATTTTTATGATTAGAGTTATTCTGATTATTCGACTGCTCTTCCGAAGAAGATGTTTTCTTCTTATTCTTCCTATTTTTCCCGTTGGGTTTTGTGAGGTTTGCACCGAATTTACCTCAGCGGAAGGGAGAGGAGTCGTTTGATGGGGGGCGGTGGCAGCCGAGGATGGCTGGGAGGTTTGCCCCCGAGACTGATTAGTGGCTACACCAGAGATCGCGCCAACGAGACCATCGGCATGAGCTCCGGTTTTCTTAGTAGTCGGAGGGTTCGGGTTACCAGGGGCATGGGGGAGCAGATCGTAAAGCGTGCCGGATTGTGAATAGATCAAATCCAGGTGCTGGGCACGACGAATACATTGATCTTCTGTCACCACACCAGAAAGGCCAATGTCTTTAGAGATATGGGGTAAAAGAGACTTGCAAAACCAATTTGCCAAGAGATGGTCCGGAATTGGCGCTTTGACAAGCCTCCTCCTACGTCTCCATTCATGAATATGGTCGGAGATGTGGGTGGCGGTGTCTTGGCGCAGTGATGTTAACAATTCTGTGCCGATTTCCACTCTAATTGGTAGTTGAAAGTTCTTTAAGAACTCCGTCGCTAAAGCGCCAAACGTATTGATGGCGGCACGTGGTAATTCAATGTACCACTTGGCGGCATTGCCTGTAAGGGTGCGGGAAAACAGTCGAAGGCGGACACTATCATCTACCATGGAATTGGATATGGACCATAAATGGAAGGTAGTGATGTGTGCGGCCGGGTCATCTCCATGCTTCCCGTCGAACTTCAGGATATCTGAAGGAATCTTATGCGGTATAGGAGGCCAAAGCGAGTTGTGAGTGATGGGGTCGTTTGTCAGCTTATGGATGTCGGGTATGTCCAAAGCTGCCAAGAAAGGCAATTGTGGATTTGCCCCCGAGTCTAACCAAGGCAGTATGGGCTGACTATTTGGACCATAGGGTCCCCCCATCCACGTGTTACCAGAAGGGTAAGTGGGACTTTGATAAAAACCTCCCATAGGTGGAGGAGTAGGAACATACGGTTGTTGTCCATAGGGCATAGTGTATTGAGGGGCAAATGGTTGGTTGCCCCTAGCGTAAAAGTGCCCTCCCACTCCAGACGGAGGTTGGGGTTGGTTAGTCCAAATGGATGCAATAGAGTTTCCCGGAGGCATACTAGTATTTGCATAATTTGGCAATGGTATAGATCCTACGCCTATGTTTGAACCACTTAAGGGGATAGTATTTACAATGGGTTGTCCCATTTGTCCTAAGGATTCCATAGGAAGAGAAATATTCCCTGCTACCTGTGTAATGATAACACTGCCCCCTGGTATAGTGGCCAGGGGGTTTGAACTCAACAGAGGGTTCCAACCGAAAGGGTTGCTAAAGGGCACCGAAGTAGTCGTGCTCGTGAGAGGAGCTACCGTGGTCCCCAACGTGGTCACGGTAGGAGTAGATGCCGAAGGGTTCGGTAAACTACTGACAGTTGTGTTGACCATAGGGTTGGGGGTAGGCATATGTTGACTACCGGGGTTACCCAGTAATGACATAGAACTGACCACCGGCGGGGAGGATGATGGCGAACCAGGAATGGTTGCCATTGGTATCGACCCTGTGGATATCGGTGGAGAAATAGATGTTGGTGTTGCCGCAGACATATCTTGGCGCGGTGGAATCTGGATTATCACCGGTCCTAACGGATCAGTGAGCGGAGGATTGTAATTAGGTACAACGCCTTCAGTGAAAGGGTCCTCCAGGAGTTCCGGCTGATAAGGGTCTATGTGGTAATCCAGATTAGTCAAAGGAGACTGCTCTTCCGTAGAAGGCCCGGGTTCACCAAGGTTCAATCTTTCCTCTAAGGTGAGAGGAGGTAGACCTTGCTGTCGTCTAGACTGACGGCGTGGGTCAGGGGACGCCACGGTGACCGGTTTAATTTTCAAAAAATTTATTTAAAATGTGATATATTATGAAGTCTCAAGTGATAGTAACCACACACTTACTAAAAAGAAAAAAGACTCTCTAAAATCAATCAACAAGCAGCCAGTATAGGGTGCCCTGTCTGAGTACTACCGTTCACTGGTGATGAAATCCAGTCTCACAATAGCATACAGAGAGGGTTGGTTGAAAGTACAGTTACGGTTACTTTAGAGCTTCGCCCGAACCCCAGACGATAGGTGTAAGCACTCTCGTGAAGACGAGTACCCTCCTAAAGACTGAAGACAGAGTAGGTCCGTCTGTTTCAGGTACCAGGACAGCCCGTCCTAGTCACCTTGTGTAAGTCCCTAAAAGTATAGCCACTAAGGATACCTCAAATCATAGACACTATCAGGGGGGTCCACGGTCAAGGACAGTGTGCTATATGGGCAGAATACCTAGATCCCCGATCTAGTTTCGACATCCCCGAAGGGAACCCCAATATATAACACACCCACAGGATGCAGTCGAAGGCGGGCTACCTTCTAGTGCACCCAAGTGTTGTCTCGCGCCGAGCTCCGGTAAAGGAACGGTCCCAATAATGTGAGTGCAGCAGGATTTCACTCTTTAATGACTCTAGTTTTCAAGTTTTGAGATCTTGGGTAGTTTTCTCACTGTCCTAACCCAAGATCCTAGCCTGAACTACTGTTTGTGTGAGCTCAAAAAGAGTTATTAGATTGATTTTATTATCGCTTTGTTTTTAGTGTACTTTGTTATTAGTCTGGCGGAGGGGAAATGGACGTATGAAGTATAGTGAGACTCTTGACTCAATAAACCATGCAAAACATGCTCTAAATATTAACTTCAATGAACAATGTTTCTACAAGGAGAGGTTTCTTTTTTCAATCATCCATGCACCAACATGTAAATAACACAGCTCAACTTTTAAGATTTAGACTTCTATCTACCTTTTTTAACAGTCTGTGAACCAAACTTTCAGAATAAACTCAGCTTAAATGCAGAAAAAATATTAAAAAAAAAAAATTTCTCTTAAAAAAAGTAAATGCTTTGCACACTAACTAAATAAGAGAAACAAATAATCAATGCCAGTTTAGCAGACAAGCACATGGATTCTGTCTGTGAAAGGTACCGGTGGCCAAAAAACTCCACAGCTAAAACACAGTCACAGAAGTGAACAACAGGGTTTTTGGCTGGGTAACGCTCTGTCTGTGAGAAAATACAGCGTTATAACGCACTGTATTTAAGCCTAGACTACGTTATAACGCACTGGATATACTGCATAAGTCGCGTTAACCAGGGAAAAGCTCTTCAGTTGGCCAGACAGGCACAGGATTGAACTCTGCAAGCGTTTGATATGTCCACTGGGCATCAAAAAATGGTCGGAAGGATACTGAACAGAGGAGAGAAGAAATAAAGGAAAAACTAGTCCGGAAACTATGGGGATACTCCCCAGCGGAGTCGCCAATTCTGCTATAGGGTAAACTGCTTGGGTGGTTGGTTTTCGTATATCCCTCTCAGGGCTTTCCGGTGCCCGAGGCAGACAGTCAGATTAGCTATGTTGTTCACAAAGATGGTATGAGCATGTTCATATTAGCTTGAAATAACTTGAAGAAATACAATAGAGAATTACCTCTTTGACAACTTTAGAATCCTTTGGAGAGCGCTACGCAGCAAAGCAAGAGTCCTTCCTCACCGGCTCCAAATCTGAATCCTGCAATCAGTCAAAGCACCCGCGTAACTTCTTATATAACAAGTATTCTATCAATTAAATCAACAATAAACATCTAGATTATACACATCTGAGCCATTCATATCATACTAAACAAATATTGAAATAACAATATAACATTAAGCATCGAATGGACAAAACGAACATAGTTTTATTGATTTTGAAAGAAGGAGGATTACAACCATCGATTGTACCAAGCCCTCCTCAGTCTCCCAATCTCTCTTCTCTATCAAGTGAAGAAGTCCAAGCCAACAAGCTCTCTAGGAGCCTCTTTGACTCTTGGCCTTCACAATGTCACACTATTCTCTATTCCACAAGTATGCAAGAACCTTTGAGCAATCCTTCGACCTTCAATTAAGAGCCTTCAACTCCTTCTTATAGGAGAGGGAGAAAGCCATTGTTGCCCTTCTCTTTCCACTAGTTTGGAATGGAAAAGGCTTAGATGTTTCCTTGATCTCCATGCTTTTTCCTCTCTTGGAGTTCAATCTTCTATGGCAATGACCAATAATGAACTGGTGCTTCTGCAGTTTCCTTTGTGCACTGACTCCTTCGTGAGGGAAAGTCGGAGATTCAAATCTTTCTCCACGCTCTTTTCCCAATTCAAACTTAAAACACGGGTAACGCGACCATCAAGTGTAAACAGAGCGTTGCCCTAGCTACTAACGCGGCTAATATATTTCTTGCCTGCGTTATAACGCCCTTTTTCTGTTCTATATATGCGTTACCCTGGCAGAAATAGGTTTAATTTAGGTCTTTGTACTTCTTCCATATTTGTCTTCCCCTCTGAGCTGATGAGGAGGTATTTTTACCTGTAACAATACTTCTGCAGAATAGTCCAACAATCTACAAAATCTTGCGCATCTTGAAAGCGCTTTTGGAGCAACGTGTCTACAGGGATCGAATCCAAGAGTTAGCGAGATTCAAAGGTGGGACCTCCCTATGTCCGGTGTTGCAGAAAATGATATAGCAGCACAGAGTTTGATTGATTGATTCCAGCCAATCTGCTCGTTGTATTCCACAAATAAAATCTGACGTGACACAAGCTTTCCTCAGCTCAAGATATATTTCCGTATTTCCATACTAATTTCTTCCCAGGCGTTGAACGAAGTCCTTTAGCACTCAAAATGAACTGAATTGAAAATCAGAATTCTTTTAGCATAAGTGAAGGCGGTAGTATCGATTCAAAGGCTCAATTCACAAATCCGATTGCGGCGTTTTAAATTTTGAAAGAATCTGTTTTATTTCGTGTGGAATATCTTGGCTTTCAAAAAAGGGGAAACGTTCTTGCCATTCTAAAATTCTCGTAAGCTATGAAGACCATTCTAAAATGCACTCTGAAATGTTGGCTTTCTGCGCTGACCAGCTTGCAGTCTGTGTTTGGCTCTAGTTTTGGCTTTTGTTTCTGTCTTGTGTATTCGACCATTAATGTTGGCGAAATTAAAAAGTGGACATGTAAAAGGGTCACTAAAGTATTTTCTTTTGTAATGGAGTGATAAAATATATATATTTTTTATGTAATGTTATTTGGAGAGATAAGGAAATTATTTGTTTTTGAAAATAAGGGAGTGGCAGATTTTTTGAAGAACATTGTAATATTTTGTAATTGAGGGAGATAATTTTTTTTTTTTTTTTTTTGGAGAAATAAGGAGTCATATTGTAACTCAAAGTAATTTTTTTTTCAAAGAGAAAAAATTCATAACTTTTCATTAAGATAGGTTACATGTTACATAAAGCTGGAAGTGTTGTTGATCAGTCCAATGATTGTTGCTATCTGTCACTTGCCTTCAACAGGCAGTAAAAACAGTCCCAAAGTGCTGTGACAAATTTTCAGAAAAATTCCAAAATTCACATAGTAAGCTCCGTGCTTAACTTACTATCTAAAACAAAAAACCATATAAAAGTAAATACATGCCGATAAGTAAATATTCAGGGAGTTATACACAAAATTCTCCCCATAAAAACTGTACAGCAAGCCAGCCATCTATGCAGGTGCCTCCTCAATAAAAGGCCGATGAAAATATCTATAAACCTATCCACCAGAGTGTTCAGTGAAGTGCCAGGTGCCCCAGATCAGCTCCGATGCTTCTTTGGATAATTTGTCAGCCACTTTTTTCCGAGACATGTAAATATGTGTCACTGAGATAGAGTCAAATAGGACTTTGAGATGATGAACCTCACTCAGCAGTGCAGATAGTGTGTGCGAGTGACATAGTGCAAGAATGTTAAACCAATTGATAACAAGCTAAGAGTCACCAAAAATCTGGATGGAGTTGCAATGAATTTCCTGGGCAAATGTCAGAAGAAGTCTAAGGCATTGCAGTTCAGCATAGTTGTTTGTGCCGGGTCCCAATCCCATTTTGATATGGTAGTGGTGATGATCATTTAAATAGAGTATAGTGCCTCCTCGACAGCCAGTTGCATTGGACGCACCATCGAAATAGGCCCATGCCCGACCGTGATCAATTATTTCAGGTGTTCCGAGTGGAGTCTTGCTAAGATTACTGTCCATGGGCAAGAGATTGAAAGTAGCTATTGAGGCAGCGCAAATGCGGTCATAGTAAATAGGTATATCCCTGAAGATCTGTTTGTTTCGACCGATCCAAATCTCCCAAGCCACAATCAGTGGGAGATTTCTCATTCTCGGGCTGTTAACAAAGTGCTGCCACCAATTCGTCCAGGCTTCAATAAGAGTGCCCCCCTACCAAATATGATTACAGCCCAGGCCTGTGGTGACCCGTGACCAAATTTCAACTCAAAGTAATTTTACTTTGAGGGGGGGTAACATTTTTTTTACCAGATTGTGCAGAAGCATTATTGTAAAAGTCAAATTTTGAAAGTTGCCTTGTAAATATTTGAGAAATTGACTAGAGCCAAGTGCAAAGCTCAGTCAATTTTCTCCTGTTTCAACGACTATTCGAGGGTCAAGGCCAAGCCCCGATAGTTCGTTTTTTTGCGTTTTGTATTGCTGTTGTGTTGCGCATCTTGATATTTTTTGGAGCTCGATTCGTGGTGTGAAGTTTAAACACTACAATGTCTAAGTTGATTAATTTCTTTTCTGATTCTGACAAACTTGAAGGCTCAAAATCTTAAAAAACATGGCAACGCCTCATCAAAATCACTCTCGTTTATAATGAACTATGGCATGATATTTGTGATGGAGATGTAAATCCAAATAAGCCTACAAATGCAGTTGCACTAGCAAAATGGGAAGTTAAAAATGCCAAAGCATTAGCTCTCATTAAATCTTCTGTCAATGATGAAATGTATGTCCATATCGAAAATGCTAAAGATGCATGGTCTGCTTTGAGAACTTTTAAAGAGTTGTTTGATACTCAGCCTCAATCAAAAAGAGTTGACCTACAATTAAAATTGTTGCATCAAAAATTGACTGAAGAAGGAGATATTCTTGAACACATCTCCAGACTTAAGAATATTAAGAAGGAAATTGTTAATGCTGGTTTTCAAGCAGTAGATGATAGTTTCATGGTCACAATTTTAATTGCTGGGCTTCCTTCTTCCTACACACATTTTTTGGAAAATCTACAACTAACTGGAAAGTTAGAAAAGCTAAAGTTTGATGAGCTCTACAAAATGTTGACTCAACATGATAAAACTTTTGAGAAGAAAAAGAAAGTTAGTGAAGATGTTTTTCTCACAGAGGCCAGTACTAGAAACTCCTCAGCTGACAATTCCAGAAACAAAGGAAAAGGTAATTTTAATCAAAATCAAGCAGCGCAAGGTCGTGGTCGCAGTCAACACAGAGGAAACAACTCCAACAGAGGCTCCAATTCAGGCAGAAACAATTCTCAAGGTAGAGGCAACAATCAAAACAGAGGATATCAACAAGGCACAGGACAGAATCCAGGGAGAGGACAATCTCAAAACAGAGGACAAAGCAGAGGTCGAGGACAGTCTCAAGGAAGAGGCACCGATTTGAGTCAAATTGTTTGCAGGCGATGTAACAGAGTTGGTCATTATGCTTCAGATTGTCGCACATCTATCAATAAAATTTCTAAGTTTCAACAGCCTTCAACACAGTTTGCAAATGATCAAGCTCAAGATGATAATGACGCAGAATATGTCTTCACTTCTTCACCAGCAATCCAACTTTCCTCCTATATTAAGAGTGATTATGAAGATGCTTGGATTTTGGATTCAGGAGAAACTCAGTACATGACCTGTAGACGAGATTTCTTTTGGAATTTTCAAGAGTGCCATCGTAATTCCATCTTTCTAGCAGATGATACAAAACATACGCCTTATGGAAAAGGTGCAGTCAATGTTTTTCTCCCTGACATTGGAGAAAAATTGATTTCCAATGTGTGGTATGTACCCACCTTTAAGAAAAATTTGTTGTCTTTGGTCATGATTCGACAAGCAGGACATCAAATAATTATGGAAGATGGCTTAGTTAAGATTAATTTAGTAACTTCCAAACAGTGATGACAGGATATGAAGACGGAAAACTGTTAAGGATGAAAGGGACAATTATTCCAAGGCATTGTGATTTTGCAGGGGAAGTTACTACAGGAATTTCACCTATAAGATTATGGCATGTAAGATATGGACATTTGAATTTTGATAGTCTTTCTTAATTGCAGAAAAAAGGGATGGTTAAAGGACTTCCAACTTTCAACAAGGAAAATGTAAAATGTGAAGCCTACATTTATGGCAAACAAAGTCGAGAAAGTTTTCCAACAAGTACATGGCGCGCAAACAGGTTGCTGCAACTAGTTCACAGTGATGTGTGTGGTCCACTACAAACTTCATTAGGTGGTTGCAAATATTTCTTGCTATTTATTGATGATTTCAGCAGAATTACTTGGGTTTACTTCTTGAAAAACAAGTCAAAAGAATTTGAGAAGTTTAAAAATTTTCGACAACTTGTTGAAAATGAGGTCAAAGAAAAGATAGGTACTCTCAGGACAGATAATGGGGGCGAATTCAATTAAAATGAATTCAAAACTTATTGTAGTGAAAATGGCATCAAAAGGCATCTTACAAATGTTTACACTCCACAGCAAAATGGAGTCGTAGAAAGGATGAATCGCACATTGTTAGGCATGGCGAGATCCATGTTAACTTTTAAAGGGTTAAGTCCAACATATTGGGCAGAAGTGTTGGCAATATGATGCAGAGTGTTGTCCTTGATGGCAACCCACTTGATGAAGATGATGGCAACCTACTTAATGAAGTTGTTCTTGATGCTTGATAAGTTTATTAATTATGTAAATCTGATGTTATACAAGTAGTACAGAAGTTGCAGAAGAAAGAAATATCAGTATGTGCAAGAATAATGATGAAAAAGGTGTGTTACAAGGCATACGCGGGTTTGTCAAGGAGAAGGCGCGTATGCACGCGGAAAAGTACGTGCCAAGTCGCGTATGATCAATTGTGCTCTAAATGTGTAAAACCAGGGGTTACCACCATCGTATTGACCCATTGTATTGAGCGCTGGATTGTCTATGAGATCCCGTCCAGGAATACCATCGGAAGTGATGTGGTTTTGGTTCATGGTATTGACAAAGGCTAAATCTATATAAGGAGAAGAAATTATTTGTGCAAAGTGTGAAAGATGTCTGGGTTTGAATGTATACTTCACTCTGAAGTATGTCTGATTGGAAAGGGTAACAGTTTGATGATAGATCTGATTCTATGATGCACCTATGAAGAAAATGATGAAGAGGGATCTCTAGATCTGAAATGCATTTGTATCTTCTAGATCTGTTTATGGAATATTTAGATCTAAGATGAGGTGAACATGTATCTGAAGTAAAGGGTAAAACCTGAACTGTAAATCTGATCTGAAGAAGTATGTTGTCCTATAGTTTTTAAAGATATATATGCTAGTTTGCAGCATAGAAAGCGCGCATATACGCGGGTTCAATTCAGCGAAAGCGCGTATCGAATGTGAAACTAGTTCTGAAGTATGTGCAGATATATACGCGGGTTTATATGCATGAAAGCGCGTATATACGCAGGATCAGTGAAAGGAAAGCGCGTATGAAAACTAGGGTTTGCTGAAGTATGTGGTATGAAATGTCTGATCTGTTCTGCTATATTACTGCTATCTGTTTATGATGTATTCATACAGATCTGGGTTTTCTGAATATTGATTATGTTGCTGACTATGTTGAGAAAAGATCAAGTTGTTGATTGATTGGTTGATGATTCATTGAATGAATTGATAAGGGTATAAGTTTCAGTTTGATGTATGATTGAGCTTAAATGTGTGGAGTGGGTCCAGTCTGAAAATATGATGAAAAGTGGCCTACAAGTTGTAATCTATTGAAGCTATTGGATCCAGTATGAAAATTGATGAAACGTGGTCCATGGTTGTGCTGAGGGTTGTAGCCTTCAGTCAGGGGGTTGTAGCTCCCTTCTAGGAGAGGCTGGTAAACGAGAGCAGGGGGTCATAGCTCCCTTCCAGGAGAGGCTGGTAAATGAGAGCAGGTGGTCGTAGCTCCCTTCCAGGAGAGGCTGGTAAACGAGAGAAGGTTGTAGCCTTCTGCAGGTGGGTTCCTGCGTGCTGGTATGAGTCTACGCCAGTACATGGTTGTAAGATGTTTTCTTTATAATAAAATATTGAAAGCTGAGACAACGGCAGCGGTGGTTTTCTCCCGACTTGGGTTTCCACCTAAAATCCTGGTGTTCATGTGTGTTGCTTATGTGTGATGGTTTATTCTGTTATTACTGCACATGCTTACTATTAACTAAACATCTGATGAATGAATGATGCATAGATCTAAGTAAAGAAATGAATTCATAATAAGATCTCTGTATACGCGAGTTTTATGAAGGATATCTGCGTGCATACGCTAGTTGGATTCAACAAAGTAGTGTGTGGGTTTTAGTGAATGAAAAGTTTTGTGTAAATCCTAAATACTGATTCACCCCCCCCCCCCCCCCCTCTCAGTATTTTTCCCAACAAGAAGCAATCCATATAGCTGTCTATCTAAGAAACAGATCTCCAACTGCTTCTTTAGAAGGAATCACCCCTTATGAAGCTTGGTTTGGTTTCAAACCTAAAGTTAAACATCTTCAAGTTTTTGGATCCATCTGTTATGCCTTAGTTCCCAAAGAAAAGCGAACTAATCTTGATTCAAGAAGTTTGAAATGCACAATGATTGGCTATTCAGATGAAAAGAAATGGTATCGTCTTTTTACCAATGGAAAATTTATTGTGAGTAGGGATGTCATTTTTTATGAAACAGAGAGTAAGAGTGCTAAAGAAATCGAAAATATTCATCACAAGTTAGAAACTAAGGGCAGCAAAAGGAAAGGAATTATGCAAAGTCAACCAACTTCACCAAATTGGTATGAACTTGATTTTCCTTCCTCTGAAGATGAGTCATCCAGTCCATCTACTTCAACATAATCATCTGGGTCTTCTAGCAGTTCATCAGCGTCTCCAAGCAGCAGCAGTTCTTCTGACAGTGATTCTCCAGATTCACCACCTGAACGACGAACATCAATTTACATTAATCCCCTTTACAATGATGGGGACTTCTCAGATTCTCAAACAAGTGAGCAACAACTTCCAAAATGGGCAGTTCAACTATTGAAAGATGTAAAGCCTGATGAACAAAATAAAAAAAGAACAAGACAGAAACACAGAAGTGAAGCAACTTTCGCCTTGCTAGCACATGATTTTACTGGACCTTCCACATACAAAGAAGCAATCAAACATAAAGAATGGCAACAAGCCATGATTGATGAATATAGAGCAGTAATCAATAACCACACTTGGAAACTGGTTGATTGTCCTCCAAATGTTAAACCCATAGGATGAAAATGGGTTTACAGAGTTAAGTACAACCAAAATGGCGAACTTGACAAGTATAAAGCAAGACTTGTTGCTAAAGGTTTTGCGCAGCAGGAAGGCATTGATTATGAAGAAACTTTTGCACCTACAGCTAAATGGGACACCATCAGATTAACACTTGCATTGGCCGCTCAGAAAGGGTGGAAAGTTCATCAAATGGATGTCAAAAGTGCTTTTCTCAACGGGGACTTACAGGAAGATGTATATATGACACAACCACCAGGGTTTGAAGTTGAAGGGCAAGAACATAAAGTCTGCAAATTAATAAAGGCTTTATATGGATTAAAACAAGCTCCCCGTGCTTGTTATGCAAAAATAGATGAATACCTTCGCAAAGTTGGTTTTCATCGCAGTGAATCTGATGATACTTTGTATGTGCGCCAACAGGGAAAATATCTGGTCATTCTCATTATGTATGTCGATGATTTGATCATCACAGGCAACAATGATGATCACATTAAACAGGTGAAAAAGGAGTTACATGCAGGTTTTAAGATGACAGATTTGGGACTACTTCACTACTATCTTGGAGTTGAAGTATTCCAACGTCCACATCAGATCTTCATTTCCCAGAGTAAATATGTAGTAGAAATTCTTCAGTGATTTGGAATGCAGGATTGTAAGCCTGTCCTTACCCCTATGGAACAAAACTTAAAACTTTCAAAATTTGAAGGGGGGGAAAAAGTGGACAGCATGACTTACAGACAGTTGATTGGCAGCTTGATTTATTTGACAACCACTCGTCCTGATCTATCTTATGCAGTCAGTATTATTTCACGTTTTATGCAGGAACCACTAGACAGCCACTGGAATGCAGCCAAAAGTGTTCTTCGATATATCCAAGGAACAAAAGATTTTGTTCTTATTTACAAAAAGACTAAAAATTTTGTACTTGGTGGATTTTCAGATGTCGACTTTGCGGGCAGTATTGATGACAGGGCATCAACCTCAGGTTACTTAATGAACATGGGGTCAGCTGCAGTTTCCTGGAGTTGCAAGAAGCAAACTACAGTGGCCACCTCTTCAGCAAAAGCAGAGTACATTTCAGCATGGGAAGAAGCATGTGATATTGTTTGGTTACGTCGAGTTTTACAGGACTTGGGAATTCCTCCAGCAGAAGCTACTTCATTATTCATCGACAATCAATCAACAATAAAGCTTGCCAAGAATCCAATTTTCCATTCAAAGACAAAGCATGTGGACACCAAGTATCATCATATCAGATCTCTCATTGCAAAGGACATCATCAAGCCAGTGTTTTTGTCTTTAGAAGATCAGACCTCCGACATTTTCACGAAACCTCTTGGCAGAATAAAATTTACTAAGTTTAGGGATGAACTTGGTATTTGTTGTAATGTATCTTTGGATCATAGGGGGGAATGTTAGATGATCCAAAATAAATTTTATCATAGGTTATAATGTTTGAATAAAATAATTATTAATTTAAGATATTAAATTAATAATTATTATTCTAGAATATTTAATAAATCTTTGAGATATTTAGAAATAGAAATTTGTTATTAAAAAATAGGACTCTAGAAAAGAGTCGTTTCCTAGGATCTAAGTTAGGAGTAAAGTTAGTAGAATAGTTAGAAGCTCATTTAATGTAATTGGACACTTGTTATTTAATAAGTGATCCAAAATTAGTGGAAGTTAGGACATTGAGCTTATAAATAGCTCATTGCAAGAGTGATTGTGTTGTTCAGGTGTAAACTCTTGCATAATTCCAATGTAATTGTTTTATTTTATTAATAAAATTACGTGTCTGAGGACACTTTGGCCATTATATTAGGTGCTGAAATGTTGAGACTCTAGAATGCTATTTTGGGTATGATTTTAAATAACCGTCGAGGTCCCTTATGTTTTGACCTCCAAAATGTTGAAGTCCCTATATTGGGTTCCAATAATCGGCTCCTCCTTTTTCAGCTCCCTTTTGAATTTTGGCTCCCGAAATTTTGGTTCCCCCCTTTGATTTCAGCCTCCGATTTCAGCTTTCCCTTTATGGGAAACCAAGATTGCACCTATCCTTCTTTGTACTAAGGATGAAAATAAGACCATTTGACCCAAATACCAAGATGGTATGACGAATAACAACATCGGCTCCAATTGGGGAAAATGCATTGAGAGCCTACAAATTAATAGCCTTCACCATTGGGCATGGAGTCATATTATTCAAGTACATAAAAAACAAAAACAAAATAAGTAAGGAATTGAAATATTACTGGTATGTATAATGGCTCATAGGTATATATATTGGGTGTAAATAGGCCCTTTTAATGCTGAAATAGAGCTTGAGAAACTATCAATTCACATGCAACTCAAGCACCTCACCATCCAAGTTTTCAAGCAAGAAGGTGTTGTTTCCTTTTTCTTCAGATATTATGAATGGTCCAAACCACAAGGATCAAACTTCCCATGTTTTCCTTTAATTTCTCTTCTAACGTCCCATTTGAGTACCTAGTATCCTGGCTATAAGGATTTGGCCCTTGCCTTTCTATCAAAAATAACCTTCATCTTCTCTTGATATTCAATCAGATTCTGAGACACCTATCCTTTGTTTTCTTGTAATTGTACCAGTTGATTTATTCTCCTAGTCAGAGAGTTGGGATCCTCCTTGGAATCTTGTAGGATTTTATCCACTTGCATGGCTAGTAAGGTAGGGAAAATTGCAACCCTTCTGTTATCACCAAATTGAGTCTTGTTGGGCTACTGCAATGGTCAACTTGGAGTAACTATTTCAAACTAGCTTTTGACTGAAGATTAGCCTCTTCAGCCTGAGAGGGCTCTCTCAACTTATCAAAGGATTTGTAATGAAAACTCTACTAGATGGCTAACTCTATGACTATAACTTGATTGTGATTGATTGCAGGTTGAAAATGTAAAGGAATTGCTACCATTGGGCTTATGGAGTCAGTGCTAGAGAATTTATTGACAATGTCTTTCCTTGTGGAAGATAAGGCTTGTAGATGCTTCAATGAAAGGACAACACACACAAAAAATATTAAATAACTTCATGTTCAAAGGAAGTCAGAGCATGAGAAACATGAAATCTGAGTAATGAGACATCAAGATATTGAAAGCAAAATAGTAAGAGAGATATACCATATCTTAATGCTTAAAGGAAGTGAAAGCATGAGAAACAATAGTTCTAAGTAATCAAACATTAAGACATTGGAGGAAAAACATTAAGAAAGATAGAACATCAATTCATTGAAACATAATAAGAATCTCAGGTGAAGAAAAGGTGTATTCTCACTGTATATTGCTGGAACTCCGAAGCTTTACAAATTAGTCTTCTAAAATAACATTTCCCAACCTCTTCTCCTTCGATAATCTGCCTATTAATAGGCTTAGGCATATTTACATTGAACCTCTCAACAAAGCTGAGCCTTCAAATGCTTCTTTTGACACCTAATCTAACCAAAATCATATTACAAGGAAACAAAATTGACATCTACTAACTTTAGGACTTAGAGACCTACTAGGACTCTACAACCTATTTATTTCACTAAAAACTCTTAGACAATATATTCATGATGAAACTTATCGAACATAACCACTTTGAATGAGGGGAAATATCCATAACCAAATAATAAAACAACCAAACTGACATTAAGGGTCTGCTCCTCGGATTTTGGGGATGTGCTGTCATAGTTGATGATGTGTCTAGAATTTATGAGTTGGCAACATAATCACCTTCTTTGCTGAGTGCTTTTTACCAACAAAATATTCACTGATACTCTTTGACTAATCCACGTGGTTGGATTCTCTTCAATACACTTTCCAAACATCACAATACAACTAAAACACCTCGCTGCAAAAAACAAAGTGCAACAGGCTGTTTCGTAACGTAGTTTAGTAGCATGTTTATTTCATCCATTCAACCTCCTTTTTTGCCTTCTTTGTTGATCAAGATATGTTTGTCAGGCCACATGAGCTAAATACCACCAACCTCCCTCCTTAAATCTTCATAAAATTGATTTTAAAGGCAAAAGAGCATCTTCAGAAATTTCGTAGCGTTTTTCGGCCTTCAAGCCTAGGGCACGCTATGAAACTGCCTGATATGGCTAAAAATTACAAAATCTTCATTTTTCTTCAAAATTTAGCCTATAGGTCTGCAAGATGATATGATGAAATATGATAAGGCACACTTGGTTCAAAATGCCTCTTACCCTCTTCAAAAAGCATTATTTTCATCTTTAGGAAGTTAATTTACCAATACAATGTCTCTGTTTTTTTCTTCTGAAAACATAGGGTTCAGAGATGAGCTCCTATATCCCTATCCTTGATAGCTATTGAAACACTGGAGGAGATTTTTGTAAATAAGAATGTTCTAAAGAAAAACCTCTCTTGGTTTCTTGAAAACCATCTCCAGATGTCTAGGATCTGCAATATAAAAACATGTATAAAACAGGAAAATTCTGGTTTCTAAAAATAGGTCCCAGAGATATCTTGGAATATCCAAACTGATAGCACTTGTGAAAATAGTGAAGGAGGTTATTTTTCCTTGTTCTGTGCTTGACAATAACCTCTATCATTATTGTAGAATTCATATCCATTCATCCACAATCTTCTGTTCAAATTTACTGCTCACATAGTCCAAAAACACAACAAATTCTCTTATAGCTCCAGTAGAAATTCAAGCAACTTGAATTGGTGAATGTTTCATCAAAGCTAGGGTCCTCCATGAATAGCTCACGGTCCATGGGATTCTATCTAAGAACAAAGTCTCCTTTGTATGCTTTCTCCTTCATGGCCATATTCCTTTATAACCAAGCTGCCTTCTTAAACATATGACACCTGTAAAGAAATAAATTGACAGAGAGCTGTTTTGTAATGGGATGGACTCTTCCAAGCTGACAAATCACCGATACATGAAAATGCTGAAGGGTTAATGACAGAGAGGAGCTTGGGTGATTTGTTTAAAATGTAATTTGACAACTTGAGGGAGGATGATGACACATGTGACCACAAAAACAATGATGAGACAAAATTTGATCTTGCATGCTTGGGAATTATGAAAATGGACTTAGCTGACCTCACCTTTGTCTTCATCCATCAAAATTTGACACCTCACACAGTTCTGACACTCTTTGTAGGAAAAAGTCAGTTTCATAGCGAAAACTGTTTTAGGCAGTTTCGTAGCAAAAATTATTGATTTACCATATAATTCGCTACGAAACTGTGAAAAACTGACTAGTGGAATGTTTTGCGGTAAAAAGGCATGAGAATGACAACTAGGTTGATTTGACATGATATGCCATGGTTTGGGATGGGTTTTAGACTTATAGTGGATATCACCAAATGCAAATTTTTTCAGTCAATTTCATGAAAATGACCTATGAGACAACATGAACCCTATCAATGGAATTGTTTAAATTAATGAGTGATAACACTTTCTATATACCAACTCAAAAGGAGACTTTCAAGTTGATCCCTTGGTAGTAATTGTGTTGGCCCATAGAGAAAATTTTAGTTGTAAATCCCATTTTTTCTGATCTTCTAATATGGTCTTTTTCAAAATCCTCACTAGAGTTTTACTTGAGTATTCAACCAGTGCATTTCCCTATGGATAGTAGGTGGTGGAGCGTCCCATGATGATGTTGTACTTTTGGTGGAAACTGAGAAACTTGGCTGACTCAAATACCTACGCATTGTTTGTGATAATCTTCCTCAGATAACCAAATCTAGAAATGATATTATCCTTCATAAAATTAATGACCACTGCATCTGTTTCATTTCTGTCTAGGATGGTTTCCACCCATTTCGTGAAATATTCAGTGGTTGTAAGTATCCATTTGTGTTGATCGTTGGATGGTGGATGTATTTCTCATATGAAGTCTATCCCCCATTTCCTAAAGGGTTCTTGCAAAAAAATAGGGATCAGGGGGAGGGGTGGTAACTTCTGCTTCTCTGAAAAAATATGACATTTCTCACAAGCCCGAACACATATATGTACATCACCGAATAGTTTGAGCCAATACCCCACACACATAGTTATGGAATTCATCAATCACATTATGAATTTCTTCTTCTACTAGACACAAAAGCAAAATCCCCACTGGGTCCTTCCATGATCCGAATCTTGGGGGGAGGCCCCCAAGATCTAAAAAATTGAAATGGATCTGGCAAGATCTGCAAAATTAGAATGCAAGAAAAAGGAGAGAACACAGGAAATAAAACCACAAAGAAATATTTTTATTAAAACAAAGAATAACTGTAGAAGCTACATCGTGGTGAACACTCTGTCCTTTTACAAGATGCGACTTGTAAATTCCATGGGTGGGTAAATACCATGGGTGAATGATTACCATGGCCATATGTCACTTATAATACCATGGATGGATAAATACCATGGGTTATGAATACCATGGGTGGATGCCATTTACAATACCATTGGTAAATTCCGTGTGTGGATGAATACCATGGATGGCTACATACCATGGGTGAATTAATACCATGGATATATGTCACTTACAATACCATGGATGAATAAATACTATGAGTGGATGAATACTATGAGTGTAGGCTACTTTCCATTCAGATCATTCCTCCCTCCTTAAGAAGCATTGGTCCCCATATCGTGAAGTTCCTTCCTGAGAAACCTTTGTTGAATATGAAGAGCCACTAAAGATAAGAGTTTTGTGTGGTTAACCCATAACCGTGATGAACGAAGATCCGAGGATAGAGGTACCCTGTAATGCATGTGACCAACTGTGATACCATCAATGTGCAGCCTAAAAAGTGGAATTTGATGAAGTGTGGGTTTGTGGATGACCCATAACCATGACAAACAAAGATCTGAGGATAGAGATACCCTGTAATGCTTGTGACCAACTGTGATGCTAACAATGTTCAGCTTAACAAATGGATTTCGATGAAATGTGGGTTTATGGATGACCCAGAACCATGAAAAACAAAGATCCGAGGATAGATATACCCTGTAATGCTTGTGACCAACTATGATACCAACTGTGTGCGGCCTAGAAAATGGACTTTGATGAAAAGGATTTTTGTGCGGTTGACCCATAATTGTGATGCTGACTGTTGATAAAGTAGCAGGTGCCTACATAGCCTAGGGTTGGAGGGAATTTCTCCACAGAACCCAAGCCGAATGCTGTTATGGTGAAACTGAGGAATGTGAAGCAGGTGCTTACTAAAGCGCGGTGGGAGGGCATGTCTCAAAAGTGAATCCACTCCAAATGCTACTCCAGGTTTAGGGTTTAGGGTTTAGGGGTTTAAGGGCTTAGGGTTAAGGGTTTCGGGTTTATAGGGTTAAGGGGTTTAGGGTTAAGGGATTTGGGTTTAGGGGTAAGGGGTAAGGGTTTAGGGTCTAGGGTCTAGGGTCTACGGTTAGAGGGGTTTGGGGCGTTGGGTTTAGGGTTTAAGGGTCTAGGGTTTAGGGCTTAGGGCTTAGGGCTTGGGGCTTAGGGGTTAGGGGTTAGGGTTTGGGGTTTAGGGGTTTAGGGGTTTAGGTTGAGGGGTTTAGGGTTTCAGGTTTAGGGTTGGGGTTTGGGTTTAGGGGTTAGGGAATAGGGTTGGGTTTAGGGTTTGGGGTTTGGGGGTTTGGGGGTTTGGGGTTGGGGGTTTGGGGGTTGGGGTTTGGAATTTGGGGTTTAGGGTTTGGGGTGTAGGGTTTTTTAGGGTTTAGGGTTTAAGGGTTAAGGTTTTAGGGTTTATGGGTTAGGGTTTAAGGGGTTTAAGATTAGGGTTTAGGGTTTAAGGGGTCTAGGGTCTAGGGTTTGGGGTTTGGGGTTTGGGGTCTAGGGTCTAGGGTTTGGGGTTTTAGGGGTTATGGTTTAAGGGGTTTAGGGTTTTGGGTGTAGGGTTTAGTGTTAGGGGTTAGGGGTTAGGGGTTTGGGTTAGGGTTGGGGTTTAGGGTTTGGGGTCCAGGGTCTAGGGTCTAGGGTTCAGGGTCTAGGGTCCAGGATTCAGGGTACAGGGTTTTGGGGTTTAGGGGTTTCAGGGTTCAGGGTTCAGTGTTTAGGGTTCAGGGGTCAAGGGTTAGAGTTTAGGGTTTAGGGTTTGGGGTTTGGATTTGGGTTTAGGGTTAGGGTTTAGGGTTTAGGGCAGTTAGGCTCAGGTTAAGGGTTCAAGTTGTAGGTTAAGGGTTATGGGTTAGTGTCTTGGCTTCAGTGGCCTGGGCTGGGGCGGCTTTGGGGCTCGGGGTCTGGGGTTCGGGGTTCAAAGGCCCGGGCCTCGGGGTCCCGGCTCGGGGGTTTCGGGGTTTAGGGGTTAGGGGTTTCGGGGTTTAGGGGTTAGGGTTTAGGGGTTAGGGTTTAGGGGTTAGGGTTTAGGGTTTAGGGTTAAGGGTTAAGGGTTAAGGGTTAAGGGTTTAGGGGTTAAGGGTTTAGGGTTTGGGGTTTAGGGTTTGGGGCTAGGGTTTAGGGTTTGGGGCTAGGGTTTAGGGTTTGGGGCTAGGGTTAGGGTTTGGGTTTAGGGTTTAGGTTAGGGTTCAGGGTTTAGGTTCAGGGTTCAGGGTTTAGGTTCAGGGTTTAGGTTCAGGGTTTAGGTTCAGGGTTCAGGGTTCAGGGTTCAGGGTTTATTTTAGGGTTTTAGGGTTTTAGGGTTTAGGGTTTAGGGTTTAGGGTTTAGGGTTCAGGGTTTATTTCAGGGTTTATTTAAGGGTTCAGGGTTTATTTCAGGGTTGAGGGTTGAGGGTTGAGGGTTGAGGGTTTAGGGTTTAGGGTTAGGGTTAGGGGTTTGGGGTTTGGGGTTGGGGGTTTGGGGGTTTGGGGTTTGGGGTTTGGGGTTTGGGGTTTGGGGTTAAGGGTTAAGGGTTTTAGGGTTAAGGGTTTTAGGGTTAAGGGTTAAGGGTTAAGGGTTAAGGGTTAAGGGTTAAGGGTTTAGGGTTTAGGGTTTAGGGTTTAGGGTTAAGGGTTTAGGGTTAAGGGTTAAGGGTTAAGGGTTTAGGGTTTAGGGTTTAAAACAGAAAGAGCATAAGGTGGGTGACCATACCGAAACAAAAAACCCTAGTTACAGTTGCAGAAATTGCCAGAAATGAAGAACATGAAAAAATTGCTAATAAAGGACAAGATTATGAAAAACTTATAATACACAAGAACAGATCTTTGTAATCATCAAACTAGTTTCGTCCTCGATGGGACTCATCAGTGATACAAAGAAAATGAGCTACTTGCTGTCCTTATATAGCAAAAATGGACAAGGCAAGCGGCACATGGTATTTTTTGCAACCATGGTATTGGGCACATGGTTTTACTTTTTAAATTTTTTAATATTAAAATATTTAAAAATAAATATTTAAAATATTAAAAAATAAAGTAAAATAGCTAAAAATAGCTAAAGATAGCTAAAAAATAGCTCTGCTCATGCAAAAAATCTGAAAAAATCATGTGCTGCTCCTGAAGAAGAATGCTCTGCCGCTGGTGAAGATCATGGTCGGGGGTCGGAACTGCTCATGTAAAAAGTCCCGATTTTGTGCGGATTCCGCCAACAAATCAAGGGCTTGGGAATATGCTGTAGCAAAGGCAAACGCTGGAATTCTCCATGCATTTTAGGGTTTAGGGAACCCCCAAGGTTCAAAGCACGAGTGGCTTCACAAAAGTCCAGCTTCAACACCAAGGGGGCCCTTTTGAGGCCAAGAGTGTGAAGTGGTCCTCGTGCATAGACCTGCTGCAATAGAGCGACCCTTTGATCCCAATGGACCTTGGCAAAACATGCCTGGAGGAAATCCAGAGGATAGCCCCTCGACCGAAGCCTGCTGTAGAATGCCCGTCTGAGTTCGAGGAAGCCCAACTCAGTGGTCTCTCGAAGGAGATACCGCTGCAGCTCATTGACCACGAATGCTACTTTCTGGTGCTTGGGATGCCAGGAAGTAAAAGGAATGTACTAAAATGCATTCAGTGGTTTCTGGAAGCATCTGGTGGAAAGCTTTCCAGAGGTGAGGAAGTCATCACCTTTGAAAAGCACAATGTCCAGAATGTTGATGCTGGATGATGAAATGCAAGAAGTAATGCGGATGTGCTCAGGATAAATGGACTGATAACAATCCAAGAACTGGACCAATCTCTCTCTGGAGCCATTCCAGACCATGCAACCATCATCAATAAACCGTCTGAAGAGCTGAATCTCTGGAGCAGGAAGTCTACGAAAGACTTCTTGCTCAAGGTGGCAAAGAAAAAGACATGCATACACAACGGCAAAATTGCTGCCCATGGCAGTGCCTCTAATCTGCCGGTAAAAAGAGCCATCAAACTGCAAAAAATGCCACTTGAGCACCAACTCAGCTGCACTAACAAGAAAATCCACATCCTCTGGCATGAAGAAATCAGCAGTACTATGCTCAATCATATCCCGTAAGGCATGCAAGCCTTCCTGAGTGGGAATGCTAGGATAGAGAGACTCTACATCAAAAGTTACAAGAAATGAATCAGGAGCAAAACGCTTGGATTCAATATCCTGTAAGAGAGAAAGAGAATTTGGAAGATGAGAAGGCTGAGCAAGAAGAGTGCCAAGGAGTTTATAATGCAAAAATTTGGAAAGAGGCTCCAACATAAACCCGTTGTAAGCACAAATAGGCCTACCGACAGGAGGGTTTTTGTGGATCTTCCAAATAAAGTATAGCCGGCAAGCTTTGGCATCTTGCGGCTTGATTTGCATTATGTACTCCCACTGCTGAACTGAAAGCAGATTATGAAATCTGGCTTGGAGCTGCCTGAGGGACCTGCTGATGGCCAACCATGGAACCGCTGCATACTGCCTGTAAACATTGAGATCGGCTAGTTGCCGATGAGCTTCGGCAACATAGCTATCTCTGTCAAGAACCACAATACCCAGGTTCTTATCCGCTGGTTTGATCACAATAGGGAGTCGGCGAAGGCTCTTTAATGCAAGCAATTGGGATCTGGCAAATCTGGGTCTAGCAGTAAACTGGACAGAGGCAATACGGGACTGAAGAATAGTACGGCCAAGCTGGAGAGCACAATTAAGATCAGGATCATTAATCGGAGGCTCCCAGGTAGGGTTTGGCAAGCGGAAAGGGTTATAAGTGTCATCATCAGCAGAAAGTCGGAAAAATCTTCTAAGACGGCAGAGACGGGAAAAATAGGCATATTCTCTATAAATGTCATCAATGGCCATGGGAGGAGGCCGGGGAATGTATTTATGCCCTAGGCCCAGTAATTTGGTTTGGCTGAAGGAAAGGGGAACAGAAGAGAGATTGTGAATAGCAAGATTGCTAATTTGACGATCAATCTGGGAGGGGGTCATTTTTCCAATCAGATAAGCCAAATAAGAAAAAGGGCTAATGGAGGGCAACCAAAAAAGATGACGGGAATTGCTTACATAAAGAGAACCTTGCCTTTCGCTTTGTCTCTGTCTGGTATCTGGTGTGTATCTGGCCGCCGTGGAGCATATGGGGCAGCTGCCGGATTCAAACCAGTGTTCTGGAAAGACTGGTTTGGAGCGGAGCCCGACTGCCCAGCAACAGATTGTGTGGAGCGATTTCCTCGGCGGAAACGCCCCCTGCCCATCCCGTTTTTTGGCCGGGACTGAAACTGGGGCAACTGCTCCTGCTGCTGCTGCCTCTGAGGCTGTCTGCGCAGTTGCTGGGGCTGACTGCGCAGTTGCTGGGGCTGCCTGCGCAGAGGCCTCTGCTGACTGCGCAGAGGCTGCTGCTGCTGCTGCTGGTCATGCTGCTGTCGCTGCTGGGGTTGTCTACGCTGCTGCTGCTGCTGCTGCCGCTGCTGCTGTGGAGGAGAAGTGCCAGGAGACTGAAGCTCAATAAGAAATGCAAGCTGTTCTTGTATTGGCTTTAGAGTGGCATCAAGTTTCTGCTGCTGGGCCTGGAAATTTTTTTCAACTTCCCTCTGAACCAAAACAGAAATGGCATCCTCTCTCGGAATATCATTGGCATGCTTGGCTGCTTCTTCTCGTGCAGCATCACGGGCGGCTTGAGCAGCCACTCTGGCGGCACGGCGTTCTACTAGCTCTATTTGGAATTCATTGACTTGTCGATTATAGGAGGACAAGGCCAATGAAGTCCAATGTGTAGCAACAATGCTACCAGCAATGGGACCGGTAGAACTAGTGAACGGGATGTGCTGGAACGGTTCGGCAAGCTGTTGGAGCTTTTCTTCAAAATCTGAAGCTAGCTGAGAAACCCTAGCTTGATTTTGGCTCACAATATCTTGCTCATGCCGTAAATAAAGCTCATGGCAATCTCTGCGATATCTAGCAGTAAGAGCTTCGAGACCACCTCTAAGAGTATCATTGGCGGCAGGATCGGAAGCCACGAGACCCGGTGATTTAACCATGAGGCTTTGAATGACCCGGTTGTCTCTTTGCAAAGCTGATAATTTATCAACAAGAGACTGAGATTTCATTAAAATCTCGGTGGCTTTCTGGAAGTCTTTTACTGCACAAGAGATAACATCTGTCCAGGAATGAGGCATCGGCGGAATTTCATCATTGGCCGAATGCTGGTGAACTGTCGAAGGCCCCGGATGGGTAGAAGGATCCCCCTGCACAGAAGAAGGATGCCCCTGCGCAGTAGCTGAAGGGCCCTGCGCAACACCGGAAGAACCCAGAAGGGGCTGCGCAGTCCTGGAAGGGCCCTGCGCAGTCCTAGGAGGGAACTGCGCAGTTCCTTCAAGAGCCCCGGGAATCTGAATGCCGGCCATGAACTCAGAGCCGAAGAACGCCTGATTAATCTCTTGTGGAGAGAGAGTGTTTTCCCCGATGATTTGCTGCACAATATTCTGGAGCCTGCAAAATAAAGAATCTTGCTCGGGCTGATCAAAATTGACAGAATCGACAGAATTAGACCTGGATCTAGATCTAGTAACAGGGCCGATATAGCTCCGCACCATGGACAATGATTAGGGCTAAAACAGAAAGAGCATAAGGTGGGTGACCATACCGAAACAAAAAACCCTAGTTACAGTTGCAGAAATTGCCAGAAATGAAGAACATGAAAAAATTGCTAATAAACGACAACATTATGAAAAACACATAATACACAAGAACAGATCTTTGTAATCATCAAACTAGTTTCGTCCTCGATGGGACTCATCAGTGATACAAAGAAAATGAGCTACTTGCTGTCCTTATATAGCAAAAATGGACAAGGCAAGCGGCACATGGTATTTTTTGCAACCATGGTATTAAAGATGGTTTGCTTTTTAATTTTTTAATATTAAAATATTTAAAAAATAAATATTTAAAATATTAAAAAATAAAAGTAAAATAGCTAAAAATAGCTAAAGATAGCTAAAAAAATACCGCTCATGCAAAAAAATCTGAAAAATCATGTGTCGCTCCCGAAGAAGAATGCTCCGCCGTAAGACTGCGGTATTTCCGGGTCGGAACTGCTCATGTAAAAAGTCCCGATTTTGCGCGGATTCCGCCAACAAATCAAGGGCTTGGGAATATGCTGTAGCAAAGGGAAACGCTGGAATTCTCCATGCAGTTTAGGGTTTAGGGTTTTGGGGTTTGGGGTTTGGGGTTTGGGGTTTGGGGTTTGGGGTTTGGGGTTTGGGGTTTAGGGTTTGGGGTTTGGGGTTTGGGGTTTAGGGTTTAGGGTTTAGGGTTTAGGGTTAAAACAGAAAGAGCATAAGGTGGGTGACCATACCGAAACAAAAAACCCTAGTTACAGTTGCAGAAATTGCCAGAAATGAAGAACATGAAAAAATTGCTAATAAAGGACAAGATTATGAAAAACACATAATACACAAGAACAGATCTTTGTATTCATCAAACTAGTTTCGTCCTCGATGGGACTCATCAGTGATACAAAGAAAATGAGCTACTTGTAGTCCTTATATAGCAAGAATGGACAAGGCAAGCGACACATGGTATTTTTTGCAACCATGGTATTGGGCACATGGTTTTACTTTTTTATTTTTTTAATATTAAAATATTTAAAATAAATATTTAAAATATTAAAAAATAAAGTAAAAAAGCTAAAAATATAGCTTTACTTACTTTTTTAATTTTTTAATATTAGAATATTTAAAAATAAATATTTAAAATATTAAAAAATAAAGTAAAAAAGCTAAAAATAGCTAAAAATAGCTAAAAATAGCTAAAAAATAGCTCTGTTCATGCAAAAAATCTGAAAAAATCATGTGCTGCTCCTGAAGAAGAATGCTCTGCCGCTGGTGAAGATCATGGTCGGGGGTCGGAACTGCTCATGTAAAAAGTCCCGATTTTGCGCGGATTCCGCCAACAAATTAAGGGCTTGGGAATATGCTGTAGCAAAGGGAAACGCTGGAATTCTCCATGCAGTTTAGGGTTTAGGGAACCCCCAAGGTTCAAAGCATGAGTGGCTTCACAAAAGTCCAGCTTCAACACCAAGGGGGCCCTTTTGAGGCCAGTAGTGTGAAGTGGGCCTCGTGCATAGACCTGCTGCAATAGAGCGACCCTTTGATCCCAATGGACCTTGGAAAAACATGCCTGGAGGAAATCCGGAGGATAGCCCCTCGACTGAAGCCTGCTGTAGAATGCCCGTCTGAGTTCGAGGAAGCCCAACTCAGTGCTCTCTCGAAGGAGATACCGCTGCAGCTCATTAACCACGAATGCTACTTTCTGGTGCTTGGGATGCCAGGAAGTAAAAGGAATGTACTGATATGCATTCAGTGGTTTCTGGAAGCATCTGGTGGAAAACTTTCCAGAGGTGTGGAAGTCATCACCTTTGAAAAGCACAATGTCCAGAATGTTGATGCTGGATGATGAAATGCAAGAAGTAATGCGGATGTGCTCAGGATAAATGGACTGGTAACAATCCAAGAACTGGACCAATCTCTCTCTGGAGCCATTCCATATCATGCAACCATCATCAATAAACCGTCTGAAGAGCTGAATCTCTGGAGCAGGAAATCTACGAAAGACTTCTTGCTCAAGGTGGCAAAGAAAAAGACATGCATACACAACAGCAAAATTGCTGCCCATGGCAGTGCCTCTAATCTGCCGGTAAAAAGAGCCATCAAACTGCAAAAAATGCCACTTGAGCACCAACTCAGCTGCACTAAGAAGAAAATCCACATCCTCTGGCATGAAGAAATCAGCAGTACTATGCTCAATCATATCCCGTAAGGCATGCAAGCCTTCCTAAGTGGGAATGCTAGGATAGAGAGACTCTACATCAAATGTTACAAGAAATGAATCAGGAGCAAAACGCTTGGATTCAATATCATGTAAGAGAGAAAGAGAATCTGGAAGATGAGAAGGCTGAGCAAGGAGAGTGCCAAGGAGTTTATGATGCAAAAATTTGGAAAGAGGCTCCAACATAAACCCGTTGTAAGCACAAATAGGCCTACCGACAGGAGGGTTTTTGTGGATCTTCCAAATAAATTATAGCCGGCAAGCTTTGGCATCTTGCGGCTTGATTTGCATTATGTACTCCCACTGCTGAACTGAAAGCAGATTATGAAATCTGGCTTGGAGCTGCCGGAGGGACCTGCTGATGGCCAACCATGGAACCGCTGCATACTGCCTGTAAACATTGAGATCAGCTAGTTGCCGGTGAGCTTCGACAACATAGCTATCTCTTTCAAGAACCACAATACCTAGGTTCTTATCCGCTGGTTTGATCACAATAGGGAGTCGGCGAAGGCTCTTTAATGCAAGCAATTGGGATCTGGCAAATCTGGGTCTAGCAGTAAACTGGACAGAGGCAATACGGGACTGAATAATAGTACGGCCAAGCTGGAGAGCACAATTAAGATCAGGATCATTAATCGGAGGCTCCCAGGTAGGGTTTGGCAGGCGGAAAGGGTTATAAGTGTCATCATCAGCAGAAAGTCGGAAAAATCTTCTAAGACGGCAAAGACGGGAAAAATAGGCATATTCTCTATAAATGTCATCAATGGCCATGGGAGGGGGCCGGGGAATGTATTTATGCCCTAGGCCCAGTAATTTGGTTTGGCTGAAGGAAAGGGGAACAGAAGAGAGATTGTGAATAGCAAGATTGCTAATTCGACGATCAATCTGGGAGGGGGTCATTTTTCCAATCAGATAAGCCAAATAAGAAAATGGGCTAATGGAGGGAAACCAAAAAAGATGACGGGAATTGCTTACATAAAGAGAACCTTGCCTTTCCCTTTGTTTCTGTCTGGCATCTGGTGCATATCTGACCGCCGTGGAGCATATGGGGCAGCTGCCGGATTCAAACCAGTGTTCTGGAAAGACTGGTTTGGAGCGGAGCCCGACTGCCCAGCAACAGATTGTGTGGAGCGATTTCCTCGGCGGAAACGCCCCCTGCCCATCCCGTTTTTTGGTCGGGACTGAAACTGGGGCAACTGCTCCTGCTGCTGCTGCCTCTGAGGCTGTCTGCGCAGTTGCTGGGGCTGACTGCGCAGTTGCTGGGGCTGCTTGCGCAGAGGCCTCTGCTGACTGCGCAGAGGCTGCTGCTGCTGTTGCTGGTCATGCTGCTGTCGCTGCTGGGGCTGTCTACGATGCTGCTGCTGCTGCTGTCGCTGCTGCCGCTGCTGCCGCTGCTGCTGTGGAGGAGAAGTGCCAGGAGACTGAAGCTCAATAAGAAATGCAAGCTGTTCTTGTATTGGCTTCAGAGTGGCATCAAGTTTCTGCTGTTGGGCCTGGAAATTTTTTTCAACTTCCTTCTGAACCAAAACAGAAATGGCATCCTCTCTCGGAATATCATTGGCGTGCTTGGCTGCTTCTTCTCGTGCAGCATCACGGGCGGCTTGAGCAGCCATTCTGGCGGCACGGCGTTCTACTAGCTCTATTTGGAATTCATTGACTTGTCGATTATAGGCGGACAAGGCCAATGAAGTCCAATGTGTAGCAACAATACTACCAGCAATGGGACCGGTAGAACTAGTGAACGGGATGTGATGGAACGGTTCGGCAAGCTGTTGGAGCTTTTCTTCAAAATCTGAAGCTAGCTGAGAAATCCTAGCTTGATTTTGGCTCACAATATCTTGCTCATGCCGTAAATAAAGCTCATGGCAATCTCTGCGATATCTAGCAGTAAGAGCTTCGAGACCACCTCTGAGAGTATCATTGGCGGCAGGATCGGGAGCCACGAGACCTGGTGTTTTAACCATGAGGCTTTGAATGACCCGGTTGTCTCTTTGCAAAGCTGATAATTTATCAACAAGAGACTGAGATTTCATTAAAATCTCGGTGGCTTTCTGGAAGTCTTTTACTGCACAAGAGATAACATCTGTCCAGGAATGAGGCATCGGCGGAATTTCATCATTTGCCGAATGCTGGTGAACTGTCGAAGGCCCCGGATGGGCAGAAGGATCCCCCTGCACAGAAGAAGGATGCCCCTGCGCAGTAGCTGAAGGGCCCTGCGCAGCACCGGAAGAACCCAGAAGGGGCTGCGCAGTCCTGGAAGGGCCCTGCGCAGTCCCAGAAGGGAACTGCGCAGTTCCTTCAAGAGCCCCGGGAATCTGAATGCCGGCCATGAACTCAGAGCCGAAGAACGCCTGATTAATCTCTTGTGGAGAGAGAGCGTTTTCCCGGATGATTTGCTGCACAATATTCTGGAGCCTGCAAAATAAAGAATCTTGCTCGGGCTGATCAAAATTGACAGAATCGACAGAATTAGACCTGGATCTAGATCTAGTAACAGGGCCGATATAGCTCCGCACCATGGACAATGATTAGGGCTAAAACAGTAAGAGCATAAGGTGGGTGACCATACCGAAACAAAAAACCCTAGTTACAGTTGCAGAAATTGCCAGAAATGAAGAATCATGAAAAAATTGCTAATAAAGGACAAGATTATGAAAAACACATAATACACAAGAACAGATCTTTGTATTCATCAAACTAGTTTCGTCCTCGAAGGGACTCATCAGTGATACAAAGAAAATGAGCTACTTGCTGTCCTTTATATAGCAAAAATGGACAAAGCAAGCGGCACATGGTATTTTTTGCAACCATGGTATTGGGCACATGGTTTTACTTTTTTAATTTTTTAATATAAAATATTTAAAAATAAATATTTAAAATATTAAAAAATAAAGTAAAATAGCTAAAAATAGCTAAAAATAGCTCTGCTCATGCAAAAAATCTGAAAAAATCATGTGCTGCTCCTGAAGAAGAATGCTCTGCCGCTGGTGAAGATCATGGTCGGGGGTCGGAACTGCTCATGTAAAAAGTCCCGATTTTGCGCGGATTCCGCCAACAAATCAAGGGCTTGGGAATATGCTGTAGCAAAGGGAAACGCTGGAATTCTCCATGCAGTTTAGGGTTTAGGGTTTAGGGTTTTAGGGTTTAGGGTTTAGGGTTTAGGGTTTAGGGTTTAGGGTTTAGGGCTTAGGGCTTAGGGCTTAGGGCTTAGGGCTTAGGGCTTAGGGCTTAGGGCTTAGGGCTTAGGGCTTAGGGTTTAGGGCTAAAACAGTAAGAGCATAAGGTGGGTGACTATACCGAAACAAAAAACCCTAGTTACAGTTGCAGAAATTGCCAGAAAAGAAGAACATGAAAAAATTGCTAATAAAGGACAAGATTATGAAAAACACATAATACACAAGAAACAGATCTTTGTATTCATCAAACTAGTTTCGTCCTCGATGGGACTCATCAGTGATACAAAGAAAATGAGCTACTTGTAGTCCTTATATAGCAAGAATGGACAAGGCAAGCGGCACATGGTATTTTTTGCAACCATGGAATTGGGCACATGGTTTTACTTTTTTAATTTTTTAATATTAAAATATTTAGAAATAAATATTAAAAATATTAAAAAATAAAGTAAGAAAGCTAAAAATATAGCTTTACTTACTTTTTTAATAAAGTAAAAAAGCTAAAAATATAGCTTTACTTACTTTATTAATTTTTTAATATTAGAATATTTAAAAATAAATATTTAAAATATTTAAAAAGTAAAAAAAGGTAAAAATAGCTAAAAATAGCTAAAAATAGCTAAAAAATAGCTCTGCTCATGCAAAAAATCTGAAAAAATTATGTGCTGCTCCTGAAGAAGAATTCTCTGCCGCTGGTGAAGATCATGGTCGGGGGTCGGAACTGCTCATGTAAAAAGTCCCGATTTTGCGCGGATTCCGCCAACAAATCAAGGGCTTGGGAATATGCTGTAGCAAAGGGAAACGCTGGAATTCTCCATGCAGTTTAGGGTTTAGGGAACCCCCAAGGTTCAAAGAACGAGTGGCTTCACAAAAGTCCAACTTCAACACCAAGGGGGCCCTTTTGAGGCCAAGAGTGTGAAGTGGGCCTCGTGCATAAACCTGCTGCAATAGAGTGACCCTTTGATCCCAATGGACCTTGGCAAAACATGCCTGGAGGAAATCCGGAGGATAGCCCCTCGACCGAAGCCTGCTGTAGAATGCCCGTCTGAGTTCGAGGAAGCCCAACTCAGTGCTCTCTCGAAGGAGATACCACTGCAGCTCATTAACCACGAATGCAACTTTCTGGTGCTTGGGATGCCAGGAAGTAAAAGGAATGTACTGATATGCATTCAGTGGTTTCTGGAAGCATCTGGTGGAAAGCTTTCCAGAGGTGTGGAAGTCAGCACCTTTGAAAAGCACAATGTCCAGAATGTTGATGCTGGATGATGAAATGCAAGAAGTAATGCGGATGTGCTCAGGATAAATGGACTGGTAACAATCCAAGAACTGGACCAATCTCTCTCTGGAGCCTTTCCAGACCATGCAACCATCATCAATAAACCGTCTGAAGAGCTGAATCTCTGGAGCAGGAAATCTACGAAAGACTTCTTGCTCAAGGTGGCAAAGAAAAAGACATGCATACACAACAGCAAAATTGCTGCCCATGGCAGTGCCTCTAATCTGCCAGTAGAAAGAGCCATCAAACTGCAAAAAATGCCACTTGAGCACCAAAACTCAGCTGCACTAACAAGAAAATCCACATCCTCTGGCATGAAGAAATCAGCAGTACTATGCTCAATCATATCCCGTAAGGCATGCAAGCCCTCCTGAGTGGGAATGCTAGGATAGAGAGACTCTACATCAAATGTTACAAGAAATGAATCAGGAGCAAAACGCTTGGATTCAATATCCTGTAAGAGAGAAAGAGAATCTGGAAGATGAGAAGGCTGAGCAAGAAGAGTGCCAAGGAGTTTATAATGCAAAAAATTGGAAAGAGGTTCCAACATAAACCCGTTGTAAGCACAAATAGGCCTACCGACAGGAGGGTTTTTGTGGATCTTCCAAATAAAGTATAGCCGGCAAGCTTTGGCATCTTGCGGCTTGATTTGCATTATGTACTCCCACTGCTGAACTGAAAGCAGATTATGAAATCTGGCTTGGAGCTGCCTGAGGGACCTGCTGATGGCCAACCAAGGAACCGCTGCATACTGCCTGTAAAATAAGTTGTGATTGTAAGTTCACTGATGTTTATGTGTATCATTTCCCTTCTCTGTTCTTCTTAAATTAAACAAATCAGTGTTAAAGGTGGAAATCAATAGCTTGCTTTGCTCTACCTTTAGTTTTGTTTAATTTTACATGTTTTCATTTGATTGAAGAGGATCCTTGAGACCTCTTGCCCTCTTCATCTCCTCATAAATCTAAACCATCCATCCATTCAATTCAAAGCATAAAAACCATTGCCTTCCTTGCCCTAATCAGAACTCTGCAAAAACTAGGCCTTATCCTCGCACCCAAAACTGCCTTTCCCTTCGATCCAACAAAAACCCCAAAAATCAAACTCAAACTCTTTTATTTATATACCTAGCCTAAAATTAGTTTTTATTTCAGTCATCTCAAGCCCTATTGATACATTTTTCCTGAAATTGACCCGGAGAGAGCCCTCTCCTGTTTTGGTAGGGCTAGCTACCAGACTGAGCGTGGTTTGATGTTACCTTGAAATCTGCCTTCCTTCAGCCTGAGGTGGATTTAGGCAATAACAGTTAGAAATTATCTAATCTGGAAACAAGGCCAGCCGCTCCATTACAGCCAGTGGCAGTAGAGGAACCTTTTCAACAATGGGGGTTGGACATGATTGGAGAAATCCTATCGCACTCCTCCAAGCAACATCGGTATATCCTCACTGCTACAGACTATTTCACCAGGTGGGTTGAAGCGATACCATTACGCCAAATCAACGATCAAGAGGTAATAGATTTTGTCACTCATTCTATCATAACCAGGTTTGGTGTTCCAACCTTCCTTGTTTTTGACAATGCAACTTATTTTTCGTCTTTCAAGTTGTATGATTTTTCTTTGGAAAATGGAATTGTAATTAAACACTCTACAAATTATTACCCCCAAGGAAATGGGTTAGCCAAGTCAACTAATAAAAACCTTATTCGCATCATAAAAAAGACTATGTTGTCCCACCAGCAAAACTGGAATAACGCCCTCCATAACGCCCTTTGGGCTGAAAAGGTCACACCCAAATCTTTGCTCGACACCTCCGCATATTTCCTTGTTTATGGAAAAGAGGCCGTTCTTCCTCCCCACCTATCTCTTCCTACCCTCCAGTTGTCCCAAGAAAGCCGTGGTTCCCCTTGCCCCACCTTGCAAGCCCGAATCGACATATTACTTAAACTGGAGGAGGAAAGGCAAAAATCCCGGGAAAAATTCACCATCCACCAAAGTTGAATTAAGAGATAGTTTGATAAAACTTCTGCAGGGAGTAAAATTTTCGAAGTAGGAGACCTTGTTCTTAAATTGGATAAAGCTCACGAAGATAAAGGGAAAAATTCCAAATTCCAAGCCCTTTGGACAAGTCCATTCCATATTAAAGAGAAGCTAAGTCCCCACACTTTCAAACTGCAAAATCTAGAGGGAAGAATCGAGGTCCTCCCAGTAAACGGGCATGACATCAAGCATTACTTCACTTAATAGCCCTAGGAGGGTCGTCCCCACCCCTGTACCATATTTTATTGTTTTATGTTGTAGTTTTCGTTTTGTAGGCATCCTTGTAAGAACTCCAATAAAGCGGAAGGCATTGTAGAAGTCACGCAATTGGCATACTGCACCATGATCTGTGCTGATGATGAGTCTCTCCTGAAAATCACAAAAGATGGTAGGAGCTTGTCTCTGACTGACACCCAAAGGTAATACATGACCTAGTCCGAGCCACTGAGCGCAGATAGCTCACCTGGCAAGCTTGAAAGGGTGTCTGTGAAAGAAAGTTGGTTAAAGAGGAAACTGGACTGGAAGGGAACAGGGATAACTTCGGGTGACACAAGGATATCCAGAAAAACACAAAGTCCTCATACGGACCAGGAGAAACCTCTCTTGCAAGTAAAATAAATCGAGATCCCTCATCCGCCCAGGCAAAATTGCCTCTCTCAAATAAGTGCCATGAGCACATCTAAATAAGTGCCTTGGGCACATTTAAAATAAGTGCAGTAGCACACCAATAAAGGGTAAAGGATTGATAAAGGCTTCCTGCGCAGAGAGGCAATGCGACGACTCTGCCAGGGTACTGACCAGGCTCGCTAACAGCGGAGCAACGTCCGTGACTCCTAGGTAGTGACTCTGCCGGGACCGCGAGGCTCGCAGGAAGCGGAGCAACACAATGAGGACGAAATAGTCATACCAGATCCTGCAAATCCCTGAAGTGCTCCAACCCTTCCGGTTCCAAAACCAGAAGTAAAACACGGTCAACCAGCACCTAAACGGGCAAGCAGGCAAAGCAACCTCGCAAGGTACGAAAGGCAAGATCATGGAAACCTAAGGGTGAAAGGAACAACCTGCTAAGGCCCCTCCCTCCCCCCGCAAAGGTAAAGAATCAGTAGAGATTCTTGGCCCTACTATTGAATCGCCATTTTTTGTAGCCTCTACAAAACCCTCCAAAAAATTCACCCTCTAAAATTTTTAGGAGCCCCTGAGCATCGAAAAAGCTAAGTCAAAATCTATAGTCAAATCTTTTTCAAGAAAATTTAGGAGTCGCTGAGTTGCAGAATGGTTCCTTTCCCCAAATTTGCGACTTAATGACCCCGCGACCTCTAAGGTCGCTAAGTCGCTAAGTTGTAGATCTCTTATATTTTTCAAAATCGTGACCCGCGATCTTGCGACCCCACGACCCTCCAGGTCGAGAGGTCGCAAGGTCGCGAGGTTGCGCCTCTCTTAAAACACGGGACATTGCAACCTAGCAACCTCATTAATGGCTCGCACGCACGACCCTTTTATAAATAGGAGGGTCGCTAGGTCGCATTTTGTTCACGCAACGGAGAGTGAAAAAACGCTTTTGACAGGCCAACTAGAGCGTGATTTTCTCGGGTAAGTTGTCGTTTCCTCTTGCTGTTTCCGTTTTTCCTTTTGTTGCCCTATTCCCTCTACCATTAGCCTTTTTAAGCCATCCACCACCCCTCCTTTTGATCCTTTAGGACTTGAGACGCCCTGACTATCCAAAAACTCCTCTTCCTTGCACAGCCTTGTAATCAAAATTCATCCAACCTCCCTGATATTTATTTTTCTCCTAGAACTGCTTCTCCTCCATGTTTTTGATTGTCCACTTAGTCCTGCATTGTTTAAGTTGAAAGGGAATTGAATAAAATAATGCAAAGGACCGCATCGCTTGCTAAAAACCCTAGCCAGCCCTAATGCGACTTCCAACCCTTGCGACTTCGCGACTCATGCGACCCTGCGACCCCGGTCGCTGAGTCGCCAAGTTGCAGCTGCACTCCAAATTGATGTTTGCGACCCTTGGACCCAGCGACCTGATCGCAAGTCACAATATCGCACCCTTCTCGAACTGTCAAACATTTGCGACCCAACGACCTCGCAACCTGGTCGCAGGGTTGCGAGGTCGCAAGGTTGCTACCTTCTAAAAGCTTAAACCTCGCGACCCCTGCAACCCAGCGACCCAGTTGCAAGTCGCTAATTTTCCCTTTCCTGTGGTTTCAGTTGGGGAAAGTTAATAAGCTGTACCTAGGCTTTTATCATCATGGAATCTTTCTTATCCTAGGATTCTTTTATGAACATGACAGCTGAATTTGAAGCAAACTTAGAGTGCATCCCCGTCTCTTCAGACTCGAGCGACATGGGACCTCTGGCGGCCCGCAAGAAAAATAAGAGCCTAGAGATAGAAGACATATAAATGGACATACCAATGTCTCCACCTCCGATCGACAGGGATACCTCATTTATATTTGCCAAAGGGGAAAGCATGAGTTGGTATCAAGTATACCAGGAATTTTCACAGCCAGAATTCCCAGAGGACCTCCCCGACCGGAAAGTATATATACAAGTTAAAAGGTCGAAGCTCCACTATGCAGGTGCCCACCCTGCTATATTCCCATGCGCAGAAGTCATTGAATGGATCATACAAAACACCGACCCCAAAAAGTGGGTAATTCGGGACTATGAAGGTAAAGCATTTGCGACTCTAAAAGGCTCGGATGTTGAGTTTTAGTATGGGCTGTCGGAATGAGAAAAGACCTTCACAGAAGAATGGGCCACCACCCATGCAGTCGCCATAGCAGATACCTTGAGGGGGTGGTGGGGGGAACCTGAAAATTTCAAAGTCAACAAGGATCAGGAATATCCAGTGGCGGGCCTCAGGAAGGTATACAAGCTGGTGGTAGCCATGCTTTGTAGGATATACGGTCGTCCCGATGCCACCACTTTCAGTGGCACGTGGGTATCCCTGATGAACTATGTCACTGTTCACGACACTCGTTTCAATTGGGCCAGCATGCTGATGGCATTTCTCCAGACAAACATATCCTTAGCACTACCACCAGAGGAGGGATATTCCTCTGAATTCTACATGGCTTCCTATTTATTGGATGTTGTTTTTTCCCGGTGCCACTTTGAGGGATGGGCACACAACTGGGACCCGAAGCAGGCGCACCCAGTTCACATAGAAATGAACGTATTTTGGGACTCTAGATATAAGCAAGATATAGAGTCAATCTCACAACTCTTCATCCTGGCACTCTACAGGAAATTTTTCGATCAAGATACTCCATGCATGTCCTGGTGAGCCATGGAGACTTTAGTCAAGGTGGCACATTAGTTTCCACTCATAGAATATACCTTTATTCGAGTCTTTGGTTCATTCAAGACTCCCCATGCCATGCCCCGGTTTGTTACAGATAAGATGCTTCTTCAAGAAGTTTGTTATCAGATGACTTTCGGTTTCGCTAAGGTCCTGACTAAAGGTAAGAAAAAGTTGTGGCCTACACTGCCTCTCACCATCGGTGCCTACACAGTCAAGGATTTCAGAGAGGTAGAGGTAGAAGTAGAATAAACTAGAGGTTTCCACCTGGGGCTGTTGGATCACCGGACATATGACCCAGAGAGGATAGTCCCTGATCACTGTAAATAGGCTAAGTTCAAATGGAGCTACCAACATACTGAACACCCATATGAGGATGAGAAAAGAAACTGGTATAACGCGGATAGGGAACTTTCCCCAGGGACATGGTCCGATCAGGAATATTCGGATGATCACACGTTGGAGGAGAGAATATGCGAATTAGGAGGCGCCTCTTCTTCCCAGGCCAAGAAGCCTCGAACCAGCACGGATCACAACACTACTACCCAACAGAAAGAGCAAGAAGCAAATGCTCAGCGGGAAGCTGAAAAGAAGGCAAAATAAGATGAAGAAAAGCGTAAAAAGAATTTGAAGGAAGAGCAAAGAAAGAAGCAGGAAGAAGAGGCCAGGAAAAGAAAGGAAGAACAGGAAGCAAAGGCTGAGGCGGAACGACAGCTGAAAAAAGAATTAGATTAGGTGGAGGTCGAACGCAAGAGAAAGGAAGAACAGGAAGCAGTGGCAAAAGCAAAGCGTAGGTGAAAAGAAGGACAGGACAAGGCAGAAGCGGAACAGCTTCAAAAAGAAGAGGAAGATCGAAGATCAAAGAACATCGAGACATCTCCTCCAGTCACAGAATTACAAACTAAGTTGCAGCCCTTCAAAGTGATTGTAATCAATATGCGTTTTGCACTCTCCGAGTCGAGCTCTTACGAAGGACAAGAAGAGGAGGTGTTTAACCTTACAAGGCTCACTTATGATCAATTCTCCTTCAAGATCCGAAAGGAGAAAAGGAGATGTCTAGCACGAAACCCTTCCACCCCAAACACAGCCATGGCAAAGAAAGATATAGTCCTAGATACTAGGACCAACCCAGTGATGATAGCATCGGCCGGCACTGCTTTTGCCGCAGCCACAGAGGAAAATGTGAGCCGAATGAGTAGAGAGATCCTTTCCCTACAAAATAAGTTACAGGAATCTGAACAAAGGGAGGCAAGGGCAGAGCAAGAAAAGACAGCATTAAGGGAGGAAATACAACAACTTTGAGACAAAATTGCTCTTGTTAACAAAGTACCACTCACCGTCCAAAGAGAGTTGGAGGTGCTGGAGGTCACCATGAGAAAGGTTTATGGGGAGATGTTCACTATAAAATAAATAGTCGCCCCCCTACTAAGAGCCCAAGTAGAGACAAAACAGAGGAGCGAGCAACTGAAAGAGGCCTCCACCACTTTGGACATAATGATAGAATGGACAGGTCGGTACCCACAGGCTCTGGAAAACTTGCCCAAGAAAGACTGGATTCACACCCAGGATGCCAGGGTCCAAATTCGTATTAAAATGCAGTCCAAGGAAAATCTATCCAAAGACCTAGAAAAGGTAATGGCCACATACGAGCATTTGATCAGTGGCATCGAATCAATGCATGAACTACACCATATTCCATCTCTGGGTGCATTGAGCGAGGAAACGACATGGGGACAGGTGGATCAAGAGATTCAAACATTTCTGCAACCTATCATACAAGCCGCTGCTACTCCTGACCTTGCAGCGTCTCAAGAGAACTTGGGTAAATTTATCGTTACACCAGTTTGGATCTACACTAAACTGGCCTCTTTAGCCAACCAGGTCACACTCAAAAGAGAGACTCTAATTCCAAATTCCTTGGAGTGCCTGCACCGGTTAAGGGAAGAAGTTCCCTTAATCTCCCCAGTAGCTACAAATTATCGCGCCTGGCAGAAATTTCTCAGGGAGCAACAAGTTGATGCCCATGACCTCGCGATCACACGCACATTATCATGATCAGATGGCAAGAGGTCCCAGGTCACACTGTGCAATTGGGTCGCAGGTCGCACTGTCCAATTGATTCGCAAGTCACATTCTCCATTCAGGTCATAAGGCAGCCCAATGGTCAGGAAAGGAAAGAGTCTAGTAGCCCAAAGGGAAAATTTTGGTCTATAAAAACTTCCTTCGGGAAGATTGTAAGGGGCTTTTTTTTGGGAGACAAGGAGTTATAGAGCATCGTATAGAGGGACTACACATTTTTGAGCATGAATACAAGCATTTTTTAATTCCATTGTTGGATCTGATGTTGGTAAATGCATGAACACTATGAGTATTCTGTTTTCAGTTTCTAACATCTTTTGATTAATGAAACTGTGTTTCGAATGACATCGTTTATGCATTATAGTTTTCTAAACATGTGTTAATGATGCTAAGTTTATTTACGCTTTCTCAATGAATGTTAATAACTTTATTCACTGACATTTATGTTATCACCGACACCATTTAAGGAATTGAAGGGTGTTCTGCCATAAAGAATTGTTTCTTCTGTGGTTAGAACAGCATACAAGCATGACCCTAATGATATGTTGTTGACAGCATTTCCTTTGGCCCCCATGCTTTATTATTTAGCTTGCTACGCGTAGTGTTATATGTTCATTTTATTCATCAATCATGCGTCTTGTATCATCCGAATAAACGTGTGTCCGCATGTTCATTCAGTTCTATTGAGACCCAAGGAAAGGAGAACTTAGCGGTTGCCAGACCCACACCCCGGACGGGATCCCCATTCCAAATGGTTGAGAGTCTAGTTGGGAATTTTTACCGGGGAGATCCCCTGTTGTTGGCTGGATAGGTTCTCCCGTCAATAGAGCGGTAAGCCTTAAAAGGAAAAAGGAAAAAGATGCGAAGTGAGATTTGCGAAAAGGTGAAGTACGGTAGCGGGAAGTCGAGGATCAAGGGCAGAGTGTGATAACAATATCGCAATTGGAAAAAATGAGCGATAATTATTAAAGGGAAACGGGAAAAGATGTGAAGTGCGATTTGCAAAGATGCGAAGTACGGTAGCGGGAAGTTCGAGAAGGAAAGGGCGGAGGTCAAACTATAAGGTTTTGAAGTGCCTTTTCATTAAAATGGTTGCAATAGCTGTAAAATATGAAAACGAAGGAATAGAAGGCTTTCTTAGTCATTTTGAAGTGTTTTTGAGAATAAAAGGGTGCGGCAGCTGCAATAAGTGAAATAGAAGGGAATAGAAACGTAACAATAGAGATGGAAGGGATATGGGAAATGACGCAGGGAGGTGTCAATGAACTTCTTCTAGGTGAAAATTATTGTACCTGGAATCAACCCTGCCTACTTATGCAAAAAAAAATATGAGTGTATGATAAAAACAGTGAATAGGAAGAAGTTTTTTGTCATGTGGGAAATTCTACCCCCTCGAGCTCTATTAACATAGATGAGAAGGGAAGCCTAGATCCACAACTTTTAGATTTTTATCCTCTATTATATTACTCATAAGAAAATGAAAACCTACAACAACAATTCGAAACAACAACTTGAAATTATCAGAAGCAAGATTAAATAAATGACAGAAACAAAAGTAGCTAATTGACAGAAACAAAACTAGCTAAATGACAGAAAGGAAAGAATGAAAACAACATAGAAGATGAGGCACATGGATTGGACCCTAACCCATGAGCCTTGCTCCCTGAAACTATATCAGTAAAACAACATCTGCCTACTCATTGCCTTACAAAAAATACAGTCTTATTACATCCCTAAGGTCTTAAACAACAAAATCCTAATAGAATGGAAAATGAATGGCATGGAAAATTTTAGGGGCTAATATTCGCAAGTGGGCTAATTTTCTATGGTTTTTCCATAAAAAAGATTCGCCAATTTCCATTTTTTATAAAAATGATTCGCCGAAATTTTACAATATAAAATTATTTTACGTTAAAAATCACCAAAATTATATAGACAATATATATAATATCATTATAAATTTGAATAATTTTCCAAATACATCAATAAAAAATCTATAGTTTGCATATTAGGGACTAGTGAGATTCGCCAATTTTTTAAACTTCAAGATAATTTTCCATCCTTCAAATTTTCCCTGGCATGGGATGGAATGGAATGAAAATGGACTGCATTGAATGGACCAGAATCCACTGGAATTGACCCTAATTAGCTCTTGATCAGCTTTATTTATCCTCAAGGGAAGCTACCAACAACTCCCTAGAAAATAGTGATTGAGTCCACTTTGACTCCAAGTAAACCATATATTGAGTGCACATCATCTTCCGTTTGCTTGGCTGCCTTTGATAGTTAAGGAGGGTGGACAAACCTCTTGAATCTCTCCAATATTTCTCAATAATTTCCTGATATTGTACTTCATTTATTCTTCAATCTTTATCTTCCAGTGGCAGGGAGCAAGTCCTTAAATCATCTCCTTCTCCAAATCTGCATAATCTGCCTAATGTTCTCACAATATTCTACAAAAATAACCAATATTAGGCACAAATATGCAATTACCTTTAATTCTTCCTAAGAACATATTAAAGCATAAGAAAACATTATTAAGTGTAGAAGGAGAGATTTAGTATATCGTTTCATGTGCATAATGAAGATAGATGGGCCTAAGAAAGGTTAGATGGGCCTTAATTTATGTCTAATTTAGAGGCTCAACATCAATATTGATCCTTTCGATTCCATTATCATTCCTCAATATGCCTTCGTCGTTTGAATACCTGTAAACAAGTTCACGCGACAAAAGACGAAAGGTACATATCATATATATTTCAAATCAAACTACATGACAGATCAAGTAGTATCATGCTAAACCAATTAACACTAACAAATTTATGGGAAACAAAGTATATTTTATATTATCAAATGAACAAATGGAATGTTACAACCAGTTCATTGATGTTGAAGGCCTCCTTCGGAGTGGTAATCCAAGTCCAAGCCACACTCTTCAATCTCTTCTCCTTATTTGTCAAATCGGCAACATGTAGGTGCAATCAGGTAGAAGTAAGGAAACCAACAATGGCCAACCAAGGCTCACTAGTATGGCACTATCTTATAGCAGAGCTACAGAAGTTAAGGATCCACTAATGATGGGGAAAGGCCTTATCTCAAAGGGGGGAATATTTGGAGATAGGATCAAGGATAAAAAATGGGAGTATTCGACCATATCCTGAACAAATAAGTACCAAAACTTGGTTCTCGAGAATTATAAAGGCCAAAGCTTCTACTCCATTTTTGGAGAACTTGCCTGAAGAGGACCAGCGAGACTTTACTGTTGAATACCCGTGCTGGAAACATTGTTCATAAGATAGGGGTGGGGTGACAAGCGCGAGGTTATTAAGGGGAGGACCGCATTGGGCTTGTAAAATAAGGTTTTTACAAACTTTGTAGAAGAGCTTTAGGGAATTTCTCTTTTAGTTCTTCAGGGAAATCTTAAGCAAGTTGTCCAGGATGAACAAGTTTATACAGATTTTGTCACTTTGTGACGTTTTCAACATTAGCGACACAAAAGATGACACTTGGAATAAGAACTAATGGATGCGACAAAATACTATGTAACATATATATAATTGGAAAGATCTCTCTGAGTACTATAGGTTTTTCCGTGGGTCATTTCCTATGGCCACAGGCATGTTGAAGACCTCAAAAACATCTTTTAGGGGGTCAAAACTACTTCGAAAGTTTAGGAACTAAAAAAATGCTAATAATAGTAAATGCTGCTATAAAAAAGGAAACTGATCAAACTAACTGGAGGTTTAGGGGGAATAGGTGGGTGTCCAGAAATATCGACCTAGATCATTCCTCACCCCTTAGGAAGCAATGGTCCCCATTGCATGCAGAGCCTCCATGAGGTGAGGAAATTTTTGGTGAACCACTTGCCTTGGTGGAGGAGTTGGCCTGCTTTGACAACTCGATATAGTTGGATTCTCTGTTGGTGGGTGTTCTTGATATGTGTGTCCATGATCCGATCAATTTTGGCTTGTTACATGCAGTATGGGTTTAAATTTGTTGGTGTGAGTTGTTCTGCCATGTCAGATGTGTCCGGTAGAGGTGGAAATTAGGGCCGAAGGTGGTCCACATTGAACACTGGCTGCAGACCAAGGAATGGTGGAATACTGAGCTCAAAGGCATTGTCCCCTACATCCTTGGTGATGGTGTATGGCCCATATCAGAGCGAGTGAAGCTTGCTGTGGGGTCCAAAGAGGTGCTCCTTTTGCAAATGCAACCACACTTTGTCGCCCACCTATAAGTTGTGTGGCACTGGATGTTGATCATGTTGCTGCTTGTACATAGCATTGGATCTATCTAATATGTCATGAACCTGTTAGTGGATGTGTTGAATGAGCTCAATGAATTTTTCTACCTTGTCAGTTTCAGATTGGACATAAGCCGAATATTCCTGAGTAGTCACAAATGGCATGGCTACGTCAATGGGACATAGTGGCTGGAATTCCAAGCCCACCTAAAAGGGGTTGTGGCTGGTTGAGTTGTGAAGAGCCCGATTATAGATGTGGTGTACATAGGGGAGGCTCTCATCCCATGTGCATGGATGCTTTTAGTTTTACATTCACATAATGTGTACGATCATCTTGTTGATGACCTGTGTCTGTCCATCAGTTTTGGGATGGAAATTTGTGGACTTGGTCAGATTGGTGTCTAACATCGACCAAAGACTGGACCAAAATGTACTGAGGAACCTGTTGTCCCGATCTAATATGATAGACTGTGGGATCCCAAAGTGTACCCACACACGTTCAAAGAATAGTTTAGCAATGGCTTCTAATGTGATATTATTCTTGCAGGTTGCCATAATGACCATCTTCGAGAATCTATCGACGACCACAAAAACACAATCATTTCCATGCTTAGTAGAAGGAAGGCCTGACATGTAATCCATGGATATGGATTCCCAAGGTTGACTTGAGGTAAGAAATGGAGTATAGATTCCTTGCTTCTTGATGGTCCTTTTGACAATGGTGTAAGTAGTGCATGATCTAATGTACTTCCCGACATTCGTCGAAGGTTCGGCCAATAGAAATACTTATGCAGTAATGCCACTATTTTCTCGACCCTGAAATGCCTAGTGAATAAACTGTAGTGCACTTCCAAAACCATATTGGCATGCTCGCCTGAAGGAACACAAAGGTGTCCTAAGTGACATAGAATTGCATCCTGGAGGTGAAAATTTGTAACTTTCTTACTCTCCAAGAGCGTCTTGTATGTGTGGCCAAATTCTGGATTGCTTTTGTAGAGAAGCGACAAGTCGGAAGTCTCGTTCCCATAAGAGTTGAGCACATTGGTTAGCGCCATGATCGGTGGTCGGCTAAGGTAGTTTGAAACATTATTGGTGCTAACCTTCTTGTAATTGATGTTCAAATGAAGTTTTTGTAGGTTTGTGGACCACTTATTATGGATATCATTCTACAACTTCCCTTGTGTCTGTATGAACTGTAGGGGTCGGTGGTCTGTGTGGATGACCATTTCCTTCCCCAAAATTATATGCTTCCATTTTCGGCAAGCCTGCACAATGGAATACATCTCTTTGTCATAAGTGGGATACTTCCAAACTGTGTCAGAAAGTGTCTCACTGTGATATGACACTGGATGCCCCTATTAAGTAAGAACTTTCCTAATAGCATAGTCATAGGCATATGTCTCGATCGCAAATGGTTGTTGCAAGTCTGGTAATGTGGGCACTAGTGCAGACAAGAGGTGATGTTTCAACTCTACAAACACCTTTTGTTGAGATTCAAGCCAAAATAATTTTTCTTTCGCTCCTCCCTTAGTGACTTGACTAAAGGGCCAAGTGATATGAGAGAATCCCAACATGAACGTGCGGTGGAAATTGACAAGACCCAGAAAGCTGCAGATCTATATTAGAGTGGTTGGGGCTGGCCAATCTCGAATGACTTGGATCTTGGCTGGATCCACTTTCACCCCCTGCTCATCAATAATGTATCCCAGATACTAAACTTGGGTCATGCAAAAAGTGCACTTCTCTAAATTGGCACACAACTTGTCTTGCTGCAGTGTTTGGAGGACGTGTCGAATGTGGTGGAGGTGGACTTCCCAAGTCTAGATTAAGATAAGGATTTCATCCAAGTACACCACCATAAATGAGTTGGTGAATGGCTGTAATATGTCATCCATCATCCTCATGAATGTTGCATGAGCATTCGTTAACCCAAAAGGCATGACCAGCCATTTGAAAAGGCCCTCCTTGGATTTGAAGGCACTCTTCAACACATCGAAGGGTTTGATTGGTACCTGGTGATACCTAGACTTCAAGTCGATCTTGCTGAAATATTTCCCCACCTTGATTTGGTCTAGAAGGTCATCAATCCATGGGATCAGGTACTTATTCCAGACAGTGATCTTGTTTAGCACACGATAGTCAAAACAAAGTCTCCAAGTCCCATTCTTCTTCTACACCAACACGATTGGGCTCCCACAGGGTGATGAAATCATCTGGGTGTGACCTTTCTGTAGCAGCTCCTGATTTTGCCTCTTGATTTCGTCGTTCTCCATAACATAGAGTCGTTATATTGGTCCATTGGGAAGCGATGCACCTGGGGTCAAATTGATGGAGTGGTTGACCTGACAGTGCAAAGGCACTCTTGTGGATGAGGTGAATGATGGGCCTCTAAATTATCCATAAATTTAGGCCCATCTACCTTCCTTATGCACATGAAAAGATATATTAAATCTCTCCTTATGCACTTAATAATGTTTTCTTATGCTTTAATATGTTCCTAGGAAGGTTTAAAGGTAATTTCATATTTGTGCCTAATATTGGTTATTTTTGTAGAATATTGTGAGAATATTGGGTAGATTATGCAGATTTGGTGAAGGAGATAATTTAGGGACTTGCTCCCTACCACTGGAAGATCAATATTAAAGAATAAATTAGCACAATATCATGAAATTATGGAGAAATATTGGAGATATTCAAGGGGGTTTTCCACCCTCCTTAACTATCAAAGGCAGCTAAGAAAACTTAAGATGAAGTGCACTCAGTCTATGGTTTACCTGGAGTCAAAGTGGACTCAATCAATGTTTTATAGGGAGCTGCTGGTAGCTGCCCTTGAGGATAAATAAAGCTGATCAAGAGCTAATTAGGGTCAATTCCATTTCCATTCCATCCCATTCCATTACTTTCCATTCTATTAGGCTTTTGTCGTTTAAGACCTTTGGGATGTAATAAGACTAAATTTTTGTAATGCAATGAGTATTCAGATGTTATTTTATTAATATAGTTTTGGAGAGCGAGGCTCATGGGTTAGGGTCCAACCCAAGTGCCTCAGCTTCTCTGATGTTATCTTTCTTTCCTTTCTGTCATTTAGCTATTTTTTGTATGTCATTTAGTTAGTTCTGCTTATGATAGTTTCATTGTTGTTTAGTTTCTGCTTTCAGTGTGCTGCTGTAGTTTTTCATTTGCTAAGAGAGTAATATAGTAGAGAAAAACTCCAAAAGATGTTGATCAAGCCTTCCCCTATCATCTTTTTCCATAGATTTAGAGGAGGGTAGACCTTCCCACGGGCCAAAGATTACTTTCTTTTCACCATTTATCAGTATAGGGAAGAAATTGCATTACCATCCCGAGTCTTTCTTTCATTGTATTATCGTCGATTGTGATATCACTGTCATACTCTACCACCGGCCCTATCGCCACATTATCCCATCGCATTTCGCAATTCGTTATTACTCCCGAAAAACACTACCACTACCCCTTCGGCTTTGCTATATTGCGATTTCGATATCGCATATTGCATAACGCACTTCCGTCCTCCCATCGCAAGTCCGCCATTGCACTTTTAAAAGCATCCCACTCCAAAGGATTTTTGCTATATTATAGGTTTTAATAAATTCTAAACCCTCTTTCACACTTCAAAGCCTTGTTTCACATGTTTAGCCTTCCCTTAGCACCCCTAACCCTCTTTTCCCCGAACTGCAAGCAACAGTTTCCAAATTTTAGTTAGATTATGGATAGAAGCATGGTAGATAGAGCATAAGATAAGTAGGGTGTGTTTAGCCGATTGGATAAGTTAAGTGTGTTTTAGAATTAGTTTCCTTTCTTCACATTAAATTAGTTTCATTTCCGTCAATTCCTTTCTGCAAATTAAGTTAGTTTCCTTTCTATCATTTCCTTCCAACAATTTACTTTCCAGTTCTTATCAGAGTTTAAGAAATAGCACCCTTTCATAAAGCATAAAAGGATAATGCATCTGTTGTGTAAATAGCACTATCACCTCTAAATTTGTACAAACCCCAGGTTGATAAAGTAAAGTAGGGCAGTCCCTGGGGAGTTGTAGCACTCTTGGTGCAATACCACGGCTCACCACTTTTTGGCGCCGTTGTCGGGAGGTGTCTAGTAGATGCTTTGATTCTATTTTAGCATTCTTTTCTTCTTTCCTTTTTCATATTGTTTCTGAAATATTGAAAAATACAAAATAAACTGATTTTCAAGCCTAATAGGAGTAGGGATGCTCAGAAATTTAAAAAAAAATACTTCTCCAATACCACACTCACCCCCCCCCCCTCTGCCACTTGACCACACGATGCAGTAAGAACCACATCGCCATACACTTTTGAAGGTAGAAGATATGGATGGATATGATGACAATGAAGAAGATCTTATTGGGTTTCCCATTCAAGATATGGGCATCAATGCACATATGAAGAACATCCCTCCATATTTCCTTCCCATCTTCCATGGTATGAGGACAGAGGATCCAGAAACATTTCTCTTTGAATTTGAGATACTTTGTAGATCTTATGGCTACTTATCACACTCTCAAAAACTGAGATTGTTTCCTGTAACATTGAAGGATAGAGTTATTAAATGGTTCATGAGTCTAGGTACTAATTCAATAAGACCACGGAATGATATGCAAAAGATATTTCTAAAAAAATATAAAGATAGTGATCTTAGAGAAGAAAATTTTAGAATGAACCAAGAAGAAGATGAGAGCCTTGAAGATATAATAGATAGGTTCATGTATAATGTTAAGAGGGAAAAATTGCATCATTTGGGATTTGAAACACTAAAACCCTCTTGCTTAGAACAATTAGGGATGGGTGGATTGATCTCCTTAATCTCATGAGTAGAGGAGATGCATACCAATTTCCATTTGAAGAAATTTGTGAAACATGAAAGCGCATATCAAGAGGAATGGAAAGAGTAAGTAAATCAGCATCAACACTGGTAAGGCAAGAGGAACTGGGAAACTTGCTTGAAAACTTTAAAACATAAATTATTAGCAATATAAGTGAACAAGTAGAAATGTTAAGAACGAAAAATGAGCAAAAAGAAGATGCTGATATTTTTGTTATCCATGCAGAATCATATGCTACTAAATGTTGTCCATCATTCCTAGGTTTAAAGAAGTTTACCAGGAAGACAATGGAGCAAGGCAATCACCAAAGAAGCCATGTTATGTAGCTCAAAGGATACCATGGCAGCCTAGTCAACTTGATATGATGCAAGGACCCAATTCACAATTTCAAGCTTATTCACATTCATCTCAAACTAATTGGGACACACTCCCTCCTCGCTAACCTTGGTCATCTCAACCCAAAAACCAATCTTGGAAACATGGTTGGAAAGGACCTTATTGGTAAAATCCACAATATCCTCAATATTTCCCTCCATATCCTCCATACCCAACTCCATGCTATCCATACCATCCACATCCACCACAACCACAACCTCAACCACATCCATATCATATACACTTCCAAACATCTCCTCTTGATCTAGATGGTATTCATATTAGTTCAAGAAAGGTATTGCAAACAAGATATTTTCTTAATGTCATTGAAGGACAACATAGAGAAGAAGAATATCCAAATGAGGAGATCAAAAGATCAAGGGTTACACTTGATGAAGAGTCGGCATCAGAATCAGATGTTGAGAAAGTTTCCTCATGTTTACCAGAATTTCCTCCATGTGTTCAAGAGAAAAATAAAAAAAAAAGAGGAAGATTTGAATGTCATAATATAATATTACATCCAAGGTGATCCAACTCAGCAAGTGTACCAGGGACATCACAACTACATTGACATATGGTTCCAAAAAATCATTAATTTGCAATTGTTATCACTCTAATAATTCCCAAGAGTTGTTATTATTTTTGTGTTTTAAATATTATTAGAGGTAACCACAAACCTACTTTTAAGCCTTAGGATCTAGCCCTGCTAATGCTCAGAGAGGGCTCTGTCTATATGATTTATCTTTGTTGATTTTAATTGATTTTAGGCTAGTTATGTAGGGTAAATTGGTTTTGGATTTTGATTTGATTTGGTGGTGAAATCACTTACTCAGATGGATAGATGTAGGTTTGTATTCCATTGGGCTAATGGAGTCAATGTGTCAAGCAATCATATCAGGATCAAGTTCTAAAGGGAAATGTTTACAAGGCAAGATAGTTGAGTTACTTCAGATCTTCAAGGTTGATGGTGAAAATGGTTTCAATTGGGGTAAGAGAGAAATTAAGGGTTCTCAAATCCGGATAATGAGTGAAAAGGGATAGGTCAATTGAAAATAGGGAGAAATTAAGGGTTCCTTAGTCTAGATATCAGTGGAAAACATGTAAATGATAAGCAGTTCAAGACAGAGTGCTTTTAACATATTCTGAAATAACATTTCTGATTTATCATTTAGATTTAGAATAAGATACAAGTATTGATGAAAAAAATAATAAATTGACAAAGAAACAAGTGAAAATACTTCACTGTAGTGGCCCAACACATGAATCCTGTAATATGATGATTTATTGCCTTAATCCAGTTTGCTGACTTGAAATTGGTACAATCACCCTTAGGTTCAGAATAGTACAGCTATATAAATGTTCAGGTTTTCATCCACACTCAATAATTCGAAATGAGAAGTATTTATACAAAAACTCTTACAAAATATCCTAAAACTAACTTAGGAATTATTCATGGAACAAGAGATATTTTCATGCAAGAAGATAGTGACAACTTTCTAACTAATGCTAGTTGTCCCTGTTTTTATTGAAATTATTGTTTGTTGTCTTCAATCTGTTGTTGTTTTCTCTCTTTGTTGTTCAACGAAGGCTGCAGTTAGACAGTGAAGTGTCCTTTACGCTGGCAGATTTATTTCTGCTTTGTAATTTTTTATTTGACTTTAAACTTTGAATTTGAACTAATACTCTTTCACCTGATACTCTTTCATTTTTTACTGTCCTGATTTTAACTGCAAAACTGTAATTGTAAATGTAAAAACAACATGCTTTGTGCTTACTGCAACCTGATTTCATAGTAAATCAGTAATATCTAGGGTCTATATGAAAGGACTGGAAGGCAAGGAGGCTTTCTTCAAGTGTATAGAGGCTTAAATTTATTCAATTATTCAATCTATATTATTTTAAATAGTCTTAGGCCTCAGAATCTGTGAAAAGATTCCCAGGGTTTGCAGAAAGAGCTTTAGGAAGTAATAGGGCTTTCTTTAGGTTTGAATTAGTTGAATTACTTCTTTGGATCAAAGAATAGGTCTCTTCTTGGAAGAATACCTAGAAAAAATGAATATTTGTGTCTGCAGAGGATTTCTGAAGTAGTGGAAGGCTTTATGAGGCTCTGCTGGTCTTTATAGAGCTTTGTATGACTTCTGCAACAATTGTAGCAATCAAATTGGTGAATTATGTTTCAACTAAGCTTAAAAACAAAGTCGGCAGCAATTTTTTTGGTCTGCAATGCTTCTTTTGTGGAAAATGTAACATAAATGGTAAAAGGGTGCAAATGGGTGGGCATAAGCATTTTAATCAATAGTGAATGCATTAATGCGTGGTTAATTTTTGAATTGACAGGGTGGTTTGTGCAACTAGCAGGAGAAAACCGCCGAGCGGTTTTCATACTGGCTAAAGGTGGTTGGCGGTATAGTTTTGATTGGTGCGATCAAATGAAAATTAGACACGTAGCTTGGATCGAAGATCCGAAAACCACACCTTTTGCAAGGTTGGGTGTATGTTAATAATCGTGTTATCGGATGTACGATAGGCTATGATGGTCGTTAGATCTTGTTAATGTTGATCTAATGGATGAAATAATGCGATGGAGTCGCGAGATTGTATAGGCGTGGGGCCCGGGGTTTAAACTATGCGAGATAAACATTTTATGTATTGGTCGGGGTTTTATACATGCCAATAGGGTTATGGTAAGTGTAATGTTATAATAGGCAGAGATAGTACATAATGGGTCAGGGATATATAACATGTGGGGAATATTAAACTATAGTTTAAATAAAAATAATGGGTGGGGAATGATATATATGGGAATTAATTAAATATGGGGTAAAGGTTCATAAAGGGAACTAATACATTATTTTAAAATGTTAATAATGAAATGTAATTGCGAGATGTAAGATATACTAAGTATCGTGTAAAAACTGATATCGGGGATAGATTTCTTCACTGTGGGACCCGATATAAAATTTTAGCATTTATACTTAGGATAAAATATTTTTATGGGTTTTATGATATAAAAGGAAATTAATAAAGGGATTTTTACTTTTCCAAGGATAAATGTGTTTTAACTTAGGAAAAGGGGCTTTTTTCAAGGGGGAAGAGGAGAAAAGGGAAAAATGAAGGGGGAGAAGGTATTTTTACAAGGAGAATGATTTTGAAGGGAAATTAGTAAATGAAATGACTAATTATATGTTATCCATGCTTGTGAAAACAGCTTCTTCCTACCCATCTGCTACCCTAACATTTTTTTCTTCATTTACATGGGTGCATTTGAGCTTGAAAACCCTTATTCATTTTTCTTTTAAACAAAAAACTAACTAATTCTATCCTTATTTCTTCCAAGGGCTCAGACTAAATTTTTGAGCTCCTTATTATTCTCTATCTAACTACTGATCTTCCAAGATTAAACTATTTGGCTTAGAACTTTATTCTCTATTCTAACAACATGAAATTTAAAGCATGAAGGGTCAAGATTAAGTAGTTTGTCCTTCATGGATTGTGGAATTTTTGACAAGCTGCACACAATCTTTATTTTTCAGTAAAAGTAAATAGTAGTGGAATTTGGATTTGCATCACTTTCATGTTTTATTTTTATCTCTTTTTGTTTGGGGTCCATTTTTATATTCTTTTTTATATTTTTTATTTCAAGTCCTTTGATTTTTCTTTTAGTACTTTTACCCTCTTTGCATTTTTTATTTTTCTAGTATGGGAAGACAATTTGCAGAAATCAAAGTATGTACATATTACAAGATTAATCAAATTCAATTCAAAATTATGAATCCTATTATTATAGGACCCTAACAGCAGCAACATTCTCTTCTCCAACGGTACTTAATACAATCCCAGTCAAAGCAATTCCTCTCTCATATTTAGGTACATGTCAAAGCATGTATTCTAGGTGTGCACATGATTTTATTTGTCATCTTGATGTGTACATGGCTCCATTGGAAGTATTCCTATACTTGAAAAAGGTTTTTTTCAAGTTGAGTAGGAAAGTGGAAAAAGAAAAAAAAAAGGGAAAGAATAAAATCTCAGGTGAAAACCTCTTTTGAGGCATCTGAGATTGGCTCACTGATTGAAAACCTCCATGAGGTGGTCATTGGGTTGAAAAAAAACAAAAATATCTTAGGTGAAAACCTCCTTTGAGGCGCCTAGGCAAACCTACTAGTGGAAAACCTCATTGAGGCAGCTAGTAGGCCTTAAAGAGAAAAAAAATGCATTTCTCCATGTATCTCTCTCAAATGAATGTAGGTGCTCTCCAACCTTTGCAAGAAGAAAAACAACAGGTTGGCACAAAAATAAAATTTGTTCAACACCCTGGTCAAAGGTAGTCAAACTTGGATTTCCTCCTCCTGTGCTCAGAAGATGAGAAAGGACCTCAAGAATATTATCACATGCAGCTTCAGAACCACCGAAGACAGATTCAACATCCATATCAGTAGCTTCAATATCACCTGCAAAAACAAATCAATGGTAAGGCTTAGGTATGCAATCATCTAACCCCTTCTTCGAATCTATTTTAGCTTAAGAAAACATTAAAAAGTGTGAGAAGGAAAGTTTTTTACAGCCAAAATCAGTATCATGAAAACCTCGGCCTTATCTAGCAACTAGCCTCACTTTTTCCACCAAGAAGAGGAACAAGACAAAAGTAAAAAGGACTTGAGAAAGGGGGTAGTAAGCAGTTCATGTAATGGAAGACAAGGAGTGCCAAAGGGGTAACCAAGGGTGAACTTAGTTCACAGAAAAAGGACTGTGAGTTTATTTTGCATGCAATATATATATATATATATATATATATATATATATAGAGAGAGAGAGAGAGAGAGAGAGAGAGAGAGATAAAATTAAATTAAACTAAATTAAAGGTGGATCCACCACCTCTTGGCATGAAAAACATATTTTCTTAAGGCATCTCAGGACTTCCATGAAGCACCCACGAGAAAGAAATGCAAGAATAATAGCAAGAAGATTAGCAGGAGGAGTAGCGCATGGGCCAATAAATAGAAAACGAAAGAAGTCAGCATGCAGGAAGAACCATAAGGCAGGGAGGATGAATAGTTTTCTCAGAGGATGAGCAACAGTTTCAGTAGGGGGTTGATGACAGGCCTCTAAATTAGCCATAAATTAAGGCCCATCTAACCTTTCTTAGGACCATATGCCTTCCTTATGCACATGAAAAGATATATTAAATCTCTCCTTCTACACTTAATAATGTTTTCTTATGCTTTAATATGTTCTTAGGAAGGTTTAAAGGCAATTGCATATTTGTGCCTAATATTGGTTATTTTTGTAGAATATTGTGAGAATATTGGGCAGATTATGCAGATTTGGAGAAGGAGATAATTTAGGGACTTTCTTCCTACCACTAGAAGATCAATATTGAAGAATAAATTAGCACAATATCATGAAATTATGGAGAAACCTTGGAGAGATTCAAGGGGGTTTTCCACCCTCCTTAATTATCAAAGGCAACCAAGCAAACTTAAGATGAAATGCACTCAATCTATGGTTTACTTGGAGTCAAAGTGGACTCAATCACTATTTTCTAGGGAGCCGTGGTAGCTACCCTTGAGGATAAATAAATTTGATCAAGAGCTAATTAGGGTCGATTCCATTTCCATTCCATTTTCATTCAATTCCATCCCATGTCATTCTTTTCCATTCTATAGGCTTTTGTCGTTTAAGACCTTCAGGATGTAATAAGACTGTATTTTTGTAATGCAATGAATATTCATATGTTATTTTACTAATATTGTTTTAGAGAGTGAGGCTTGTGGTTTAGGGCCCAACCCATGTGCCTCAGCTTCTCCGTTGTTATCATTCTTTCCTTTCTGTCATTTAGCTAGTTTTGTGTATGTCATTTGGTTAGTTCTGCTTATGATAGTTTCATTGTTGTTTAGTTTCTGCTTTCAGTGTGCTGCTGTAGTTTTTCATTTGTTTACGAGAGTAATAGAATAGAGGAAAACTCCAAAATCTGTGGATCGAGCCTTCTTCTCTAATCTCTTTCCATAGAGTTCGAGGAGGGTAGACCTTCCCATGGGCCAAAAGTTAATTTTTCTTCACTGTTTCTGAGTTTAGGGGAGAAATTGCATTACCATTCTGAGTCTTTATTTCACTATATTATCGTGGATTCATCTATTTTCCGTGCATGGATCAGCAAGGTTGTTTGCAAGAATAAGCATCAAAATTTCCAGAGAAGTTCATTAAGCTGTTCAGCTTCATTTTCCAATTCCTCTCCATCTTTGTGTTATGCTTATGAACCTTGTTATTGTGCCTGCTTTTCCCTTCTTTTTCTCTTCTTATCAACTTTCGCACCCTTTTTATTCACAAAAACCATTAAAATTTTGACCTCCGCCTTTCCTCCTCGAAATTCCCACTATCGCATTTCGCATTTCGCAACTCCTTTTCGCAATCACATTTTGAAATCTCCATCCTCTCTCCATTAACATTGCCCCACTCTGAACTTCGATTGCGATATTACCGTACTTCGCTGCCATGTCACCCATCACAGTTTGCAACCTTTTCCCTTTTTCCTTTAAAGACTTGCTGCAAATCACATTTTCTATTGGTTTCTGTTAATACTTTCCGCCTCCAGACATCGATTGTGATAATTCTCTGTACTCCTCCACATCGCAAATCGCAAATCGTATTTTCTATTGTTTTCTGTTAATACTTTCTGCCTCCAAACACCAATTGCGATAATTATCTGTACTTTGCCATATCGAAAATCGCAAATCGCATTTTTCATTTGATTCTCGTAACACGTTCCACTCCCAACGCCGAATACGATATCGCTATCGTACTCTGCCATCAGCCCTACCACCACGTTATCTCATCACATTTCACAATTCATTCCTGCTCCCGAACAACACTTCCACTAACCCTCAGTCTTTGCGATATTGCTTTTGCGATATCGTATATTGCATATCGCACTTCCGTCCTCCCATCGCAAGTCTGCTATCACACTTTTAAAAGCCTCCCACTATAGTGGATTTTTGTGATATTATAAATTTTAATAAATTCTAAACCCTCTTTCACACTTCTAAGCCTTGTTTCATGTATTCAGCCTTCCCTTAGCACCCTTAAACCCCTTTTCCCTGAACCGCAAGCAACACTTTCCCAAGTTTACTTAGATCATGGATAGAATCATGGTAGATAGAGCATAAGATAAGTAGGGTGTGTTTAGCTGATTTGCCAAGTTAAGTGTGGTTTAGAATTAGTTTCCTTTTTGCACATTAAATTAGTTTCATTTCCATCATTTCCTTTCTGAAAATTAAGTTAGTTTCCTTTCTGTCAATTCCTTCCAGCAATTTACTTTCTAGTTCTTATCATAGTTTAAGAAATAGCACCCTTTCATAAAGCAGAAAAGGATGACATGAGTAGAATGCGTCTATTGTGTATATAGCACTATCACCTCCAAGTTTTTAGGAACCCCGGGTTGATAAAGTAAAGTAGGGAAGCCCCTGGGGAGTTGTAGCACTCTTGGTTCAATACCAAGGCTCACTAGTGAATATGTCCCCGTACTCCTCAACAACATTGTCCATCTGTTGTTGTCGTGCAGAGGGGACCTATCTAGAGGTCGAGGCCATAGTATTCTTCCTGCCTCTAAGGGTGGATCATTAAGAAAAAAAAAAATTATCGGTTTTGGAAATGATCTTATTGAATTTTTTTGCAGTAACCAAAGAGATGGCGGTTGGTGGTACTACCTCTGGTATCATGTACAACTTATTTCCCAAAGTAACAATAACAGCACGAGGAATGGACTCATACAAATCATGTTGCTTCCACAAGTATGGTTGGCCTAATACTACATCACAAACATCAAGAGGAGAAATGTCACATAATACCTCATCCATGAAGGGCTTGATGCGGTAGGGAAAGAACCATTGTTGGTTGACGTGGAGATCACGTACTTAGTGAAGCCATGCAATGGTCTATGTTTGTGGGTGTGTTATGGTCATCAAGCCCAGCCGCTTCACGACCTCTACTGAAATGAGGTTGTTTTAGTTCTCACTATCAACAATGAATTAAAACGGGGAACCCTTTACCCACATTTGGGAAAGGAAGAGGCACTCCCCATCCTCTGGATCTTCGTGGTGGCAGCTGTGGCGTTGGGCTCTGCATCGATAATCTGCTTCCCTTTGTCACTCCCCTTGTCAGGTTTTGATTCAGAGTGCGAGCATACATCTGATTCATAATCCTTTAGCTCAGGCACTAATGACTTCTTGGCCTGAAACTCACTTGTGTTGAGAGTGGAGCTCTTATGGAACTCACACCACTTTCCACTTTCTTCGTCGTGTTTTTCTTTGCTTGTGGCTTTGGTGGGTTGTCTTGGGCCACCCCACCTTAGATTTTTCCTTTGTTCTGTGGTTTATGGGCACCTTTTCCTTGCTTCTGATTCACAGATCCAAAGTCTCTCTTCTTATGTTTGAATTTCTACTCAGTCTTGGCAGAATACCGATATACTGCACCAAGAGAGGAGATGTCGAGGAACTCCATTTCCAACTAAATGTATTTGTGCAGAAAAATGTTTTACTTCAACCCCAAATATTTTTCTAAATATTCGATACCCAAATTTGTGCGTTGGGTATGTAACAAATTCATCAGCTCATGCACATCTTGATCCCTTTGTTACCACAGCGTAGTCCATTGTATGTACTTGTCCTCATAGCTCCCCATGGGATAATATTGTTCCTTTATGGCATCTCATAATGAATCCCAAGTGGGTGAAACTTAGAATAGAGAGGGTTCCCTTTTTTCCTTGTGCTCACAGTAGGTTTCCCACCAGTCCTTGACATTAGGGGCGAATTTGAGGAGTGCAAAAGTAATATTTACCCAATTGGAAAATTCATGAACCAAGAAATATCCTTCTAATAGATTCAACTATCTATATACGACAATTTCAGCTATTTGGCCCTCAAAAATGGAAATGTCAAAGTTTACATGTACCTTAAAAGGAGTGGCGCCTCCAGAGTTGTTGCTAGATGCAGATGCACAACCAATGGGAAACCATTGAATGACCTGAGAAAAGTTATCCATCATCGCGTTCCTTTGTTTATTGAGGGCCTCGTAGAGAATTTTTTTGATAGGATCTCCTACTCTATCATCTTTTTTTTCTTCCTGTATGGGTGAACATCGATTGGGGTTAGTTGGGAAGCCAACTTCCCGGGGTCATAACTTGGTCATATTATATTCGTTTGGCACGTACGATATATCATCAGAAATATATCTCTGAGTAATATAGGTTTTGCCGCAAGCCCTTTACTATGCCTATGGCCTGTTGCAGACCTCAAAACAACGTCGTTTAGGTGGTCAATGTTGGACACCTAATCCTCTATGGGTAGGTGTGGAAGGCAAACAATCATAGAGGAGTCCAAGTGACCTTGGAATGTGGAATCCAAGAGTCACACCAATGTAATATAAATGTACATCTATGGTGAATAACAATATAACTCACGCTTATATTTCTCCTTGTGTGTTTACTTTCTTGTTTAGCATGCGTGTGTTAAACATGGTATCAGAGCGCAGGCCAGGTCCTGGCCTTCTCAGATTATGTCAGCTTTGTTTTTAGCATAATTGAAATCCTCTATCATTTTCTGTCATTTGTGCCCGCATTTTATTGAATGATCCTTGTTTCCTTATTCTTTGGAGCCAAAGAAATACCCTCTGCCAGAGCCTATATGTGCTCAACCCTTGCACAATTTTCAATTATGATAGCCTTAACTGTCTGACATAACAGTCAGGATGTAACGTTACCTACCCTCAATTATGTTTCCTTCTTAGAGTTATCTATATATGTTTTCCATTCTAAGATTGAATTTCAAAATACTTCACCCTGCTAGTCCATTACTTTATGCTCTATGTGTTCTTTGCATTCGCTGCATTATTCTATGGCCTTGCATTTTATGGATTGAATGTAGGATTACACGGTTTTGGGCAAATTGGTTCGGGTTTCATCAGGTCCCATAATGGCATTGAGCCTTGTAAGAAGAGATGTGAGGTCAATATCTTCACGCCCACACATTTGAGTCCAAATGGATTTCTTCGTAAGGCCTTATCCAGTCAAGATATGACATCAAAACCACCACCGACGTTTCTCAATTCAGAATCTTATTCAAGAAACTCATCCACACTATGATAGCTGGTTAAACCAAATTACAGGCATCGATTTTCCACCATAGCTCGACTCTTGGCATCACTGTGCTCACCTCTCGCAGCCACAACAACACGCTGCCACCTCCTCCTTCCCCCGCACCGTGCTCCTACCTCCTCTCTGCACTCACTCCCACTGCACCCTCCCTCACGTACCATTCACTCCCATTCCCATCTCCCTTATTGTGACCTCCCATCTTCGCTCACGCTAGATCCTTCCCATCTCCCTCACCGTGACCTCCCATTTCTGCTCCCTTCGTTGCCAAATCCTCCCCCCCACTCACCTTGCCAGCCAACTCCTCCCCTCCCGCAACCTATGCTGCTCCCCCTCCTTACACCCTCCTGCACCTGTTACTTCTACCTCCATGCAGCCTTCACTACCTATACCTCCTCAGCCTCCCTCCGTGCCGCTGCGACTACCTCCTCACTCCTCCGCCCCTCCCCCGATAGCTTTTCAACTCCCCATCCCTCCTGTTCCCACCCTGCCCCCTCACTCCTATCTCTGCTCACACCCACTCCATACGCATCTCCCTCAAACACTCTTCGTCATAGCCTCCCTGCCCCTTCCACTCTCCCTCCCGAATCATCCACCGACTCATCCTTGAGGAGCGGTTCGGGCCGAGGAGGAGTTCGACTTTGATCACCAGGGTGGCCTCACTTTACCTTGCGAGATTAGCGTTTTCAAGAAATTCTTGAGGGTTTTGGGCAGAAACAACCTGGGCAGCCAGAGCCTGAGCCTTGAGGACTTTTACCCAAGGAGCGCGAGTGTGGATCAAAGGCCTATTCCAAGGTCTAGTATTTTGGCAAAGTTCTCGGCCCCTTGGGAGCTGTTGTGCAAAAATCGTGGTTTTGTTGCCGAGGAGGGAGAAGGAGTGTGTGAGTAGTGGAAGATTTATAAAGATTGTGATGAGAGCTTTGTAATAGAGGATAACATCTTATGGAGGATATGCAACTGTGCTAGAAATATCGACATATTAAAGGAAAAACTTAGTAAATAGACCTGAAGGTCGAGTGCAGTACCACATATTGTTGGAGCTAGATGAAAAGTGAAAGGAATAGCGCCACAACTAGAGCTAGAAATTGAAGAACACAATGTTATCACTGCCCTGGTCATATTTTTGACTGTTGTGGGTATAATTGACTATATTTGTTGATGGAATATTTTTTGGATTCAAACCTTCCTTTAAAATCCCAGTCAAAGATTTTCAAATCTTGATTAAAGTCTTTCACTAATTCTTGCGATGAGTGTAAATTAAATGAGGTCGTATGCTGAAAGTAAGACATGGTGTGATTGTTTATAAAGCATTATTTCCATTTTTTATAGATTTGTGTTGTTTACAGGATGTATACTACTCGTGGGTGAGATTCACATGCTTTGTTCAATGAAAATGGCTAGTATTAATGAAGTACTAGAGTTCCTGAAAAATTTGATACGTTGCACTGATCATGATATAGTGAATACAAGAAAGAAATTTCTCTCTAATATTCAAACTTGTTTTCAAGATGCACAAGATAAAATTGATTTTTTGCCGCTTGAGACAAGGCTACAACGAGAAGAGCTGAAACAATGGAGTCATCATTCTGAACTTGTTCTTGTTCAGAACATTGAGACAGACTCCCATCAACAACAAAAAAATTGCAAATGCAGTACCCATTTTAGGAGTAGATTTGCAGAAAGAAGAAAAAATCCAGCCTACACTTCCCAATCCCATCATTAGACCTTGGGAAGAGCTTGTCCATAAAAAGCATAGAACAGGTCTTGGATATGACAAGGAGTTGTCCTTTCATATTCCAGACTACTCTAATCCCATAAAATTTCAGAGTGCCAGATTTCTTCATGAAAATTCACATTCAGTTGTTCCAGATCTTGCTCTTCTTCCACAGCAGCAACAACAAATTGAAAAATTCCAACACTGTGATTGAGTTGGCCATATGAAAGATCATTGTTTCGATCTTCATCCATGAAAGCACTGTGGTCGGCACACCCATTCTTCACACATATGCTTCAAAAAAAAGCCTCTTGCAAGAACAAAGATTCATCTTGGATGGATCGCTTCTTGGAAATGGGCATCAACAACCAAGAAGATGTTTAATACATATGTCAGAATATTTTCTAGAATATTGAACAATATTTCAGTTGAGTTTTCACCATCATCTCACCTTGTACCTGATATGGGGTGAAATGGTGTTCATATACAAGCTTCGAAGCCACATCAAGCGAGATTGAACCACAACCTGTCATTCCATATTTAGAGTTGTAGCTAGAGACATAGCAGTTCAAGCGAGCCTGAGCCACAATTTTTCATTCCAGATTCAGAGTTGTAGCCAGAGACACGGATGCCCATGAGCATTCCTTTGGCTGGTGGAAAAACTTAAACCATATATATGAGGTTGATATTCTTCCTCTTCAAATAATTCGTAGCACTTCCTCTAGCAGAAGACTTCAGCTTCTTGCCAGCTTTGGTAGAGTTTCGGGAAATGCATTAAATATTCCAGTGTTGGTGGTCATCCTTAAACCATCATAGGTTGTAGACCTCCCTTCTTCTAGGTTGAAGGTCTCCCTCTTCAAATATTAGGGACACTTCCTCTAGCAGAAGCCCTCAGCCTCTTGCCAGATTTGGAGGAGTTCCGGGAACTGCACTAAGCATTCTAGTGTTGGTGGTCATCCTTAAACCACCTCTTTATGCCAACGTTTGAGAGAGTTGATTCAGATTAAGTGCTGCCATGCATACTTTGCAGATTTTTATTACAACTCTCTTCTTGGACTCACACATACCCCTTCGGATTAAGGGGGGGAATGTTGGATACCTGATCCTCTATGGGTAGGTGTGGAAGGTGAACAGTCACAGAGGAGTCCAAGTGACCTTGGAATGTGGAATTTAAGAGTCACACCAATGTAATATAAATGTACATCTATGGTGAATAATAATATAACTCAAGCTTATCTTTCTCCTTGTGTGTTTACTTTCTTGTTTACCATGTGTGTGTTTAACAGTCAAAATTTCTCTGAAAGTTCAGGACCCGAAAAAATGCTAAAAATAGTAAATGTTGCTATAAAAAAGGAAATTGATGAAACTGAATAGAGGTATAAGTGGAATAGGTGGATGGCCACCAATTTCCACCCGGATCAACTGATATTCTCTTACCCCAAGGTATAGTGCTGCAACTTCACTTTGATGATCTACATCTCTCGCTCTATCTCAAACAACACAACAACATCATAACATACCAAAAACATCATGATGACCTAAAATGCATACAATGATCTCATAGACAACAGTTGTAACCATGAAAATGCATGAATAACAACATATAGACACTGCCATGCATAAAAAATGCATATACAACTAACATGCATTCATGATGACCACATCCAATCAACAACACCATCAACTTTCACATGGCGACACCATTGTAACTATGACCAACACCAAGCATATGCAACAAGAACATAGGATACAAGCATAAGGAACACATATGAAATTGACATGTATGCATGAAAAACACATTCACCCAAGGAGAGTGAAATCACTCTCTGATACCAGTATGTAACACCCTCATCCCACATCTACCCAAGTAACCAACCAACTGGGTAAATATGCGATGAGAGGCTACTATAATGGGATTCAACCTCCTAGGTGAACTTGATGAAGTGGAATCGATGGAAACACATCAAATCGACCTTGCACATCAACAACAAAACTCCCAGGAGCCATTCCAACCACTTAGGTATCTAGCCCCTGGGTTCCGCTAAGATTTTATACTATTAAACCCCTAGATGCTCCCTTGATATGTGCAAGGGTGCATCTGGGAGGCTCTGGACGCACCCATAGCATGGGAATGCATGTGTCCAGGGACTGTTTTCCTTAGACTTGTACCAACTTCCCTGAGATTTGAGCCACTTTGTTAGGCCCAAAGCCCAGGTCACTGCCCAGAACACCATGACACTTTCAGAAATGAAATATAATAGTGGAATAACAATGCAAAAGAAAACACTTGAACAAGGAATTTACTGAACCCCTACTAGCCATGATAGACATTTCGTCAAACATGTCACAAATATGTAATCTACAGGTTTAAATAGAAAATCCGAGCATAGGGGTATCATACTTATCGAAGAATCACTAAGAAGAATTGGTCCCTTATATCATTAGCTGCATTATTATATACTAGATCATAGATACATTGTTCATTCATTTACAAATCAAAACATGAGGAAAGCCATACATGATCACTGTCACAATACATGCTTATGCCCAACATAATAACAACAGAAATACCAAAGATACATCAGCCATATAATCCACATATAAACCAATACATTTACATATAATATTGCAAAGAAAGAACCTCTTATTAATGAATGCAAAATCCAACCCGGGATGGGACTACCACGTTCCACCCAACCATAGATTGACTGAGCCAAATCTCTCTTCATTCAATCACCCCCATGCCATATTCCAAGCATGAATGTGGGAGTCAAACCAAAATAAACAACCAGGGCATCCTAAGGCTAAACCACCTCAACCTCTTCAATAGAAACCATGATTTACCGCAATCCATCTTGGATCACTAGGCCATAAAACAAGCATGAATGCCACTAGATTTCTCCACCTACACCGTGAGGAATTTTCTTGTCTCCTGGTCTCTTAGGCTTTACCGCAATCCACACTGGATCACTAGGCCCTAAACCAAGACTCCACCCTCCAAGATTTACCGTATATCCCACCATTCGCCAATAAGGTTTCATAGCCCTAATCAAGGGAAACCACCTCTAGGATTTACAGTATATCCTGCCATTAAACGATCAAGGATTCCTAGGCCCATCGAGGCACAAAATACCTTGCTTTACTGGAACCCATAGTTTGGTTCATGGATCACTAGGCCAATGGATTTACTGCAATCCACATTATGGTTCACTTATCGCTAGGCCATGCGTTATTCCTTACAGATATACACCTCACTCAACCTCAAATCCATTTAGAAATATAGCTCAACAAAAACATGAGAAACCCATCACACCATGGTTATTCGGAAATGGAAAGGCTAGGCTAAAAACATTGTCACACTTGGAAAAACCCATGCCATAACATCAAAAGGACACATGCAATACCATGTGATGGGCCTCTAAATTAGACATAAAATAAGGCCCATCTAACCTTCCTTATGCACATAAAAGATATATTAAATCTCTCCTTCTAAACTTAATATTTTTTTCTTATGCTTTAATATGTTCTTAGGAAGGTTTAAAGGTAATTGCATATTTGTGCCTATATTGTTTATTTTTTGTAGAATATTGTGAGAATATTGGGCAGATTATGAAGATTCGGAGAAGGAGATAATTTAGGGACTTTCTCCCTGCCACTGGAAGATCAAGATTGAAGAATAAATGAACACAATATCAGGAAATTATGGAGAAATGTTGGAGATATTCAAGGGGGTTGTCCACCCTCCTTAACTATCAAAGGCATCCAAACAAACTGAAGACGAAGTGAAGTCAATCTATGGTTTACTTGGAGTCAAAGTGGACTCCATCACTATTTTTTATGGAGATGTTGGTAGCTGCCCTTAAGGATAAATAAAGCTGATCAAGAGCTAATGAGGGTCGATTCCATTTGCATTCCATTCCATCCCATGCCATTATTTTCCATTCTATTAGGCTTTTGCTACTTAAGACCTTCGGGATGTAATAAGACTGTATTTTTGTAATGCAATGAGTAGTCAGATGTTATTTTACTAATCTAGTTTCAGGGAGTGAGGCTCATGGGTTAGGGCCCAATCCATGTGCCTCAACTTCTCTGTTGTTTTCATTCTTTCCTTTCTGTAATTTAGCTAGTTTTATTTTTTATATTTTCATTGTTTTTATAGTTTGTTGTAGTAGATTTAATCTGCTTATCTGTACTATAGAATAGTTGATGAACTCCATAAAACTTTGAGGTAACCTTCCCCTCTCATCTCTGTTGATAGAGCTCGAGAAGGGTAGACCTTCCCCAGACCATAAATACTTTCTGTTTATGGTTCGTTGCTTCTGAGATTAGAGTAGAGTGCAATAACAGTTTCAGTTTTTCTTCCACTCTTTTATCATGCATTTTGTCCATTTTTCCGTGCATGAATCCACAGGTTTGTTTGCAGGAATCAGTATTAAAGCCCCAGAGCAGTTCAATGGCACCTTCCCGCTTCATTCTCCATATCTGTTTTTATGCCTCCATCATTGTTGTTACGCCTCCATTTCCCTCCTTTTTCTTTTACTGCAGTTGCTGCCCCTTTTATTCACAAGACACTTAAGAATGCTAAGAATTTGACCTTTGCCCTTTCCTCATCGAAACTCTCGCTACCGTACTTTGCTCAATCGCAAATCACAAATCGCATTTTTTTTTGGTTCTCGTTAACACTTACCGCTCCCAATGTCGATTTAAATAATTCTCCGTACTCCGCCACATCACAAAACACAAATTTCATTTTTTATTCAGTTCCTGTTAACTCTTACTGCTCCAAATGCCGATTGCGATAATTCTCCGTACTCCGCCACATCGAAAATCACAAACCGCATTTCTCATTTGGTTCTCATAACACATTATGCTCCCAACACCGATTGCGATATCACTATCATACTCTACCACCGGTCCTACTGCCACGTCATCCCGTCGCATTTCGCATTTCGCAATATTTATCCCATCGCATTTCACATTTCACAATATTTATCCCGTCGCATTTTTCATTTGGCAATATTTATCCCATCGCATTTCGCATTCTGCAATATTTTCACATTTCACATTTCGCAGTCTTTATCCCATCACATTTTGAAATTCGTTCCTGAACAAGACTTCTGCTACCCCTCCGGCTTTGCGATATCGCATATCACACTTTCGTCCTCCCATCGCAAGTCTTCCATCGCACTTTTAAAAGCCTCCCAATCCAAAGGATTTTTGCAATATTATAAGTTTTAATAAATTCTAAACCCTATTTCACACTTTTAAGCCTTGTTTCATGTGTTCAACCTTCCCTTAACACCCTTAACTCCCTTTTCTCTGAACTTCAAGAAACACTTTCTCAAGTTTAGTTAGATCATGGATAGAAGAATGGTAGATAGAGCATAAGATAAGTAGGGTGTGTTTAGCCGATTGGCCAAGTTAAGTGTGGTTTAGAATTATTTTTCGTTCTGCAAATTAAATTAGTTTCATTTTCGTCATTTCCTTTCTGCAAATTAATTTAGCTTCCTTTCTGTCATTTCCTTCCAGCAATTTACTTTCCAGTTCTTATCATAGTTTAAGAAATAGAACCATTTCATAAAGCAGAAAAGGATGACATGAGCATAATGCATTTGATGTTTATATAGCACTGTCACCTCCAAGTTTGTATGAACCTCGGGTTGATAAAGTAAATTAGGGCAGCCCCAGGGGAGTTGCAGCACTCTTGGTGCAATACCAGGGCTCACCAATTTTTGGTGCCGTTGCCGGGGAGGTGTTTAATAGATGCTTCAATTCTATTTTAGCATTCTTTTATGCTTTCCTTTTTCATGTTGTTTATGAAATATTGAAAAATGCAAAAAAAACTGATATTTATGCCTCATAGGTGTAGGGATACTCAAAAGAAAAATTAAAAATATTTCTCCAATACCAAGCCCCCCACTTGAACACGTGGTGTAGTAAGAACCACATCGCCATACATGTTTGAAGGTAGAAGAGATGGATGGATATGATGACAATGAAGAAGATATTATTAGGCTTCCCATTCAAGATATGGACATCAATGTACATATGAAGAACATCCCTCCATATTTCCTACCCAACTCCATGTTATCCCTACCATCCACCTCCACCACAACCAAAACCTCAACCACATCCATATCATATATCCACCCCCACTCAAATACCTGTACCACCATTTCCAAACCCACACCATGAAGTATATCAACCCACTTACAATACTGAGGTACAAAACTACCAAACATATCCTCTTGATCTAGATGGTATTCATCTTAGTTCAATAAAGGTATTGCAAAGAAGAGATTTTCTTAATTTCATTAAAGGAAAATATCAAGAAGAATAAGATCCAAATGAGGAGATAAAAAGATCAAGGGCTGCACTTGATGAAGATCCAACACTAGAATCAGATGTTGAGAAAGTTTCCCCATGTTTACCAGCATTTCCTCCATGTGTTCAAGAGAACAATCAGCAAAAAGAGGAAGATTTGAATGTCATAATAGAATAGGACATCCAAGGTGATCCAACTCAGAAAGTGGACCAGGGGCATCACAAATATATTGACAAATGGTTCCAAAATTTCATTAAGTTGCAGCAACACACTCTTCTCCAACAGTACTTGATATAATCCTAGTCAAAGCAATTCATCTCTCATATTTAGGTACATGTCAAAGCATGTATTCCAAGTGTGCACATGATTTTATCTATCATCTAATTGATGTGTACATGGCTCCATTGGAAGTATTCCTTTACTTGAAAAAGTTTTTATTTTTTCAAGTAGAGTAGGAAAGTGAAAAAAAAAGAAGAAAAAAGGGGAAAGAATAAAATCTCAGGTGAAAACCTCTTATGAGGCGTATGAGATTGGCTCACTGATTGAAAACCTCAATGACGCGGTCATGGGGTTGAAAAAAGAAGATAAAAGTAAAAGATCCTAGGTGAAAACCTCCTTTGAGGTGCCTTTTGGTCAACACCCTAGTGTATTCAAACTTGGACTTCCTCCTCATGTGCTCAAAAGCTCCAAAAGGACCTCAAGAAAATTATCACATGCAGCTTCAGAGCAGTTTCAGAACCACCGAAGACAGCGTCAATAGCCATATCACCTACAAAAACAAATCAATAGTAAGGCTCAAGTATGCAACCATCTAACCCTTTCTTCGAATCTATTTTAGCTTAAGAAAACATCAAAAAGTGTGAGAAGGAAATTTTTCTTTTATATAGCCAAAATCAATAGCAGAGCAACCTAGACCTTATCTAGCGACTAGCCTCACTTTTTCCACTAATAAGAGGAATAAGACAAAAGTAAAAAGGACTTGAGAAATTGGGTAGTAAGCATTTCATTGTAATGGAAGACAAGGAGTGCCAAGGGGTAACCAAGGGTGAACTTAATTCATAGAAAAATAACTATGAGTTTATTCTGCATGCAATTCAAAAAAAAAAAAAAATTGGATCCACCACCTCTTGGCATGCGAAACGGATTTTCTTAAGGCACCCGAGTACCTCCATGCAGCACCCACAAGAAAAAATGCAAGAATAATAGCAAGAATATTAGCATGAGGAGCAGCACATGGGCCAATAAACAGAAAATAAAATAATACAGCATGCAGGAAGAACCAGAAGGCAGGGAAGATGGATAGGTTTCTCAGAGGATGAGCAACAGTTTCAGTAGGGGGGTGATGATGGGCCTCTAAATTAGACATAAAATAAGTCCCATATAACTTTTCTAAGGCCCATATAACCTTCCTTATGAACATAAAATATATATTAAATCTTTCCTTCTACACTTAATAATGTTTTCTTATGCTTTAATATGTTCTTAGGAGGGTTTAAAGGTAATTGCATATTAGTGCCTAATATTCGTTATTTTTGTATAATATTGTGAGAATATTGGGAAGATTATGTAAATTTGGAGAAGGAGATAATTTAGGGACTTGCTCCCTGCCACTGGAAGATCAAGATTGAAGAATAAATGAGCACAATGTTAGGAAATTATGGAGAAATCTTGGAGAGATTCAAGGGGGTTGCACAACCTAATTAACTATCAAAGGAAGCCAAGCAAACTGAAGACGAAGTGCATTCAATCTATGGTTTAATTGGAGTCAAAGTGGACTCAATAATTATTTTTTAAGGAGATGTTGGTAGCTTCCCTTGAGGACAAATAAAGCTGATCAAAAGGTAATTAGGTTTTATTCCATTTGCATTGCATTCCATACCATGCCATTCTTTTCCATTCTATTAGGATTTTGTTGTTTAAGACCTTCGAGATGTAATACGACTGTATTTTTGTAATTCAATGAGTAGTTAGATGTTATTTTACTGATCTAGTTTCAGGGAGCGAGGCTCGTGGGTTAGGGCCTAATCCATGTGCCTCAGCTTCTCTTTTGTTTTCATTCTTTCCTTTCTGTCATTTAGCTAGTTTTATTTATGGTATTTCATTGTTGTTATAGTTTGCTGCTATAGATTTAATTTGCTTATATGTGCTTTAGAATAGTTTATTAACTCCATAAAACTGTGAGGCAACCTTCCCCTCTCATCTCTATCGATAGAGCTCGAGGAGGGTAGACCTTCCCGCATACCAAAAATAATTTATGTTTCTGATTTGCTTCTTTTGAGATTAGAGTAGAGTGCAATAAAAGTTTCAGTCTTTCTTCCACTCTTTTATCACACATTTTGCCTATTTTTATGTGCATGAATCCGTAGGTTTGTTTGCAGGAATCAGTATTAAAGCCCATGAGCAGTTCAATGATGCCTTCCCGCTTCATTCTCCATTTTTTTTTTTATGCCTCCATCACTATTGTTGCACCTCCATTTCCCTCCTTTTTCTTTTATTGCAGCTATCGCCCCTTTTATTCACAAGAAACTTAATAATTCTAAGAGTTTGACCTTCGCCCTTTCCTCATCAAAACTCCCGCTAACGTATTTCACTCAATCGCAAATCACATTTTTTTGTGTTCCCGTTAACACTTACTTCTCCCAATGCTGATTGTGACAATTCTTCATACTCTGCCACATCGCAAATCGCAAATCGCATTTTTTATTCTGTTCCCATTAACACTTACCACTCCAAACGATGATTGATATTTTTCTTCGTACTCCACCACATCGCAAATCAAAATCGCATTTTCCTTTTGGTTCTCATAACATGTTCCGCTCCCAACTCCGATTGTGATATCATTGTCGTACTCTGAGCAGAATGCATCTGTTGTGTATATAGCACTGTCACCTCCAAGTTTTTATGAACCCTAGGTTGATAAAGTAAAGTAGGGCAGCCCCTGGGGAGTTGCAGACCTCTTGGTGCAATACCAGGGCTCACCACCATGCATGCAAAATCTAAAAAGGAAATCACACATGTATATCGATACCTACAAAGAATCATGTTGTAGTTGCTTGATCCTTCTCTTCCTTGTTTTCTCCTTCCTTCCTCTTGCCTTCTTTGACTTTCTTGATCCAATTCCAAAGTGACCCAAGAAAAATATATGTGTCCAAGGGTGAGAGAGATAGAGAATAATGAGAGAGCTCCAAAATTGAACTGATAAAAGGTTGAGAAAAATCTTGCCAACTGATCCTCATAAGCGTTTTTATCAATGAGGCCTTTATTTTCTTCATTTTCCATTATTTTCCTTCATTTTTTTCCTCACATGAAACCTATGACCTTTCACTTTCATTTTCTCCTATTTTCCATTATTTTCATAAATAAAATGCCAATTAATTCCATTTACCCTTTCCAAATCCTTTGCAATTTCCATTGCCAATTTCCGTAGCCATAATAAACTAATAAACAACCTCACTAGGATTTTTTGCCCAACATTAAGCTTGGAATAAGTGTCCCATCAACCATGTTTTTTATTTTTCCTTTATTAACTTTTATTACATGGAAGTTTCACCAGGGCTATTACATTTCTCAAGTAATGTGGTATTGTGTCACCCTTTTCCATCTTAATTTTCTGAATCTTTTCCTTCAGTGCCAACTTCCTATGGTCATTGTTTTTCTTAAACAAGTTTCCTAGGGCCTTCCACATTGCATAGGGAGTCTCCTTCCCATGGAGGTTCGATAAAATATGATCTAGAACTCCTTCCAGCAATATTCTTCTTTCCTTGGCTACATTCGTCTTCCATTTTGCTAAGCATGTGTATCTGTTGTTGTTGGTTTCGGAAAATTGTTATCAATGTACTCCTTCAATCCATTGTATTTCATGACTTCTTCCATTCGGTCCTTCCAATCAATGTAATTCGAGCTACACTCAAGGGAATACTCGAGCCTCCTACCATAGAACACCATCTCGATTCTGTTGCTATCTATGGAGAATAGATATGAAAAAACTCATTCCTCCTACAAGGAAACCTCGTATTCTTCTCTTCTATAGTGATTTCAGCTCTGATACCACGTAGAAATTCCTTGTAGATTCAAACTACTAATTCTAATTTTCTAAAACAATATACTTGAATATACTCTACTATTTATGGAAACCAATTTAAACGATTGTGAAATCACGAAGCATACAAGAGAAAGAATTCAATCAATACATTACACAATCATTTCCTGCAGAAAGCCACAAGTAAAAACTCCGCTATCTAGATATTGCGTTAGTCAGAAAATATGAGAAGATTACAATGCTTTGCACATGCTCGAGCAACCTCTGCACTATCTCTATTTGTCCCACTGATTCCTAGACAGACCTAGGCCAATAATTAACCAATTTTCTACTTGCCCAAGTCCCTATTTCCTTGTTCTATTTCCTTGGGAATTATCCTGCTATTAATTATGGAAATCCTCATTCGAAATTGCGTAATACATTGCATGCCTTCCTCTGATTGCATGCACCATCTGTACAATATGGATGATTATAAAACTAATAGTACACTTCCCTTGAACTCTAATATCAACTGGGTAAATCTCAGATCAAACATGCATGAGAAATTTATGGTTGATCATGAAGTACACACCCCACTACTAGACCTCCCACTAGTTCCTCCAACAGTTGGAACTAGTTAAACTGACTTTAACTCAGTTGGAACTAGTTAAAATGACTTTAACTAAGATAAACTGAATTAATTAATTACGACTCAAAATAAACTCAACTGGGGCTCCTACAAAATAGGAACCACTCTACATGACTCAAGTTATACCTTCAACTCGAATTAACCAACTAATTCAAACTAACTTAGATAACTCATGCAAGTTTTCATGAGATGTGGAATTAAAAATTTCTTCTAATTTAATTCAAGGGAGAATTAAGTTATAATCTTTCTTGGTGCCATTTTCAACAAGTGTAACTTCGGAGCCACATCACATTGTAACTCTATAAAAATAAACATTATGAAATCTTAAAATTCTGATGCATTCAAACCCTTTGCTCTTTCTCGTTCATAGGACTAGGCGCTATGAACGAAGGTTCAAATTTGAGGGGCCAAGGCCTTCATACCCCTAGCTAGGGCCTATAGTCCTTTGTATTTTATCATCTGCCTTTGATTTTTTAGGCTCCCATTACCAAATTCTATTCAACGTCGGAAGCATCTCCCATTAAAACTTTTCTAAAATGATATTTATAAAGGGATTCTGAAAGCTACAACCTATGATATTCTCTATGGAAGCTAGGTGCTCTATCCTCTGTATGCCCTTTTTCCTTTGAGTCCTGATGACCAAATGCCACTCGACATCAAAGCCCTTTCATCCGATCGAAACTTATTATAAAGAAATTTGACCAGAGTTACAAAAAACGTGTCCTCCGAAATGACATCACACTGACTTCATCATCCCCACGTGGCACCTACTAAGTGGTGACACGTGTCACTCGAATTTTCCATATTAGGCCCCCAAAAATGCCGAAATTGATTGCCACATGTCCACTGTATGGCTACATATGCTGACATCATCTACCACTTCTTCTCCTCGAGGCCCATCTCCAACTGCCATGTGTCTTCTCGGAGGAGAGAGAAAGGGTCCTTGGGGTCCTTCGTATTGCAATGATTTCCTTTATAAACCCCCTTCTTGAAACCATTGGCGCTTTTGAAAGGACCCTTATGATATTAGGTGCTGAAATGTGCCTTCCTTATGATATTATGTTAGATGATCCAAAATAAATTTTATCATAGGTTATAATGTTTGAATAAAATAATTATCCTTTGGCCATTATTGTGGTATCGAAGCTATGGTAATGTTGCAGTGCATATGTGGAGGAGGATTCCAGCTCTACCAGTTTGTGGAAAACTCAACTCCATTGAAATTGACCAGCAAATGTTTGGTATGCAATCAATTAAATTTTTTTAGAAAAGAAATTTAATTGTGATTTATGCGTCTTTCTCAAATCTTCTTGAATCCTGCATTACTGCATTTCTATGTCCTGAATTCTGAATTTAGCATTTGAATACCATATGTTGTATTATTTACTTGTTTATTGACTTCAAAACCCTCGCAAGTCCTGCAAGAAGAACTAGAAGTCACTACCAGTGGGTCGCTGTGATTTTTCAAGAGATTGTTAATTAGAGACCACTGCAGGAGGTGATTTATTGAATCTCCCACGACCAAAACATTCCCATTCACTCCAATCAACCTGCAAAGGTCATCCCTATTGAGTAGAATTAATGGACAACTATTATTAGATCTCCATACCCACTTCAATTCTTCTCTTACCTTCCAGTTTCCAGCTCCCTGAGAAGAAGCCAGTATGTTTGCATATTCACCAATAGCAAAGCATTCGAATCCTTGGACTTCGATCTCATCCCAACGAATTCTTGATTAATACTTCAACGACATATGCGTTGATACTTCTGCATTGATACTTTTGATTCTTCTGCAGAATAGTCTGGCAATCTGCGTTGATACTTATGTAATCTGCGCTACCTTCCTACCTCCCTACGGCATTCAACAACATTCATACTTGCTATAGGGTAAACTGCTTGGGTGGTTGGTTTTCGTATATCCCTCTCAGGGCTTTCCGGTGCCCGAGGCAGACAGTCAGATTAGCTATGA